>CM077462.1:10640549-11240549 GCA_039654755.1 Calcarius lapponicus | reverse complement strand
TATGTACAGCAGGTTGCAAGATCCAAACATTGAAACATTGCAGTCAGAATGTATGTGGAGGAATCAGAAGTGAAAATTTGTCAAAATATGTGCATGTCTACTTTTACAAGCAGGCTTTTACAATTAGTACATTTAATATATCTTGTGATGAACAATGACATTTGGCATTCAGCTAGAGGAAAGAACAAATTGCCAAACTCTGGACAAATTACTTTCAGTAAGGAACAGCAAATACAGTCTTAGCTCTTGGAGGAATGTAAATTAAATCCTAGGAGGGGAATTGCTACCAGCTAGCCATGTCACTAAGTAGGAAACATAATGAATACTTAGATGCTATTTTAGAAATCTTTCATGTGTGGTTGAATCTGGCCTCAGCAGCTAGCAAGACACACAGCATCCAGACATGAAGTTTCAGATACTTTGGATCAGAGAATAATATCCCAAAGAGTTCAGATGCACATCATATCACCCTATTTCAATCTAAATTTCCATAAGCCTAAAGAAGATTGAAATAAATAGGAAAGCTTTCCTTCTGCCACAGCAGGTGAACAGTAAAATAATGGGGGTTTTTTCTGCGTTACTAACAAATTGCATTTTGCATTATGGTGATATATGAAAACCAAATCTCTCTGTGCTAGATAATAGTCCTACCATTCAGAAAATCACTTCTGTTCTGAAAATCTTACAACGTAAGCATACAAGCAGAGCTGATACATAAAACAGAAGGTGGGGAGGGACAAGCAGAGGCACGGGAAAGTAATACACCATTCAGCATCACTCTGTTATAAAGAGATGGACTCATATTTATTATCTCTGGTTGGGCTAGGACATAACTGATGAAAAAAGATATTTCCAGGTGGCAAGGCTACTGTTGAGATTGCAGGATACTGGTCTGGTTTCAGAACTCAAGGAACATCATACTCTGTGGAGTTTTTTTTCCCTGTAGGACTTTCCTTTAAGAAATCTATGGTTGACATGGAAATAAAACCTTAGCACTTTGTGAAATCTGACTAGTTAGCTGATTCAGGTTAGTGTTCAGTAGCTTTTCTTTTAGAAAGAGTATGTGGTTTGAATAAGTCACAGATAGACTTAGCAGAGGAATATGGGGTATTGTTAGTTAGGAATTTGCATTACAAGTGGGCTATTGATAAATGACAGGAGACAGGAGGTGTTTCTGTCAAAGGTAATGTAATGATTAATGTGCATTGTGAAAATCTGCGAGTTCAATTTTGGAAGCAGAGAGGTCTGGACAATTTTTCTTCATGATTAGCTGAAATTAATTTTGGTATAAGAAACTTTAGTAGGTCATCCCTTCTTACAGGATTCAATGCACTTTACGTTGTGCTTAGATACTGGAACTGTATAACCCAAGCCATTTATACATGCATATATATAGATTTATATAAATCTAAAAGAAATTAATATATATTCCCTCAGATAAACTATTTGTTGAGAATTTCTCACAGTTGTTTATACTTTTTAATCTGAAATAAGTGAGGCTGGTTTGACTGTCTGACAATACTACTTCTCCTGTGTTAGTTACCCTGATTGCCTAGTATGCACTGGATAGAGCATTCCTGCTTCTGAGGCCCTTCAGTCAGCCGCTGGAAAAGAGCAAGCACAAAATCTGCACTACAATATGGAGTGCTTGAATGTTAAATAATAAGCCTATAAATTAAATTGTATATAGTAAGTTCAAATTTATTGCAACTGCAATAAAAACTATATATAAAAATAAATATCGAAAAATATATTAAAAATATATATAGCTATATAAAAAAATTAAAAACTACCAAGATCCATTTTATCCCCTTTTTTCCTGGTCATCAAGAAATGGAGGACTTCTTCTCAGTGGGGAACCCTGATTTCTTTAGATTTCAAGACTGTTTATTGGTGGCATTCATGGGTACATCTTTAGAAAGAACTTAACCTGTATTTTCTTAGTGTCACTCTTCAATTAGAGTGTTTGATCACACCCACATCACCACCTCCCCCTTTACAAATGTCATACTGTCATGCTTTTCTTGGAGTCAAGGCAAGATTAGACTCTTTAGAAGATTAGATCCATCTAAAGTTACCAGCTAATGGCCTAATCTTCTTTAAAAGTAAAAAAAAAAAAAAAAAAAAAAAAAAAGGAATTAAACACTGTCTTTACACTGCCTTATGTAAATTTTTCTCCTATCTTTTAGATGTATATCTTGAACACCAGGTACAAAGAGGAACATAAATCTTCAGCCTATAATCTCTATCTCTTAATTCTGGGACTGGATCCTTTTGAATTTAGTTCCCAAAATATTTCAGTGAGAAAAACTCCTAATAAACAAGCTCAATACTTGCTTTTATCCACTTGTTTCTTTCAAAGCCTTTCATTGAGTTTTACATCAGTGCATAAATATTTTTATTCAGTCAGATTTTTCTTTTTTTTTTTTTCAGAAATACCTAGCTAAAAAAGTTGCAGTTTCTTATCCTAGGAAATAAATGCAAAAGAATGAATTAGTGGATTAGCACAAGTAGTAGTTATGCTGATATTTTCTAACTTATTTTGTTTCTGACATTTTGCCCTAATAGTGTTCTTCTAACAGAGATTTTTTATGTGTAATATATTTTATTATTTCTTCTTCTTTTTCCTAATATTTATTCAGCTTCAGTCTGCAAACTGGCTTTGTGTGCTTTTGTTTCTTTAAATATTTGCTCTTATAGGAAGACTCCTACCTGTACATTTCTGGTGATGATTCTAATGAGGTACCCCAGCCTTCAGGGCACAGTTCTGTCAGCAGGTGCTCCAGACAAAGCAATGTTCAAGCTTGCAGGTTATTTTCACAATAGTGTAATTTTCTGGAACGATTCAGGTTGCAGTGGGGGAAATACTGGCAAAGGGCCCGGAGAACTTAAGCATCTCTTTTTCTTCAGAGCTAATATTTACAACTTAAATATCACATGCTTTATAATATAAATCAAAAGTTAACATACCAATACTGGGGGCATTGTACTGGCAGTATTTTTATGGTGGTCAATTTTCATCATTTAAAAAACAAAAAGAACCCAACACCAAAAGCCCACTCCTCACCCCCGAAAGTTCAAGTTGTTGTTAGACTTGTGATTACAAAAGCAGAGATGCTTGACATGAATTTTAAGCTTGCTAGATTTTCTTGCAGGTCTTTCTTTTAATTTTATTTTTTCTGTTACAAAACAAGAAATAAACCTTGACTAAATTATTCATTCTTTTGACTTATGTGATGGCTGTGCACAGTGGCCACACATTAAACAAAAGCCCCTTTATGTGCTTGCAGCACACATATACTACATAAAACCACTGTATGTTGCATACATGTAATAAATTTTTTCTGCTGATAGGGATAGGTTTTTTAAATGTTGTGAAAAAGAAACACATTATTAATTCATTCAGTATTAAAAATCCTTCATAATTATGGTATTGTTTGCATAATAGAATATGAATTTAAAACCTATAATTAGGGACTTTGAATTTTTAACAGAAGTTTAAAGAGAATGTTATATATCCTCTTTCCAAAATTCCCTATTACAAATTCATGTTTATACTATAAAAGACTGAAAAATTTTAGTTACAAAAAAATCAAAGCAAAATAGCTTGGTTTAAAATGTCATTACGCCAAACAAAATTTTAGTCAAAATTAAGCAACCTTCCTGCAATCAATAATTTTTTGGAATTTTTCTCAAAGAAGGGGTATGACTATCTAGGAGACCACAAGCAGAAATCACAATTTTTGTCATCTCTATATGCTGGTCCTTAGAATAATTGCAGCCCTGAGTCCAGAAATGAGTTCTATAAACGATCTTTGCTGGAAAGTGTTTTTTAAATGATCTGCAGCAGTTAAGTGTATCAATCATCAGTCTACCTTTTGACAGTGTTCTTCCTGGTAAAATCGATATTAAGTCGCACAGGTAGTACACTGTGAGAGATTTCCATTTTGTATCCACTGCCAGCAGTTACTGCCAGGGAGCGGCTGCAGCTGCCCTGCAGGGACAGGGGAGCCAGGATACGGAGCTGGAGGCAATGGGGAGGCAGACAGGGCCAGTGAGATCATCAATCATAGAACACTTCGTCTTGGAAGGGACCTGCAAAGGTCATCTAGTCCAACCTCTCTGCAATAAGCAGGGACATCTTCAATTAGATCAGTTTCCTCAGAGCCCTGTCCAACTTGACCTTGAGTATTTTCAGGGATGGAGCCTCTGTGCAAGCTGTTCCAGTGTTTTACCATCCTCACTGTTAAAAGATTTGTCCTTAAATCTAGTGTAAATCAACCTTCTTTTAGTTTAACCAATAATCCTTTTCCTATCACAAAAGGCCTTGCCGTAACATTGTAGAAACACATAGAAAGTGTACAGCCTACCTTTGCTTTTGGCATCAGCCACATGCCAGTCCCCACAGTGAGGAGCTGAATTCAAGCTGGCAGGCCCATGGTTGTGTTGAAGGGAAAATGGAAAATGGTGTCCTGCCAGCAACTCAGGCATGTGCAGCTTCCATCTGCGCAAACAGCATATGCTCCAGGGGCCCTTCCTGGCTCCAGACAAGGAAAGCCAGACCTGGGAGTGTCAGTCAAACCGAGGTGTGAGGGCGTTCACCCTGTCAAGGCGTTTCTGACCCTGCCATGTAGCCTTGTGAAGTTTATTGTTGAACAAATAATTAAACATACTTCCCTTATGGCATCAAAATTCCTTTATACTTAAAAGATCCAACAGAAGATCTGATAATAAAAGAGGAGTGCACAATGAATAAAAAACCAGCAGATGCATCAACTGGAGTAAAAATTTGGACCAACAAGGCTAAATATTTGAAACTAGGTGATAAATATCTCCATTGACTAAGTAAAAGTTCAGTAAAAAACCAAAACCAATTGGCTGCAGTAATTTACTATAAAGGGGGTACATTGATGATGAATGTTATCAAAATTGAATGTTTCAGATAAGTTTGAATAGGATATTCCCAATAGGTTAAATATAAATTCTTTATCATGACTCTCCATTTAGTAGACAAGATCTTTCACTATTCATTTGAAGAGGGTCATTTAAAGTCAGTAAATGTATGTTTGGAAAGGCTAGATGAGAACATGATCCATTGTCTTTTTTTTTTCCATTGTATGTATTCAGGAAACTGATCCAGATAAAGATATCTAGACAATATAGTACCAGATACAATTGCTATTTACAGCTAGTAAATAGCAATTGTATCTGTTACATCATTGCAGAGTGTCTGAAATGAAGCTTCTTGAATTAATCATGTTTTTTCATGTCTTTCATGAGATTTTTTAAGTGTTTTTTAAAAGTTTATGTGTTTGCAAAGACCATATGAATACCTACTGTTTATGAAATGCATTTATACCAACTTCTTTAAAAAGCTTTTTCAAGTTCAAAATTTTCTCTGAAACCATATTTTGCATGAAGACCAACGATGATTAAGAATTCTCTTTGAAGTTGAACACTTGTGGAGAAACAAATGAAACATTTTATGCACTTTTCTCTGTGCTTTCAGCTAGCCAAAAGTAAAGAATTTGCAGATGGTTTTGAAGAAGGTGGGAGGGAAGGAATCATTTATCTCATTTAGAAATAAAATTGTGCCATAATGGTGAGATTTCAATGATGGATTTTGTTTTGAAATACAACTGAAATAAATATTATTCAGTGCATGAGAACCTCTAGGTTTCAGGAAATTTGATGTGAGGCAGTTTGAAATCAACAGCCAAGATAAAGAGCTGCTGCCTGGGAATGAAATAGATATTTATTGCATTCCTTGTCCTGGGGGAGATTAAGGTGCTGTAGCCACAAGAACAGAAGCATGCCACTCCATGGCACTACATATAATTTGTTTACACAGAAGATGGGATAATGACTTCTGTGCTAGATCCCAGTTCTGAGATATCTGTCCCTTGGCACTAGGACACTACACAGTCATCCAGGACAAGTCCCCAGTTTCTCTTTGGCTTTGGCGCAACTCAGACACCACAGTGGACCTGAGGAAAGAGGATTCACACCAACCAAATCCTGTCTGGCAGCCCCAGCCTCTGACTGTAGCCGCGCTTAAGCCCAGACTGATACAATGTGCCAGACATGCAGATACCAAGTGACTCCTGAGAGGTACCTGTTTTCGTGCTTTATTGATGTTTAGAAACAGATTGGGAGAATAAGCTGCAAAAGACTTTGGCACTTATGTAGCCACAAGCTCATGTCTGCAATTTTCCCCATCCCCAATCACAATTCTGTCACCTGTCACCATCACCTTCCAGTCTCCCACTCACAACCAGTTTGAGACACCAAGTTACTAATAGCTCAGTTTCCTTATTCCTTTCCTGCTCATACCTAAACCCCTAGAGCAGGACAGATCAGCCCAGCCCATGTCTCATTCAGCCGTGCTTTGGATGGACATCCCTATGACCTTTAACTCTGTTTCTGTGAGCAGTACCACCTTTCCAGTGAGGGCTGGGCAGCTGTGCTCAAGGTGCCACCTACCTGAGCTATGCTTTCAGATAGGCTTTATCTTCCAAAATTAAATATGCCTGTCATCAACACACCTTTTTCTCCTGGAGAAAGAATTCTGTATCAGTTATATGCATAATTTAAAAAGTTATTTAAAGAAAAGAAAAAGCCTGGTCCCTTATAAAAAGCATTACAGTCTAGCAGGTGGTCTAAATCTGCCTAGCAATACTCCTGGTTCTATTTCTGCATTTCCTTTGAAATTGCTTCAGACAAATAAGATCACATTTAGGTACTTTGTGAATTTTTGTTTTGGGTGATGTATTATGAGAAGAGGATAAATGGCTTTCAAGTTTCAGACGTAAGAAGAAACATTCTGATTTGTAGCATAGTAGTCATTATATCTGCTAGATTTTATGAGGATTTTTGTGAAAATAGTCGCAACTGCAGCCAGCCTGATACTTCATAATAAAACAAGAAGATTGATTTTAGTGATCTGAAAACAGAGGGGTAATTATATTCTCATTTTCATGTTCATGATGTGCACAATTCTCCTATCAAATTTTAATGGTTGTTGCAAGTGCAAAAACATATGCAAGAACATAGAGAAAACACCACAAAGCTGTTAGCTTTGAAACTCATTGTCAGATAGCAAATATTATAGCTATAAATCTTAACTTTCATAGTCAGCTAGAGCTGCAGGCTAGACTAGAGAAAAAGACAGGCATGGAACTGTAGCTGTGCATTAAAAGCAACACACTGTACACTCCTGAAATATGTATTGTGATTAAATTAATATTGAACAGTGAATTTTATAGCCTTTTCTGATTTTCTTTTCCCCAGGCAAAAATCAACCCTTTTCTAACTGCGGTATCCTTCACAATTCATTTTCTGTAGTGTCAAAAGAGGTGTATTAAACACTCTGGGAAAAAAACACGCTCTGCTATGGTGGCAGCAGGGTGCATATGGTTTCATAACAACATTAAAAGCTCATCTTTCCTACTCTCTCTTTCCAGGAGTTGCTGTGGGAAGGGTGACACAGAAGTGAGAGTGCAATCCCTGCGGTCTGTTTTCAGAGAGTTGTGAAAAAAGACCATGTGGGGGAGTGCAGGGTATACTGAGTAACATCTGTTCCTAAATGGATGCAATAACATCCAACCTGCTTAGCACAAACAGAAACATGTCAAGTTAAATAGGGTATCAGCAGGACTCTAGGTACAGCATGTGGAAGTCATGAAAATAAGCAAGTGGATCACTAACATTTGTGACACCAGTCAGTTGCATAAACAGGCTGGTGCATTCTCGTTGACATGCCCATTTAGTAAAAGCACAGGGAAATGTGGAATACCAACCATTTGAAAAATTGCAGAAAAGAAGCATGTGAAATTTTGATTTACAGTATGTGTTCATGAGAAAGCTAGAGGGCAGGTAAAGTGTTGTCTCTGGGGTTTTGACCCAATCAAAATTTTAAGGGTAAAGCTGGAGAGTTAAAAAACACAAAAATAAGAGTTCAAAGTTTACAACCAGATAGCTGGACTGGAATTTGAAGAGGTAGTCAGAGAGAAACCCTTTGGGCATGCCATTGCCCATATTAGTGCTCCATGTGCAATCCTCCCTGCAGGAAACCTCTCAAACACATCTTTTACTTCAGCCTTTAATTGCAAATTTTCATTTCCCCAAACCAAGTTGTTCTAGAAGAAAAAAAAATATTTTTGTGTCTTCCTGGAGACACTACAGAGACAAGTAACATGTTGGATAATTAAATCCTTTTTGCAGTAGAAAAACAGACAGCAAGGACACAAAAAAGAAAATTTACCAGTTCTTTTAAGAAAGGATAACACTGCCTTCTATCAGAAATTAGATGAGGGTTTGGAAGCCAGTTTTATACTTCCCTGCAGGGGGAAATAGTTTTATACTGCTTTTCCACCAAGTACATTAAACATAAGTCTGGCAGCTTCATCTAGTTTTTCAGTCGTTCTTCACTCAGTGCTACACACTGAGCAAAATTTGATTCACTCTACTCTGGAAGTGCTTTTAGTGCGTTGCCATGAAAAACAGCATGGCATTTTAACCTAACAGCATGAAAGCAAATACAGTCATGCATCTCTAGTGGAAACAATATAAAATAGGAAGTAGATAATATTACCAATGCTATATGCATGGTACTGCCAGCATCCTGTGCCATTAACCAAGTGCTTGTAAACATGACAAAACAGAGAACACTAACCCACAGATTTTACATTTTTAAGGGTTGATTTTGTGCATCCTCTGTGCCCAGCAGCAAACTCTACAATGCCCGAACTATTAGATGCCAGCTTGTTTTGATTTGCTCCTGGTTTACAGCCGGGTATTGCTAAGTGGGTGCAGACTATTAGGTTTATTATTTTGTCTCCTTTTTATCTGCTTTGTTTGTTTGCATGCAAAGGATGCAATTCTGTTTGGCTGTCAGTGGGGCTGACAGCCAGTTTGGGCTGGAGTGTAAAGTGTGACGGTCCTTAGTGTGAAATAATTAAGAGACAAGGTCTGATCAGAGAGTGACTGTAGAAGAAGGGGAATCAGTTTGCTGTTAAGAGGGTGCCTATGACAGTAAGCCTGTTAATGGGGGATAGTTTTCTGTGTATAAGAGGGGTGGAAAGTGGGTAGGGAAAAGCAAACTAGACAAAACATGTTTTTTCAAAGTTTTTTGTAAAGCAAACTCCATGCTTTGTGAGGAGGGAAACTGGGAGAAGTATCTTTAAGCCTTGAAGCTAGTGTAAATTGTATGATCTCATTTTGAAATAATATCTTATACTTTTAAATTTCTTAAGAATATTTTTGGCATGAAATTGATAATGAAACTATTTTTGTTCTGAAAAATACAGGTATTCTTTTGGCTAAATGCAGAGAGTAACTTTCTTTGGGTTTGAGGATAAAAATAGGTGATACAGAAAAAAGAGAAAAAACATATGGAAGTGGCATATCTTTGAAGAAATCCAGAAGGGTCATGGTAAAAATTAACCTATATTTGCAAAGTTCTTCTAAGAGGTAACACACTATCTCACAAATGTAAATTTTCATCTGCCTGGAAGGACTGGATTGTATTCTGGGTTGATTAGACAGGAGCGCAGGCGGTGCTCTGTTCAATTCCTTCAGTAGCAGGGATGAACACTGGAAGGAACAGGAAAACACATGTAATAAATAAGTGGCCTAAGGACTGGTGCTATCATCACAATATTGCTTTTTTTGTTTGTGGGACAATTTTTATGGCAACACCCCTGCTAAAGTCAGATGGGCTTCATCTATCCAGCAAGGGCAAAAGGATTCTAGCCCGGAGTTGGCAGGGATGATTTACAGGGCTTTAAACAAGGTTTAAAGGAGGAAAGGGACGAAACCAGGCTTTCCAGAGAGGAGCCTGAGGGTGGTAAGCCAGAGTTAGGGCTGAAATCAGCGTGTACCAGCTGAAGTGCAGGTACATGAGTAACAAAACCAGAGGAGCTGGAAGCCACTGTACAGAAGGAAAGCTGCAACATTTTTGTCAACATGGAAATGGGGTAGGATCACTTGCATGACTGGAGTGCTGCAATGGATGGCTACAAGCTTGTCAGAAGAGACAGGCGAGGGAGAAGAGGTGGAGGGACACACTCCTCTGTGTGTCAGGGAGCCTCTTGACACAACAGAACTTGAAGTCAGCGATGATAAGGTTGAATGCCCATGGGTAAGCACCAGGGGGAAGGCCATGAAGGCCAGCATCCTGGTGGAAGTCTGTCATAGACCACCCAACTAGAATGAAGAGGTGGATGAATTATGCCATAAGAAGCTGGAGGACGTTTCAAGATTATCAGTCCTTGGTCTTGTGGTAGACTAACCTGTCAGCTATCTGCTTGGAGCTCAACACGTTGGAGAAGAGGCAGTCTAAGAAGTTGGTTGCAGTGTGGAGGACAGCATCATGTCAGAGCTGGTGAGTGAGATGGCCAGGGCTGGGGATCTGCTGGATCTGCTTTTTACAAATAGAGAAGGACTGATGGGAGATATGGCAGTTGGAGGCTGTCTGGAGCATAGTGACCATGAATTAATAGAGTTCTCAATATTTGATGAAACAAAGAGGAGCATCAACAAAATCTCACAGTGGGCCTCTGGAAGGAAGACTTTGGCCTCTTCTGGATGCTGACTTGGAGAGTACCTGTGGAAGCAGCCCTTAGAAACAAGGGGATCCTGAAAGCATGGACAAACATCAAGAAAGAATTCTTGAAGGCACAGGAGCAGACTGTCCCTATGTGCTGAAAGATGAGCTGGCGGGGAAAATGACTGGCCTGGACTAGCAGGGAGCTCTTGAGGGAACTCAGGGGAAAATAGGGTGTATCAGCTTTGGAAAGAGGGAAAGGCAACCCAGGAAATGTTTAAGGAGGTTGTTAGGTCATGCAGAAGGAAAATGAGAGAGGCAAAAGCCCAATTAGAACTTAACCTGGCCACTTCAGTGAAGGATAATAAAACTGTTTTTTATAAATGCATTAATAGCAAAAGAAGGGGCAAGAAAAACCTCCAGCCTTCATTCTTTATTGGACCTGGTGGGGAATATAGTTAACACAGATGAGGTAAAGGCAAAGGTACTTAACACCTTCTTTGCCTCTGTTTTCAACAACAAGACTGGTTGTCCTATGGACAGCTGTCCTCCTGGGCTGGTAGATGGGGACGGGAGCAGAATAGCCCCCCTGTAATCCAGATGGAAGCAGTTAAAGACTTGCTGAGCCACATAGATGCCCACAAATCTATGCGACCAGATGGGATCCACCCCAGGGTGATGAGGGAGCTGGCAGATGATCAGTCCTGGCTAACTGCATGGGCCCCAGAGGACTGGAAGCTGGACAATGTAATGCTCATCCATGAGAAGGCAGAAGGATTCAGGAAACTCCAGGCCTGTCAGCCTGATCTTTGTGCCTAGTAAGATTAGAGAACAGATAATCTTGAGTGACATCACACAGCACCTACAGGAAGGCCAGGGGATCAGACCCAGCCAACATGGATCTGGGAAGGGCCAGCCCTTCCTAACCAACCTGATCCCCTTTTATGGCCAGATGAACCCACTTGGTGGATGACAAAAAGGCTCTGGATGTTGGCTATTTGGACTTCAGCAAGGCCTTTGACACTGTCTCCACAGCACACTCCTGGAAAAGCTGGCAGCTTGGACAGGAGCACTCTTTGCTGGGTTCGGAATTCGCTGGATGGATGGGCCCAGAGACTGGGGCCACATCCAGTTGGTGGGGAGTCACTAATGAGGTTCCCCAGGGATCAGTGCTGGGCCCAGTCTTGTTTAATATCTTTATTGATGATCTGGATGAGGGGATTGAGTCCACCACCAGCAAATTTGCAGATGATAACAAGCTGGGAAAAAGTGTTGATCTGCTGGAGGGTAGGAGGGCTCTGCAGAGGGACCGGGAAAAGCTAAATTGATGGGCCAAATGCAAAGATATGAGGTTTAACAAGATCAAGTTCCAGGTCCTGCATTTTGGCCACAATAGCCCCCTGCAGCTCTACAGGTTGGGGACAGAGTGGCTGAAGAGTGTCCAGATAGAAAGGATGTGAGTACTGATTGACAGCAGCTGAACATGAGCACATATCAGTGTGCCCAGGTGGCCAAGGCCAGTGGCATGCTGGCCTGTATCACAGATACTGTGGCCAGCAGGACCAGGAAAGTGATTATTCTTCTGTAGGTGGCAATGGTAAAGCCACACCTTGAGTGCTGTGACCAGTTCTGAGATCTTCAATTTAGGAAGGATGCTTGGAGCATGTCCAGAGAATGGCAACAAAGCTGGTGAAGGCTCTGGAGCACAGGTCCTATGAGGAGTAGCTGAGGGAGCTGGGTTTGTTCAGCCTGGAGAAAAGGAGGCTCAGGGGAGGCCTTATCATTCTCTACAAGCCCCTGAAAGGAGGTTATAACCAGGTGAGGGTCAGGTTCTTCTCCCATGCAGCCAGACACAGGGCAAGAAGACACAGTTTTAGGATGCACCAGGGAAAGTTTAGGCTGGACATTAGGAAGAATTTATTCACAGAAAGGAGAACTGAGCATTGAAATGGTCTGCCTAGGGAGGTGATGGAGCCCCTGGAACTGTTTAAGAAAAGACTAGATGTGCACTTAGTGCCATGGTCTAGGTGACTTGGTGGTGTGAGGTCATAAACTGGGCTTGCTGATCTCAAAGGTCTTTTCTAATCTAGTTCATTCTGTGATTCTGTAAACACAATTACTCTTCCATGGCTCATGATATAAACAGCAACCTTATTGCTGAAAAGAGAATAGAAAGTGGTTCACAGTCAGTGTCAGGCCTTCTGAAATAGAGAGGATTAAAGTCTGAAGTCTGTTGACAAGATTTACTTGAAACAAGTAGAGTAGGCTCCATCTTGCATAGTTTTCAACTTCCTCAGCATAGATAGCTAGATCTGAATGAGCCAGGCTCACCTCACCTTATAGATAGTGCAGAGGGAGAATTACAACTCATCTCGCCCTGTGATAAGACCATGAAATGATTAGGTGAACTGTTAAAAAAAATCATTTCTTCCTCCCCAGTTCCTTACAGAATTAATGGTCAAGTGTAGACATTTGCATTAGACATATGCATTCTGTTTAATGAATCCTCCTGTGATATTTCTGAGTTTTCTCAAAGCACTGTCAGTCTTGTCTGTGCCCTAGCCATTGTCACAAGTAGCCACAGTCCTTCACTCCTGTGGTGAGGGGCTACTGAGCCTTTCTGGACAGCAGAGCTGGAGGCACAGTACTGGATTTGGCTGAGCACACTGGGTATAAAGCTTTCCCAGCTGACCCTGGTAGACCCAGAATAGAGCAGAATTTTTAGCACAGAGTAGTACCTCTTTAAATATTTTTCAAATTTGCTACTGATTGTTACCAAAATTCATGTTTAAGAAGACTCCAAGCTCCAACTGGTTTAGAGGTGATTAGGCCTTGCCTTTTGCATATTTTCAATAAGCATTGTCATTCTGATCCCAGCATGAGTCTCATATTAAGTTTGCTTAAGGAGTAAAAAGAAATTAACACCTCCAATGTTTGCACTAACCTCCCTCCATCTTCAAGTGATGTGACAGCAGTACATTTCTCAAGTTTAGTCACTGGCCTGGCAACGACATCGTGATATGGATGACAAATTTTCTTATCTGTATAACAAGAATACTTTTTCATCAATAGATCCTTTGGGTTCAATAGAAGGATAAATTAATTTTGTTGATGCTCTTTATAACTGTATATGATTTGGAAGTGGAAACTAGTCACTGGAATTCCTCTGGCTTTACCTCCAGAGAGTTTTTACTATTATACTTGAAACAAATATAATAGTAAAAACTATTATATTTGTTTCAAGTATAGCTTTCTTTCCAGCTCTTATTTTCTTCTCCATTCTGTGTAGAACTATATTTAAAAATGCTGTAAGAAAACCCCCACAGGTTAGGAAAAATAAAAGAATTCTTTGGAAGGTACGCAGATGGCAAGGATTCTTTAAGTTTGCCTGAAGAATGGAGAGCTGGGACAAACTTATGATAAAACTCTTGGCAGCATGGCCATATGTAGTAGCTGATGGGAAAAGAGCAAAGGAAACTGCTGCTGGAGAAAAGAATAGGCTGAACACAGCAGCAGCACAAAAAATTTGTTTGCTGATAATGATGTAGATATATGTTACAATAAAGAAGAATGAAGGACTCAAGAGAACAAAAGGCTGACTGACAAATAGTATACAGTCTCTCTAATAGGGACCAGTAAGGTGAAAGCAGAGATCTTCGACTAGAGCTTTCAAGAGCATTCCAGAAAAAGCTTTTCAAGGCATTATTATTGTCAGAAAGACAAATGACAGCTTCATATATTGTCCTAAACGTTAAGATGCCTCTAAATGCAAAATGTCTTTTTTTTCTGCTGGGAAGTGAAACATCTATATTGTGAGATACATGTCTTCATTTTACAAATTACTTTGTGAAATTAATTGCTTTAAAAAGTCATGAGAATTCTACATAAATTAATACTGTACAGAATTTATTTTAATTTACTAGTTAAGCTTTGATTTTTATGATAATACAAACTATATTAAATGCAACTATGGTTAAATTATGGTGGTGGTGATGATGATGATATTAAATATTCCTGTACTGTAACAGCTACTGAGAAGAAATTAACAGTACTCTAGCTAGGGCACCTATTTTGATAGATGTGATCATTGATCAGGTTTCATAGTTGCATTAACTGTTCCTCTGCCTAACTATCCTTATAAGTAAATATTTTGTACAATTTTCTAAACTAAGTCTCCCTTGCTGCAAATCAAGAACATTACATAATTGAAATGCAATAATTTTCCACCTCTTTTCACAGTAATACAATATAATTTGAAAATGGAGTAAACTTGTTGCTTTACATTCCAGAATTAAGAAGTTTGAATGGAGGTTTAACATTGAGAAGTCATTGAAAATTCAAGCCAGAGCACATGTATGAGCTTTTTCTTTTCTTTTAAAATTCTTTTTAAAGTGCAAGTGACTATATTTGTAGGATTGCCACACAAAGAGAAACAGGAGAGCATGGTGTTATGTGAAGAAGAGGCATGTTATTTTTTCAGTAAAAGGCAAGTTTTACTAGCTGATGCCAGAAGCTCATCTTCTGAGTCATATTACCAATTCAGCTGCAAAATGCTTGATTGTAAACATTTCAGTAACAAATCACAGAATTATCACACTAAAATTGAGCTTGACACAGCCCATCCAAGATAATTCACAATTCAATGTGGAAGAAAATGAATCTTTCAATACTACATAAAAATAATTTTAAACAATCAGAAAAAGGATTGACTTGTAACAAACACAATGGTGTGGTAAAATTCAGGAGAGCAGGGAAAATGAGCAGTTATTTAATCCATGTTGATGAACCAGGTAGGGTTAGATCACTGATGAGTAATGTTGATCCTCTTTTTTGAACACTGCGTGGACAGATCTGACCATTGATTAGGTTTCATAGCCTCAGTAGATATTTCTTTGGCTTACTGTCCTTACAAATAGATGCTGGATACAATCTTCTAAACTGTATCATGCTTGTTGAAAATTAGACAGATTACTGAGACATATTAATGGTCCATATATTTTTACAATGATATAATAAGTACCTGGAGATACCTATTATATTTCCTTGCATTCTTCTCTAAGCAAATCCAATTCACTCTTAAATATTTTTCTTATTGGGTTATGTTTTCAAAACCTTGTTTTTCTGTTGTTCTTTCAAATTGCTGGCATCTTTCTTAGTGTGGTATCTAAAGTGGAGACTTGTTTTCCAGCTCAGGCCTACCTTGCATGGAGCAATGCAAAATAATTGCCTTCCATAAGATAACAATGACATAATTATGGGGTTTTATACTTAGCAAAGTGGCCATTGGCCTTTTTTGAGTCATCTATGGTTTGCCTGTTAGAATATTTTCTGCCTTCCTTGTTTTTCTGTCTTATTTATAAAAGCTTTCCTAAATTGTTGTCCCTTACTCTTATTTCTTTCAGTCCTCAGTTTTTCTGTGTTATATCTCTATATGAGTAGAAAATTTCTGTGGGATTTGGTTTTAGAGGCAGTGACAGGTTGCATACCAATCTGAGATTCTGTAATACTAATGACATTTAATTTTCCCTCTTTTCTCAGTATTGAAATAGTTTGTTCATTTGACTTAATAGTGACATTCGTCAAAACAAAGCATTTGTGAAAAACGAAACTGTTTCTGAACTTTTTCTTTCCCTGCCTGGGATCTATTCTAGCAATTCTCTATGCTGAAATTTGCATTTATTTGAACATTTTTATTGTTCCATTGCTCACAATTGTTCCCCACCTTAAAATCACAAACTATTCTTTTGTGATCAGTTTCATCCCTTGCAGTTTTCTACATTTTGAGTTAATGTGTTTTTATTCAAAATGTACTGTAAAAGAAATGCTCTTAATCTTTGCTTGCAACTTTTTCAAACCTATTTTTTTCAAATACATACTTCTGTGTATTTCTTTCAAAAACAAAGTTGTCCATTAAAATTTTTGCTTCACTTAGCAATTCACAAAAAGTCCTTTTCAGCCACAATTTTCATTAATTTTTCATTAATTTTCTATACCAAGCTTGGTTTATTTTATTTAATTTTCAATCACATGCTTTCAGCAGATATTTCTCTCAATTCTTTAGAAACATCAAAAAACCTGAGACTATAAATGTTGTTCAAATGCTGAAACAAGAAAAAGGCATATGGTGAAGTCATTGGTGTAACCCTCTTCATTCTTCTTTCAAGTAAAACTTTATTCCAGGCATTCCCAAACAATACTGGACCTTGTCCCCAGAAGATCCAGTAGCTACCAAAGCAGAAGCCAGAGATGGCTGTGCAAACTTCTTTCTCTTAGCTACATTTGTCAGTGAAGGTAGTACCATGTGTATAAAATACTCCAAAGCAAATGTTCTTTCGTATTGAAAAGGCTGTAGAGCAGATCACTAATTAAACCAATCCAAGCATTCAAAGGTTGTCTCTTCTCAGTAATCATTGCCTGTTGCAGTTCAGAGAAAATGGTCTTTGGAGAAAGAAAGAGAGAATTCAGAAGCTTCAGGTCCTGACCATCTTTCTGCAGAACCTCTCAGGAAAGGTAATAACATAATTCCCACATCAGCTCTTCTTTGTGAATGGTGAAGGACTTAAGTTGCTTTGGGGTTTTTTTTTTTCTTGTTTTTTTGGGACTTGTGGTTTTGGTTTTGTCTTTGGGTTTTTTTTGAGAATCTTAGGCTCATTTCCAGTCCTGTTGCAATGCTTTTGGTGAAGGAGCATATCCTCATTCTCACTGTAGTACAACATCACCACCAGTCAAGTTTGGTGTTTGTGGCATTTGTGACACCTACTTCCTTGCTTTAATATTATTAATTCTAAAATAGACAGTCTTTTCTCCTTGTAGAAACAACCACATTTTGTCGGCCCGAGGATTCATCTGGTACCAATATCTTTGCTCTAACAGTGGCAAGCAGCATATGCTTGAATAAAATGTAAAAATAAACAGTCTACTAAATATGCTTCCTTTAAGTGCCTCACTGACTTTGGGCAATCAACAGTTCAGGGATTCCTGCAGGTTATTAGGTTATTCCTAATTGCATTAGACAGTATGTACATCCATCTATCTATCTATCTATCTATCTATCTATCTATCTATCAATATCTATATATCTATATCTATCTATATATATCTATCTATATCTATATCTATATCTATATCTATATCTATATCTATATCTATCTATATCTATATCTATATCTATCTATATCGTCTATATTTATATCTATATCTATATCTATCTGTATCTATATCTATATCTATATCTATATCTATATCTATATCTATATCTAATCTATCTATCTGTTTTTCCTGCCAGTCTGTGAATTCCAGTGCAATCATGTGAAATAGTGTGAAAATGGGAGGATCATTTACTGAGGTGCTTTACTGCACATAGCGTGATATCACTTAGGAATTAAGTGTAACCATGTAAATGGCTCTTTTCTTGGTTCCTGTATAACACAACAATACAAACACATAGGCAAGAAAACCTCAGCTACTTCATAACCAGAAAATATTAATCAATGGGCATGGCAAATAGATCAAAAGAGGATTAGAGATAAAAAATGTCTTTTTTCATTTTAACCATATATATATATGTACATATACACACACACACATATATATATGTATATAAATATACATATATAAATAGCTTTAGAATTGACATATACTTTAGAGTTTCAGCCAAAAAAATATTGTAAAGCTAAGATGTTATAGGATGCATGTAACTAAACTTGAGAATCTTCATTCGGGGAAAGAATGCTTGAGTTTCTGAGTGCAGCCTGTGAAGTAAATGTTTTAAAAATCATTTAGCACCCTAATACTATAGAGATGTGAGGATGCAATCACTTTGTTTCTGGTGAACCTTCTTCTGCCAAACTGATTTATCTTTGCTGATTTATATTGCAAGCTACAAGGTCCTCTGGAAAAAAATTTAAAAAGCCCCTAAGCAAATGATAAAAAATAACAAATGCAACTGGAATGAATGGAAACTGAGAATGAAACAGATACTCCGGATTCTTCAAGAACTTGTGTATTTTTTAGCTGGTGCTGTGCATTCTTGACTCTCATTACAGACATGCGGTTCCTAATGAGCTTACACCCTATTTTAAATACTTTGCTATGGAAGTGTTCATCATTAGATAATCTCATTCTTGTAATGACTGCCAATACAGCCATTCTGCTAATGAGACAGCTAGAAATGAAAGGAGATAAAAGGAAAAAATGATAGCTAAAATCCAAAGCAGTTTTAATGCTTCTAGTTTTAGTTTAATTATGTTCTCCTAAAGAATTATGACTGAATTAGAAAGAAAGGAGAGTAAATATTGCAGATTAAAGAAGAAAATTCTTTAGTACTCGTGTGTATTCACATTTACATTTTCATACTGAGCTTAAGTAGGGCTCCATCCTGAAGTATCTCGCTGAGAGACATATTTTGACTTCAGAGTGCTTTGGTAAACTAGATGCCACTATAATGGTTAATAGGGAAAATAAAATACAAAAGCTAAGAGAAATCTTAGGAGTTGAACGGTCAGAATAGTACAAGAAATAGAAAATAATAGAGTGAAATATAGTTCAAATTATTTGCTTGAAAGATTAAATGATGAAACAGATTAAAATAGTGAAGTATGATTCAACATAGACAAAAGTGAAAAGATTAGGTTGGTTCTAAGATGTGTACCTGGCTTTTTTATGTTTAAATACTTTAGAAATGATCTTCATTAATCCTTTGGACACTAATAGAGCACAAAATCCATTCAACCTTGAAACTAGATTGGGAGAACCACTGGTGGTTTTTATTTTATGACATAAAGGAAAGATTATAGTGACTTTAGAGTAATCTCACATTAATTAGAGCTTCTTTGTTATCAGGAAGGCTCTTATCCGACATAATTAGGATTATTAGATGCTGCTTCACTTCCTGCAATAGTCTGCATCACCTTAAGATGAGTAAGGCGGAGGAAGTTTGAAGCACATTTTGACCTTGTTCTGACAACTGGTTCTGGACGTCAAGTCTGACTTGGGAAGGTCTCCTCCATTAAGAAAGATTTTGCCCTGAAGAGAGTTCACCCTAGAACCTGATTCTTGTTCGTTAGTTTCCCTTCCAGCAACTTTTCAAGACTCAAAACTGTATGTTGACTTCTAATTTTTTTTTTTTTAATGACAGCTTTCCAGGTGGTGATGCCTAGTCCTGAGTCATATTCCCATGATGTTTTTCATTCCATGACTTCAACCATTTCCAACATCCTAGCCTGTCACATTCAGAAAAGTTGGAAAGCTTGAGAATATCTCTCAAGAGTAATTCATTGTCATGATAATTGCACAGAGCTATAAAAGTAAAATGCTGGTAATAAATAAAACTTGCAAACAACATGAAAATTGATAAAATAAACATAGACAAGTAGGAAGACCTTAAACAATGCAACATTAAATTATACTAGGTGAGCTTAAATGGAAAGGGAGAGGCAGTTGCCATATTACAGAGCTCCCCAGTGAATCAGTTTTGATTTCTTTCTCATGTTACTATCCTGAATGAGGTAAAGGTGGCACCAGGACAGTGATAAATGTAGGGGAAAAGGAAAAAAATAGAAGAAGAAAAAAAGAAAAAAAATTATCTTCAAAAAACTTGGCAAAACACCAGAAAACTCTATGCCAAAGATACCCAAACAAGGTAAAACTGAAATGTTTAAACTAAATGTTAGAAGATGCAGTCTTTGTTATCATTGTGCATTTCATCAAAATCTGATTGTTTTTCATAATCAGGTTTAGGTTAGTGATGTACAGAATATCTGTCAATAGTATTACATAAGTTTTACAGGGGAAAATCCATAATTCTTGTGAGTCTCACCAGTATGAGAATTAGTGTAGCTAATAAGAGAAAAGGGATGGTTTTCTAGAGTATAAAAGCTTGTTAGCAAGGAAATAATCTGATTTTCTCATCTGTGTGAGATAGCACAGGAAATAAAACGCTTAAATTGCAGCAAGAAACTGTTGTAGACTAGGGGGAGATAAGAAAAAGAAAAACAAATAAAAAAAACCCACAGAACTTTTCTCACCATAAATACATTGAACTTCTCTTCTCAGGGACAATGAAGACTCTCTACCATTGGAGGTCTTCAAAAACTGGTTAGATAAACATCATCTAAATGTTATGTAGTTGCTGAACATAACTGTAAAAAAATTGCAATTCATAGTTAATGCTGCAGACCTTTAGGTCCTTAGATTATTTTTAGATATACTTTTAACTAGTGTTCTCAGTTAGAAAAAAAATACATAAAAATATGTATTGTTAATTTAATTATATGTTTCAGGTAGTAGAATACAGTTTCTGTAGAAGGAAATGTAAAACTAATGCATGAAACAAGGAAAAAAATCTCACATGACAACAGCTGTTGAAACTCAGGAAAAATCTAGCTTCTTATATTTACACTTTTTTATTCTGTCCAGTAGAAAAAAAAAATTGAATTAAATGTGACTTGAGCAAGATTTGGACAAAATTTAATCCAAATTTGAATTCCCACATTTCTGATGAAAAAGATGACAAGGAACAGTGGGGCAAAAAGATGGGAATTAGGATGTGTAACAGGGGAAATAAATTAGATTTAATGACAGATTATTTCTGTGCAAGCAAGAGAAATCCTAACAATGCTGGCAAACTAAAGCAGTGAACAGACATGAAATAAGATTGCTCTGATTTGGGTACCAAGCAGAGAGAAGTAAAAGTCTATATTTTCATGCCAAAGAATTTAATTTAATCCAAGTCACAGAACAGTTTTTAACCTTTTTTGCAGAAACAAATTCTTCAGCATGGAAATGCCAGTGAAGACTGAACAAATGTGTCTCCTGATGTTACACAGTCTTCAGCCCCCTCTTAGTCCACCCCCACAATCCTTCATTTGGGAGAAATTTGAGGCAACCCCTCCTACTGTCCTTTCTCTTCCAATCGTCAAGAAACAGATTCCCAGAGAGATATTAAGCAGTCTCAAGATACTGAGTTAATTTAGTTTGTTTATTGTTGTGGGTTGGATTTTTTTCTACACTGAGAATGCACTTGTTTTCAGTAAAGAAATTCCCTTCCCTCACCACCTCCAGTTTTCTTTTTAAGTGAGGCCATTTGTTTTCAGTAATGCTGAATTTTCTTCCCTCCTGTAAACATGTTCAGTTTTTGCAGCTAGAGTACAAACAGCAAATGCTCACCAGAATCGCTCACCTCTACTTTTTCTCTCCTTCCCCCATACCTTCAGCTCATCTCTTTGAACAAGCCCAGCAGCAGCATGCATATGTTACACATTAAAAACAGCCAGAGAAGGTAATATTCATCTGTATGCTTCCTGCACTGACAGGAATTCCAGATTCAGAAAAATGATGTTTATTTTCCTCAGCTTTAAATTTTCTGAATTTCTCAACAGATGATACCACTTTGAAAAGCTGCATGGTTGAACTTATTAGTAATTTATTTTCTCATGCTTTCCAACAATTATTGCTAGTGTGAAACAAGGAGAATGCACCCAACTTCTTCTCCAAAATGAAATATTTTCTTTGTCTATAGGTTCATGTATACTTCATGTTTCTTATTTAGCCAAAATTGATGTAGTTAACCAATTCTGAACAAGAAACACCCTTCTTCTAGTAACAGGTAATGAACAGTGCACCGATTGTCTGATCAAAGTGCCAGAAACCACGACCTCCTGACAGAAATATGTAACCTTTATTTTGTGTTTGAATTCTATATTCCTCAATATAGGTGGTGCTCAATAACCTTTGTCTTACAAAAAGACTGCATCTGTGCTCTTTATGCAAAAGCTTTTCTTTGTATTTTTAAAATTGGCAGCAGTGGGAGTTTTGCTTTTGAAGGATCTGGTTTAAGGAATACAATAACTAGGCTCTCAGAATGGGGCAAGATAGGAGAAACAAATATGAATATATACAGAAATTCAAAAGTCATCTGCATTGTCCATATTCTTCTGCAATAGAAGCACAATGAGAGTTTTATTGCTCCCTTTAGTGGAACTAATGTCATTCATTTTGCAGTGCTGCTTCTGACTATTTGATGTCTGAAAACATCCGTCCACAGCTGAGGGAATATTGAGCAGAAAAAAACAATGAAGATGAGATGTTGGATGTCTTCTCTATAGCACGGGCTATATCTGAACAGCTCTTTGTGCTCAGACTATTCAATATTGCCTTTCTTAAACAACAATAGAAAATTGTTTCTTCTTTGCATAACTTTCCTATTTGGTTTTGAATGAGCCAGGAGACAGCCAGTTGTGCAAACATCAGTATCACTGATAGCATCACTTGTCTCCAAGATCAGCTCAGTAATCTGGTTTCTCACTGTCTGGTACAACAAGCCCTTAGCAAATAATAGTAGGAGTAGAAGTCTAGAGGTCAATTTATTCTGAAAAATCTATCTATATTTGATTGCAAATTATATATTTGTCTATATAAGTGATAAAAAATTGCTGTAAATTCACTAAACCCAAGTTAGTGGATTAGTTGTGTTAAATTTAAACTTTTTTATTCTGAAATGTGTTGGCTTTACTTCTAGTATGTTACCTCTTTTTTCTTCTTAGTATGCTGAGCCAGGCGAGATCCTGATTATCTGATTTGGTTTTGTCTTCATGTAAAAGCTTATGTTCATCTTTGAGACTATGATCCATGTTCTTGAAAGCCTTCTGGCTGCATGATCACTATACTACAGTTTTCCATATGATTTTGCAGGATGTTACTCTGGTATTCCCCACCTCCACACCCTAAATCTCATCATTCAGCTGATTTCTTTTTTACCCAGTCTATCATCTGCTGAACTGAACATCCCAGGCTGGGAATGGCAAGTGGGGTGATGTACTCACTTATGCTGGGGAAAGCCTACTTTAAACATGTTAAAACTTGAAAACTATGTCAGCATTTATCACATGCACTTTTAAAGTCCTTTTGAAAGTTAAATCCTAGCAGGCAAATTCTTCACCAAGTAGGTTATATTAGAAGTTCAGGACAGAACAGATGATTTGGGGGTGGGGACACTACAGTCCAGACACTGGTTCCCACCATTTCTTTAAAAATAGTTCTTCCTAAGACTTTGCAACTATTCTGTTTCCCTCTTACTGTAACCTAAACTGTTCTGTTATGAAAGAAATTTAACTTAAAAGAGAGGGAGTTTATTGTTTCAGCAATCCATCTCCTCTATCTTCTCAAGTAAACCTTGGTGTTCAAAGCTCCTAATGACCTCCCTGGCTTATATTACTCTACAGAAATAGCCCCTTGTGAAAACACCAGGTAAATTACTTTTCAGGCCACACAAACTTTTAAGGTATGTTAAAGATGATAAGATAACATGGGCTAACTGACTGTGAAGAAGCTAATTTATTTCACTAAGTACTGTCAATGTTCAGTTACTACGTGCTATGATTTATATGCTGATTGAAGAGTCAAGGTTGAGCATGAAGTTGTGTCAAGATGCCAAAAGTTTATATGAACAAAAAAATTTATGGGGGAGCAAAACTGAAAATTTCTACCATGTTTTTCAAGTACTTCAGGACCCCAAGTTCAGTAATCTTTTCAAATCCTTTAGAAGGGGCAATTTCTCCACTGTTATCATTATGTGAGCTATTAAAATTTCATTTCCCAATTAACCTTCTCGAAAAACACAATTCAGTCCTGAACTGTATCAAATGAGTGCAAGACATGCCACATATTTTAACATTAATTTTTCTTTGTTTCTATATCAGATGTATTTTTAGTTAATCGGGAAAACCATAAATGACAGATGGATCCTCCCTCCCTGATGTTTGTGTGTTTGTTTGTATTTATGTTCCACCATTGACATAATATTCTATGTGGTGAAAAAATCATATCATGATGCCTTTAAAGATGTTCAAGAAACTCCAGAGTAATAGTCCATTGGGAAGTACAGACAAGCAGCTTCTGAGAAGTATGTGATGTCAAGGACTCACAGTAAGGTTTTTTAGGAAGAAATGGGAAATATTTCTGAGACCGTTTACTAGATCTCTTTGAAGTGGCTTATTTGGCTCTCCTTTTCTTGAAGGTACTGGGAGCCTGGAGCATTTGATTGAGGCTGTTGTTATTCTCCAATCTGTTTATATATATTCTGAACTGTTAAATAACCAGCTCCTGAAGCTCCTATGTTCTAGGCAAAACAGCAGCTTACTTCCCATAGCACTTCAATTTCTGTATGCAGCTGGGTTATACTGCACCTCCCAGAAAATGTGGTTGTGATTATTTTCTTTTTAAGATTATTGTGCCTCCACCAACCCTTTGCACATATTTTTTCACTCACTACTAGAGCACTGGCAGATCCTAAAGAAGCAGAGAATTCAACCTTTATTCTGCAAGTTTCAGATAAATGTCTGTCTCTGGGTATCTGCTAAATGCCTGTCTGTATGTAGGCTCAGTAAAGTGGTGTGTCTTTGCATCTCTCACTCTGAAGCTGGGCCTTGGGGCATTCCTTAATGCATGGTTTCTGGCAGCAGGAAGAGAAAGGTAACAGGTAATTTTATAGGAGAAAGAAAAATAATATCTGCAGCTAGGCCTAGTTTGTATTAATCAGATGCTTGATAGAAAAAGAGATACCAACACAGGAGAGGTGCTCAGATCTCCTTGAAAGGTTTACCCATGAAGGTCTTGTGTCAAGAGTTTTGAAGAGTTAACAGTCACCATCAGTGAAGGAAAACAAGCCTTACTTAGTTCTTTGCAAAAACAGTTTGTAAGCATCTGCCATCGCTATGTTGTCTCCAGATGTTGATCAGACATAGACAGGTCTGTTGCAGCCCTTAATGAGCTGCTCAAAACTCAGATATGAGTGGGATTATAGACACCGTCTGCAGCATTTGATTTTGGATTGGCACCTCCCCACTCTCCCTGAAGCAACTTTAAATGCCTTGCTGAGGTACTTAACTGTCTCTGTATATTGTGTGGAGATTACAGATATCTAAATTTGGCCCTTGAGAACAGGGTCTTGAAAGGTAGTTTTCACAGCCACTGTTTTCTTATATAGCTCAGGTTCTCTGTCACTTGCTCTCTCATCAACCCTGTTTGGAGGAGCAGGAAGAGACAGTACAATATGTTTGCATATAAAAATGAAGCATACAACTCAATGATTTGACACTGTCTTACTGCAAATAAAGGCTCCATATTTTTAGTGGCTGAAGCTCTTGAACTCCACTTCTTTTGCAGTATCTATCAAGAGATTGCTTCCTTGCTGAACGTTGGGCAGAGGGAACTGTACTTGTAGATTTACTTTGCAAATTGGCTATTTATTTCCTGTCTTTATTATCTGATTTCACGCTATGCAAAGACTCCTTCTCTTGCTGAGACAGTTTTTAATAAAAGTTGGTAACTGATGCCTAGAAATACATTAATACTGATAAAGCAGCAGCATTTCCTGCTTCTTCAAGAGGATCTTCAAAAAAAGCAGGGGAACAGCAGAGTCTGCCATGATCTTTCATTGTTTCACTTCCTGTAGTAGCTACTTTCAAATAACTAAATATTGCACAGATACTCCAAAACCAAGGAAAACATTCTCTCAGATTAAATACCCTTCTGAAAGTCAGCTGGTGTAGTAGGTGCAGCAACTCGGGATAATATTTCCTATGAATAGGGTCCATAGTGATGGACTCCTTGGAAGTATGCACAATGGAAAAAAATATCTTTGGCAACAGTGAAAGCACATTTCTGGAATTTGGCATAATCTAGTTAGACTATAGCTATCTCTTTCTTGAATAAAGGCTGGTGCTATTCATTTGCTGTTGAGACAAATCAGAAACCCTACTGAGAACTTTAATAAGATACCTAACAAGGGAAATTCTCCACATTAGGCAGCCTGGCTAGCTGACAGTCACTGCTGTGCTATTTCAAGATGCTTTAATATGCCTCAAGTTAATAAATTAGACCTCTAGGTTCCAGTTTTCTGTAATCTTTGTGGAGATATTACATGCATATACATATGTGCGCATAAACACACATTTATGTCTGCACTCCACAAGATGAAGTAGTACAGCTGGATGGAGTTATATCACCAGGTGAAATTTTTGACCATAGTAATAATTTTCCATTTCAACCTATAAAAATTAAGATTGTGTTTCAGGCACACAAATACAGCATTTAAATGCTGCTGTTGTATGCAAAGGATTTAATTGAAAATATGACTTGAAGTGAATTTCTTTAGGCCCAAACTCAATCAGCTTGAAAATTAACAAAGAAAAAGGGAATGACTTTGCAATGTTTTTTAAATTTGAATTTCTTATACTGTTTCACACTTTTAAATATAAATTAATGCTTTTAAAATTAGCAGTAGCTTTGGAAAAATAGAGACTCTTGCAGTTTAAAAATGTGATGACTTTTTGCAGGTTATTTTCAATTAAATTTGGTTGAATCTAAGTAGCTTCTTTTGAACAACTGAAAAATATTAACTTTTTTTTTTTAAATTAACTGAAGCATTTCCAACAATTGAAAAGAAAAGGTGTTTTTTTTTTGTTTTGCAAGCATGCATTTGTTACGAAGTTATATGGGAAGGGTTGGAGTAATTCCTTCCATTTATCTTGGGATAGAAATATGAGAAAGGCCAGAAGGATTATGATATATGAAGCATTTTTGCTTTAAGGGACTTTGATAGGAAGGACTGTTCAATGTAAAAAGTAAAGGAGAACAAGTACAAATAGTTTCCCCAATATCCAACTTAAACATGCATGAAATTTTGGAATACATTGCTTAATGAGGGGGAGGTGCTGAAGCAGCTTGGTGACAAGTGTTCAAATAAAATTCTCACCTGATTTTTCTATACTACTCACTTTCTCAGAAGAGATTAATCTGATCTTTGTCTGGCTGGGTGATTCATATGTCTTTCTATCCATCAAGACTTGACCCTCAGACCTTTGTTGCAGGCTCCATACTTGCCAAGTCCTCCCATAGGATTTGTCTGTGTTAGTTTGCTAGCAAACCTTTGCATTAAGTTGTTTACCAGATATTTAAAATAAACATGGGCACAAGTGCTTTGGCTGTCATACAGTACCTTCTGGACCTGCCTTCCTGTAATGTCATTGCTTACTTGAAGCAGCCCTGAAAATTTTCCTCTTATAAGAGGACTGTTGTTGAAAAAACTAATTTCTTTATTCTCTAAGTTGGATTCTTGTAATTTTACCTATTAAACCAGCTCTTGTTATTAAAAACAAAATGCTGCTGGACATGATTACGTTTTTTCTATCTTTAATATAAATAAGGGAAGCAGTTATAAATAGTTGATGAGAATCTGTGCATGCACAGTGATTTTTAATTGCTGAGAAGTTTCTACTACATTCAGCTTGCAGCTGGCTGTATTGTTATTGTGTCGGTCACATTATAGTTGGCTAACTTATTTTTTGCCTTCCCAGCTATATTTTCGGCTTTGGATTATGCTTTAATAAGCCCAGATGGATTTCAGCCTAAGTAATACATTTAAATATAAAACACAGATTAAACTCATTAAAAATATTGCTTTAGCCCCAGTGTTGGTAGTTACATTTAGTGAGTGATGTTCCTGTAAATAGGTAAAATGATCTATATTGGGTTTGGACAAATTGTGTTTACATACAAAATACGATTTTCTGTAATCACACTGTCAAATTTCATAATGATGATCTTGCTCATCTCAAAAGAGGTTTTGGGTTTATGCTCACATACCCATACTCAGAAAAATACTTAACTATGTGCTGAGTCTGGAAAACTGCTGAACTTAAAATGCTATTATACAGAAGGCAATGTTCAAAGCAGATTTGTATACTTTGGTGTTTTATTATGCAGTCTTTATTCCAGTTTGAGCATACCTCTGAGAATTAATCAGACAGTCTGCAGCCAAGCTCTGAAAGCTTTGGTAACATAGCAGAGCCTAGCCCTACTGAAATCAGCAGCAGGTCAGTCCATGGACTCCCTTCCTGCTTAAAGGAACAGACAGTACCATATGTTTGCATACAAAAATGAAGCATACAACTCAATTATTTGACACTGCAAGTCAATAAGTGCCTGCCACACCCTGTGCTCACACATCCCACATGTTGCATTGCTTGTGTGGCTTCATGAGACTCCAGGAGGCTGTGGTTTCATTCTCTGCTTTGATCAACACGAGACCTACCCTGGCACTCAGAGTGAGGATGCTGCTGCCTGCTTGTGGTAGTTGGAGCTTGTGTGAAAAGTTTGAAGTTAAAAGAGAATTGCAGTGATTAGTCAAAGGCCCTCAGTTAATTTTTTTATTGAATAGGAAAACAAAATTTTATACATTTTTTTTATCCAAAACACAGGAAAAGGACTAGTGCTTCAGAGTCCTAGTAACTCTGGGTGTTTCTCAACAGAAACTGTCAATTTACTGTTATTGTTAGCAGATGGTCCAATAACAACAATTTTTAATAATTATTTTTTTATTAAATAGTACTATACAGCTGAAAAATAGTACATGTGGTAGATAGTTTAAAAAGGCACAGAACACAGGACACTAGTAGTCTTGCTCCCAGGATGTAAATATTTCAAAGTTTTTCCTTTAAAAAGTAAGAATAATCAGCTCCACAGCTCCTCCAGTAGAAGGTAAGAAACTGGAAAAAGCAAATAAGTAAACTGAGAGCAGTATATGATACATATTTGCCAAATCCATCTTGCTGTACTAATATGATATTTTCTTTGATAAGATATGTCAGTTTTTTGATAAAGGTCTTACATTGCTGGTTAAACTAAAGAAGATAATGGAATTGTTAAGAAATATAGGGTGTACAAAAAGCTAGTATAAGCATTATGATTAACACTGTTTTGGAAGGAATTTAGTAATGATAAAATTTAGAAGTTTACACAGAAACCAATGCTGTTTAGTATTTTCATTTTTGACCATTACAGAGGGACTAGAAGTGTTCTGCTTTTTTTTTTTTGCCATCAAAAAGGTAGGATATATTATCAGTATGAGGATCATGTAAATGTCTTAAAATGACTAAATGAGATTAAATAACTTTTTTATCAACCACAGTAATATTCAGTTAGAAATCATGTTAATGACTACTGGTGTAAGCAAGTTTCTGGGCTGAATAATGGAGAGGGAGGAAAATCAAAGAGTAGTATTGAGGCATGAAAGACAGTCAGACATCAGTGTAATGTGACTGTGAAAATCACAATCCTAAGATTTACCAGTAGCAATATTTCTCTAGAAAGAGGATGATGTAGTGCCACTGCAACATTCAAGTGAAAACACAGTAGTTCAGCCAAGCCAGCCCTAAAAAACCCACCAAAGTTTATCTGCAATAGCCTTGGAAATTATTACTCAGATGACCAGGAAAAGAAGAGCCTATATTCTATGAATCTAAAGTACATGGCTTCCTCGGTCAAGCAAAACAAGGTTAATATCTGCATTTAAATCCAAGAACCAAGCACCAGGAGGTGAAAGAGTTTTTTAATGGATGACATTGATAAAAGTGACTATGAATTGTTAAGGAATTGATTTAGGCCTGAATGTCAAGTTTCCAACCATGTTTAAAAAAAAAAAAAACAAAAACTGAAGAAAACTTCCAATAGGAATGGCAAGGCAAAGAATTAAACTGGTTTTGAATGGTCTTCTATTAATTCAGGAAGTGGTTCATATATGCATCAGATACTGGTGGTATCTTTATGTCTGATGGAGGAAATCAGAGTTGTGAAACTTTCTTTTGGTTTTGCTACGAAGAGATTTAAGTAGAGCAGCCAGGTTATAAGTCATGGACGGTTCATATTAGTAAGACACAAAAATGTTTTAACATGAATAAAACCATAATGATTCTAATGAGGTTTTGACTAGTATTTCCTACAGATTTCAGTGAATCCACATCAAAATTCAGTAGCTCAACGCTGTATATGACATACGTACATTTTTTCAGAAGTCCCTTCTAAGAACTAAAATTTCTCTAAGGTTTCTCTATCAAAACATTAGACAGATATGGCAAAACAACTATGTTAAAGTGTCATAAATTGATTATTCACATTTTAAACATGTATTCTCAATATTACTGAACAGATTTAAGAATCATTAGTTTAATTAAAATTCAAATTATTAATTTGTCTCTACCTGAGACAACTAATTTAGCCATCAGAGTCTGCTTGATTCTTTCTTTTCCTGTACAGATTTTCATTCTTCCCTATAGAGAGCTGAAGCTTTTTATATACTTTTCCTTTACCCATTTCTCACCCTCAAGAATTTTAAGAAGTGTTCTTCACCTTCTTGTGGCTATGTCCATTCCATATTGAATCACTCTTCACTTTTTTTCTTGTTTAGAAAAGGATGAATAACCCAATAATAAAATGAATCCTTCCCAAGTATTTTCTCCTGACAATGAATTTTCAAATATGGAAAACAAGAGAAATCTTCCTATCACTATATCAATACACATTCATCATCCTTATATTGGAATGAAAGAGAAAATTTCCTCTCAAGATCAATGATTCCTCAAATAAAAATAATTTTATTTTTGGAAAGATGAAAGCTGTCTCTCCTTTTTAAAAAAATATGAGGAAATTCATTGTTAAGCATTATGCAGTTTGGTCAGATTCTGAAAACATAAAGATAGAGAATCAAATATAATGAACCACGAGAACAAATACAACAATGTACTACATTAATACAAAGATTTTCATCGCGAACAAGAGGTGCTAAAAATCATGCAGGCTTGCCTACTTTGATCCAAATTATGTGAGCACTTAGCCATAGATTGATTTCTAACCATGAGAAAGTGAGATGGATTACAAAGCACCCAAAAACATCCTCCTGAGCATTAGAAAAGGAAAGGATGTTCTGCAGCTCAGTGCCCAAAAGGCATAACATAGCAAAATGAACCAGGTGTGATAGTTGATATTCCCTCCCTGAGACCTAACCAACACATCTGCAACCCTTGAAACCTACACTTGAAAACGGACAAAATGTGAAGTTGATGGGAGTTTAATGAAAACAATACCTAACTTCAATTAGTTAAGGTGGAAGCTCACTGATTTTCACTTGGCTAACTCCCAAACTCCACAATTTTAAAGGAAATGCTATCTCTCCTTTCATCTCAACAAAGATTTCAAAAACAGCCATAGGGGTATTGTTTCAGAAAGAAATTTTTATCTTTCTATATAATAGAGCATTATACTAAAGAGCATGTACATGGATCTTGCTGCTGGTAATACATTGGTCAAGAGATAAAGATAGCTGGTAGTGCATTGGTCATACTCTGTGAGCCTCCTTTGAGAGTGCTGCAAATTGAACCTAGCCCTTTAGTGCACCATTGTGCTTGTAAGAAGTGTAGTTTGTGCTTCCTAGGTCTTAATTTTTATCCTGAAGAGCAAACTCCTTGAGATAACTAGACTGAAAGTAGCTCATATCTGATTTTTAGTTCTGGTGCACTAGAACTGGATTAATCTTTGTTTGCATCAGCTTTCCTAATGTGTCTGTGTTCACTCATAATCATAATCACTTTATACAAATCAGAAGCAATGTCCAGGCCTAAAACAACTCTTAGCTCTCTCTTCTTTTCTTAAAAATGAATGAAAAGAAAATGTGGGATCTAAATTAAACTGTTGTCTAGTTCATACAGCAGGACTAAGCAGGTACTAAACTAACTAAAGGCAGTTTGTTCAGTTGAAAAGCTGGCTCAAGTGGCTTTTTATTGAGAGAGTAGTCCCCAAGCATAACCTAGAGGTAATTTTAAACATGCATATATTAGCAAAGAAACAAAATAAAATCTCTAGAGTATAATCTAGATGTAATTTTAAACATGCATAACTTAATAAAGAAAGAAAGAAACAGATAAACAAAACAAAACCCAACAATGGTGGCCTCTTTGTAGTATTCTTAATGGACCATACCTCTACCTTAACAAGTGTGCTTTTATTACTCACTTAGTCCTTTAAAAAATAAAACCAGAGATGTCTTCTATTGGAACAAAAGAGCTTTCAATAATAAAAAGTTCCTCTAACAATGGCAGAGAAAATCCATGGCAGAAGGTTTGTCTAATCATTGATCTTTTTTTGAAAATGAAATCAACAGCTCTGCATGAATCACTTAGATTAATTGACACAAAGGGTTTAACATTTTTTTGTAATTTTATGTGAGGTACTGTCTTCAGTTTTATGAAATTAGTTGTTCACTTAGGGTAACATGCTGGAATAATCTCTGGCTTTTTTATCTTTTTTATAAGAATTAGTCTTCAATGTGCAGGAGGTTGATAGCTCATGTAATTTATGCAGCACTTAAATTTTCTTTCTATTTTCTTTCTATTTTCTTTCTTTTCCTCCTTCAAATAGATTTAAGACTACTTTCTTTGCACTATCTGCATAGTTGAAGACATTCACATTTACTCAGAGGTTGTAAACTGTGTTCAGTGCTTAATCATATTCTTTATGGGCGTTGCACAATGGTCTTTTTTTAAAATTGGAACAATCAGACACATCCATCTCAGAAAACAACACTTTCTAATTAAAAGTAAAGTCTTTATATTTATTTAGTAGTGGTCAATCCTGAAAATCCTTCTTAATGAAGGTTTTTACTGAAGCTTCCCATTAACTTCAAATACATGGAATGGTGATGTGTATTATAGAGGATATAAGGATATCTACCTGCCAGGATATCTTTCTGTCCCTGTTTTTAATACTTACTATTTACCCTAAGTTTTGTGATGTGTGGTTACTTCTTCTGACAGTTTTACAGAGCTGCAGGGGTTAGCAGTCTAAAAACTTGCTGCTCTGAGCAGGTTTTGTATGGCATTCCACAGAGAAAGAGAAAACAGTCCCCTGTGGTGGTTCCTTATGAAAATGACATCTTTACTTCTTCTATCTGAATCCTCATCATGTGGTTGCTTTCTTGTTCCTTGCTAGCACATAATACAGGATAGATAATGATTGCCAATTTAGGTTATTTTGTCTTCTTTCTAATGTGGCAAAGTAAGCCAATGATGAAGCAAAAATCTTTTCTGCTTTGTTTTGAAGATAAATGTAACACATCACTTAGTGGAATCTCAGCTGACTAACAGATTCTTTGGCAAACATTTTTAGAAGGTTGTAGCTATAGTTACAATTGCCCTGTAATTGGCCTGTTGTTCACAATACTTAAAATCTGCATTCTTCCATTTTACTGTAGGCAATTAGAAATCTCAGCTAAGGAGACTCCAATACTTTTAGTATTAAAAAAAATAACTTTCTGAGAGGAAAAATGCCTTTAATTTAGAACAAAATGCTGTAAAAGAGTAAAATGCTTTTGTTTTTCTGCCTCCTAGGACAGATCAAGTTTTGCTGATGAGTAAATGTATATGAAATCGTCTTCCTGGTGTAGCAGTTACTTCAAACAAAGGGTAGAATCCAGTGCTCAGAGGTGATGAATGAATATACTCCAAGGTACTCAGTAGTTTCAGTTTGCATGGCTTCTTAATTAGAAGTGCTCGAATGCCTCAAACATCCCAGTGCGTTCATCAATGGGACATAACTTACAGGAAGTTCAGCAGGAGGTTTTATAAGCAGATGAAATACAAGCAAAGACATTTTTCTTTTTTTAGTTATCAAAGATAAAGAAAAGGCTCTCTGTTTTTTTGTCTCACATTCTTTAGAACCTGATTGTGCTTTCAAGACACATATAAATCAGTTTTTTTAAAGTAGTTGTCTCAATTTACACCAAGTGAAAATTTGGTTTACTTTTTTCCTTAAATAATTTACCTTAACTATCTTTTATATACCTTAAGGATTTCTGGTTTATCTCAAGCTTACCTTTAATAATTAGCATTGCATTAATAAAGAGCTATTATTAATGTTTGTTACTTTTCTTGTGTTTACTGTTTCTGCGCTGTGTCTACAGTTATTAGGGTTTGCTTCTCCTTTCTAGTTTGGCATAACTTTTTATTTTTTTTATCCTCTCTTCCTTTCAACCTACCATATCATCAAATTTCTTCTTCTTGAAAGTAAATGTTGTGGTATATTCAGAGGGTAGGGTCAAACCAGGCTCCTGTCCTACTGACATTTTTACTTTAAACATAAACTTTACAGTGTGCATTTATTTGTTAAAGATGAGTTTAAATAAAAAATTCAACTTTCTGCACTTGATAGATTTTCTTATAAATTCAGATCAGTTTCCAGGCACAAACATTGTTAATCTAGCATTGCTTGAGGTTAGCATTACAGTTTTTCACACATTGACTTCTTGACAGGTTTTTTTTTGTTTTCTTATAAACAATGTCATTTTCTTTCAAGCTGGAGTTTCATTTGCACTATTTAAATTTTTTTCAATAGATTATAACAAAGAGCTCATTAAAAAGTTCACTTTCCAGAACTGTTAATTAAAAGGGCTTGCTGGGATAAATAAACCCATATGTTGTTGATTAACCACCTTTTAGGGGTCAACAGTTGGAATCTCCTGCTGTGCTTATGTTAATTGTTGTCCAAAATTTTACCAGGAACTGCTTTGTCCATATGGCACTTGCTGAAAATGTAAGACCTATAGAGAGAATGAACAAAACCCAAAGAAAAAAGGTACCTCAGGCTGTGCTATGTCTGGAAACTTCACGGTGGCACTTAATGTGCTCTGTATCTTACCTTATGTAAAACACAGAAAAATTTAAAAAGTAATAGGGAGTTTATGTGGGTGTATGTGTGCATTCATCATTATCATGTCTATGAATATCTGCCACTATTTATAGAGAGAGTATCCTACCTGCATGTAAGGAACTGTAAATGTAGATTTTCCAAATAATGAAAAATATAAGGAGACTGCAATATGTTTTAAAGACCAAAATGACATGGCAAAGAACTCATATTGTTGATTTTGGACATGTTATTTTTCAGCTAAAGAGAATACACTTTTCCTCGTAATACCCAATATATACTGACATTTCTTTTTTTTAGTTAATTGCCCCCTGAAAATCTCTCTCTTTGTGCAAGGTGAATCCCAGAAGTGTCTATGAGACTGGAAGATTTGTGCTTTGATTCTTTTTGAAGTTTAAAAACATACTCGCTGAAAATCGTTCAATTTTTAAAAAGCACTTTTTGAATTCTAGACATACAAAATTTTCATTTCCATCTTTCAAAATATAAAGAATTTATGAAATTATTTGCAGCTGAATTAAAAAAAAAAAAGCCAAACAAGACCCAGACCTTATGCAGAGATTTAAATAAGACCAGAACTTTTGCCTAAGGCTGTTAAAATTTAGTACCTATTGCACCAAATCTCTGCTGAAATTATGAAGCCTTGCTGTCTAAGTTTGAGCTTCAAACAATGATATCAACTGGGTAAACTCCAGATAAAAAAGGGTTTTATTGATAATTTCTTTTACTGACTGTGTCTTTTTAAGAGAGAAAATCAATAATTCTTGCAAAAGTCTCAAAATTTAAAAAAATCCCAACTTTTGCTCCAAGAAAAGCAGAGAATAATTAAGGTTTGGATTAATTTAGTTTAGTTTGTCAGTTCAGAAGGAGACTGTGAGTGACATACCTAAATACCTGGAACACAGTACTTCCAGACCCAGGTGAAGAAAACTGCTATTTTCAACATGTTATTTGCTGCCCGAAAGTTTCTACAAGGTGACAGCTGACAGCCGGATCTGATTGAAGATCTGTTTCTGCATACAATCCTGTCCATCAAAACATCAGAAAATCCTATAATAAATCTCCTTAAGTAAAAAAAGGACTAATTAGCACCCTTTGGTTTCACAGGCCGCCAAATTATGCTGAATATTTGGTTGCCTCCACTCACACTGAAATGGCTGTGTCTTCAGCTCAAGAAAAGCTGCAGAAGGTGATGGGCTCGATGATGACCACACAAAGTGCTGGACTAGGTTCAGTGCTCTGTGACACCACGATCTCATAGAAGAAAGCCATTTACTCCTGGCCCAGTCCGTGTCCATATTTCACATTGTCTGGCAAAACAGCTTTGTCTGGAGAGAAAAAGTAATGGTTTTTTTTGGCTTAGGAAAAAAATAATTATGAACTATTTAAACAAAATATTTCATTGATGCAGCTATGTTTTATACAGAGACAGAACTATGTCTCATCCTCCCCAGGCTCCTCAGATTTTGCTGTACATAGAAGCAATTGTGTATATATATTGTTCAGCACACAACCTCTTCTGGTTCTTCATTGGTCAAAAAAACTAAAACAGATGCCCTAAACCTCAGTCTGCTTCTGCAGACTTCTTTTCCACAAGGTTAGTTCTCATCTTTGTTTTATAGGCCTGTGATCTTAAGGAGTATTTTTAGCTTGTAAAATAGTTATTTGCTTTAACTGTCCTCTATGAAGAGCAATTAAAAACCACAAACAAGTCTTTCTGGATGAAATGCCTCTGAAGGGGCTATTCAAGCTTGAATCAGTATCAGCAGCAGTACAGTAAAACTATGGAAACAAAGATGAAAATGGATTTGTTTCTCGCTTGTTTTCTCTCTTTCTCCTTTCATGCCTTGCTTGCAGTATCCCAGCTGTACAGCTAGTTTCTTGATATTTCATGGTTTCCCTGAGTGTACATTTCCTGGTTATTGTCAGGGGGGATTCAGTGGGAGGTTTGCTTTCTTATCCCACACAGGGATAAGAGGGTTGGTGTAATAAGATGTTCCTTGGACAGAGAAGGTGAAAAGGTCAGTCAAGTCCAAGGTCTGCCTGAGAAGTCCAGTGAGCAAGTCAGGGTTGGCAGGGGCAGAGCCAAAGATGAGCACTCTGAGAAAATCAGTGGGGCAGAGAATGTTGGCCTGGGATGGGATGAAATGGAGTCCTGGAATATGGACAGAGATAAGGAAGACACTGAGGGAGGCTGGGCAGCAAGAGGTAAACAAGTTGCTGCTCTCAGGGCTGTGAGAGGTTGTTACCCTTCCTTTGGAGTTTCCTCTTTCACCAGATATAATTCTAATTATGTCCAATTTTTGTATTTCACCCAGAGTGAGCTATGATGCAGGGGTCCCCCTACTCCCAAATTATTTTCAAATATTTCAATTGTTAGTGTTTTCCTCCAAATAGAACTCCACTTGCTCTTTGCTTATGACAAGTAATAGGATAACTAAGAAAATCATTCTGTTAGAACTGCCAGTTTCAGGGTGATTAGAAAACAGTTTAGCTGAAAGAAAAGGAAAAAAAAATGGAAATTAGTAATGTTCAGGGGCTATAAAGAAATAGCTAATTCATATTTCCTCTAAATCTCTTTTGTTTTTCTGAGACCCTTTAGTTATCGAGCATATTTTCCAGCAGTCATGATTCCATAATATTCTTTCAGATTTTCTGGAAATAACTTCATCAGATGCTGCCCATAGGTCAATACCATCTCTAGCTTCTTGAAGTACTCCAGACCACAGTTTTTACAGGATATTCACAGCTCCAAAGGTGAGGCATAATCCTCTTCTCAACAATGGCTGATGATTGCTGAGGGTACACTTTTATGTCATTTCTGGTGTACTGTCAGAGACCTGATCTACACTATTGCTGGGCTTTTCCAGCTTAAAATATGTTTGTTATGTCCTTGGCTTCTTGGCAAACAAAAACTCAACACAGTACAGGGTGGATTTATAGCAATAAAATCAAAATAAAATGTTTTATAATAGTAACTCCACACTAACATAAAATGCCTTCTGCACATCAACTTTTGGAAATTCGGGCAATAAGAAGAACCTAAAATATTTCAAAATAAAGTTTGAACTTTTAAAAATACCTTAATTTGTGGGCAATGACTATGCATGAGGCATGTGCAAAAAATGTAAAAGTAAATTAATCAGCAGTTCAAATTTGCCTTTTCCTTTCTAAAAGCTTAGAATATTCCTCTTAAATACAGGAATTCTGCATTTAGATTTTGACCAAACTCCTGTTTTTCATTTGTTTTTATTTGGTCGGGTTTTTTTTTAATGTCAGCTGGTTTGGTGGTTCTGAAACTAGAACTGCTGCTCTGCTTTTCTTCTGTAAGAAATGTAAAGCCCTGAAATAATCTGCCTTAATGAAATGTGATTTCCATATGACACAAGGAAGAGCATTGTCAAAGAGTATATTTAAGTAGTCTAGGTACTGTATTTGGGATGAAGGTTTTGAAATATTACATTGTTATGAATGAAAACATTGCTGGTTTTGAGTGGATCCTCAGCTGGTGCTGTTTCTCAGTGTAGTTGCTCTGATTCATGCCATGAAAGGACTGACTTGTACTCTTTGTTCATTTGTACTAAAGTTGTCTGCTTTTGTATCATTCATTAAAAAAAAATAACACCTGGAGGAAAAGTGTATCTATAAATAAGGAAACTTGCAGATAATGCCTTGCCTAATTTAGTACATATGCACACTCACATACTGAAGCTGTTGACGATAATAGGTGCACTCTCTAATGCTCAGAAATCTGCTTTCAGATTCCAGAGCCATCTAGCCTTGGGTTAGGCAGTTCTGCATGAGAGAATATAACAAGCCAGAGTGACTGTGATGAGCATTCTCTACAGCTTAATACACTGCTGATCACTTATAAATATTCTACAGAAGTATGTTATTAGATTTAAATTTCTTTATCACTTTTTCTTTTGGTTTCTATTAAAAATACCTGCCCGAGGCATTTGGAGATGTCATTTTGCATAATGAAAAAGGCTTAGCAGGAATGCAAATTTCCAGCAAATATTTTTCTTTCTTTTAGGAGCAAATTCTCATGAAATTTTCCCAAATAAAATTCTCCTCCTTTGGCAGTTTAGCTTGATATTTCTATATGCTTTCCACCACCTCATTTTGAATGCCAAATTCAATCTTGATCCAGAAAATTTAATTTAAATTAAAAAAAAAAAAAAGTGAATTAAAATAGCAAGTTGAAATGGTTTAAAGTACTTGCAGATGAATGGAAATTAAGGATATAGAATCTTCATATTTCACATTACTCATCCTAGAACATCAAATCAGAGAGTTTATCCAAAGTTCTTACTGCTACGCTGCTGACAAGGATCTAATTATAAGAAATAGAATTGTTTCTTTTTGGCATAGTACAAATACAGTGCAACTGAATATGAGAACCATATTTCTTAGGTAACTAATAAGGAAAATCATAACAAAAGCCCAGTTCTTCCTTAGCAAGTATGCATGCTTAAAACCTTAGTGACACTGCTCATTACTCAGCAGTACCTCTGGAAAATAGAGAAGTGCTTCCACTTAAGTACTTCTTTAGTGTTTACAAAACTAATTTGAGGAGATGCACAGTCATCTTCCCATGACTAAGTTATCTTTAAAGAAATTGAAAACATTAAGTAAAAGGAAAAGATAGGTTGGACATACATAAGAGTAAATAATCTGTTTCAAACCCTTGCTAAATCAGGAAAGAATATTTCATGAATATTTCAGAGATTTCAATATTAGCTATGTTGACACAGCCCTCAAGTCCGTATCCTTGCTTCTTGAACACAGATGCAAATTATTACTTTAGTTTTAGTGCTATACACTGTTTATCTTTGTCAGGAAGATGAAGAAAATTTCAGAGAGGAATCCATTTAAATATTATTCCCCTTCTATTTGCATAAATAAAATAACTTTTATCTTTCAATTTTTGGCATGTCTGTCCTCATTCTTGCACTTTTTTGATGAGTCGTTTTTCCAGTTCTCCCTTGTCTCTTGGCAAACTTATATTGCCTTTCTGCAGCTGATTTTCTTGGACTATTTCTGGAGCATTTCTACATTTTTCCCACTGCTTTAAATGCGAACTCTAGCTAGCTGAATGTTTTTATCTTGGTATTCCAAGCTGGTTGTACATCTGAGGACTAGCAAGTACCTTTGTCTCTCAGGACTTCTAATTACAGCAAAATTTGCATGGAGGTATATAACATTGATCTAAAACTTCCTGAAGATAAATTCTAGGTCACTCATTCCCCAAGTGGTTTGAACTTAAGTATTCCATAAAAAAAACCCCATCATATTTCTTTTTTAAAAAATATTTCATATCATTAATTTACAATGCTACCTCATTATTTTCTCTATTAGTTTTCCTTATCAATACATACTTTTCCATTCTTCTGTTTTAGTCATATTTTACTTGGATTTTCTTCAACTTTGGCTCCATTTCCTGTAACATTAGATCTGGTTTCTACATTTTGTTGGTCTTGTCCTTCATTCTCCTGCAACCTACATTCAATGAGAGGATAACTCAGATAATTAGAGAATAAATAGCAACAGAAAAGGAATTTATGAAATTAAAAACCCCATTTTTTAATTTCATAAATTACCACGTGGCTTGTCAAACCTAATAACCTCCTATTCCAGTTTCTGTGCAACAGAAAACCACAACCACCAGGTATTTAACAACTCTCACCTGCACTGTAGACGCAGGTGTGCATTCAGCCTATTAATTCAATTACATCCCCTGTCTGTGACTCTTGTGTGCTGGTCTAGAGCTGGGCAACCAGCACTTTCTTTCCTCAAGGGGGATGTGTGAAGGCTGTGTTTGGAGGGAAACATGGTATTTCAGTGGGTATCGTAGGCACAGAAGGAGTTTGTGAGCTTTGGCCTCCGCACAGAAGCATTTAAGAGCTCTCTTTTTATTGTGTAGAATACTTTGCCTTCAATATATTTTTGAAAATTATATTTGCTAATTATTTTTTAAATTCAATTTCAAGTAATTTGCACAAAGAAGGGGGCTATTTTACCAATTGTCCTTTCATTAAGAAAAAAATAGACTTTTTAAGGAGGCTTATGTAAGAAAACTTCCAATAAGCTTGTCTACTGCTATTAGATTAATATATGTGAAAACTTTTCCTTAATCATATGAATCAAATTGTTTTCTCACAGACACCAAGAAAACTTTTCATTGATGTTTTTATTTACTAATTTTCATAGGTGCTCCTTTCTCTTTAATGAGGTGAGATATTAAAATGTTGTTTATTTCTTTCTCATTTCTAATATGTTTTCCTGATTAGAAAATAGCAATATAATTTAGTATAACTTTAATTATTGTTAATTTTGTGTTTGTGTCCAAGTAACTTTTGAAATGCCTTGTTTTAGCAATCCCTGTGAAATTAGTCCCATAAATTCATATTATTTGTTTTTTTAAGTAGCTAGAACCTCTGAAGCTGATATTCTTGTACAACATTTGACTATGCTGTTAGAAAACATCAGTGCCTGCTTTCATTCTGACAGTGGTTGAAAGCCCTTGCTTCACTCTTTTTGGGTGTTTAGACACGCTGGTAAATAGTAGACAACAGTTATGTGCATTGCACTAACTCAGGAACAGAAGGAAAACTTTTCAAACAAAATTGCTGCGATTTCCATCCAGTACACATGAGTGTCTTCTCTTCCACAGAAACATCCACTAACATGTCATTGTCACTATCTCATCCTCCCTCAGCAGTCAAAACATGCTTTGGAAATAAGTGCCACCTACCCTTAACATACTCCAGTGTAACAGGCAAACAGACACACTGTTTGTTGTACTCCTCCCATGCTGGGTGATTCCATCTGAAATACAGGTAGACAGCTCTCTTTCTCTTGCAAGTTCATAGTGTGTTGCTGTGAAAACAAAATCAATTTTAGTATCAGGGGATATTTTCGAGTTGTTTTATTTTTTTCCTTATGTTTTTCCTACCCTGAGTCTGCTGCTAGATTCTTCAGTTGCCATGGTGAGCAGGGGTGTAGGCAGTTTCTCCTATCAGAGGAAAAAAATAAAAATCATGAAATGAATGCTAATGTGAGGGGAAACTGGCAATATTTGTTTTATAACCCAGTCTGGTTCATAAATAAAAAGCTTTCCACCTCAGGCTTTCATGGGGCAACACAGGAAAATGTCATAAAATTAGGCGCTCATCTTGAACTAAATTCCTAGTTGTCTTTTGTTTTGGTTTGGTTTTTGTTTTTTTTTTTTTGCAATCAAAAAGACCATGCAGAAGAGAGTAATCCAGTGAATAGGTAGGTGAAAGACTGGCCCAGAATTCCTGTCTCTTAGGGAATTCAGCTTCTGGTCTCCCTTGTTGAGAATCTCAACCAACAGTACTTTTATTAGAAAAACACTAATTTGATAGGTTAGTGTGTACTAGACCCTCATAAATGCTAGAACCTCATCAATAGAGTTAACTAGAAAATGTGTAAAATTTTACATGCACACACCACTATTTCATTTTAAAATTTATGTTTATAATAGAATTATAGAATCATAGAATGGCCTATATCAGAAGGAATCTTCAAGATCATCTAGTTCCAACACCCCTGATGTGGGCATAGATATCTTCCACTAGACCTGGTCGCTCAGAACCCCATCCAGTCTGGCCTTAAACACTTCCACAAACTTTTTTGGGCAGCTGGTTCCAGTGTCTCATTTCTCTCACAGTAAAGAATTTCTCCCTAATATCTAAACTAAACCTGCAGTTCTTCAGGTTGAAGCCATTTCCCTTGTTCTCTCACTACATGTGAATAGCACATGTAAATAGTCTCTCTCCATCTTTCTTGTAGGCTCCCTGAAAGTACTGGAAAGCCAAAAACAGATCAACCCAAAAACTTCTTTTCTCCAGTTGTCCTAGCTTTTCCTCACAGAAGCTGTACTCCATCCCCCTAATAAGGGGTGTTGGTGACCCTTCTCTGGACTTGGTCCAACGAGTCAATGTCCTTCATGTGCTGGAGATCCCACAGCTGGATGCAGTACTTACCATGCTTCAAAATACATCTCCCTTCAAAATATACCAAGTTTCCCTAAATTACACACATTTATTAATATCTATGTGAAATACTGTTTTCTTTTCTATTTTCTTCTTTCCATTAGGGCTTTATTTCCTCTACCTTTTCTTAACTTTGTTTTTCTTTCTAATTTTTTAAAAGACAGATGTGGAAGTAGAGAACCACTAAAGAAAATACTAATTTCTTTGAAGAAAGCATGATTTGTGGCACTTAAAAGCTTTTCACGAGACATTATTTCTTCCCCTCTTGCAGTCTTCTCTCTAGAATACAGTACCTGAAATAAAGTAGATGTTGATGACTTTTAAATAGTGAATGTGTTAGGTAGCTTATTTATAGATACAAGGGTTATTCTGAGGCATAATTAACATCTATAAGGCATCTCAACAGCTTGTGCTACACTAATGCCTAGAATTACTGTCATTGACTTGGAGTCCCTAAAGAGCTTTCAGAAACTAGTCAATCTCTTAGCTTTAATTTAGACATGGTGATCCTGTAGATTAGTGATGTTAAATCAATATCTCATTGGAGGAACAGCAGTATATTCCCTCCCAACATATTAGTTATGTGCTTAATAGTGGAAAATTACTCTCTTACTTTAGAGCTGGATTAAATGTTGCTGTTATGAAAGCTTGTGAAAAGAGAATTTTAAGTTCTGCTTCTGAAAAACATCCATAATAATTATTTTTTCTGCAATTGAAAGTCCTGAGTCTTCACTTAGGACCTGGTGATAAATTATCAGTAACAGTCAAAAAATTATTTACAGCATGCTTTCAATGGGAATTGCTTTATATTTACATAAGGTAAAATTTGGTGGAATTTATTTTTAAATTTTTTGTAATAGAAAATCTTTACTAGAAATAACTATTTTATTTGCTCAGCTTTAAGCTTCTTGATAGATAAAAGTATGAAGATAATTTTTCAAGGAAATAAAATTAATTGGTTTGCTTTTTGTGTGTTTATGTGTAAGATTAAAGGATTGCAAAGCACAGCAATTCCTAGGCAAGTCTAACCTAAGACTCATATAGTCTTAAACTAAGGAATTTTTTATTTTTTTGCCAGGGACAGGGAAATGAGCCACAGAAGGCCATGAAGACACCTTCTGCATGCAAAACTTCTTTAACTCTGAGGCTGAGACATAACAATTGCTCATTGCAGTTATCCCAATAAATCACTTTACAACTCAATATTGTAGGAACAATGCTCTAGGCAAGGTCTAGATGGCCTGAAAATAAATATTTCAGTCTTTCCTAAGTTTTAAAATACATTTCCTAGCAGCTTCTCTCATATGCTTAGAGACAAGAGACAAGTTCACTTGACAGATATATCCCATCACAGTTAACTGAACCATTCAGCTGCTAAGCACTAAGAATATTCCAGTTTATTTGTTAATAATGATTACATCTTGAAGGCTTTAAAAAAATTAAAAACTAAACCAAAGAACTTCTCACTAGTTAGAACCATATCTGCACTTAAAGATGTAGCACCTCTCCTATGAGGATAGGCTGAGAGAGATTGGGCTGTTTAGGCTAGAGAAAAGTTAGTTCTGATAATACCTGAGAGCAGACTTCTAGTACCTTATGGGGGCTGAGAAGAGAGCTGGAGAGGGGCTTCGTGCCAGGCACATAGAGATAAGACAAGGGAGAATGGCTGTAGTCTGAGACAGGGGAGGTTTAGATTAGATATTAGGAAGAAATTCTTCATATGAACGTGGTGAGGAACTGGAACATGTTGCCCAGAGAAGCTGTGTGTTCCCCATCCCTGGAAGTGTTCAAGGCCAGGCTGGATGAGGCTTTGAGCAACCAGGTCTAGTGAAAGGTGTCCCTGCCAGGGAGTCTGAAAGTAGATGGTCTTTAATGTCCCTTCCAACCCAAACCATTCTATATTTCTATGAAAAATAAAACTTGATTTCTTTCACCCATAGAAAATAAGTTACTTAAGTAAGTTTGCTTTAAGCCTATTTTGTCATTACTATCTTGATAGTATTAATCTCTTTCTGGTTGAAAAAGAAGCCTAAGGAATCATAATCTTCCACTAAAGCTAATAGAATGTTGTCTGAAGAAATTATTGCTCTTACCTTATCTATTTAAACAGCAATTCTTTGTGATGGTATAAAAGACAAGCAAGTTTGGTTCAGCAAGCAACAGGTTAAAGTTAATTCAGGTGTAATAATTATCTTGTATTTTTTTCATCACAGTAATTGGCGCTAACATTGCACAGAAAAGATGACTAGTGATTGTACATTCACTGTAGAGCACAGAAAATGTTGAAGTCAAATTATGTGGCTCTAGGCATTTTTAGAGATAAACAGTGATTCACTGTGTCACAGTCCTCATGACCTGCCTTTATTTCACTTATGCAGCTGGCCATGATCAGTGCATGCCTAAAAAAGAATGAGAAAGTACACAAATATAAGTACTAATTAAAAAGTCACATAAAATGTGGTAAGGACTGAAAATATAAAATATCCATGCTGTTGACAATAGGGCTGGATGCAGTTCAGGTATGGATATGGAGCTGTTCTGAAGCAGTCTACTTTCCTCTCTCTTTGTCCCAGAATACCTGACATTCTGCTTTATGCTGGCATGGAGCTGGATAGCACAGCCAGCAATCCTCTAAAGTCCTCACTTTGGCCTAAGACACCATCCATGACTGAAAGGGAGAAAGCACTGTTACAGAAGCATCAGTGACAAATAAGCTTTATGGATTGAGATACAAACTTTAGAAAAAAAGAAGAAGACAAAATAAAGCCTGATCCATATGTGGAAAAATGTCTAGGGAGACGTTCTATTCACATCCTAACATGTGAATAACGTTATACCGTTACGACGGTATGGAAATTATAGGGTGAAATACAACTTCTGCTCCCTGGATGGAACACGGCTGGCATGGTCCACAATGATTCCCCAGGCAACAGTAAGCACCTGCTGAGGGAGACAGAACAGAGGGTGGAGCAGTGTGGAGACAGCTCAGCCAGGCTCCATTGCAGTCTTTGCAGGGAGGATAATTCGATGGTATTTTGCAGCTAAGGAACCACATAGCACCTGACACTGAAGGGAGATAGATGTCAGGCTGCTGAGCCAACAACTCTAGCAAAATAATTTTCTTCAGGTGAACTTGGTTCATTATAATCTAATTGCAATATTAACCACACATCTCCATCCCAAAGTTACCCCAAAGGTGCCTTTGCTTGCTTTTTTCCATATGTAGTCGCTGTTGGCAGCCCTGAAGTATTTTACACTCAACCAATTTGAAAGTTCCATCCAAATTTACCTGATCTCACCTACAAATGTTGAATCCATTGCCGTTGTCAGGACATGACAGTAAGTTAGACCTTGTCTAAAATGCAAGGGGAGAGATTCCAGCATGCTGTTCCTAGGGTAGAGTAGCTCTGTAACAGACCCCAATTAGGCATGTATATGCCTGTTCTTATGGAAAGGCTCATTCAAAACAGCATCTTTACATGATAGGAGCCAAAATATTCTGAGGTAAGCCTTTTTACTTTAACTGTTTAAAAATAATTAACTAAATACACAGTGATCCACAAAAGGTAGCATTACTGTTCTGTGGTAATTGAGATACCAGTCCGGTATATTAATAAGTAAAGTTTGAAGCTCTGTTCTTGGCTATGTGTTTTATAAGAGTGGGCTCATGTAACTCTAGGAGAGGATTTGAGGGGCTAGTAATTTCAAATTCTGTGCTATCAAGGATCAAAATATGGGACTTTAGAAGGACAGTGAGCCTCTAATAAGTAAACATAGGCAGCTCACAGTTCTGGTAGCTGACTTCTATGGATATCAGTCTTCAGCCTCTTTCTTACAGTGTACTGGGGGAGGGTAGCTACATAAATTGAGTTTTAAGTTGCATAGGATGTGTTCTGAATTATTGGCATAAAGTGTCTCATTTGGACTTAGTTCAGAGAAGTTGGTTGTTGTTATGCCTTATTCCCCTTTAATGGGCTCTAGTTAGCTCACTGAATCCATATTTCAACACAGTGCACACACTGCTTTCCATGAAAATGAACCCACATGAACTTTCATAGCAGTGTCTAGGAGGTGAAAATGGTACTCTGAAGAAGAATCTGCTTTTAAAGGCTTTTGGCATGCCTTCTCATCAAGCATTTAAGATAGGAAAAAATCTTGAATAACAGAGAGTCATACAATAGGTCAACCATTTTTATTTCTTCTCAGTTAGAGATGAGCTTATACTGAAACTACCAAAATGTCATAACTTGGGCCAGTTTCTGAGTTCACAGCTTAAGCAGGGATAATCCATGTGTCAAATCAGTTTAGGCTTGCTGCAAGCAAGACCAACAGTAATCAGTAAAAACCAGAAGAGCTAGTTTCTGTCCTAGCTTAAGATGAATTCAGTAATTTTGATTTTATCACGAAAGCAAATCCTAGAGTACTCAAATGTCAGTTATTACTTATTTGACATTAGAGAAGAGGTTTTGAATTGGATGGTAAGGTTTTGGTAACAGGAGGGGGGCTACAGGGGTGACTTCTGCAGAAGCTTCTAGAAGCCTCCCCAATGGCTGATAAAACCAACGCCAGCTGGCTCCAAGATGGATCTGCCACTGGCCAAGGCTGAGCCCGTCAGCAATAGCACCTCTGGGATAACAGATTTGAGAAGTGGCAAAAAAACCCTGCACAGTTGCAGCAGGAGAGAGGAGTAAGGATATGTGAGAAACAGCCCTGCAGACACCAAGTCAGTGAGGCAGGAAGGAGAGGAGGTGCTCCAGGCATTGAAGCAAAGATCTCCCTGCAATCTTTCCCCTGAAGGGGCAGAGATAAATGTGATGAACTTTTCCCCAACAGGAAATACCGTATTTTGGCAGCCCAAGTTTTAAAAATTTTAGGATTTTAAGTGCAATACACAAAAGTGAACCCATGAAAAATCAATACAACTTCTGTCATAGGATTTGACAAATGTCAAGTCATCAGTTTTTAATGTGTATAAAAGATAATACTTTTAGCCCTACATTGCCCTCTAGTACTGTGCTGTATATTGATTTAGATTTTCTGAGAGGCCTAGATATCCTTTGGAGGTGTCTGCTCCAAGTATTAATCCATCCTGACCTGACCTAGCTTAGAACATCTGATGGGATCCTAGTATAAGATAGTATGTGTAAAGGTGGGTTTTCTTTATTACAATAAAAAAAAATCTGTGTGTTTCTGCCATGTAAAGAAACCTATGGATAGATTAAAGAAAATCTAAAATAAAAATGAAGATCAAAAAAAGAAAAATCATAATAAATAAGAGTATTTTTAGGATAAAACAAAAATAAGAATCTTACAGTCATTTGAAATGAAGTGAATTATCTAGACTTCCAAAGAGGGTGACCAGAAAGGATGGGGGTAGTAAAAGGAAATTGAAGGTTTTCTCATAAAATAGTCTACAAAATACTCATGACTGGAAGACACATTTTGTGTGTCTTCTCTGAACCTGTCTGGAAATTCAACTTTATTAGGCCCATTTCAATAAATTAAAATATAATATTTATATTTATACATCCCAGGATTTGTGGAAGTCATCTAAGCAGACAAGTCATTTATTCATTTAGTATGTACTACTATGCAAGGAGAATTAATTCCTTTAGTCATTTAAATATTTGTAAGTGCCACTGGGCAGCTCTCCTTAGCTCAGGTACCGGAAGATTTCTGTATACTTCCTGGTGTTGTGCATATGTATTTTAGGACATTTTTATTAGTTTCTTCCGCCAAATTATTTGAACTGCAGCTAGACTGACTCTCAGAAATTGTCTCATTATTACTGATAGGGCAAACAAGTACTGGAAGAACTTCAATAAAGTAGGAACCATCTAGTCCATTATAGAATAGAATAGAATAGAATAGAATAGAATAGAATAGAATAGAATAGTTAGAATATAGAATAGATATAGAATATGTTTATTAGAATATAGAATAAGCTTCACTTAACACAGAAGTTCATATCTGGCTTTTTTAGAAGCTCCCATGCAAAGTCTTCACTGACAAGGGATAATATGTGCAAAATTCAAGCATAAAGAATCAGGCTGAGACAATAGAGCCAGCCGTGATCTTATTCTTAAGAAAATAATTTTATTTCATGAAATGTTTGGTGTTGGGGGGGCATTGTATGGTGTGTTCAAAATCACATATCTTATTAGCTGTAGAAATCCTTCCAAGAAACATATTCCATCAGACCAAAAAAATATGATGGCTGATTTTTCTTCTTTTTTCCCTCTGCTTTATAATCCATCAAAGCAGGAACATCTTGAGGCATTCTCTTTATTTATTTATTATTAGTAAATGTTTCTGTAACTGAATGTTCAATTAAATAAGAGAAGCTCAGAGCAGGGCATCCACTCTGCACTTGACAAAGTACACATCATATCTTGTCCAGAGAGAAAATTTTTGATTCTTAGCCTTATCTTTTAGAGCATATGTGATGTAGGAGCTTAGATTTCCTAGAATTGCAGTGAAGAAGCAGATGAAATCTTGACACATCTGGCTGTAAAATGTGCTGCCATTTTAGCTGGTTGGCAGCAGCAGGATGCATGACAATGTGCAACAGATGTTGGAGTATTAGTCACCATGTTTTACTTTCTGCGCTGAAGTATTTAGGAGTTATTCGAAAGAAAAGCCTTGACAGCTCATGTAAGTTGTTTTCATTGTGCTGAAGCTGGAGAAATAATGGGGCCAAGCTGCTCCAAAGAAGAGAATGAATTGTCAGAGTTTGTGTGAGGTCTGCTGTTGAAAAAAAAAAAAAAAAGAAAAAATGCCTAGCAGCTCCTTAAAGGTCATTATTTAAAGGCTGCTTGGATAATAATCAGGACTAGGATGGTTAAGACTGTGTCCATGAGGAATGGGCTTTCCTCTGAGGGGGGCATTAGGCTTATCACAACTGCTGAGTAGCAGCTACTGACTCCTGAATTAAGAGACATTTCCTTGGTGAAGATTAAAATGGAAGTCTCAAGCCTGCAAAGAGGTGTCTTGTTGAAAATGTCAAGCCTAGAAGACTTTTAGGATTCAGGAAATTAGTTGTTTCTCCTGGGATTTGAAAACACATTTTGTATTCTTACTAGAGATAGGTAATAACTCTTTCCACACAAATTCACAAATCCTAACATTAGAAAAATTATTATTCTCAAATTCTTGTTGAAATTATTCATTGCCCTGTTTTGATTAGTATTATTATTCTTCTACTGGGTTTCTCTCACATATTTTAGCAATATTCTTTTCAGTATAGGTGCAAATAAAACCACGTGGGACTTTCAAAACCACTAAGACCAGTTCAACATATGGTATGATATCACAGACAAGTTACAAGTCCTTGAAAATCTCCTCTATCACCTGTCACCCCAACAAACAAGGCCACTGGCTCCTTTCAAAAGCAATTTATACTGAAGAGCATTCTTCCATGAGTGTTAGCCAAGCTTAACAGAGTCAGTGTTGAATCATTGTGAATACCTTCTGAATTCTCATTTCCCAGGGGAATAGTTTTGGAATATGAAATTCAACTTTGTCTCACCTCATCACCTCACCTATTTTTTGTTTTCTTTTTTTTTTTTTTTTTTCTTTTTTTTTGCGTGTCCTCCTTTTGAATTCCAATTTGATGGTTGATGGGCACTTCCAAAAAACAACATTCATGCTAGCCACTCTGAAATACAGGCAGGGTCATGACAAACAGGCACCAGAGCCTGAGCAGTTATGTGATGACAGGAGAAAGCTGTGTACGTTCCCATAAAAAGAAGCACTGATCCTATGGAGACTGATGACTGTTCAAGATGCAGTCATTTTTTCCCTGCCCATGGGTTGAATAATGGATTGTACTTTACTGACAAGCCTTCCAGACACCTCAAATCATGCTTATTTATTCTCTGAGTTGAAATGTGAAGGTCTATCAGTAAGATAGGAATTTGCATGAGTTGTTTCATATCTCCAAACTTTTATTTGCCTTCAAATGTATTTTAATGAATGGTTAAATAATCAAAGAAAAAAGAAATCCCTCTGTATTACTCAGATGCTAGACTTAGAACTGCTTGTTACAAGAAACACAATTCCATGTTAGGCAGCTGTATTGTTGCTTCTCTCACACCATCCTATGCTTCAATTTGACTTGACTTTAAAACAACTTTTGATAGCAGATCACTTAAAAAAAAAGGATTTTAACATACAATACAAAAATTTTGGGGTGAATTTCAAGAACTTTTAAAGCTTTTATCTTATTGATACTTTAATAATGCATATTTTTGCTGGCATTTTATTTGATGCTGATTCCCTACAAATAAGAATGAAAATTTAAACTGAGTTTTGAGGAAAAAAAACCCCACCTGCAATATTTTTACTAAATATCATTTTACTTTATATCTGTCATATCTTTTCAGACTGTTTTATTCTTCTTATCTTTTCCAAGCTTAGTTTCTACATATGTTGAGCAGAATACTGTGTCTAAAGACACAGTACCAGAAATCTGGCATTTACTGGAGACAGGTAACTGGAAGAAAAAGGTAACTGAAAACCTGTATTTATTGCTGCCCCACCTGAAGACAGAAATTTTAGACTATATGGCATAAAAGTTCCATGCCTATTCAAATACTGATTCTGAAATTAAATTAGAAAATGAAACTAAGACCTGCAATCTACTGAGATATTCTAGAAATTTTACACCAAAAAATAAGTGGTCTGACTCACCACAAAATCTTATGTGGGGTCTGCAGGAGTAATCAGTTTGGTCACAGAAATATTTGATTCACAACTCCCAAGATTAAGACAAAAAATCGTCAGGCTATCTATAATCTTGGTATTTTTTAGATATTAAAACTTGTACATTTAATGTAGTGTAGTCAAGCAGAATTACAAGTCAGACAACTTACCTACTGAGAAAATAAACTTGTAGGAATTAAGAATTTCTCTTTTGTAAAGTAAAGCCATTTTAGACAAATCAAAATACACAAGTTAATTTCATTTTCAAAATAATTCTGTAGTTTATTACCCTTCATATATTTTTGTGAAGATATTAATATTGATCATATTGATTTTTATATAGATTTTCATATCTGAAATATTTCATATTAATGGAGAAAACCCCAAACCACAAAAAAAGCAATGTACACTTTTTAAAAACCAGCATTGTGTAGTGCTGTGGAGTTAACATCCTGCTTATTGCTTTTTTAATCATCTTTGGACACAACTTTCCTTTAAAATTGCACAAAGGAGAAAATAAAAACAAAAAATTCCCAATTCCTACAGATGGTGCAACATGGGCAAAACACATGTTTTCAGGTGGCATTTTGTTTTTTGAAGATGTCTTCTTTTTCCTTGACTCATTTTGCCTGACACCACTGAAGTCTTAACTTGATCTTTCAGTAATACAATAATTCTAAAGAGTGAAGTTGCATATTCGGCAGTTAAAATTTAGTTGGACTGTACCTGAATGTCTTCTGTATCAAAAAACTACAGAAATTAACATTTAATATGTATGTTCTGCTTTTATTTCTAATATTGGTTAAAATAGGCTGTACTGGGGTTATAATTTAACTAAGCAGGCTGAAATGAAATTCAGTTTCATTTGATTTTTTTTCTAGTGTCAGTGTGGGACATTTGCATCCACACACATCACTAAGGACTAAGTTACAACCAATGGGGAGAAGCAAACACTTTCAAAGTGTGATTCATTGAAGCTAATGTAGATGCCTGCTTCAGGAAAGGATATATTTTATCATCTCAGTGCCTATTTCTCTGCAGTAACTATGGAGAAACCCAAAGGTGACCAGCTCAGATATCAGTATGTGCAAGGTGTTTTCTGCATTTTATCAAATGAATCATAACTCAGGAGTCAGCTTGATCAAATTTAACTGTTACATATTCAGGCAAAAAGTTTCTAGCTGTCTGCCTATTTTGATAGAAAATCAGAAATCATAATGAATTTTAATAATTTATAATACCAGCTTGATTTTTGTATTTGGCATAATTTGATTCTCATGATGTTACTTTTGGTTTGATTTCTATGCCTATGACTGAGGGAAAAGAAAGATATGCACATATCTTCCTCTTTTATGGATTACAAGAATGAAAGAAGAGCTTAGGTAAGTCTTTATTTGCAATAATTACTGTGTTTAATGGCCACTCCAACACATGAACTTTTGCAAGAAAAATTCTCCTTAAGCATGTTAAGTATCAACTCAAAGTTTTAAAACACCCTTAGGAATTGCAATAGAAATTGTCAAACATGATTCTTAGCAAAAGCTAAAGACAGTCACCTAGTCCCTTTCAACAAATGTGCATTATCCATCAAATTCATGAACAGATGTCTCAAACATTTAAGCTTAGCTAACAAAAGTAAATATAGTAATGTCATTCATGACATGATTTTGAATATAACTAATTTTCCTCCATCATGCTATATATTGCTATAACCCTTTTTTTTGTTAAACCACTTGTAAGATCCTAATTTATTATGAAAAACAGTTTGCTAATTTCTACATCTATTCCTTTCCCTCTTTGCTTTCTTTTTTTTTCAATATGTATTTCCATTTTTTTCTTCATAAAACCAATGTGAATTCCCTGCTTGTGATTTTAGCTCTTGCAAATATCATAATTCTGAAGCTAATCTCCTTTACTATGTTTTCCCCTTTAAAAATCATTCATCTGTAAAAACTGTAGAGACTTTTCACCTATGTAAAATTTTAATTTCAGAGAAAGAACGAGCAAAAATAGAAAGTTTTTGAACATGATTGAAGACATACTTGAAAGTATTATTAGAGGAGTTCCAGAAGTTAAATGAAACCAAAATGAGAGCTAATACTTGACAAGTAGAGATGCTGTACATTCTCAAAATAATTAGATGTTCTGAAAAAGAGATAAATCAATCAGACTGTCTGGTTAGATAAAATGCAAGGGAATTATAGACTGTTTGGGGCAATTGTGCTATGGAAAGTTATGAATTTCAGTGTTTAAAAAAACATTTTCTGTGATACAGTTGAGCATGACTGAAAAAAAAAATAAAAAAGGTACTTTAAAAATCCTGAAGATATATTCGCAGAGCTTAGATAATGAAAAAAGAAAATATTTTTAAAAAACTAAAAAAATTAAAAAGTAGGAGATTACTTTCAAAGAAATGCTTGAAACCCATCCCTTACTAAGATTGTGTAGAGGTAAAACCCTTCATGGAAGTAACCTTTCTTCTTTCCTTTCAGGTTTGTAAACACTGTGTCCATTCCCATCCTTCAAGCATTGCTCAGAAATTAAGAGTTCAGAGAGGAAGCCACTGTTCCATATGCTCAGAAAAATATAAAGGAAGAATGTGTAATTTTGTCTCTTTTGAGTGTATAGTCACTGAAATTAAATTAAAAGAACTTTGTAAAATAAACTCAGCTGAGTCAGATGCAAGCTATTTAATACAGGGCTTATATATTTTCATATATATATATATATATATTTAACCTTTTGATTGTTAGCTAATTTGATTCTCCCAGAATGTGTATGTTCTGGCGATAGGTACAAGGAAAGCTGCCAGTCCAGTTAGGAGACTGTAGACTAACTGAAAGCAGTCGAGTATCAATTTTCTATATCCTACTGAGATGTCAAAGAACATACCAACTCCAGTGTTGTTGTCTTCAGTCTGAGGTTCCAGGTAGTCATAAGTACTTGTTCAGCTACTCTGAGTTGCATGAAGCGACCAATTCTCTTAGTGTGGAAGCACAACCATATAAATTGTTAGACTACCATTGTCTTTATTTTCACCAACACATATTTTACAGTAGGAGTCACTTCTTTTTATAATTGATGCTGTCCTTCAAGATTTCCTTATGTTTGCCAAAAGGTATAAAGTTGAGCAGGGCAGTCACACAGTCAAAGAAAAACACAATAAACACTGATAATAAATTATCTCCTTGAACACTGTAGAAAATATCCATTTTCTTACTAAGAATATCAAACTGATATTTAATGTAACTCAAATGCAAAACAATGCAACTTTGGATTTGAACAAAAATACTCAAGTAATTCACAGAAGTGAAAACTTAACTGAGAAATGAACCAGGTTATCACAGGAGAAAATTCAGTGTGCATCTGTGGTCAAAAATGATCAAGATGTTACACTGCATATGTAAACAAGCAATAAATAAGATAGAGAATGTTGTAATTCCCTGATCCAAGTCAGTGCTGTGATTTCATGTAGGATATGTAGTCTTGCACTAGCCTGCTCAGTTCCAAAAGAAAAGCAGCAAGAGCACTGAGAAGGGTGAGAATAGCTAAGACCTCCCATTGACTCAAATAAACTGCAAAACATGAAGCAAATAACCCAGCTGAGCACTCTACCTCGTTGAGGATGTCATCATCTTTCAAAATAACACTGTGCTTCACAGCTAGACAGCAGCACATTTCTTCCACATGCTCCTAGAAAAAAGTTATTCCTGAATTCATCTTCACCTGGAGAACTTTGCTGCTGTCACAGCCTTTCCTCTTTGTCCACCCTTTCCACTCATACCTGTTGTGTCACCCCATCTCTTGGTCTTAGCCCAACCACAGTGTTACTCTCCAGGCTGGCCTGGATAGGTCAGAAATAGCTCTGGAAAACAGCTCACAGTAAGAGCTGCAGCCCATATGAAATGACCTACTGAACATGTCTTAAAATCCTTCTAGACTGTCTTGGAATTGTTAAGGCTGCAAAAGACCTCTAGAGGTCATTGAGTCCAGCCATTAACCCAGCACTGCCATGCTTACCACTAAACCATATCCCCTCGTGCCACATCCACGTGCTTTTCACATTTCCAGGGATGGAGACTCTGCCACTTCCCTCAGCAGCCTTTTTCATTGCTGACCCCCCTTTCCAAGAAGAAAGCCTTCCTAATATCTAACCTAAACCTTGCCTGGTACAGCTTGGTGCCATTTCTGCCAGTCCTGTCACTTGTTACTCGGAAGAAGAGTCTGACACTTACCTTGCTACTGCCTCCTTTCAGGTGTTTTTGGACATCCTCCTGCACCTCTCTTTCTTGTTATGAAGGAACAAAAACTGAACACAGGATTTGAGGTGCAGCCGCACCAGTGTCAAATACAGTGGCAAAACCACTTCTTCTTTAAGAAGGTGATCATGGCAGGGAGTGGAAAGGCTCAAGGCATCAACTAAAGATCAGAGGAAGAAAGGCAGCACCTTCATGGGATATATGATTCTGTTTCTGACAGAATTCTACACCTCAAAGAGAGCTTCACCTCATTGGGAAGGGTGCCAGAGATATATCTTTACTGACACCAAGCAGGTGCCTATCACAGTGCTGGCGTCATGCTCAGACCATCTACCTCAACTGAGATGAAAGACATGATACATTGCCCCTCACATTACATTTTATTGATTGCCCAAAATCTGTACAGCTTTCTTGCATGCTTTTTCCTCTTCACAAAAATTGATTTTTTTAAAGCAAAGTTTACACATAGTTCAGATTTCTGCTAAATCTTTTCTTAAAATAGAAGCTGCTATCTACTGTGATGTGCAGATATCTAGGCAGAGGTGGTCTGAGTACAGGGATCAAATGTGTAGGGTCATGGAAGGATCTTGTCTAGCTATGATGACACCTGTCACAATTGCTTGTAAGCATTCTCAAGCATAAGATAGAACAAGGGTTGCCAACTCAGTTAGCACTAAGGACCGTGTTTCCCAAGTCTCTCCTGCATGACCATTCTTCAGTCAGGTGCTGAATGCACACTTCTTCAAGGCCTGTCAGAACTGAAGTGAGCAGAGTCTGTGATGGTCCTGAAGTAATTCCAGAATTCACAACTGTAATGAGTAGGTGACATCATGATGAAGATTGTAATAAGGGCCAGACACAGGCTGATGATTTTAATCAAGATTTTCACTTTCATATCACTCTGGAGTGCAGAGTATGTTGAGGTACCTGGTGCAGTGGGATTCACTGGCATAGCAAGCAGTGTTGGTTGTGATGATTTCAAAAGAAATCTTTGGACAGCAAAGGTTCACAAGGTAATGACAGCTCATTTCTCCACTGGGATGGACATAGATGATGGCCAGAGGCCCCTGCAAAAAATGTGCCGTGGATGTTCTGCACCCATCACTGATCATCCTGTGTGCTGCTTCATGTATCTTCCCACTTGTGAGGCACTGTCTCCAGGGTGCCAAATTTCCATTACAGAGAGAGGGTGTTGTGCGCAAGGTGATATCTGCATCCTGATGATTTGGGAATGTGCTGTATGTGGGCAAAACATCTGCCATGCATGGGCTAAAGGAACGGTATGTTTCCTTTGAAAATCTTGTGAAATGCATTTTGTGAAATTACAGGGCCTGTGCCAGCTGACTAGCAGCTGAGAAAGGATATTCTACTTTAGAGACTATGAATATAATAGAAAGGATGAGTAGAGAACAAGCCTTCATATTCTTAGCACAGAATTGTCAGTGAAACGTAAATTGTGTAGTTAGTACTTGTAGTCCAAGCAGAAACTGTTACAGTAACGGGAGCAGAAAATTCTTGGAAGGAATAAGTAGAGGATGTGAATCCTTTTGAAGATGTTTTTCATAACAAATAATCTCTCAACAGTGATTCTTGGTTAAGTGAAGAAAGGATTTGCTAACACAATGACTGCAACTACTCCTGACTAATATAGACTTTGTTCAGTAATTTATACACCTTAAGTTAGAGCACTACAAAGTGGTCTACTCAGAATCCTTACAGAGCATTTCAATGGTTCTGGTCACAAAAAAAGTCAGGCAAACCAACTTTATAAGCACATAATGGAAATGCCTTGTTTTTCAACCAGCATTGCTATTACAATGTGTCTTTAGAAAGAAAAGAGGCAGGGTGTGAAGGCAAGAATGTGAAGGAAATGATGTAAGACATATAGTTGCATCAGCAAGGTGGAAAAAGATTAATTTATACAGCAGTAGTGGAAACAGAAAGGATAGATAGAAAATCCATAACAAAGTGCTAATATATAATTAGGTCTTCATAAATGATGCTATTTACCTGATTTGTTTTCCGTGACTGAAATTTTTTAACTGATCATGGGCCCCTGAAATGTGCATTGTTCATACTTATTTAATAACTGCTTTCCCCTTTTGATAGCTTATTCAGAAATTTGGTATTGTCACAACATGTTTGTACAGACAAGACACAGGATGTAGCTTCTGTTCCTGGATTGAAAGCCCTTCCAACTAATGTTTCTCTCTATTTTCTATTTAATCTTAAACTGCTTGTGAAAAATTTTGCTGGAAAGTAACTGAATGGATGCATGAACTCATAGAGAACAGTTTAATTAATGATTGGCTTTGTTTTGCCATGTACATTTACTCAACTCTGGTGGTCTAGTGGTTACGAGTTATCACCAGCAAAATTGGGTGATAACAGGGAAGAATACAAGTCAGTAGGGTTCAGTGCAGTGAATTAATCAGGCTAGTTACTGGAACTTGCTATAAAAGTAAAGTAAAGAAGTAAACCAAAGTGTTACTTCTATAAAGAAAATAGCTTTTAAAAAACCAAAAACCAAGCCCAAAACCAACAAAACAAAATAGGAAGTTTAACAGAGAATCAAAAATCTTGTTCCAATTATTTCAGGAAATAAAAAATAAAATAAAAAAAAAATTAGTTTTCCATCTCATGTCCCTATAAGTTCTCCCACTTGACTACTCTTTCACTTATTCGGCATTAATTGTGTATTCTCAGGTCTTAATTTAAAACAAACATAGTCTTTTTATTACATGTTACTATGTTTGAAAATTCAGTGCTCTTCATGCATATTTATTACATGATATTTAAAAAAAAAAATCATGCTTCTGTTTTCCACAAGGAAACTCTCTCTTTCAAGGTAAGTTTGAAACTACAATTCCTCAGCAACAAAGCTTTCTGAAAAATGTCCATCAGTACTTTAAGCCTTGAGTCTGATTCCTAGAGGATATAAATCTGCAGATAAAACTACAATGGATGTATGGCAACAGTGATTGCCTGGATGTGCAGGTCATTGTAATATGATGGGAATGTCAGCATCTATTTTTGATTAATCTTTCCAAATGCATAAATTTTCTAGAAGAAAAATAGAGAGTGTTGGGAATACAGTTAGTTTATTTAAAGGAATGCAAAGCATAGCAGGAAATACAGGCTGTTTACAGGCAAAGACATTAGCTTTTAGTAAACTAATGCAGATCTCTTTAATTAATATCAAACTCATACTCTGCCCACCTTGCCAGCTTAGATTTAAGGGAAAGCTTGGAGAAATATTTATCTTTGGAGAACAGATGTCTCACTAAGATAGTTGTACAGAAATACATCCAAGAATTATGCAGTCCTTTCAAAATTAATGTTGCTGAATTTGTTTCATAATTAAGAACATAATTGAAAATCCAAATGTTTGAAATATTCATAAGGCCCAAACTGTCTCTGTATTATCCACCCTGAACAACTCTTCCACATTTAGAATAAGAACAGAGACACTCCTTGGGAAATTCCTACAGCTTGACTGGGAAAAAATACCTAGTAATAGACTACCTAAGTTTATATCAACAGAACTTTGTTCCCCCCCCCCTTTTTTTTAAATATATATTTACATATTAAAGCAATACTGTAAATTTGTTTGCTGTAACATTAGAAGAATGGCAGAACCATTTTTGTTGCATGCAGAATGCTTCTGCTTCTCCTAGGTGCACATGCACCAATGGATTTAGCAGCTGAACAACAACTAAATTAGGAGCAACTGAGGATGCTTAAATCCATATGATAATATCTACTGTGAATGGTTTTATATTTCCTTGCTTTTCCTCCTGCCTAAAATTAAGTATGTTTGGACAATATACGCATAGTATCTGTGGAAATATTTTCTCAAGATGAAACACATTCATCAAACCATCAAAGAAAAAGATGGACAAATCTAAATCCTCTGCTGTGAAGACTTCCTGCAATGCTTACACGTGTGGAAAGGAGGGAAAATTCTAAATTCACCTTATATTTGTGATTGCTGCTTTCAAATGGTTCAAATATTTTGTAATTTGTGGTGTGGGGTGGCACAAGTTGTGATATTTGATCATAATCAAAAGCAGATTACCTTTCCCATCTCTTCCCAAGAATGGATGTCTGTATGTGCTTATGATAAGTATATATTTCTTCATTCTTCACAATGAAAAATTATTAACAAATACAGTTAATATCTTAAAAATAACTTTTCCTAAGGTTCTTGTTTGGATTACTCCTTGAGGTAAAGAGGGTTTGGCATGTACAATTCTGTGAATCAACCTGGGAGCAGCATTCTCAAATGCATCTGTGAAACTCAATACTTTAATTTTCAAATTGAAATAATTTTGGCACTGGAAATCTAAACTTACATGATCTGAAGCACTCTGAAAGAGTCATTCCCTTTTTACTTGGCAAGAGAAGAGTCTTCTTCGGAATACAACTAGCTACTAAAAATAGTTCCTGTTTCTCCCAAGAATCACCAGTTTATATGGTTCTACTATTCCAGTACCTAAAGAGGGAAAAAGTTGCCTAGGAAATATGTCAAAGCCTTTGAAATGAAGTTTTATAAAGTACACAGACTGGTTCTGTACCTCTGTAGAAGATCATAAAAAAAAAAAAAAAATCTTGATAACTTTTACTATGGTAAGTTTTTGAAATGCCTATTATTAAAAATATGCCAATATTTATTCATTTGTAACTTCACCATCTGATGGGTAGGTAAACTATCATTAAGAATTCAAATTTCTGACAGAAGGCTACCAAAAATTTTGAAATTTTCAAGTCCCAACTTCACATTTCTGGATGGAATTTCTTCATATGACATGGAGTTTTCCATGTCACGGTGTCTCTAAAGCAAAATATATTTTCCACTTTTCTTGTCCATTTTTTGTGTCTCACTTTTTAACCTAGCTATATCAGCTTTGCTTTTAGAATACCTTAAGACAAGAGTGTATTTACTCTAGGGGTAAACTTAAAACCAGCAGGTCAAAGAACTGTTTAATTTGGTCTGACCCGACACCTTTTGTGAGCAACACAAATTCTGCAGTTCTGAACCCCCAAATTTGTCTCTTTATTCAAGCTAGCCACTGCAGAAAGTACAGACTGAAAGGAAAGAGGGCAACTTTTACAGCCGCTGATAAATAAGTTAGCCAGAAACATTTATTTTAATTAAAAAGGAAACAGACTTGGAAAAAGTGAAACAGTAGCTTTCCTTTTCAAAAGGCTTTCTCTAAGCATCAGTAATGTCAATACAAATTGCAATGTCCCCACTGGTTATCCCTTAACAGTGGATTTACTGCCATAGCATTCTCACCCTCCCTGATCCTTTATCAACCCTTTACTACACCTTCTCATGACTTAAATTTATGTGCCCTGCACATCAGAGACTCAGGAGAGCAGCCTTAACCCTCAATTTAGGAGCCAAACTAAACCAGCTCCCTCCTGGGGCCCAGTGGACAGAGAGGAGAGACAGATGTTCTTCAGGTTGATGTGGAAAAGGGGTCGAATTCAAATTGTTCCCTGCAAAGGAGCCTCTCTCTCTATGCTGACTAAAGGAAGGACTTTGGAGATGAGCTGTCTTACTTTAATGAATTCTCTCACTGTCAGTGTTAATTCAGGTATCTAAAGCAAAGTGGTGACTCCCCCTTCATTTTTGCATTTCTGTTTACTAAAAGGGATCTAGTCTGTAATTCAGGATTTCAAGGAGTTGTTGCCTTTAAGAAATGATAAATGTTTAAAAAACAGGAATGACAGTGAAACTGCAGTACCCTTTTAGAGGAATTCTGGAAAGAAGCTGAAGATCACTGCCCTTATGAAGTGTTTTCTCCTATTTTTCATGAAGCCCTTATGCAGCAGAGCTAGCCAACCTTTTATGAAATGATGGTCTGTGAATTCTGAGAGCATGCAGTCACCTCAACAACACACAGTGCACTTCCACTGACCCTGAGCCAGCCCTGTTTGTGGCTTGAAGCAAATTATGCCCATAATGGTGGTACTTAGAGGCAGAATCTCTCTGCCTATCCCTAGCAAGACTCAGAATATGCTAGGTAGCAACCTGGGAGCAGTGTTTGCTCTGGTGCTGTGGGAAAAGTGAGTGTCACACAGCCACAGCCAGCCATCAGGGGCTGCCTCCAGAAACAAAAAAAAAAAAAAAAAAAAAAAGGAGAACAAGATAAAAGGAAAGAGAAGGAAAATTAACCTCAACAGAATGTAAGAGTTAAATCTAAGACCCAGTGAAACTAATTAGGAGACTAAAGCACCCAGTGTAATTACATTTCTTTCTCTGTCTTCCCCCCACAAGATAAAAGCATGCAAATAAAGTACCTCTTTTCCAGCAAACTAATGCAATGAAAATGTAATATATTGCCAAATATCAAGTAATGTATTTTACTGGAAAATTAGAAAAGCAATACTGTTTGTTTACTCTAAGACTGAGAATGATCTCAATGAGATCCCTTTTGTAGGAAATCTTTGTGTATTCACAGAGGTCTGCACACCACTCAGAAATGGAGAGCAATCTCTTTGAAACAATAACAAATATTCAGTCCTTAGGATCTAGATGAGATAAGAAATAGCATTATATACTGACCTATATAGTAATCCATCAAGAGTAAATTCACTATTTTTATTATTTAAAACAGCACTTTGCAGGCATTACCTAATTCTTCTAGCCTCCCCTTGTTTATAAATAGAGATGCTGAGGAAAAGAGAATGTCCAGAATCATACCCATCTAAAGAGTGGAAATAGACTAAAATATCAGGAGCTCTTTGCTTTCAGCCTGTGCTCAATTCTCTGAATCTCTTGCAAGGCATATGGAACAGAAGCCAAAGTTTAGAAAATTGCTGGTGATGTTGCAGACAAAAGGAGACATTTGTCTTCGGGTCAGACACATTAAATTGATTGTGGGATTACTCCAAGAAGACCATAAGAGCTTGAGTCATCCTACAACTTGAGTCACATGCCTTCTTCACAGGAATAACCCTGGAAGGCAGAGTGAAAAAACCCACCCTATCTCTCTCTTCCTGGCAGATGGCATTGCAGCCAGTTGGCAGAAAGCAGGATATTACATTTTTATGGAAAAGGATACGACCTGGCTCCAAATATAATGACTGTCAATGTATGGTTCATTCATGTCTGCTTTACTAGCAACCAAACCTAGGAAAAAAACCGTGTCAAATATGTACTTCAACACTCATCTGCAGTTTTTTCTTCAGGAAGAATCTTTTACAGGACACCTAGACGGGGACAGAAATCTTACCGATTAATTTGAACTGTCTTGTCTTTTAAATATGACAAGCTGGGTGCAACAGTATCACGTCCAAACCCCACCCAGCAACTCATCCGCATGCAGCTCACTCCCCTCCTGTGGGATGATGGGATGATGATGAATGAATCAGGAGGGTAAAAGTGAGAAAAACTGTGGGCTGGGATAAAGACAATTTAGTAGGTAAAGCAATAGCCATGCACAGAAGCAAAGCAGAACAAGGAATTCAGCCACCACTCCCTGTGGGCAGGGAGGTGTTCAGCCATCCCAGGAAAGTCAGGCCCCATCACGCACAGTGGTGACTTGGGAAGACAAACAGCATCACTCTGAACATTCCTGCTTTCCTTCTTCCCCCAGCTTTATATGCTGAGCAAACCAGCACGTAGTCTGGGATATCCTTGTTGCCAGCTGGAGTCAGCTGTCCTGGCTGTGACACCCTCCAGCTCCTTGTGAAGCCCCAGCCTCTGTGCTGATGGAGCGGGGTGAGAGGCCTTGGTGATGTGCAAGCACTTTGCAGGAATGACAAAACCATCCCTGTGTTATCACCACTGTGTCCAGCACAAATCCAAAATATATCCCTGTGCCAGCTACTCTGAAGAAAATTGCTCTCAGCCAAAACCAGCTTAGATAAGCAGCAATATAAAGCTAATCAGGGACATTTTGTCCATATTCAGTGTAAAGAGATGGCAGAAGATAGCTTGCCATACAAGAGTGCCTGTCTTAGAAACCTATTTAAGGATGGAATGTGCTGTGTTCTGCAGGTAGCTGTATTTTTTTATTAATAACATGGTGAAAGGATAAGGTTTTTAAGGATGCTTAAGTCTGCATAGCTAAAGCTAAATGAAATGAAAAGTGCTGAAATTGTTTTTATTTTTAGGATATATATATATATATATATATATATATATATATTACAATGATAATTATTCAATCTGTATTGAAGCTCCATATAAAATTTACAGATAACTACATATCTTTTAGTAGTAGGGATACTTCTGGTCAAACAAGAAACCCCCATAAGTAGGAACATTTCCTGCATGCCCACACTGTCATGCATTTAAAATTTGCACTGCAGCCATGTGAGCTGGAAACATAAAGATATTATCAAACTTTCATACGGCCAACCTGAAAAGAGTTTTCTAGCATGGAATATTTCCAAGGCATGTGGAACAAAATGTGTGGTGAAAAGTAGGGAGAAGTTTACTTGCTAGCATATATTATTTCTAAATTAGTCCTTTCTCTTTTCCACATCCTTCATACCACAGACATGGATGAACATGGGGCTACAAATTCAAGTTAGTCTAAATTCTGGACTAGAAACATCAATACATCAGAAAATAAAACCTACCTAATGCAGGTGTCGTAACTCAGCATGATACAAAACGTTCTGCAGTAACATGCTTAAAGAGGAAACCAAACTGTGAATGAAACAGTGAAGTTATGCCTAAAAGTACTTTTTCTTTCCATGAGAGTAAGAGAGAGCAAAGGAAAACTACTTGACTGATTAAAATCCTAAGACTTTCTACACAGTGCACGGATATTCTTATTTAAGAAAAAGATTATAAAAGAGTATTTCTAAGAAAAATCAAATATTATCTCTTTCCTATGAGTTGATTTTTGACACAAGAAAGAGCCAGGATACCTATAAGGTAACCGAGGAGAAAAGATGAAAAACATGTGTTTGATGTCTGTAAAAGCATAATCACATAGTGAGGCCATTACATTTATTAGAAAACAGCAAATGTATACAATTAGTAAGAGAGGGAAACAAGGAAAAATATTTTAAAAGCCACAGTCTACCTTTTGGTGGTGCTTTCAGTCCTTTTCCTTCCAGCCTCATATGGGGGAAATCTTTATTCTTCTGTCTGTTTCCTTTCTACACGCTTGGTTAAAATCTTTCCCCTGATCTCAGCATGCTTTGGATCAGACCTTACTCTAACAGGCATAGGCTAATTTGTGTGAGACATTTATATTATCTTCTTCCTGCTGCAGTCATGTGCAATAGTTATATTTCACTTTTTTGATGGCTTCAGTTAATGAAGAATAGCTTTAGCTCATTTCAGATCTTGTCCAAATATACCCACTGGATGTAATATTATGGCTAAGCTCTCATTATAATGATGCCATGATAAAGACGACCTACAATTTTTGGATAGACATTATCAGACTCCCTATGCTATCCATTCATCATTCCATGGCTGAAAATGTCAACAAACAAAAATGTATTCTCATTCTCTATCAAGAAGTCACATAGGATACCAAGAAAGCATCTGCAAGATAATTCAATCAATGACCTCAGTATCTTTGAAGTTTGTACTGCACAGCCTTTTGAAATCCAGTTGGACAAACTTTTATAACTTGCTGTGTGATAGTTAATTCTCTAATTTGGTAAGAAAAGCTTAAAAAAAAATCAAGCCAAAGAGACAAAATTGAAGGTAATGTGGAAAGTGTGAACAAAGGAGAATGGAAGAATCTTAAAATCTGCATTAGTGCTGTTCGATCAAGGATTAGAAGCTTCTGATAACATTAACATAAATTTCCCATTGCTTTGGAGCAATCAGGCCCAGATGACTGAAGCTTTCTCACAAAAATTGAGCTTTCTGAAAAATACTGAATAGGAAACTAGGACATTAGGAATGTGATGAGAAAAAAAATAGTTCTTCAGTATTCTTAACTTCTTTGTATCTTACAACCATCATGGACATTCTTCTTATCAAATGGATTGAGATAATTAAATCTCTGATCCACTTCCCAGGTAATGGGTAATATAATACCAAAATCTGTTGTAAGATGTTGAAATAAACCAAAAACTAAACAACTCTGAGGATGTTAAACCACATAAATGACATATTTTGCCTACAATAAATGTATAGATATTTCTGTTGAAGACAAATAGTTTAAACTGTCAAAAATCACTAAGAGGTTCTACTAAAGGGATTGATTATGTTTGCTTAATATTAAAAGTGATGGATGAGCCTCCAGTGCAAAGGTGTAACTGAGTATTTCTGCTAATAACTTTTGCAACAATTGGTCCTATCAGTAGAACCAATCAACTCAAAAATAAAATGAAATCTAGTCTCTTAAAAATGATCTGCCTTTTACAAAAAGAAATGCTCCCTAACAATTATGAAATAAGTTTTTTCTTATATAAAGAATATACATTACAAAGACAAGACATGTCCCTCAAACGTGTTAAAATCATCTGAAAGACCTATATACTGTTCTTTTGATGTTACAGTTTTGTAATCAACAAAGTAAAGCAAGAGAATTATTCAGGAAATTACTGTTTGCCTGATATTAGGCAAACATATAAGAACATTTACTTTGAAGCAGCAAAGCCCTCTACTCTGAAAAGTGTTTATTGCCACTTAACGTGTTACATCAATAAATATTTCTTCTCGTTAAGCTAAAGTATTTTCACAAAGAAAACACAAGGTATGTAGGTTAAAAAACAGCTCCAAGTATCTGGAATTAGGGCATACTTATCCTGCTAGACTTTGTCTTTAGTGCTCAATAAATCAGTCGCCTTACCTATTATCAGTCAAAGAATGAAAGAGCATCAGCTCTGATTGTATTGATTAAAGCACACTGTGGCAGAGATGACACTGAGCCACATTACTTTAAGGAGATCCATCTGTGAAACATCTGGTGATTCCACCAGCTAGGGAGACAGGATTCCATGAGTTCCTCACACTTGCCAAGCTTTGAAACACGAGTAATAAATACTCCCAGTAAAATATGTAATTTCAAAGTGAAGTATTTTGCACCACTAGAGTTATTTAGGAAGAATGATGAATATGGGGACATGCTTCTGTAGCAATATTTTTGAGGAAATTTTTTTCACATTTCTTCCCATTTATATAATTCATTAAACTATTTCAAACAAAATTCTGTTACTTAGATCAGATTTATGGTAAAAAAAAATTAATTGGAGGAACTTTTAGAGGAAGCAGCTACAGCGTATAATTCAGATTCTTTCCCTCCTTCTTGATTTTCAGATATTATTTTATAGCCTTATTTTTTTCCCTTGAGCTCCAAGACCTAACACTAAGGGGCACCAGAGAACTGAACTGCGTTTGTTCAGATCCATCAGGAACCAGCTACTGAAACTAAGTCGCAAGTTATTCACCGTGCTAGGTGGAGAGTGAATGGGGCTTTGAGTGAAACACAAGAGGGGGAAACAACAGTTCTGTGTGAGGTGTTCTCTGTTACAGAAAACTGTCACTGGGAAAGCAAGGACATGTTCATTTTGAAAATACCAAATGTCTTGTTATAGTTTATTTCTAGGTGTTGAAAAAGAACTCTCACTCTATTTTTTTTCCATAAAAAAGTTGGGAAATGTGTGAAAATATTAAATGACATGAAAATGGATTTTTTTTTTGAGAAGCCAAGTATATCTAAACCATACTAGTGTAATGACTCGAGTATTTGCTTTGATCTTAGACAAGTGTAAACAGAAGAGCAAAGACTTAGGAATTCATTTTTATATTAAGTTTCAAAGGAGATCTAAATACCAGCATGTTTTGATTACCAATTCTTGAAGTATGGAGATAAAGAACTTTTATAATTTCATTGTGGATTGCAAAATTGTCAAATATCCTCTCATTTTCCCAACAGGACAAAAGGGAAACAGAGCCCCCCTCCCCCGGAAACAACATTAAATATATATATATATAAATTATGCATCTTTGCCAGGCGTGGACTCCAAAGTTAACTTTCTTCACCTCATGCTTGCCTGTCAAACACAGAATAATTCCACAGCCACTGCCACATACCTTAGAGTTATTTAGGAAGTTATTTAGGAAAATTTAGGCATTTTGAAAATCTCAGACCTATGTCAGGAATCTGTTGCTTATCCCACTTATTTTTGGTTCGGGTTTTTTTTTTTTTTCTTTTTTCTTTTTCCTGTATTTCTGCTTCAGTTCCCTTATTCTAGCAAGAAATGCATAATCAAACTAGCAAAAGGAAATTAAATAAATGATGTTACACTTTAGAGTAGTAAAACTGTCCTGAATGCTTTTTTAAAAGCTTGGTCATAGCCTTGTCCCAAAACAGAAAGATTACAAAAAGGCAAGTTCAGTACAAAAGCCAGTATGTCAAATCATTTCAATTAAAGCTCCAAGACCAAAATTAATAATGTATCATTAGCAGACAGTGTGAGCTGATTGACTGAAAATTGCAAAGACACATTCTGCTTTGAGTACTGTAGACCTTCCCTTACAATAGTAACACTTATTTCTGTGTCTTTAAATACCCTATCAAAATAAAATCCACAGATAACTTCTGCTTGGTGTAGTATTTGACTCATAGATCCTGTAAGGCCAGATGAGACCATTATGAAAATGCGCTTTGACCCCCAGCACAACACAGGGCATAGAACCTCTCTCACCAATTCATACCTCAGGTCTGCATGTTCTGTTTGAGGTTTAGGATCTCCTTTTGAAAAACATCCAGCCTTGATTTATTGCTCAAAGTGATAGAAATTCCAGCACATTCCTTGGTAAGATCACCCTTCTGTAATGACAACTGCAGTCAGATAAGGTACAAGTTTTGTTCTCTTCTGAGAACAAACTGGGTTTAGGTCTTTTTGAAGCTTTTTGAAGCTGAACTCAAGAGCCATCAGCAAACTTTATTAGCTTACAGACCATGTTTGTTAAGAAAAAAGGGGCAAAACCAAAAAATGGGGCAAAGGCACCTTTTGCGATATACTGCCCACCTTTTCCAAGGGCAATTATCAGTTCCTCAGGATAGAGAAAGCCTCTGGAACGAGGAAAAATATGGTTTCTAAACCTTCTGCCAGTCCAATGGAGAAATTAAAATACATGTCTTGGTATGCTGTCCTGTGGCCAGACAGCATAGCTGATGTCTCAAGGTGAACACCAGGCCTTCACCTGTTAGTGTCCAACCTCCAGCTGGCACCTGCTCTTGTCTTATATGTGGGATCCAAGTTGTTCTGTTGCTGTTACATTAAGGTGCATAAGTGAGCCAAAAGAAAGGACTGAGAGACACTTTGGAGTGCCCAAAGGGTACGTCTATTTGAGCAAGGCACCTCCACAGTAGGAGGACAGATGGTATTTGGATCTCTGTCCTGGGTCCAAGTGGAGATCATCACCCCAGGTGATTCAAGCATCCTAGAAGGAGGGCTCAGCCTGGCCCCTCTGTCTTTCTCTCTCAGCAGTGATATCTAAACAGGGGAACACACAGACAGGCCAAATTTTACCAGCCCATAGGCTGAACCAGGGTTTTGCAAAACTTCTTTTGGGGAAACAGCTTGGGATTTACGGTTATTTTGCTTTACAGCTCTCTGACTGAGATACAGGCAACTGTGTTCAGACATTTTCCTGTGTGGCCAAAACTGGCCAGGATGCAGAGCCTGTAGTGTCATATGCCATCTGTGATTTGCTATGACAAGGACAGACACGGAGACAGACCTCTCCAGCCACCATCCTGCGTGGACATGGTGTTCCACGGCCACAAAGGGAAGGAGACCCTGAAGGAGAGAGAGCTGGACAGTACTACTGAGCAGTCCCTTCGGTGAGATGAGTAGAAAGAGTTGCATCGAGGAAGCCCTTTGGAGGGTCCATGTGGTCCCCAGTGCATCACCCACCTCCTCCTCCTCAGGCAGGAGGAGGCAGAGTTGCTGCTGCTGCCAATGCGCCAGGATAGAGCGATCTCGGCGCGGGAGGAGATGACGCAAAAGGCAGAGCTCCCCCCAAAAAAGTGTTTCTCCAGGACGAAGATGGCGGCAACTTAGCCCAGGGGCCCAAGATGCCTGTGCCCATCGGGGGCCCCCAGCCAGGCAGTTCCGCCCCGTGCGCCCGGGGACACCGCGCCCGGCGGCAGCAGCGGCGGCAGCCGCAGCCCATTGTCACCAGCAGCGGCGGCGGCCCCGGCAGCCTCCTCCTCCTCTTCCTCTTCCTCCTCCTCCTCTTCAGCATCCTCGGCAGCGCTCCGGGAGCCCTGCAGCAGCGTCTCTCCAGTTAGAGCGGAGCGGGGAGAGAAGAAAGAGACTGAGACAGCGGTGCAGGCATCTGTGCCGCGGCTCGGGGCTGAGCGAGAGGAGCAGCGGCGGCAGGGAGGAAGAGGAGGCGAGGAGCCCTCCCGTAGCCGTCCGTCGGCAGCGGGGGACGCGGCATGCGGTTGTCCGGGCGCAGTGGGCTTTTCTCAGGAGGGAGATGGGGAGCTGCGATCTGACCATGCCTGGGTGAGAGGGGGAAAGGACCAGTCGCGCAGCCCCGCCACCACCAACTATCACCACCACTACCACCACCACCACCACCACCACCACCGCCACCACCATCTCCTCTCCCTCCTCCTCCTCCTCTCTCTGCGTTATTGCTCTTATCTTCTCCACGGCACTCCGCGTTGGATGGACTGGGGCTGTTTCGTGTGGTGAGACCAAGGCAGAGCCACCGGCGAAAACCAACAATATCTCGGAGGAAGAAAAAGAAGAAAGAAGAAAGAAAGAAAGAAAAAGAGAAAGAAAGAAAAAAAAGAGGAAGAAAGAGAGAAGGGGGAGAGTGGAAGAGAGAGAGAGGGAGAGCAAGCGAGCGAGAGAAGGGAAGGCAGGCAAGAAAATCCCCCCAATCTTTTAAGTCAATGCATATTGTGGTGACACTGGCAAAGGAGCCCTCACGGTGGAGTCGGCCAGGGCTGTGCGTTCCCAAAATATGACCAGGGGTGCTTGGATGTGTAGTCGGCAGTATGATGACGGCTTAAAAATCTGGTTCGCACCCCGGGAGAACGAGAAACCCTTCACGGATTCAGAGAGGGCTCAGAAATGGCGACTGTCCCTGGCATCGCTCTTGTTTTTCACGGTCCTGCTCTCTGATCACTTGTGGTTCTGCGCCGAGGCCAAATTCACGGGGACCGGAGAGAAGGAGCAGCCGCCGCCCGAGAAGCCGGAGCCCGCGGAGCCGGAGCTGCTGGCGGGCATGGGGGAGCCGGCGCCCCCCGCGCCCCGGCTCCTCGCCCCCCCCTCGCCCTCCCTCCCGCCCTCCCCCGGCAGCAGCGGCGGCGGCAGCCGCGGCAGCCGCGCCAACGGCACCGAGCCCCGGCACGGCAAGGCTGCTTTCCTGGGGAACTCCACCGCCAGGCCCCCGGAGACGTGCCCCCCCCCGGGCTCCTCGTCCGGGCAGTGCTTCAGCGTGGGCGACGCGGAGGCGGTGTGCCAGCGGCGAGGGGGGTCGGGGCGGCCGCGGGGCACGGGGCAGAGCCCGGCGCCCGGCTGGGACCTGACGGATTTTTACCTTTCCTTTTGTAATTCCTACACACTTTGGGAGTTGTTCGCCGGGTTGTCCAATCCGGACACTTTGAACTGCAGTCTGGATGTGGTGCTGAAGGGGGAAGGCTCCTGCAGCCAGTGCGTCCAGGCTTACCAGCGCTACGACCAGCACGCTCAGGAGAAATACGAAGAGTTTGAGGTTATGCTCCAGAAATATTTACAGTCGGATGAGTACTCGGTGAAATCGTGTCCTGAGGATTGTAAGGTAGGAGCCCCTGCTGTGTTTCCTGTCCCTGGCTGTCGGGCTGGCGTGCCTCCCTCGGCTGTTGTGGCTGCCGCGGACCCTGTTGTGTCTGCTTCGGTCCGTGCCCCTGCCGCCGGCGGCCGCGGGTCTCGCGGTGCAGGCGATGCTGCGGAGGGCATCGGCCGGGATGCCCCCCTTAGCGCGTTATTAAAACAGAGGAAGAGAGAGGGGGAAGCTTGAGAAAACGCAAAAAGAAGTGATCCTCGGTCCTCTGGGAGCGTAGCGCTGGATTTCCCCCTCCTCATGAATATGCGATTGGCTCCGGCTCGGCTGCCGGCTTCCAGCGGGCTGGGATGCGACTTGGCGGCAGGCAGCGACAGGGTCTGCATGACAATGAGCGGGGCTCGGAGCGGCCGCCGGGGTCGGGGCTGCCCGACGGCGCTGCCCTGGCCGCCGGCCCCGGGTGTGCGGCGGCCGCGGTGCCCGGGCACGGGCGGCTCTCCGCCGGGGCCCGGGGCGCGCACCGGAGGCTCCGGGTAGGTTCCGCCGGGCGCTCGGCCCGGGGCTGGCGGTGCCGGACGGCGGCAGAGCGGTGCGGCGCCGGGCCTCCTCGGGAGCGGGAGCGGGACAGTGTGTGCAGGCGCTCTGCCAAAATCCGTGGAGCTGGGGAAAGCTGGAGGACGAGAGTGTCTGTTGGCGGGCACCGCAGTGGCCCTTGGTTGGGAAGTGATGGTGACAGCGTTTTGATAAGCCGCGGCTGTTTCCTTTGGTGCCACTGGTGATGGCTCAGAGAGATCCAGAGGCTTCTCTTTTCCTTTGCTAGAAGGCAGAGGGTCCCACTTTGGCTCTGGTAGATGTTGCCTTCTGTGTACTTTTGCGCAAGATTAGTTGGCCTATCTCTCAAGACAGGGCAGAAGAAAAGAGTTGGCCTTGGTGCCTAAAATAGCTAACTGCATGCTTTTCCCCCTGTTTGAGTACTTGGTAGGAGGTGAATATTTCTGCCCTGAACTAGATTATCTCAACTACTGCAGCACTAACCAGTCTGAACCAAATTTTGCTTTAGCAGTAGAACACAACCATGCACGCCAATCACTGCTCTAAATAGGAGGCCTGGCAGTACCTCTGTGCTCTGTAACTTCAGCAGGGCCTTCTGAAATCATTTAATGGTAACAGCCTATGCCTAAACAATCCCATTCACCAATCACTTAGTATAATTTGTGCCTATATTTGCCAGAAAAATGAATCTAGAGTCCCTCCAGAAGCTGAAATAACATTCTATCTAATTGGATAAATGTAGGAAAGTTGCTGTATTTATATTTTCTTTCTAAACTTGAAAAAAGTAAGGTAGAATCACCAGAAGTGTTGACTCAACTGTTTTTAGGTTGCAAACTGTGTGTGCACACGCTCATTGCATATATGCTATGCACTCAGTTACTGACAATGTAAACATATTTTATTTCCAGAGGGAATCGGATAAGTAAAAAAGGGTATCCAATGTAAATGGATGTCTATTGCTGTAAGGAAATCTCTGTCATTTCGGTAGCTTTATAATTAGAAATTGACCTATTATTCCATGATGCCAAATGATCAGCATTTGCACGATTAAAGTGATTTTTTGTATCACAGTTTAGTTTGACTGAACTTTACCACAAAGTCCTCAGTCGCTCTACAGAATATCAGGGTGTAAAAGGTATTGGAAATGAACAGAACAGCAAATTTATGCTGTTTAACGATTTTCCTTTCACACACCCAACGAGGAGAAATACTTTTTTAATGATAGAGAAATGTTGTTGACATTAAAAATTATTGTGTGAAACTTTAATGAACTAGACAAACACCAGTGACCTACATTTCTGCGGTTCTGAATGCCAGATGATATTGCTTTATGTTTTGAGAATTTGGCCAACCAATCTGTGTTAAAAATGAAAAATATTTCAGAGGGGCAAAGGAAAAAAAAAACCCAAACCATGGGTGCAGCTTAGTCTGTTTTCCCTTTCTCCGGGGAATCTGGTGGGCAGTGCAGGTGCCCACCCAGTGCGGGTGGGGAGCGCACTGGGGTGAGCCGCGGGGCTGGGCTGGGCTGGGCTGGGCTGGGCTGGGCTGAGCTGAGCTGGGCTGGGCTGGGCTGGGCTGGGCTGGGCTGGGCTGGGCTGGGCTGAGCTGGGCTGGGCTGGGCTGGGCTGGGCTGGGCTGCACGGCAAGGAGGGCCAGGGGGCCGCTGTCCAAGGTTCTGCAAGGCAGCGCTCGCCCAGCCCGAGGTCAGGCGGAGAAGATGCCGCTCTCTGCCCCCGTGCCCTGATTTGGTGTTTCTGGGTCCCTCCGGAGCCTTTTGATTCGTGTGGATAGTTGCGAGAGCCAAGTGGATGGCACATCCAGCGGTCTGACGTGTGTGTTCATGTACTTGTGCTTGGGCTGACCTGGAGAGTGTAGAGGTGAAACTGGAATACTTTGTGACTGTTGCAATATTCCATTTATGAAACTCAGGACTCTTTTTTTTCTTTTTTTTTTTTTTTTTTTTTTTTGGGTGTGTGTGTCTAAGTAAATATTAATTTTTTTGCATGTTGTATATTTAGCTAATTCTTAGGTAAAGCATCAGAATAGAAAATAATTTGACTTATGTGTGGTTTAGGTACACATTTTTTGGTGGGCGTCATGGTTTATATGGTGACCTGCTTTTTCTTCTAAACAAAGTTCTAAAAATACTGCCATTACTCAATAGCCATGTATATAAGCCTTGGCTCAGTGCAATGAAAAGCTTGTTAACTAGTCTATTTATATTTAAGATGTCTTTAGCATTCTTGGAGGACAGCTTTGTTCACAGAAAAATAGATATTTTCATCCAGTTGACCAATTATAGCTGATGATAAACAATAATAACATTTACTTTGAATAACAGTCAAGCATAAACTTGCAATTGGGTGTTGCTTCCTCCTTCCTCAACTCACCTCAACACCGTACACCATTCTCAACTCAGTCAGTTCTCACAGTAAAGTGTGAAGGTTATGGTGGGTTTCTCAGCAAGTTATGCCTTTCCAGAAAGTACTCTTGGTGATAACAGATAGTACGTATCACAAATGCCTTTGATGCACGAGTACAAACCTCAGACCTTATGTTCTAATTCTTTTATCTGAAACCAGAAGAAAATGAACTATACTTTCAAAATACTCTGTCTTCCACTACAAGTCTCCTGGTCTCTGAAGAATATTTTAAAGTAATTGCTTTATATTGCAGAATTTTGTAGACAGGAGTTGTTTGACTTACAGATCACATTTAGCTATTCTGTGTGGTGAGTTTCAGTTTTAATATTTGAGTATACTCAAGTTTTTTTGTTTGTTTTTCTTAAGTGTACTGTCCTGTGATTAAGGTCTTACCATCAAACTTCTGTTGAGTTGCATTGGGGTTTTTGAAAATTTTGTAGAAAATGCTGACAATTTTTAACATTTAGAAAATAACTATTTTTGGTGCTACCAATGATTATGCATATGCCTTTTATATTGTTTGTATGTCAGTAGACTTTATGTGTTGTTTAGAAGCTTGGGATATCGGTGTTGTCTCACTATAAATCTGTCTCCAACTTATTTCTTATAAACCCTTCTTAAAGTCTGATGTCTCTATATATTGTTTCTTTGTCCTGATAGTCACATATTAGTAATGGCTAAACAGTAAACATAAGAGAAATATTTGAATTTATTGCATATTCAACTAGATGGCGAAACAAATTTCTGTAGCTTTAATGAATCACTAAAGTAGCAGAGTAACTGGAAATCTGGATTTGCACTTCTGCTTTTCTGTTTGAAATTGAATTCAGATTTTTAAAAAAATGCTTATGAAATCTTGTTATTGCCTATTGTAAATTTGTGGTTATTTTTGCAGGGATTTGTCTTGAAAATATGTATAATTTCTTGGTTTCCAGAAAATAATTTTTATATGCAGTGGGTCACAGCACAGTATTCAGACAATTAACAGAGACTGCATTGGCTTGACGTTGGAAGACGCAGTTCCTCATTATGACTTGTCAGCCTTCTATCAGGGGAAATACTCGAGCTTTTATTCTTAAGGCAGCAGGCAATCGCTCTGTGGAATAGAAGAAAATTCTGGCTACTTCTGATTAAGAACTGGGTCAAATAACTAAGTAGGACATAAAAATGTAAAGATTTTTAATATTATTCTTTTTTTTTTTTTTTAAGGTGGAGCTTACATCTTTGTGATTAAGTGTCAGGGGCCAGGACTTTCCTGGCAAATGTGTTTATTAATGTCTGAACAAGACACCAGTCATCATTTTTGACACAGATTTCCTTAACCTAGTGCTAGTTGAGAGTCCTTAAAATGTGGGCTTTCTTAGCACTAGTTAAAATATTGAAATGTATAATTCAAGTAAGTGCATATATTTAAAATAACATTCAAATAATTCATTTTTCTTCATAGAATATCAAAGAGGAAAAATAAAAAGATAGCAACTCTTCTTATATCAACATTGTTAAAAAGCAAACTTTGGCTTACATCCTAGGTGCTCAACATGTATACACAGTTTTTGGTTTTCAGGAATTAAATATCATTTGATAACTTCTGATTTGAGGGTTATGGTATTGGTATCAAAAATATGTCATAGAATACCTGAGTTATAATACTACTTAGTTGAAAAATGTGTGTCAATAAAGGCTTTCATCATTAAGTGCAGATGATATAGTAGATAGGAGTATAGAGTTGGTATTTCTCTTACTGAAGAATTTTTTTTGATCAAAGAACTGTGCTCAACTACTTTTATTTGAATAAGGGGGTGATTGGAAGTTATTTTAAACAATTAAAATCATATTTCTTCTTAGATGTTATCTGGAAATATCAAAGCCTATATGAATCATTACTTTCCTAAGAACTTTTTCCTAAACAGCATATGTAGTCTAATTAGGTTTTGATTTAAATTCTCCATTAAGCTGGCAGAAAAGAGCAGATGAGAAATACAAACCCGAAAGCTCAAATGATAAAAGAACCCTTTAGTTACAAAAGATCACATAGAGCAGCATCTGCCACAAAGTTAGATATTTCAGTTGCACATCTTAATCACATATTTATACAATGATAGTTCTATGAAAGAGTGATATCTGAACTAATCAGAAGAAGCCCAGACAAATTAAACCTTGAAGAACTGTACTTGTGGTCTAATACAAACAAGAAAAATCCCCACATTAATTACTGAACTAGTGCCTTTTCTGAATCTCTTGAAATATAATTCTTCTATATAAAGTTCTTTTTTTTAAATGAATACTATGCTGTACTTAAAAAATATACAATACTTAAATGTTTACACTTTTTAAATCTTTGGTATAAAATACTGTGAAACTAATGTGATTGTGTAAATTGATGTTTGCACAGTTTTATGTTCAATTTGTTCAGGGGACTTAAAAAGTAAATGTTGAATTATTTTTCAAAACTAATCTAAGAAAAATGTGTGGATGAATTTAGTATAACTCTTCTTGTAGTATTGGTATAATTCAAGAAGCAACACTGACTGTGTGCTAAGGGATTTGTATTTTGGCCTAGAATCCTGATACAGCAGTCGGTCTCAGTCTCCTGTTTTGAGCTAGATGAATGGTACTGCACTCAGGGAAGACTATGCACCTGCTTGCGGTCATTCAATTGCTTAAATGCTTTACTGGATCAGGGTCAGATTTCTTCACTCCTAAAAGAGAAATTCCCCAGGGTGTTCTTTCCAGAAGTGCATTAACCCCAAACTTTTAAAAGTTTGCATCTAGTTGATCATCAAGATACTCATTCATAGGGTCAATGGGTACAGCATTCCTGATTAAGGAAAAAAAAATGGACTGCAGATTACTAGCACAGAGTAGTTGAAGTGGATTCCACCCTAATCCAGTAACCACCATTTAATGTTTCAGGGTATTAATGTCCCATAGTTTGGGGCCTCATGGCTCTGCCCTCAATTTCAGCTTGTTCACTTGTTCTCTTTACCTCAAGCCATGTGCTTCGCATGCACCTTGCAGAGACTGTGACAGCCTTGCTTCTTCATTTCAGGTTCTTCTGGGAAAGGTAATCAAAATGCAAATTATAGTTCCATCACTTATCCTGCCTAAAAATCATTTGGTCTATACTTAGTCATTTATAACTTCAGACTTTCACTAAGATCCATAGTGTATTCAGATCTGTGAATTGCCTAAAAGGGAAAAAATAATTTAGAAGCTGAATTCTTAAATATAACTTTTTATAAATATCAGTCATAACATCCCATAACACAGAAAAATAAAGTAGTCCATATGACAAAAAGGAAAAAAAAAGCTAGATATTCATTATGGACATTCACAAAAAATAAAAAAGTTGAGATTCTCTTTGTAGTCAGTGGAAATGCATAGGTAATTCTAGCGTCTAAGTCAGTTCACAATGAAGTGGATATCTAAAATAGGTCAGATGGATTATGTTCTAAAATACTTATTTTACTTCTGTTATCTCTTACTGTCATTTTATATCAGAAACAAAAACTCCCACCCACTGCTGACTTCAAAAGTCATATTAGACGAATTCTAACAAAGTAGTTTTGGTATAAAAATTAAGTTTGGATGAAATTATGTTCATATGCAAAATTTAACTGTGAAAAAGTTTATGAAGTCCTACTACTTGTGCTGTCCTACACCAACCGAGTGAAATCACAATTCTATTTCACTGCTTGGATATCTATATTCTGTTGCTGAAGAAGCTGTGAGCTATGTAATCTGCTCCTTAGGGATGAGAATGGGAAGAGCCTTCTATGACATAAGTGCATTTTCATCACTTTTTTTTTGAGAGAGAAGACCAAAATCTTCTATGTATGGCTTTTCCAGTTTTTATTTCTGTTGAGAAACTAGACAATAAAAAATGTAGGTCATCTTAATAGACATTTTTGCAGGTAGATCTGCTAGAGATTATTTCTTTTATTCTCCCTTCTCTCTTTACAAGGAGGGTGGATTTTTTGGGGGAGTGGAGTGTCTGTGTATGAGAATTTCTTCCCTTAGTCCAAAATCAGAGGAAACTCCCAAGACTACCCAAACTCCCTCTGTCAAGAAAAACACTTGGGCTACTTTGCTACAGTAAGCATACTGTACTTTTCTAAGTACTTTTCACTGTAGTTTTCTCTTGTCAGAACTGTAGAGCAAACATCTCCAAGTGAGAATGTCTGTGAGCTTGATTTCCTTTACAACATCAGTTAGATGAATACAAATGTAGTGAGCCACTGGAGACATATTCTGGCTTGTAGAGGAATTTGATTAATTTGGAGATATGTTAAAAAAACAAAGACCAGATTTCTTTTTGGATTTGTGAATTGACCTTGCTTGCAGACAGGATAGGTATATGAAATATGTGAATTTCTCCTTTAGAACATGCACACTGAAGAGCTGTATCCAACTAGCTCCCAGTCCATAATGACAAAAATAATAGGGCATAATGTAAGTGACTCTGAAGTGAAGCTGATCAATGCTTGATACTCACCCACTCTTCATTTCATCTCATCTCATCTCCTTTCCTTTCAAAAAAACTGATAGACGTGTTTGAAAGCTGTGTTTGATATTGGATTGGCCTCAAGCCTTTATGGAACAATCTGGTATGACCCTTTGAAGCACTGATTGAATGCAACAAAGTTGTTGGAATGAATGGTGATGATAAATGCTGAAGTGACAAACTTCAGCAGTTATATATTAATATTTTGGTCCTCTGAAGTGTGTTTGAGAGCCCAATGGAAATGTTCACCTTTAATATCTATTGATTCTGAGAGTTGATTCAGATGCTTCATCTTTAAAAGAAAACCTCATGATTAAAAACAACAGTAAAGATCATCTGAAGTTAGCAAACAATATGTTTCAGTCTAGGTTTTTAGAAGTTCTCAACAGCTTGGAAGTCATTGTGGATGTTTTAAGTGACTTCAGCAAAATTAGAAGGAAATGGTACCAGACAGATAAGAAATAAAAACAAAAGGTCCAAATTTTCACTTTTGGTATATGATATTGTCATTTTAATGATTTTTAAATGTTGTGATTTAGGTAATTTCATCATTAAGGTATTATATTTCCAAATATATCCATTATAAAAATTTTAAAAGGGAGAAAAAAAAGAAATTGTATTATGTTTGCATTTTGGAATGTGCAATGTGTTGCAGCTTTTAGGAGATATTTTCCATGGAGGAAGTATGATATCTAGAGTGCTTTTTAAATACATGTTTAATTCTTGTTGATCCTCTGCATGTTAGATTAGATGTTGCCTTCAATTTCCCTGAACACTTATGTAAATGGTATCTTGGGCCTGTCAACAGACTTCAACTCTGTTAAGCATCATAATGAAGTATCTTTATTACATTTTAAAGTATTAGCAATCCAGAATCAGAGGGCATTCTTTATTAAGCAGATGGGGAAAAGATGAGATACTTTGAAAAAATATTTTTCTCATTTTATTCATTCTTTTTAGAGAATAAGAGAGTTTCCAGAGTTTGCTGATTGATGATTTGCTAATCATTGCTCTACATTGGTTAGCTTGCTTTCTGTATTTAGGGGGTTACACTTACAAGTTCTTCCTAAAAAAAAAAAACAAAAGTATGACTCATTTATTGAGATAAATACTTGGATTTCAAGGGAGACCTTGAGCAATTCTTAAATACTTTAAAATCTATATTAAGTTTATTACATATCTCAGAGACCTCTGTGTGTAGTAATAGATGACTAAATGCTAGATGATAAATATAAGAAATTATTAATGTAAACTTATTTTTCATGATGAACAGTATACCAGATGGAAAAGCTTTTGCTAGTTTGGAAAGTATATTCTTAACTCATATTAGTTGATTTGTTATCATCATGCATCAAGAAAATACAATATTTTACTAGTATAACTTCATTTAGAGGGGTATTTTTTCAATGGTAAAGTTACATTTTCAAAGGCACTAAAATAATCTCTGCTGAGACAAATTTTTGTATTTGTATACACACACACTGGATTAAAAAAACAGATGTTCTTCAAAATAAAACCCAGCTTGTAGAACAACAACTAAATGGCAGATGGAAAGTCCAATTTGTTTTTAGGCTATTTATACTGAGAATAAATAAAGCAAGTACATATATTTGAAAATGTACCCACAAAAATTACATGCAAATTCTGTATGACTACTCTTAACACTGCCTTCATCTATATTTGTTGAAAATACATTTCTGTATAGAGGGGCTTTAGGATAATGAAGACATACTTCATAGCTGGAAGTGAAAATTCCTGTGTATTGAACAACTTACAACTCTCTATGCAACTGACTGTGGTGATGTCCGGTATAGTGCTTCAAAAGTAAATTATTTTTAAAATATAAGAGAACTGTAAGTTCCAGCATATATTATCAAAACAATAGCAATAAACTTATGTATGTAAATTGTAGTCTTTATAATTAAAACATCTACAAGGAATCCCAAATCCATGCTTTGGTAAAGATTAAAACCTCTGAAGGGAATAAAGAGAAATAGTACTGTAACATCTATTTAGAATACTGATTGTTAGTAAAGTCCTTCAGCAAGTTTCTGGTGGTTTCCCAGTGGGATGTGTCTGTACTGATTCTAGCCCTGTTAAAGCTAGGAAATCAGTGTAATCAGTGGAAAAAGATCCATGTCATCAGAACCTTATTTACTGGCCTTTTTTATTATTTAGTAAAGTATGCCAAATGCATCTATTTTGGGATATTGCAAATTTTGTACCTCTAGAGGTATAAACCCATCCTTTAATGTTTTTCCTTTCATACTATGTTCAAGCTGTAAATATTGTGGTACAGTGCTTTAAAGAGAGACTGGGTGTATTGCAAGCAAGGTTTTCTTTTTGCAGAAGGGAACAAGTATGGGAAGCTCACAGCATCCTGTGAGTGGGGATGCCCCAGCACGTGCTGCCTGCCTGGAACTTAGAAGCTCTGCCCTGGAGCAGGGCCAGGGCTGAGGATATATGAGGATTAGATTCCACTGGCTTGAGGTTCTGCACTTAAAAAGGGAAGCAAGTCAAAAACATAGCCAAGGTCCCCTGGGATGACTTTTAAAATTCTTCATGCATCCAGAGATGAGAGATGTTCATTTCCAGTCCTGTTCTGCTCTGGAGTTAAAGTCTTGATGTAATATTTCTACAGAGAACCTGACAGAACTTGGACCAGTATTATGAAGAAATAGGAGTTTCTGAACAAGGTACATTGGAAATATTACCCAAATTATATTGAAAACAGAAACAATTTTTGTATTTTTACTTTTACTTTTTGATATATGCTTTATGATGTAACAATCCTTGGGGAAATGACCCCTATTATAAGCTGAGTTTAGCTAACAAGATATAGTATAACACTGGAGTTCAGGAAATGAGGCTTCCTGTTTTATATTCCAATTCAGTTAGAAGTGCATTATGGTTTCTTTTGTCTCTATTTAAATCTCATAATTGTTAAAGCTGAATCTTATAAATGCATATTTTTTGTTGCAACCTCACTATGAATTTAATGAAATTAAATCATTGATGTAACTGCAGTTTTTTAAAATCTAGGTACTGAGATTAATTCTTGGGACCAGAGCAGAAAAAATGTACTGCAAGCCAAACTCTGTGTGACAGATGAATTTAAAATATTATTTTATTTTCATTTGTAAATATAGGCCAATTTTCTTTAGTCAGCAATCCACAACAACATAAACCAGACTAACTCCATTGAAATAAATGGCTTTACTTGAGTGTAATGCTGTTTTGAGAGGAGGAACATGATATGTTTAAAACTCAAATATATGAATTCAGAAGGACAGCTTGACTCAGACAGATTTGTTTTACACACCTTGCTACAAAAAACAATATTCAGACTGCTTTAAATGCTCATTTTCCTGTCTTTGACTGACATTACTAATTTGTTATTGTTGTTGGATTGATGGTTTTTTCCCCTTTGTTGTTGTACTTGGTCTTGATTTTGTTCTCTTATTCTATTGATTTTTCAGGCACTGCTGTAGAAAAATATTATGAGTTTAAGTTGTTCAGCTATCCAGGGAGAGGAAAACCTTGAAGAAAACAAAGCAAGATTATTTGCCTTTTCCAGCCAAGGGTGTAGGTCATCCACCAGGGTTAAAAGGAGAGATAATGATCAGTAGTATTAATAGTTTAAATCCAGAGAGGATGCTTTGATTGGTGCAAAGACAGTCTGTATTTATGCTGGCATAAATACAGCAAAAAATTTAAGTGTAAGTTGAAGAATTGGTCAGGTAATGGAAGTTTTGCTCTGTGGTACACTTCAACACTCATATAAAAGGTAGTAATTTTAACAATGACATCTTAAATAAAAATTACAGGTTCGATACACATCTATATGTGTGTGTATATATATGTATCTATGTGTATATGTCCTAAAGGAAGTGGAACAAGGAAATTATTGATGCAGGATTAAGCATTCTGGAAAGGCTAGGACAGTTCTGTAGTAGTCCTGTGGAAATCTCAAAAGTCATGAATTATGGAAAATTAAGAAGTACAGGAAAATGTAGCAATTGTTTCTAAATGGTCATCTTCTTTTTTCAGAATTTGTTTGTTTTCTGTGTGGAAGTGTAAGTTACTTAGGGTATTTTCTTTCTTTCATCAATACTTCAGAAAGGTTCTGCAGTAAAAGTAGAATACAAATGCATCTATTGTTGGGATGCCCACTAACCCTGTCATACACTGTTCTTCACAATGCATTTGTAGAGACCCTTTGTGGAATATGTTAGGTTATTTTTGTTTCTGTGTCTCTATTTGCACATTACCACAAAGATTATTGTTCTGCTTATACGTGGGTTTTTTTTTTAAGACCAGCATATTTTGATCACTGTGATTATCTGGGAGATCAGGTTTTTATTACTGTTGTATAATGTGATTTTTATATTTTTTCTGAATATTTTAAAAGGCAGAATGATGTTAGCTTGTTCAATATAAGCACAAATTACAGTGACTTCCCAAAATATTTCTTTAAAAGTTTTTCAGTTTCTGGTGTTTTGATTTTTTCTAATTGCTACAGAAACAGTTGTCTTTAAATTATGGTACGAAAGTAAATATTTACAGTATGTTTTTTTGGGTTTTGTGCTCAATAGTTTTAAATGTAGGTCTGATTTGAAGAGAGCCAATAGAAGTTTGGGATGGAAGAGATCTTTTTCTTCTTTTATAGTTGTTTAGGTCTGCAGGAGGATATGTTTTGCACCTTGCAGAAAATATTTGCATCTCAGAGTTTTACCAAAATCTTAACAGGTAGTGAAGATCAGTAGCTCATAGGAAGGAAGGAATGTGGTAGCTGCAAATATCAGTAGTTTTTTTGTTTCTATTTTTTTTTTTTTTTTTTTGGGGTTCCTCTGAAGTTGTACTCCTGAGTACAGGGTAAAGTCTATAGGAATACAGAGATGTTTGAAATGATTTTATGATATGTTTGAAAGAGAAGCAAAAGACCTGAAACCCTTAAGTGTTTTTTTTTCTCTGCAAGTAAAGCACTACTGGGGAACTCAAATATTACAGTAATTCAACAGTGCAGGAGCCCATAGCATGCAGGTGCACCATGAGATGCAGCTGTGATATTGCTCAAAGGGCTGGTCCTGCTTCACACTTGGTTCCTGAGTTTGTGTCTTAATAGAGTTAAAAGGCAACTATTTATTTCTTACAGAATCTGTAACAAATCACAAGTGCCCGAGCTGAGTACAGCCAGCCTGCAGACCTCAGGCTGTCTCCATCAGCATTTCAGTTCAGGTCTGAGGTGTGCTTTGGAAACTTCCCACTCACTCCTCCTGGCACTCTTAGTGCCCCTTGTTCACCACACAAGCTGCATTGCTGTCTGCTAAAAACAAAGGCATGCAGGTGCCCAAGAAGTGCACCCACATAATGAACTGCAGGCACTTTTAGGGATGTGCAGTCCCTAAAAAGAACTAGGGCTAGCCCAAAGTAAAACCAACAAAACACATGTAGTATGGGTACCAGGCTCTTGGCACAGTCTCAGTTAACAGAGTGTCTCTACAGAGCCACACTCCCTGTTAATACTCATATAGTTATAGTTAAAGAGGCTGAAATTCAACCTGGAGATAATTCCCCAAGTATCTCAGCAATCTCTTTAGGACTGCAGCTCAAGGCCCTGAGCCAAATTGCTGAAATGATTCACTGCACCTGGCTCTAGATAATCATGGCAGTAGCGATCATGTATTATCCCTTTTTATTTTTTTTCTTTTATCTTCTGTTGGCATGCCTGTAAGGTGATGCAGATTTTTTGCTCTGTGCTTTCCCTGCATCTGCCAAGCCTCTGTGCAGCAGAACCACTGCAGCTCTGCTGCATTTTGGGTCTGCCTCTGTCCTCACTGTGGATTTCACAGCACCTTCCCAACACACTGACGTAAGGCTGAACAGAACTGTCAGTGCTTCATTGTGGCAATTCTAGAGTTTTTAGTTTCAGAACGGTGCAAAAATATCTAAATAATCATGAAAAGGAAAAATTTTTGTGAGGGAAATTGGCAGCAGTGAAGCTAGTCTGTCCAGTCTTCATTTAATACTGTCCTCACTATGTTTTAATTGTATTTTCTTTTTTCCTGCAAAAATAAAAAAAAATTACTGTGATGCAGTGTTCAGGCTAGATTTTAGGTAGCCGCTGAACTGGCAATTAGTTATGCAGGAAAGCCTAAGTAGATGATTTTCTTTTTTAATTATTTCAGTTTCTATATACATGTGAAGACTTCATTTTCTTTGTATTTCTTCAGCATACAAGACGAAGGTGTGTCTATGTTATGGATTGATATTATTTTTCTTTACAGAGTAAGCCTTTTTCCTTTGAATGATTAGAAAGTACTGTGCAGTTCATAAGAAAATAGAATATTTGAAGAATATTTCTCTGCTGATAGAATATTTGCTGTTAGTATACAAGGAACTACCACCTTTCCAGTTTTTTATTATTTAGATATTTTTATTGCAATATGCCCAGTAATCACAGGTCATTGCTCTTGAACCCTGACAATTCATGCCGTGTATTGAGTTTGTTTTAAGTAAATTTAATGGACTTTTAGGAAGAAAATTATTTCTTCTAGAGGTCATATGCTAATAGTAGCAATGTTCCTGATGATCTGGGGTTTTTAAAATGTTTTTAGCCTTTGGTAGCTACCAGGAAATTTTCTCACCTTTTCCTCAAGCTTGAAACCTGAGTAGGGATAAAAGGAGGCAAGAAAAGTGATATACTGACCTAGCAAAAGTGGATAAAGAAATAATTGGCTGAAATAGTATCAGTGTGTGTGTGTGTGATTGATCAAAACATGAGGAGAATACCTGCCAGGTGATCAGCACTTTCTGCACCACCAGATGTTACTGACCTGACCAGGAACTGCAGGGAGACCCTGCAGCAAAGACATTGAGCAGCCAGCAGGAAAAGCAGCCAGAGTGGCAGACAGCCAAAACTGCAGACTTTTAGCTAAGGTCAACATAAGAGTAGACAGAAAACATATTCACATAAGACTTCAGTCAAATGTATCTCAGGTTATACTCATGTTGCTCTACCCTGAAGCCTGAAGGAGCTGATACAAAACTGAAAAGACTGTGGTTTTTTTGGCAAGCAGGCTGTAGGAACTGACATACTACACCGCTCAGTTATCTGCTCTGGGAATAAGCTTGAAAGGTAAAATGACTTTTACACCAGACCAGAAAATTGTTTGTTTGTAAAGTTTCTTCTTAATTTGTATTAGGTAGTAGTCAATTTATCATGCTTATGATTCAGTAAAATACTTTTCCATATTCTTTTCTATTAATACATTTTCATATATGAAGGGTTATCTTACTTTTAGAGAAAAATTTCTGTTTCAAAGGTACTTAGAATAGTGTCCAAAATAATGATTTTCTCTAAATGCATAGCAATTACACCAAAATTTCATCAAAATCTGGTTCTTGTTGTTGCATGTGGTAAATCTGTTGTTTTTTTCTAAAAATTGAGTAAAGATTTCTTTTCCTATAGTTTCTTACAGATTTTTTTTTTTTTGTGTAGCTCCTCTATTTTTTTAAAAATATATATCTAGGGGCAAACTATTAGATTGAAGTGGAGACTCAGGTAGAAGGATATGGTTATATTTATAAGAATTATATCGAAGGGGTAGAACTAAACCAGTAGTCAAACCCAGGAAAATATAATTTTGAATACATTGAAATATTAGTGGAGGGATATGTTGCCTATTTGCTCCTTTCACATACAGTTTTTGGGATGTAATAATGGCTATTGACTGATGAAAGGATGAAAGCTTTTAAGCGCAGTTTCTTGTCCGACAGAGAAGGATTTTATTTGTATGTTGTCCATATAAATGAGAATGACTGTACATCTCCTGTAATACAAGAGTTCCCTACATCTCTAACATGTTACGATGTGGGTGTTACCTGTGATTCTTGGCAAAAAGGGTGCATGTATCAAGTGTTCATTCATTATGACTTTGCTTTTAGCAGCTGCCTCTGGCAGACACTGTTTCACACATTACTGTTCTTTAATTATCTAAAGGAGAACTGGTACAGGCCACACTTCCTGGTTTGAGGCAGCCAGGATTGTCCTAAATACATTTCCAACTTGTGCCCACCAGTGGTAAAGATGTCAACTGAAAACATCTTTCAGCTATCCTTTTCCCTTTATTGTCCATCACTATCCAGCCTTTTCTCTTCATTGTTCATCACTACCCTTTTCTCTTTTTTCTCTTTCCTCCCTCCTTAAGCTATCTGCCAAACCAGCCTCTCCTGATGAGTTTGGCTATGGGTCTTTGATGTGATAATATTCTGTACTAAGAAGGACAATTTTCTGAAAAGGGGAATAAAATATGAGTATCCGTGGCTGAAGACCTGCAGCTGAAAAGAGTGGTTTATGATGTATAGAAGTTGGGATAAGAATAAGCTGTGTGCCTATGAAATAGAAGATGATAACTGCAGAGGTAGCTGGATTTTTCATTTAGTGTTTGCGTTGGTTTGATTCTGGCTTGCTGTACTGAACAGAGTACTGTGAGGAACATTTATGTATAAATCCACAGAAAAATCTAAGTCCTTCATTAAAATGGTGTTACATTTCAACTTGGCAACATCAAATGAGGAGTTCTATATCTTTGATTTAAATAATAATGAAAAACAATTTTCTGTTTTAAATATGCTATTTTTAGTTTTGCTGAATTCTTTATTTGTCTTATGAAGAGAGTTAAGTAATGATATAATTTACTTAATTTATTATCTAAATTTACTCATTCATTATGTCTTTTTTTATCTCTTAATTTAAACGTGCTAGGCTTCACCCCTAAAAAAATAAATCTCAGCCTTTGTAGCCTTTATGCCAGTACTCTTCCCTTTTTCTTCACTTTCTCAACAATATTTTAGATTGTGATTAGTGGCAGAGAAGTATTTTTGTTGGTCTGTGCTTATCAAGAGGGTCTTCCCCTGCCTTCAGTGGTCATACTGGGTTTTTAATTCTAGATGAAGTATTTCATATGCTTCTTTCCCCTGTGCTTCTATTAGGCTTGGCAGTGCTACATTCCATCTGCCATTGTTTCCCCCTTTCACTGAGCTCTTTTAAGCAACCTAAAAGCTCCTTGGCCTGTTTTGGCCTTAATTAATCTAAGACTTGTTGTGTCTGTTGTAAACATTTCCATCTTATTGTTAGTCCCATTTCTGGATGATTAATAAATAGATTAAACACTTCCATCCTTTGTAAAGAACCTGAGGGCACCCGCCTGTTAACCTTTAGCCACACGGAGCAGTGACCACTAATAAATGCATTCTGCTTCTCTGTTCTCCTTTTTGTAGTTGATTTCTAGTCAATGACAAGGCTTTAATTCTCATCCTGTGATTACTTGATTTCTCTAATAGCCTATTGTGGGAAGCATTCTCAAAGGCTTTTTGGAAGTCCAGAAAACTTGTATCTGCCAGATCTTTCTTATCTGCTATTTATTAACATGCCAAAAGAGTACTAATAGGTTAAAGACATATACAGGGCATTAAGACTTCTAACTTTGATCCACGTACTTAACATTTTTGCTTTTAAATGGCTCCTCAATTATTTCTGCAGTAATGTGTGTGTGTGAAGCTGAATTCTTTCTCAGTTTCCCTCAGGAGTTACATGAAGATCACTGCTGTTCTGTGAGGTTCAGTATACTATACTAACTGATTTCAATGGGAAACTGGATAATTGTGGAGTTCTTTTGTTTAATCTTAAATTGCTTTGGGAGTCTTGAATAAACAGTATCCCATTCTTGAGATACATCAATCTTTTACTTTCTGATCCGTTCCAACAATTCCTCTTATGATACTTCAATCATCAAATGTTCCTTTTCTTTATTTAGAAACTCTGGTATATCCTCGGTGCTATGAGTCAAAAAGAGATGTAAAAATTATATGCTTTCTCTCCTATATTCTTATCTTGTTTAGTTTCCCCTTTAACTTATTGGGAAGGGATTCATGGTCTCTCTTGATGATATTTTTTGTACCTAGTTACTACATATATTCTCATTTAACCATCCCGCTTCCCTCTTCAGATGCACCTGTCACTGTCTATGTGTCTTATACACCATAGGCACTTTGTGCCAGGTGCACTGGAAAATCCACAACTCTTGCACTCCCAAAAGTAGCTTGAAGCTTCCATGTTCAAAGATCTGATTGGCTTGAAGTGTAATTTATCTATTTTATTTTTAGTTTTAGCTCTGTAACCCTTGGAAGGGAGAGTAACTTGTTCTCCTCAAAGATGGATGCAGAATTGGAGCCATGTGTGCTGGGTCATGCAATAGCGTCATAGCTGGAAAGGGAATAACGAGGTAAACTTACATTCTGATGAGAGATCTAGGACAAAATAAGAATCCTGGGAATTCCTACTGATACACTGTTTCTAAGTACTTGTTTTCCACATCTTTCCCCCTGAATGTGCTGCAGCATCTATGCACACACATGCCTCATTTTCTCAGGTGTTGCTTTATAAAACCATTGTAATATGCATGGGTTCTGTACCCTATTCATTCAGAGAAACAAGCAGGTTTGGGTTTTTTTAAAAACTCTCTCCTCCAAAAGCCCAGCAGGTTTGGGGATGCCATTCTGCACTATTTTTATAATTGCCTGGTAGCTGGAGAACTCAGTTAAGAGGTAGAGAATTTGCTGGTGGTGTGTTCGGTGTCCTCCACAGCTTGAAGATATCCAAAGGCACTTGAACATAGTGAAGCAGTGGGAATAACATCGAGTGGTAGCTGAAAGGCTTTATATGAGAAATATGTAGCAATAACTTTCTCTGCCTTCAGAACTATTTGGTCTTTTTCTATGTATTTAGAGATTACCAATTCGATTTTGCTGAGAACTTTTTTTAATGATTAGTAATAATAATTCTAAGAGTTAGAATGATTAGTAATAATAATTCATGTGCTGAATTATTTCGGATGAATTATTAGTAATAATAATTCATCTGCTGAATTATTAGCAATAATAATTAATCTGCTGAATTATTTTGGATCATATATGTCTTGACATTGCTTTCACCTCATATAGAACTCTGATGCTGAACAATCCCCTCCTCCTCTGAGCAATGAAAGGTGCTTTTATGTCGCAGAAAGTGTGGAGTAACTGTTCAAACTCTCCTACCTACCACATTAATGATTTTGGACTTAGGACAGGGCAAGAGTGGAACAGCTCACCTGTTTGAAGCCATTCCCACCTGAGTATACCTACATCAATATATGCCCTCTGGGGAATGTTTTAAACCATTAAAAGCTACAAGGTTTGAAACTTTACTAAAGCTATATATATATATGCAGCAAAAGACCCAGAGGAACTTTTGCCTCAGTAATAGCTTCTTCTGGGTCTTCCAGTGTACACCAGGGCATATTACAAACATCAAAATATGCTCAGTGGAAACAGGCTGCATTTCAGCTCCTCCAGGGATGTTTTACAGTGATGGGAATAGAATCTCTTCTCTCTACTCTCATAAGCATTCAAGTAGGAATTACTTAGGAGGACAGTCTCAGAAAACAGTGTCTAAAGGATATTAAGAGGAATGACCTGGCTTTCAGAGATGCTAAGCACTCACACGCTGAGTTAGGACACAAATTAAGATCTAATTTCTATCACATGGAAAAAGTTGACACAGGAAGAAATGCTTTTCAATGAAACTAAGACAGTTTAATGTACTCGGTAGGAAAAAATGTAGGGCTTTTTGAGTATGAAATATTTTTTTCAGATTTTTTGGTGTTTTCCATTGATCATTCTGGATACTTCTGTAAATTCTTCTTACAGCCACAATAAAGTAAAAAATATTTGTCTTATCATTAAAATGTATTTTGTTGTGGAGGTTACTAAGCATACAACAGAAACAGTGAAGACAGTCTATAAGAAAATTATTTTTTTCAATACAAGTGGTTTATCTAGAGATGTTGCTGATGCAGTAGCCAGGTGCAATGTCTGTGTCTCTTTACATGAGAAGAACATGCTCTCTATAGACTGGTAGGAGGTGAGTTTTCCTGATGGAAGAAGAGAAATTTAGACAGTGTGGTGTGCAGATCTCTTTAACATAAACCTGAGCTGCTTAGCTGACTTAGTACTAGGGATTTTGTGCTTCTAAACAACTCACTTCAAGTTGACATCATGTCAGGTTTTGCATTCTATTTAGATGTGATCAGTCATACATGCAGGGGCAAAGGATTTTGTGATAAAGTATCCCTGCTTTCTGTTTAGCTAGGAAAAGACAATCGATGGGCAGCTGAAAAGGTATTATAATTAAAAAAAAATCATTTGATGTGCCTTCCTGATTAAGCAGCATATTAAAAGAAGTTCTGCACTCACTGTGTAAAATTGTGACAATAGAAAACTCTTTGGAGAAATCATTCCTTACACATTACTTTTCAAAGATTTACTGAAGGTCAGAATCTTTATCACACATTTTGTGACCAGGTTCAATATTGTTTTCTTCCTTTCTATAATGAAAAAAAAAATACCTACTTACCATTTACCTAGTTAGGTTTTTACCCAAATGTTTTCCAAAAGACTGCCATAGATGAGGTGAGCTCAAAAATTTTTAGGTAATATTTCAGTCAAGAGAAGTCTCCCACAAAGGCTGTTTTTTTCTTCTCCTAATAGTCACCTTCCTGAGAATTGACTGCTTGCCAGAACTAGTCTCCTCTTGCAGAAGCTCACCATTCAAAGAGTGAAAGAGCATACTTAGCATCTTTTTTGAGTAGAGGCACTTTCCATACTGCAGCCTTTTGAGACAGGTGCAGCACTAGCTGCTTCCTTGTTGGTGACATTCCATGGACCTAGCATTTCAGGTGAGACCCTCTGGAACATACTCTGGGGCATGTTCACTCAGCACTTCATGAAAGGAAAGCAATCGACTGGCTTAAAATAATCCCTTGTGGTTTCCCACCATAAAACTGGATATATTTTGCTCTGTCTGGCCTGGCTGTAAGATGTTTCCGTGTACAAGATGTTCCCATGTGCTGGTAATCACCAGTAGTTGACTCAGTTCCTTGAGATCATCAGCAAGAAAAAACAACAGTAACTCACAGTTTTGCTTGTGGCTGGCATTAAGATCAAGCTAAAATAGACATTTTGAATGAGTGTTGGAGAAAAGGGTTGACTACCTTTTTGAGCAGAATAAGTGCTCTCTCTACACAGCACCTACTTTTCTAAGTTTTTTTTGCCACTAAATCAAGAAAATTAGCATTAAAAGCATAATTAATGAGCTCCCTGTGTCCAAAAGGAAACCAGGGAATAGCTGTTTTGGAAAAATGCCTATCACTTTTTTTTTTTTGTTTGGTTGTTTTTGTTGTTTTGGGGTGGGTTTTTTTTTGTTTTGTTTAATAGAGAGAAGATTATATATTCTCATGCAAATTTAAACTTTTAAAATGTAGAAACTGCAATGCACTTGAGGACATTAAAACTGAGTCTGGGTTAAGAATCTGCATCAAGGTACATTAAAATAACAATGTTATAAACATCTCAAATAATTTTGAAGTGGAAACTTGACTGGCTATTAAAGAAAGTTTAGACTGACTACCGTGTGATACTTTCTGTCTGTAATACTATATTTATGTAATGGAGTTTACAAGAAAATCTTAAATAAAAACCTGGATGGATGGCTTTACTCAATAAAAAAATTTATGTGCATGAAACCTGTTTTCTGTTTTGTTAATTCACTTCCTGGATCTAGGAGATCAAGTGTGTTTATTTCAGGCTTTATGAGGGTTATGGAGTGTCTATTAATTTCATTGGTTTCCATCATCCTCCCAGGGATTTTTTTTTCCCAGGTCAATTTTCTTCAAAAAGGCAAAATAATTTGTTTACAGAGAAATATCATCTTTTTTTTTAAGTGACCAAATGCACACTGACAGGAAAAGTTAAAAGCTCCTTCTCAAAGATTGACTTCTCTGCACTATAATGAAGAGTTTTGCCTATAGTTTAATGATGTTCTGCATCTTGAATTTGTGCTTAAGGTTACAACATGCTTTAGGCTGGTGATTGGCCATTATTGAGTTAATAAAAACATAAAATGACCTATCTTTTCTTGATGTAAAAAAGCAATAGCACAGTTTCCCTTTAGAAGATTTGAGTGCTGTAAAATATAGCACAAGTGGAGTCAGTTAAATCACTTTTCAATTCCAGTTATGAACAGAATTTGCAAACAAATTGTTTCCTTCAGTACTTTGCACTTCAACCTAAAAGATGCTGATCTCTCATAGAAGAATTAGATTTGCTAACACGAAAGTACATTGAAGTGGTGGCCTTAGATAAGAACTGTGTAAGTTACCTTTTTTTCCATACTGAGAATTTTTATGAAGAGGGAATTTTCCAATGTGACCTTTACAATTGTATTCCATCTATATACTGATCCAGGGGCTGAAGATGACCTAGTAGACCTTAGAAGTGATATTTCGCTTGGAGTTGTTTCCCTTGTCTGGAAAAAAAAGCATCCCTGAATTATGTTTGTTTCACTGGCAGAGAGCTAAATCATGACCCTTCTGTAAAGTCTGAATAAACAAGCTTTATGAGGGGTTTTGTAGGATTTGAAGGGATCGAAAGAAATCCCCTTTTGGGCTGCAGAACACTTGGGATGTAATTTGTCTTAGCAACTTTTGCTGTCCAAAAGCTAAGTGTCTGGTTAAGCAAGTTAACTTGGCTCCCTACACAGTTAATGGGGAGAAATGGTTTCCTCTCTTCTCTAAATAGGCATTTAAAATAGCTGGGTTGAATTACCCTCTGGAGTTTCTGCACTCTCTCCATTAATTAGGGAGAGATTCATCAGTTCTAGCTTTAATGTCTAGAAGTTAGACTTCAAAGTCTTAGTTAAGCACTGTGAATCAAAGAGGAAAAAACAGCATTTCCAAAGAATTGTCCATCTTCCTCTAATATCTTTTATGATAGGGCAAATAAATGTATGAAGAGAGCCTAAGGTGACAGATATCTAAGAAAGATGGGAGGTTAGCCTAGATAGCTAAAATTAAAAGAGATTAATTTCTCCCTGGTTACTCGGACAGCAAGTTAGCCACAAGAACTGCAGATCAGGTGTTTCTGTGCTCTGAGGAAAGTAGGGCTATGAATCCATCACGTTATAGATGTGCTCCTGATCTCCCATTGCCTTTTCTCCTGATTTTCTGTTAGGAAAAAGCTATATGGTACTTCAAAATATGTTTGAGAAGTGAAGTGCCTCTGCAGGATGTCTCTGCATCAGAGTCTTCTGCACAGTGGAGGCTCTTGATTGCTATGCCTTTGAAAGCTTTCCACAGACATTCTGCAGGTTTAGATGTCTAAAAGAGGGGGGGCTGTTGTTTGCAACAAGACTTTGTGAGTGAAAATACTACATTTGCTATGTGCCAAGGAATGTCAGTTCAAATTATTTTTCCATGCAAAAGCAAGGATTAGGGAATCTAATGAACTGAATCGCTCAAGATGTACATGGTTCCCCTTCTTAGAAAATGGTGTTATTCTGCATAATATTCTTTGCTCTTCTTTACCACTCAGTGATTTCCTTTTAACCCACACTTAAAAACAAGCTTATCTTGAGCAGCAGTCTGGATTTCAGTACAAGGGGGTTTTTTTGAGCAAAATTTCAACTATTTACCATCAATGAGTCCTTGCTGCCTAGTTTGACTGCAAACCTATTTCTCTAGGCTTTGGTTTAATGAGTAAATTAGTGCAATGTCAAGTAGAATACAGATGTGCAGAATGCCAGCTACTATCCTCTAATTGCCTGCATGCAAATGCTTGTTCTCTGACAGTACAAAGAGCAGTTTAACACTACTTATTCTACCTACATTGTCAGCATTATTAAGCAAACATATGGAAATACTGAAGGACACATTAAGAGGTGGTTTTCTTCCCTCTCTTTCCTCTTTCTCCCCATTCCCTTCCTTTCATCCAGGGTCACACACGGAAAAGCGTGGGGCACAAAAAGAACAAACACCTCTCTAATTGTCTCCAGGCAGTTGTTCATAGAAGAAGCACAGTTAGAAGTTGAATAGTAACAATGGAATGGGGAAAATCAAACAAAAGTTCAAGCTGCAGTAATGAGCTTATGGTCTTCCACTTACATACCCTTTCTTACCCAGGCAACTGTAATAAGATTTTCCTAAGGTTCCTTAAGGTTATCCTTAAAAGTAATCTTGGTGATCATAAGGCCATTTTTTATTTGCTTTATTCTAGCTTTTTGAGTCCTGGACTTGATATTTTTATTTTCATTCTCCATACATCTCTTTCCACGATTGTATCCATGACTCTTGGAACTATTCAATTGAAACTCAAAACAGGACAGGAATGGAGACTAGCAGTTCATCTAACTCTCTTAAATAAAAATCAGCGTGTCTCTCAAAAGCTCAAGGTAAGCCAAAATACTTAAAGATTGTGAAAATTTGCTAATTTTTAAATTTGATTCTGTTTGCTTTAGTAAGGTTTATCTTTCCTTGTATTCCTCAGAAACAGAGAGAGTACTTGCCTCTTTCTGCTGTGAGAATTATCTCCAAATTGCCTCTAAAGAGCATGACTTAAAGCCATGACACCCAGAAAGAAAAATGCAAAGCCAAGAGTTAGCCTTAATTCAATGCAGTTGATACTATGAAGCATTAATCTTTTTTTAGGGAACCTTCAATGAACATTTCTATATTAGATGTCCTTCCTTTGTTTGTACCCTGGTTGCTAAGGAGAATGAATGACAAACATAAGAAACATGCCCAATTGGGGCAGCACAAATGTAAGGATCAGGAAGATTAGGCTGAGAACTGTGCAGAGCTCTCCGAGAGGCAGAAGAATTTTTTCTGTAATATGCTGAAATGATAGGAGTTTTCAAGTTCTAAACCTCACAGTTGTGGTATTCATAAATAGATTTTCTCTAGGTGGTTTCTGTGTTATTTTTTTAAATATTAGACAAGAAGTATTTGCTATTTTTCCAGCTAATCTATTTTTGTAATATTTGTCTGTCTATCTGACTTTTGTGTGAATAAGTATCTGTTGCTAACTGAGCCTCACACCACCCTTTCTCCCATGAAATGGAAGTTCAGCATATGGTAGAAAACAGTAGAAGACTTAATTAGGCATATTTGGGGCATAATGGTGAATTACAGTAGAGACCACTGAGAAAGTGGTCACTGCTGCTACATTAACTGAAGAAGAATAAGGAATGAAAAGAGCTGACATGCTAGAAGAGGAAAGGAGGTAGAAATTACTTAAAAAACATAGATTGGGTTGTAGCACATAGTGTTGGTTTACAGGGGTGGTATTGCAGGGCTAAGACAACAGCTAATGAACAAAGAGGGGTGTGTGTCCATGTTGACAGGTTTAAATGTGCTTATTCAAGTGGTTTTCCTATTGCACTTACAAGAATACATTTTTCATAGTCAGGTGTGATGGAGAAGAAGAATAGAGGGAAGGAAAAGGAAGAAGAAAATCCAGGAGAAATATAAGAAGTCTTTATCTGCTGTCAGACTGAAAAAAAATGAAAACAAGTCTTCCCATCTCCCAGATGCAACTTGAGTCAGATGTAATTTTATACTAGCTGTAGGAATTTTATAAAGATCAAGCAAATTTCACACTAAACTAGGTGAACCTTTGTCTACGTAGAGCAAATGACACACTTTAAAAACAATGATGTGGTATAGGACTTACAGAAAGTGAAGAAGCAATATAAATACAAAAGTGAAAATAAATATTTTGTATTATGACACTTTCAGAGCAACACTGTACAATTCATTGAAATAATTAGTAACAACAGCATCAAATATTATAATGATCCACAAATCACAAGGGATGGACTTTACATTTTAGAGAAGCCAGAGTGAGTCTTGAACAGAAAAATCAAGTGATATCAGAACTGAAGAAATACTTGAACCTTCTATGCTTAAATTTCAAAACTTGAATGCTATCCTTTTATTTATGAACTGTAAACAGAAATAGGACTTCTGGTCTGGAGTTCCAAAGAGAAAAAGAATTAGCTATGGGATTTTTTACTGATTCTGGGAAAATATTGTGGAATGCAGATTTTTCAGAAATATTATATTCCAAATAAGTTGTGTAAGAATTAAATAAATAAAAGAGAGCATCGTAGTCTGGTTTTGAAGATAAGCTTGAATCTGAACCAGCCACCAGCAAATACTGTTATTTGAAGTCTATGAGCACAACATATGAAATTATTAACTTGTGTTACAGGAATGTTTATGGCTTCTTGTTCACTAACTCTGAAATCTAACATTGTATGTTCCAACAGTTGAAAACAGATAATTTGTTAAAGTGTCAGTTTAGTATCTCAGTCAACAATAATATCAAGACCCCCTTAAGATGACTTCTCACATGTAAACAAGCACCTGCACTCAAGTTTGCCTTATCTCCAGTCTGCTGTTTTCTCAGAAGCAGGAGGTCAGCTCCTGTTGGCTAAACACGACACGGAAGTAAGGCAGGAATTCCTATGCTATTGCTCCTTCTTTTTTAACTCCTGTGGTCCCTTTGCTGTCAGTAATGCTATTTCACGAGACAGGTGGATTGACATAGGGCAGATTTAAGGCCTGCAGGTTTCAACTGTACTTCTGAGATGTTCTTTCCTTATTTTATCTTTGATTGGCCTTGAGCTGAGAACAGAAGTTGCATGTATTTTGCGAACAGATAAGAAAAGGATACGCCAGCCCACTTATCAGTTACAATAAAAAAAGAAAGAAAAGAAAATAAAAGAAAAAATATTGTAAGAAAAAAAAAATCAGTTACAATATGAAAAAAAGGAAAAAAAGAAAAAAAGAAAAAAAAGAAAAAAGTAATTTAAAAATAAATCAATACTCTCTAGAAAGTCTACACTGATTTTTTTTTTTGTCTCTAAGCCACAATATTATACGACTGCAGTATAAAAAGACAAAAGGAATGATAGAATTTATAATTCAATTTCGGGGAAACTTCAGATATGCTTCAAAACATATTTGAAGCAATAACAAAAACTGCAGTTAAGACGCACAATCACCATATGGTTACTACTCAAGATCATGGAATTTGTGAAGGAATTTAGCTTTTTATCTATAAAATACCTTTCTATAGGTTAATAATGCCCTTCAGAAAGACTTAAATATGTTGTCACAGCCTAGGAAATTTGTGTGTGAACAATGGGATGCATTAGAATCATAGAATCATTAAGGTTGAAAATACCTCCTAGGATCATCAAGTCCAACCACCAACCCAGCACTATCACCATGTTCACCACTAAACCATGCCCTCAGGTGCCATGAACATGTTTGTGGAACTCTTCTAAGGATGCTGATTCCACTACTTCCCTTAGCAGTCTGTTCCCATGCTTCACAACTCTTTCCATGAAATAATTTCTCTTAAAGTCCAATCTAAGCCTCCTCTGATGGAACTCGGGACCATTTCCTCTTCTCCTGTCTCTTGTTACCTGTAAGAAGAGTCTGACCCCACCTCCCCATGCAATCTGGCTCTAACCTTCTTTCAATAAGGTCAGTAAGGTCAATAAGAGAGCAATAATGTCTCCCCTGAGCCTGCTTTTTTTTCTGTCTAAACAACCCCAGCAACTCCTCCTAAGGACAAAATAAAGTTACTGCAGAAGTGGATGATTCGGTCAGGGAAATTGCATGGTTTTATTGCTGGAAAACATTTTCAGGAAATCTGGGGAAATCATATGAACCAAGGGAAGCATAGGAAGAGATGGACCTGTACTAGGGTAAAATATATCAACCTGATAAGTGTTCAGCTGGAGAGATCTACTAGAGCTGTGATATGTGTTTAATTTTATGCAGAGTGAGTACTTCCTGGAAAGACAAACCAAGACAGTGCATATGTCTTTGTGAGACTGAATCCTGAATTTAAAGTATCACTGAGTTAGAGCTTCGAAATCATCACCACCCATCAGATGTCAGTAAAATGCTCATCAGCATCTTCTTGATTTGCTTGAAATATGTTCGCTGCTCTAGACAGGCACTAATGATGGCAATGGGTAGAAATAAATAAATCTGACAAAGAAATATGATCATGAAAATGGCCCATCAAAATGGTGTAGATCATGATAATCACTTTCACCTGGGAGCACTGTCAGTTAATAGATCTGTCTGTATGTATCTACATGACCCTAATTGTTTTACCTTCTTGAGAAAGTGTCTGAAAAAATGCTTGGAAAGTAGCTGATGCACAGATGTAGCTTTAGAGAGCAGTGAAGGACAAGTGAGTTTCATGTCTGAATAGTTTAGGTTATTGCTAGAGGGCGAAAATTTAGTTCATACAAGCCAATGAGGCTTTGCTGGCCTGGCTTTCCAACCAGCTATTCACAGGTGGCGTGCTATTGTAACTGCACTCAAAATAGCACTGGCTTTTTTTTTGAAACCATAATGATAATTGAAGGTTTGGCAGTCAAATACTTCAAATAATTCTACTTTCAGCTTGCTTGGTGGAGTTAGTTAATGGAAGGACAATTCACTGAATCTCTGGCAACTGCAGAGGAACAGCTTTTGTGGCTGAGGGTAGGCATTAAAAAAGGAAAGCTATACGTAGCATAAGCATGCATCATTTAGAATGTCACTTTTCTTACTGTGTAGGACAGTGACATGTGAGATGAGCTGGGGTGCCTGTGCTAGCAGAATATCACTAGTAACATTTCTTAACATGGGTCCATGGTGCTGCTGAGGAAATGCAAGACACACTGTTGACTCTAAGAATCTGTCTGACTTCTTTGGACGCTGTCTCATGAAGCTAGGTAAGAGGAACCATATCAAGTTGCTTATGCAAAGCTGTGATATTGAAGTTTGCTTGGTTTTAAAAAGCTGCTTGTGTCAGTTTGTGGAATGTAATAGTTTATGTCTTTTACCAGCTACTCACATTTTTCCAGAATATTATTTTTATATTACATTGGATGAACTTTGACTGAATTCAGATAGAACTACATTAGAAAGATAGAATTTAATTTAGAAGGGAATTTTCCTAATTTTCAATCAATAAAAATAGTAAGGTTTATATCATTGTGAGCAAAACAGGGCCACAGAGATATAATTTTTTTTCCCCCAGAGAATGCAAGACACCATGTTTTGGCAAGGGTAGCCTTGTTATTCATCTTAGAAAGATTTTTCTATAATAACTAAAATTTTTTGTTTTCAAAAGATATTTCCAGTATCTCTCTACACAGCTGAGCATTGCCTAATAATTTGTTTCAGTTTATAGGTGGATAGGTATTGTTACCAAATTAAATTGTGTTAGTTTTGTGAACTGACTTTGAATTAGTGCAAATGAGCACATAATAATCAGGGCAGTGAGAATTCATGCTGTTGAAAAATGGGTTAGCTAGTGCTACAAATCTGCTTCCCAGGAAAATGGCCAAGTGGAACCTTCAAAAGCTCTTATTTTTACTTGTCTTCAATCAGGAGATGGAATAAAAGTGTGAATCAAATCATTTGTAAGTTATTGAAAAATTCGAACAAATTTGTAGCTAGAAGCCAAAGTTAGTGGCTGAAATCTGAAAGATCATTTGAAATTAGATCATTCTGGTTTCATTTCAAGCTTTGTTTTTTGAGTATATTTTCCAGAGACAAACCTTGTTAGGAATTATTTATTAGAGCAAAAGGATAGGATCACGCAGATTTTGATCAAGAGCTACTAAATTAAACTGGAATTAGGAAATGTTTGGCTAATTTCATTAGATGAAGGAAAAGCCTAGCTTCAGACTGAAGGAAGGGGCACACCTGGTGTGACTTTTGTTAAAAGGTACTGGATTCTCCTGTCCTGTACATATGTGTGGTTCAGGTCCAACAGCGCTGAAATGGCTGATGTTATGTTAGGCTAAAAACTTAAGGGAAAAGAAGGAAACTTGAGAATTAAGCTAAAATAAAATAAGAAATTGACTCTATATTCAGTGGGAGCTGTAAAAGAAGGAAAATACGTATCTCATGTTTCTATCAGGAACATGTAAGCATCAGAACAGAGGGGACAGAAAATGAATGCCTAAATAACTCGTCCTTAAAAATCCTAAAAGTATGTTTTCTTCAAATATGATTCTCTGCTAAAATATCCTGCATAATTTGGCATTTCCAAAGCAGTAAGTGCATCTCTGGGAAACTTTGGGGTTTTTTAAGCCTGTTTTTAAAAGGTTGAATTCATCTTTGACAACCAATATAAAGTATTCTTCAGGCATGTGATTTTGTTCAAATAGAGAAAATTTCATGCTTTGTTGAAAAATACTTTAGTTTCATTTTAGCTACTCTATACTTACTCATCAATTTAACAGTATCTGGATAAATTTCTGCTGTCATGGAGATGGATAGAAAAGATCCCAAGGCAGAAGGCAGGCTGAACTTAGTCTTTTCTATAGTCTGCATAGGAAAAAAAAAAAAGATTAAAAAAAATCTAAATATCATTATCAGTCCTTTTTTATGAGTATTCATACTAACAGCTTCTCCTGACTACTTAGATTACTCTGAAAAAAAAATCTAGATGTCTTTTTTGAGTCTTTAGTGTTTTTTGCATCACTCAGTTTAGCTCTCTAGTAGTGCAAAGGAATGGAAATTGAATTTCAGAATTCAGCCTCAGGCTCTTCCGGATGTATCAGCTTTTTGCTATTCACTCATTCCAGCACCCATGAGTCAGGACACCAAATGTTCCCAGCGAGGCTGCTTCCAGTGCCTCGCTGAAGCTGCAAGCAGTTAGTCACAGATGAAAGCAGCATGGATAAGTATCCATGTGGCATCAGGAAAAATACCATGGAGATATCTTTTTCAGCTGAATAACACCTGGCTGAGATATTTACAGCCATAAGCAGCCTCATTGTATGTGAAAATGGGAAGGAACTTTCCCACCATGAGGCACTTGGCAAGAGGGCAATGTCAAGACACGGTAAGGGTTATCTGTATGCAGAAGCTGGGCTGAATTAGCTGTAGAGTAGAGAGAAATATTAAATCATTTGTATTCTTTGAAAGTATATTCATTCCACTTTCAAATTATGAGAAGTTGTTGGATTTCCTTAAATCAAAGTGTGATTTATATAATTACTGTATTATGATTATCTTTATTAAAGGACTCGACATTTTGTAATGGTTTCTGCAAATAAAAGGGAAACTAAACAGGATTTTTTTTTCTTTTAAGGGAATTGCTTCATTCAATATTTAAATGAATTCACTCATTGTTTGGCGTTCTCTGTTTCAAGATTATGCCTGAATGGAAGATTATTCATTCTGATTTTTTTCAATTTCATTGAAAATTCTTGTAAACATGATCTGTAATACAGAATCCATCAAGACCCAAGATACAAGGACTCATAGACAGAAAAAAACTCCAACCAAAATCTAACCCATTCCAATTATTGAGTTAATTAAAATATGCTTGCAGTGATTTTATTTGTTTGGTTGATTGGTTTTCTTCAATTTCTTTCATGGAAACATGGAAAATATTTAGTTTTGTCATCTTTTAAAAACCCAATTGCCACATTTATCTTGTTATCTAGGCAAAGTAATTTATCATTTAAAACCATATGTCATAAACATTTGTTAAATCTGTGTATGAGTGATGTTCAAGCCAACAAAAGAAATGAAGCAGAGAAAGAAAGAAAAGCAATCAATTTTTAGACCAGTCAATAGTACAGCTCATATCATTATGTATGCATTACTTCTGTACAGGTAGTCCATGTTACAACTGCTTTGGCAGAGAATTAAGAAATGGAGAAATGTTGTTTCTTAGGAAGATTAATTGGCAACATCACATTTATAACTCATTTTAAACCCAGCTCTGTCTCATGAGTAAGTCGGTATTTTACATTTCTGAACTGGTCAGTAACCAAGAGTTTCGCTTATTACTGGGAGTGTTTAGGAAGTAATAATAATTTTCTCTCTATTTGGCTCAAGAGTGACCTTATTCAGGATACTTAAGAAGACTGAAGTCCTCTACTCTGTATAAGTACTGCCCAATCCATTACATGTTTTCACTGATCATGGAAAGCAGTTGCTTATTGAGTCTGTAAATGCTTTACTCCTCCATGTACCATTGAATTGAAGAATGTATCCATCCTGTTCCACATTTTATGTTGAAAGAAAATAAAATTTTAAAGGGTCAGATTTTGCATTATAACCTATAATGACAGATGTTTACGTGGTGAAAACCTGGAAAACAAGTGCGACTAGCATCTCTTGTCCCAAAAACTGAAAAGAGTTACAAGACTGCATAACATACCAGAGAGCTGAAACTAAGGATGGAGCTAACCATGTTTGTGTAGAAGAGAGCTAGCACCAGGCACAGTCCTGAATCTGGTATGTTAAAGTGATACAAGAGGAAAGTTTGACTGAGGCATGACCAAAACTCTTTATCTTTGGTGTGTCAGGACAGTCTGTGTTGGTGAAAGGGAATACTAAACCCAAAAGTAATGCCCAGAGTTTTATGGCACATGACCTCCTTTCCTCAGAAACAAGACTACTCTTCATTCAGGAAGTAGAGTCTTATGACTTAATCACCAAGATAAGGATTTTTATAGATGAGTATTTCTTAGTCTCTCTGTTAGTTCTATTCTACAATACAGGCAGAAAGACAAAATCTCTGCACCAACATGACAATGGGTCAAGAGATACTTTACCCTTACATCTGCATTTTTATGGTTTTGATTTGGACTTCCTTCTGGACCCTCTTCTTGTACCCCAAAACATAAATACAGCATGCATCAGAACATCATGCAAAGGCTTCAACCCATAAATTCCCATATTGAGTTGCACTACTTATTACTACAGAAAATATCAAACATCACTTTTTGTTGATAATACAGACTCCTCAAATAGTTCAGATAACTGATAAAGGCAAAAATGGGTGATAGTAATAAGCAGGTGAAAAAACCCCACCTTCAGCGATTTTTATAATGTCACTGCATAACTGAGTGCCAAAAAAGGAGTCAGGACGAGAAGACACCTTGAGCTGGCAAAACAAATATACAAACCAAAAATAAAACACTTTTCATATTTTCATTTTAAGAAAACCCAAAACAGCTACATATCTAAAATCCAGTTTTGGTATTTTTTGCTGGACATTTTATACAAAATTAAACTTGTTTGAAATTTAATCTGATACTTAAAAACCTCAGCCCTGAAAGTGCTCACTAAATTAGTGCTCATTATGTTAGTAATGAGGGATTTTCTTTCCAATCAGTATGAAAAGTAAAAAGTAAACTTGCTTCATCAAAAATTTGTGAAGAGGCTGATCCTCTTGTTGAAACAGAAGTAAAGAGAGAGCAGTGAAAATATAATAGAATTTCAGAGGTTGATTTCCAACAATCATATCTATGAGTAATGTATAACACATATATTTTAAAGCTGGTGGGACTACATTTTGAACTAAAGCTTTTCTAGTCCTTTTACATAGAAGAATGTTGTGTACTGAATAAGACATAAAGGAAATTAGACGCAGAAAAAAAAAAAAAACCTGCTTAAATTAGCAAAATTGCTCAAAACCCATCTAGCTTTCAAAGCTGTTAAGTAGTCCTGTACTTAAAAATTGGCTGTCAAGGTTGGGAGTTTGGGTAGGGACATGACAACTGTGCTTTTGGTGGGCAGAATTCAGTTGAGAGCGCTCCTCACCACTTGGGTCTTGCATCTGTTTTGATTAGAACCCAAATCTCTGCCTGGTGCCTGGATCCAGCCTCCTACAGGTACCCTCCTTAGCCAGGCAGACCTAACAGCTTTTGTTACCTGAAAGCTCATTTCCTCTGGAGGTCTGTGATGACTCAGGCACGCTTTCAATTCCAATCCATTTTTTTTTCTTCCACCCACAAGCTGTAAAAATGTGAAGCAGACAAGATAAAATTTAATAAGACACCAAGTTATAATTTTTTTTTAAATTTAACTTAATTTCATTATGATTTCCTTTGTGCCTTAATTTGGAACAGAAAGTCTACTTCATGGAGTCCATGTATGTGATTACATCACCTTTCTGTTTTAGTTCAGGTCTATGCCTGTACAAAAACAAACATTAAAGAAAACACAACATAAACACAACATAAACACAAACCCAGCTCACTCCAGGAAGTGTATTAGTTTTGAATCAGAAAACAACTGGAAAGCCACAGCTCCTCAGCAGCACAGTTTATAGAGTTTATACCCATCAAGAAGTCAAAAGTTGGCAAAACATTCACTGCACATTGATGGGATACTGGTGCTAGAAACCAGTTGGTTACCTTTTCCCTTCAGAGAAGCTGATGGAGTTTTGGAGGCTGCTTCCATTTTCACCCCTACTGTGTTCTTCCCAACAGCAGCCATCTGTTGGAAATATCCCATCAGGTATCTCAGCAGCAAGATATCACTAGCTTTTGAAGACACCTGGGATTGACCAGAATGCTTTTTGAATTCTCAGGTTTAAGCATGCTTCTTTTGGGTTCATTTTTTTATAATGATCCAGCTGACTATATTTGAAGAGTTTTTTATCTATTGAGAAGAATATTGATGAAGAAATGAGAAAAGGGACTTTGAAGGAAAACAGGTACAGTAAAACCTGTCAAATAACATTAATGCGGTAAGGTTTCCTGTATTACATTACTTTTATTTAATATTCTTATATAACTACAAAAGTAAATCCCCTGAAAATTGTATTCCCACTGACAGCTTCCCTGCTATTTTATGGTGCATCCTCTGTAGTTAATGGTCTATCACAGCTTCCTCTGTAAGTTCTGATTTGTCAAGGCTTTATTGTAGCAACAAAATTGTTAGAAAGGAATTTCATTCTGTGAGAGACTGAAAAATGAATTTTAGTTTGAATTGATTTAGCCATCTCCAAATTAGAGCAAAGAGGGTTTTTTTTTTTTTTCATTTTTCAGGTTTTATCTGCCTTTTTCTTTAGCAGGCCAATTTATTTTCTATTGTAAACTGGAATAGTTGCTCTGAAGTTGGAAAGAAAGATCTAGAAGTTTGGCTTCTGGCTAGAATGTCTGTCTCCAAAATCACACAAGAATCTATTTTACTGCTTTCAACGCACTGCAGATCGGAGTCTACAGATATGTACTTGGGCAATTTTTCAAAATATATCCAACAGTGAGAGAAATTTATAATGTGTGAAGGAGATGTACAGATGCTATGCATGGTAAAGCCCTTGACCAGTTCCTGAATCACTGATTTTGTGTGATATTTGCATTAATATTTGCTCTTCAATCTACATCTGCAGCACCTAAAAGCTGCTAAAAAGACTTTATCAAATCTAAGACTTTTTTTAAAAAGACTTTTTCAAATCTATAATTTAAGAAAATGGTTTTTTCCTACTTGCACCGACTAAAAACACAATAAAAAGACCAGATGTTGTTCTGAATCCCTCATGCTTGTGCCACAGAAGACAGAGTAGACACAGAACTGTCTCCTGGGCACCCTGATGCAATGTCAGGCTCTTACTTGATACAATTGCAAGTAGTGCTGAGGGAAAATTATAACACATCATTTGCTAAAATGACACCCATAAGAAAATAATTTTATGTATAAACAATGTAAAAAAATGCAATGTGTGACAATAAGACTCCTACATAAAATCAGCCTTCATCTGTTCCGGACAGAGAAAGACCATCGACCAATGCTGTAGTAAGACAAATGCAATTTTTTTTCAGAAATAGAATAGAATATACCTGACCTGCTTTTTTTGACATGCTCTTGCATATATAAATCCATAATTTAAATACAGTTCTTGAATAGCTCTTACATATAAATTAGTTCTGTGCTTCAAAAGGTAAAAATTCCAATTTTTTCTTCACTAAGGTTAAATAATTGATTTTTCCATGTCCAGGACTTGTGCTATATTTTTAAAGAGCATCAAATAGGCAGATTCAATGTTCATATTCAGTGCTAGAAATTAAAATAATGATTCAGGTAAATTGTTCATCAATGTGAAAATATGAGTCTGTGAAATTCATAACTTACTCATTTGTTTCTTTACTAACAGAGGAGTCTGATGGAGGTCCTTTTACCTTTGAAGTCCACCTTCAAATTGTGTGGCACTCTAATAAATAGGGTTCTACAGGATGCAATGACTTTAGTAACTCATTTTTTCATGTGATACTGTCCCTCAGGCTGATGGGATACATTGAACTTCTGAATGGTGGAAGAAAAAATATTAGTTCAACCTGTTCTATGAACACCTTTCAAATAAGTGAAATTTTTTTTTTTTTTGGTGCTTACTCCAGTTTGTCTTTAATATCAGTGTCAGAATCTTATGGAAATGTTCAGCAGTGTTTCACAAGTGTATTACAAGAATCCTCTATCTAATGATGGTAGAGCAAAATGTCAGAAAAAAAGAAAAGCAACCCAAAAAAACCCAGTAAATGAAGATTTATATACATTTGTTTATGTATAGAATGCAGATAGTTCTCTCAAACATGTGTATGAACAGTAATTTGATTTTATTTGATAGCATTCTTTAATTTCCAAGTGGCATTATTGATCTTGATTGTCTGTTATAATCTGGAGTGTTGCTTATGGTCTAACACTGCTAGAATTTTATTTTGACAGTTTACTATTTAACGCAGAAAATGTGTAGTAACTGACAATTGCAATGAAATTAAGCTACCCAAAGTGTTTCCTGACCAGATCCTCTTGAAGTAGTCCACTGCATCACCATTAGGTTTTTGCCTGTCCTTCCCCTCCTTTTAGGGCAACAGTCTGAGGAAAGCAATTACCTGGCTGTGAAACATATTTCTTGAACAGCAGGATCTGGCTCAGTGGCTTGCTCCTTATATCTACAGAACTATTCAACAAATGATGGCAACAGGGAAATAGTGACCCTTTAGCATCTGCCTTTGCTAGTTAAACTGTTGATTGTTTTTGCCCAAAGGCTGTTTTTAAGGCAGGTAATACTTAGTTTATGATTTACTTTAATTTCTTCTCTCCTGTGACCATTTGATGTCAAATCCCCAGTCTATATATTAGTTAAATGTGTATGTATGCTTGCAAAAGAGAGAAAAAAAATCACTTTCAAAAGCATAAATATATATTAAAGTGTCTTTAAATAAAGATGTCCCTTTAAGTTTAGACAAAGACATGAGGGCTTTATTTTTTGACAAGAAAACAGATAAGTAATTTGCTTCTTCAGCTTAATCCAAAGAAATGTCTTCTGCTGATGAGTTGATAAGCAGGGATTTTTTGTTGGTAGTTCAGAGCTTTGTTTTCATTTGTTTACTTTCTTTCTGGAATAAAAATGCAAAAGCCACCTTTACACCAGAAGTTTTCAACTCTGGCAGCAAAATATGTTCATTCTCCTGCTTTTAATGTGCAGAGATTGGTGAAGGATTTGCTCTCTGCAAAGTTCAGGTGAAGGGTACGTGCCTGATTATAAGGGCACTGTTGACCACTGCAGGAGGTTGTATCCAAAGCACTTAGAGTTTTCCTACCTGTGTAGAGGAATTCCTGGATAAAAGTCTGTGGAGTGCAAGTAAATATATCCTAATACTTTTGTTTTTAAAATAATTTTATTTCCAAATCAATTCCAGAACAAACCTTAAAAATAGCAAGTTGCTAATCAAACACAATACTGGATAAAGAAGGTAAAAAAGCCGTCTACGTGATCAATAAGTGAAAATTTTTAGGAGGTGTAGAGAACCAACCTTACTATTTTGTTCCATTTCCATTCATGGTATGCTATAAAATAGTTTATAAATGAAATGTTTTGTTCAATATTTTGCAATTATGTTTTTTTTGAGGACATGTATGTGGGTGGAAAGGGAGTGTCTTTTCATTGCCCATGATCTTCTGCCTGGCTCCTAACCTGGATGTAACTATAGTGCCCTGAGGGAAAGTTTATATGCACTGGAAGTGTGACTTTTCCCAACAATATCCAATGACCTAATGGAAGTTATTGATTCTGCCTGAAAAGCTCACATTCATGTCATCACAAATATTTACATCAGATGTTCTCTTATTCATTTTTAATGGATTCTCACTTTGGAGCACAGAGCCTCTGTTATGTACAGTTAACACCTACTGGAGCGGAGCTGTGCCCAGTCACCTGCTTTGCTCACAGTTCCCAGCAAGCATGACTGCACTGGCCCCTTCTCCCTGCCTTTATCGAGGGGGAAAACTCAGCTGTTATGCATCTAGCCTGTTTTGGGCTTTTTTTTTAAATTTTGCACCTGCACTCTAAACAGCAGGACATCTTAAATCCTGGTCAGTGCCTGGCACTGCTTGGACCACCTCCCTCTTCCTGGTCCTTTACACACTGAGGAACCAGTTCAGCTCTGCTGGGGAAGAAAACAAGGAGCAGCCACCACCGACGATTATGTAATTAAAGATATTCAAGGCTGTTAGAGGTACTCAGACACACCTGAAGTTTGAAAAATCAAAAATGCAGACATGCCCTCTCCCCCTTATGAGTCTGGAAATCTGATTTTTAGCAGTATTCTGGCTGGACGTGCTTTGCACATGAAAAAAAGATTCCCATCTAATTTTTTTACATGCAGTTTCTGTATCCATTTGCCATAATTTTAGCTGACAATAGTCAAACCACCAAAACACCTACCATTACTGTGGTGGGGAATTTTCTCCCACTTCACTCTGCCCATTCTAAAAGTGCTTTCCATTAAAATAATCTGCATTTTCCTTTCCCCACCTTCCTTCATTCGCATTTGTATTTTGTCAGTAAGTTGTATCCCACATGCTTCTGTTCATGTGCATGTTCCTGTTTATGTGTTGGATACCTCTTTTTGCTTAACCTAGTAATATATCTGGAGTCTGAAGCAGACATTCTCAAACATAGCCAGTGTTTAAACCTAGATTTATCTTCATTTACATTTACAGCATTTTCCCTTGAAAATTCTCTTCCAACTCTCCTTGTGTGATATTCACTGTCATATAAAACCTGATATTAGTTTGGTGTGCTTGCCTGGTTTCCTTAGAAACCTTTCTGAGTTATTTCCTGTAAAGGAAATTATCATCCCACATTTAGGAAGGTACAGTTACAACTGAATAATGTTTTGACAGAATTATCAAAATTAAATTCCACACCTTACTTGAGCACCATATCTGAATTAGCCTAATTTATATTTTCAAATCCTAAATGCCTTCTCTCCAATGCTGAGCTGGAGATCAATGTCCATCATGTTTAGAAAGGCATCTGATGAAGAAAGGTCATAGCTAATCTAGACACTGAAGTATTATATGCAATAATTTCATTTTCTAAATCTGATTGTTTTAGAAAGTTTTTTAGTGTCAAACCAGACATTTGCATCAGACTTGGGAAATGATATTACACCAACAGTAAGTTACCAGCATTTTTTTTTTCAGTAGCATACAATGCGCCAAAATCGAGTCTGTCTCCGAATTTGGTCTCTAACACAGTGTGAGGAATAACTTGGGCATGTTAAGGCTTTGATTCATATTCCACAGGTTTATTTGCACTGCCTGACATTCATTTGAGACTTCAGATGCCACGGGTCATGCAAACAATTCAGACATGGAGCAGAACCATTTGTTTTATCCTGCTTGCTTGCTTATGAGCATCTGCAGCAGATTGATACACCTTGCTTTACTATTGCTTCTGCACCCTGTATATGTGTGAGTGTGTGTGCCTTGCGCTACTGTTTTACTGGCACCATGATGTTACAGGACTGGCAGTACCTTCTTGTTCTTAGTTTGCTTGCTGTAAACAACATTTTAAAAAGCCTTAGATACACATTTATTATTGAAGCAAATGATACATTATACGTATTGAGATAAATAATACTATATAACAACATTGTATATGATAAATTGAATGTCATTTGTTGCAGTTGCCTTCAGCCATGAATTCTTCACTTAAAATAATGCAATATATTGCAAATCTTTCAAAATTAACAATAATCTCAAAGGGACTACTTTCCAGAAGACTAGCACAGATATTTTTTACCCATTTTTATTAAATGTATATTATGAAAAGTAATGTTCCTGAATTTTCTGCTGAAAATTAAATGAGCTGAGCATTTCTGGTTTCAGATAAAATCTGAAACTATTGGTCATATTGATATATGATTATATGATTGCATCCAATTTGGTTGAGGTTTTTGTTTGTTTGTTTGTTTGTTTGTTTTTTGTTGTTGTTTTGTTCCTCCTTCACATTTTATTTGTAAGGAAACTACACGAATGATGAGGGTTCACGAATATGTAAGCACTGGAGGCTGAAGCTTGCTTTGTACTGTGTGCCCCTTGTGGCCAAAACATACGAGACTAAAATATAGTGGTTCATCGCTCTCTCGTTCAAAATATAAGCTATTATTCTTTGCCTGTGATGTCAATTGATTCTTTTCTTTATTTGTAAATTTTTTGCTCTGCAATTTTATGAGTATTCTGCTGAAACTCAAGATTCCCATTTCTGGGAATTCTAAAATAGATGTTAGTATGCCCATGAATGCAAAAAAATACACAGGTCTCTTTGTAGAAAGCTATGTATCAGAACAATCCTGCCCCTACCAAGTTTAACAGTGCATCATAAATAATAAATGTGTACACATATATGCCGTGATATATTAAAAACATATACAGGTAGAACCGTACATGTTAAATACTTCATCAGTAGGCTGATGTAGTTAATTAATTCTGGGCTTTTACATGCTGTAGTATAAAACTCCCAAGGTAAATGCTAGAGCTGCTGGGCAATGAAACTTACATGGATGCGACATTTTCATAGTCACTGATCACTTTGCTGTTGTTAATTTTTAAAAACTACTTAGTGCTTAGACTTGTAATCTGCTGGCTGACATGGAACTGTTTCATACAATTACAGAATCATGAAATGGTTTGGGTTAGAAGGAACCTTTAACCACTGGATCAGGTTGTCAAAGCCCCATACAACCTGGCCTTGAACATTTTCAGGAATGAAGCATCCACAACTTGTCCAGGCAGCCTGTTTCAGTGCCTCACTACCTTAACAGTGAAGAATTTCTTCCTTATACCTATAGCAAATGTACTCTCTTTCAGTTTAAAGCCATTCCCCCTTGTCCTATCACTACATGTGCTTGTAATATGCCCCTCTCCATATTTCTTGTTGGCTCCCTTTAGATACCAGAAGCCTGCTCTAAGGTCTCCCCAGGGCTTTCTCTGGTCCAGGCTGAACAACTCCAACTCCTCATCCTGGCCTCATAGAGGGCTGTACAGAGCCTCATAGAGGGCTGTAGCCCTCTGAGCATCTTGGTGGTCCAAGAGGAGCAAGAATGACATCTCTGTCCTTCTTGTGCTGAGGGCTCCAGAGCTGGATGGAGCTCCAGCTCTAGGTAGGGTCTCACAAGTGCAGATCAGAGGGGCCTTGCTGCCTTTGGTGCAGCCCAGGATACGATTGACTTTCTGGGCTGTAAGTGTACATTGCTGGCTCATGATGAGTTTCTCATCAATCAACACCCAATAGTCACAGGACCATTACGAAATGAATTAATATTCTGCCATATCACTCTGATTTGAATTTGTGAACATAAGGTAGATTTTGTGGTCAAAACAGCTAAGCAGTATCCCCCAGAATTCTGATATTTCAAGTAGGGATGGGATTTAAACAGTTTGTTTTTAAAGCCATTCCAAGAGAAGTGGCTTAGATTTTGCACACGTATAATTAAAGTGTTGCAGTGCAAACTGTACCTGCTTTACAAATTAGATTAAAATCCAGGCCACTAGCAGCTCTATCTTCATAAAAATAACTGATCTGGTGTCAAATGAGATTATTGAACCAAAACTGAGAAATTCAGAGTGTTCTTGATATTCCAAAGGGAGATTCTCTCTTGATGGATGATCCAAGTTGAGGAGATATCATGCATAACACCATTTTTATGCATCCCTCTGCTAGTATACACTTTCATAAATGCTTTTGAACCTCACTCAACAATATCTAATCCATAATATTCTAAAAAAATCTGCAAACATAAAAAGATATTTAGCAGGTTTTATAGATAATTTAATGAAGTAAATTTTAAAAAATCTGAAATTTTATGCCAGTGATTCTTTTTTTCAAAAACCAAAAAGCTTCTCAGATGTCCTTATACACGATCCTATTTTAAGGGCAGAGATATAGCAATAATAAAATGTTAAGTCTCAAAAGTACAGAATATTTTAATGCTATTTGCAATATAAAATAGGAAATTTATTATTTCAGTTTATGGATACAAAGCTTTTGTTAACATTTTCTAGACATTGTCCAAAAGATTAGTCTATAGCTTGGCTTTTCACTATGAGTAGCGGGTAGATTCTTGAGTCCTTAATATAACATATCTGCATTATAGTTTACTGTAAGTTATAGTAAAGTGCTTTTTCACAATAAAATAAGGAAACACAGTGCCATTAAGTAGTCATGTTTTGCTGTATTTTGCTGTGCTGTTGTGAACTGTGTGCTGGTCTGAACTGTAAAAGCCAAAATTGTTCTGAATAGTTACTAGGATCATCAAATATAAGACTTTTATCCATAAAAAGATTCCACTTCTTAATCATTTTCACATCACAATTGTAATATCTGTAACTTTAGCTGTCCTGAAAGGTTTCAGGTAGTTAATGAAGCTTGAGCATTAGTTCTTTGAGAAAGGTTTCTTAAATGTTTTGGCAAATCTAGAAATTCATTTTATTTTTCTTTTTTGAGACAGAAAGACTGGTGCTTGCAAAACCTATCTATCTTAAGTGGTATAGTGCATGCACAGTAGTTGAACAGTCAAATGCAGTACTCTAAGGAGGAATCTCTGCACATATTTGTATCTCTAAAGGAACAGTTTTCAGTGTTTTACTTCATTGATCTGCCTCAGGTCCTGTTACACCAGGGCGGGAAGCCAAAAAATTAATTGGAACAGTGGGTCTGTTAGCTTAACTGCTGATAACCATTGATAGACAACAATAACCACCTCTGTACTCACCCTTTCATTAAGTTCACATTAGCACGCCCCAGGTTCTGAACTAAAACAGTCTATGTAAACACGTGGAAAAACTGCCATATGCTGTCAATTTCAGAGCTGTTTTCATTTGTTGTGTTTAAACAGTGTAGCCAAAGTCCTGTTTCAGTGTAGCGCTGGGAGGGAGACCAAGATGTCAGGTTAGCTAGCTAGTCACCCTCATTGCTCATCTCCTAAGTGTTTATCTGGCCCAAGAGCTGATGTCTTCCCAGAAAAGTGTCATGACAGGCCATGGCAGGCTGCTTCTGCATTGCTGCCCATCAGCCTGCTGCTACTCATGTGGTGTCATTAACAATTTCTCTTTCAAAGATGCTTGCATGGCAATGCACAAGCTCCTGATATATTTCAAACTGTTCCATTCTTGTATTTGGATTACTTCTTAGCATGTAGGATTGAGGTTTACAAAAATTATGAGAAGAAAGATGAAGCTTTGTGAGCAAGAAAGGATTAGCCATTTGCTAAGGTGTACCTAATTTTCATAGAAACACAGAATCACATAATGGTTTGAATTGGAAGGGATCAAAAAGACCATTTAGTCCAATCCCCCTGCTGAAGGCAGGAAACCTTCCACTAAACCAGGTTGCTCAAAACCACCATCCAACCTGGCATTGAACACTTCCAGGACTGGGGCATCCACAGCTTCTCTGGGCAAACTCTTCCAGATTGCCAGTCTGTCAGATAATGTTTTCACATTTGGAGTTTTTTGGTTGTTTTTTTTTGTTTGTTTGGGTTTTTTTGGGTTTTGGTGGGGTTTTTTGTTTTTTTCTTTTTTTTTTTTTTGGTAGAGGAGTTGGTTTTTTTTGCATTTTGTTTGAGTACTTTTTGCTGCAGGTCTATGTGGAGCAGAAGAGATATTTGAAGTAGATGTGAAATCATGTAGATGTACTCATGAAGATTACTGCTCTCATCAAGGCTATAGACAGGTACTTGCAATTCAGAATGCAAACTGGGAGAAGACCCTGTTAGGTATAATTATCTATAAGTAATCTGGAGGGGGAAAGAAAGACAGAATAATATATTTTTAAAGTGCTGTCAGCTTTTTAAGATTAAATGGAAATTTTCCCTCATAAGAAATGACATGAAATGGCAATTCAAATACCCTTTTTGTTTACTGAGATGCTTTAAGGCCTTTACCACCTGCTGAGTGCCTGGAAGGACGAATAAGCATTGGAGTGACAGGTTTCACACTGCTATGTCATAGATTTGCACAGCAGGACTGAGTGGTTTCCGACACTATTGGCTGATCTGTTTTTCAAAAAGAAGTTTCAAATTTTGAAAGAAAAAGGTTCTTTTCATCTTTGCAGTTCCAAAAAGAAATTAATTTTTTATGTAATCCTTCCTGAAAATTATGAAGTTTCTCCAAATACAGAACATTAAAGGAATTATATACTAGACAATAACCTGAAGAAGGTAATATAATTTAGAAGCTTAAACCCACGAGAAGAATATATGCATTTATATTTGTGAAAATTACCAGAAACCATTATTCTGTTTAAACTGTCTCTTTTAAAACTGTTCTTTTGTAAGAGCAGTGCACATACCATTTGGTGGAATAAAAGGCAAAAGGCACAAAGTAAATCATGTTGTAATTCAATTACATTGGGGCCAAGGTAGGGTTCCCATGGTGGTGGCATGACACATTAAGTGTTGAGACATTGGAATAATTCCTTTGATTGTGGCCAAGTTGGACTTTCAGCTTTTTATTTAGGCAGTTAATTCTCAGCCTTGGTAAGCAGCAAGGCTTGCATGCCATTCTTTACTGTGACTTGTCTGTGGATAAAAAAGTTAAATTTATTATTATTCAAATGTTCAATTTCTGTTTGGCAAGCATCTAAAGAAGTCCATATTCAAGAATTAAAATAAATACACATTTAAGTTGTTGATTAATTTTCAACAATAATCTCATAGTCATTGTTAATAGACAATTAAGGAAAGAAATATTTAAAATAAAACAGTTTGTTTTTTTTTTTTTTAATTTGTAGAGTGCCCTCAATTTTAGGAACTCTCAGATAATGATTAAGACATGAGTATAGAGGAAGCTATTCTAATTGTTTTTGTAGATAAAATTATCAAGACATTGATTTAAGTTTTTGATCATAGAGAATATATCTTGAAAGTCATCAGCAGAATTTAACAGTTTGTTCTTTTGTATTTTTTACATATAAGGGCAGCCATGGAATTAAAAAATAATAGCAAATATTAAGAGTGTGCTGTTCACCACACCAAGATAACTTAGCACCCAAGATGTTCTCAGTAACAGAATGAAATATAAAACTGCTGTGATGGTGTATAGAAGAAGCTAAAAATTTTATGCGGGTATACAGGGCTACCCGTCTCTCAGATTTAAAGCTGCCCTTGCTGTCCTCTTCACAACAGAAGAAATAAAGGCCCATCAGCTTGCATGAAGCAAGGATTTAATTAAAAATATTTTGTGCAAGGAAAAAGAAAAGTAATTCTTAGAATTACTGAAACTGAAAAAAAAACCAAAAACAGTGGCCATGAAACACAGAAGACATGGATACAATTTCTTGTTTCAATTTGTTCACAAGAAGATCTTGCAGTTAAGTACAGCCCAGCCCAAGTGAGTACCTACGGAGTATTTTCTGGATTGAGTGTGAATTATTCTATATTTATGTTGTTGACGCTCTTCAGTTTATGTAAATAAACAGCTGATGGTGTGGAAAATTGAACCTGGGCTCTTCTTCTTAAGCGAAAAAATTAACAACTAAATAGAACCAATATCTCTTATGTACCTTCTCAGCTTTTCTTCTTTTCCTTTTTTTTTCTTGTTCTTTTGTGGCAGCTACCACCTACTAAAGCCTATGTCAGCTTTTCTTTACTACTATTGCAGAAGAACATAGTATAAGCTACAATTACACCTTCATTTTGGTAGCCAACATACTATATTGCCTTCAACACTGTAGTTACTTGGTGCCTCCTACTCACAATGTATTTATCCTCACAGTACTCCTATGATGTTGAGCAGATGGTAAAGTGAGTCACTAGGTACAGAGCTTGACTCTTCAAGATCAGACAAGAAGATTGTGGTGAAACCAGTCCTGGGTTTCCTTCATCTTTCTGCCAGACCCCTAGTGTGTTCCTGGGAACTATGAGAACCTCCCCTCAAGGGACAATGGACATTGATTATTAGGTAGTAGACAGGTTCTTCTCCTTTACCTAAACCCTTGGGGAAAAAAGAAAAGAGGAAGTAATGTCGTGGGCCTAGTCTTATGCAAACATCCAAAAGTGGTGGTTCCAGCTTGGCAAAGCTGAACAATATTGTAGAGTTCTCAAATTATGTTGATTAGGAGACTGTTAAAGACAATTTTGAGATACACAAGAAGTGCAGCTCTCTTTCATTTCCTCTGACTCCAGCACATGTTGGCTCCTACTGAGTTCAGCCAACAGATGATTAATTTTAGTCTATTGATGCTACTGGCAACTACTACAAGTGTCTCCTCTTGGATAAGGACACGGGAGCTGTGTGTGATGTATTACATCTTTCCGTGTAGCCTTCTGCACAAGGTGCCCATCTGGCAGCACTTCTGTGAGATGTGGTGGGGATGACTGAACGAGGAGATTCTTTTCTGGGAATCTTCTCATCCTCCTAGAGTGAGACACCATTGTTTCCTACTCAACTCTTTTGGAAACTGTCTTGTCTCTGACACACCACTGGAAACCATTTTGGCAGCAGAGGTGAGGATACCTCATTTGACACTCTTAAGTGATTTTGAGCTTTCACATTACTAAACACGTATTCCATTAGCCATCGAGTACAGTAGTCACATGGTAATTTGTGTAAAACCTAAATGCCTCAGCATGACATGGGAAAGGTTCCCAGAAAGTACAAAAAAAGATTAGACTTTTGGTATTTAGTGCAACCTGGCACAATGGGAGCAGAATACAGTTTATTTAAGCACGTCAGGTACCATATTTTCCCAGCAGTCCCTAGATTCTGATTTCTTTCTCTTTTCTGTCTTCTGTTGCCCCCCCTCTTATTTTACATGTTATATTCACAGGGAAAATGATTTAATTATGGAACTTCATTTTTTTACTAGAGATAATAAGAAATTTTCCCGTGGAATAAGTTTCTTTGGGATTCTAGTTCTTACATTTAAAATATTTGTAGGGAAATTGAGATTTCAGAGAATATGCTGGTTCTGATATTTTGGTATAGATGACTAATATGATTTAGCATGACTCTAATGATAAAAATATATTAAACTGAAATGTTGATGCCTTGCACACTAAATTTAAAAAAATTACATGAAAAATCTAAAATTAAAAGAAAATAATCTAGAATTTCTAATTTTGGATAAGTTATTAAGGCATTTTGTCTAAATTGGTTGTATTTTATTTTATTTGGATTAAGGAAAATTTCTAATTTTGATTTATCATGCTATTTGGAGTGGAAGGAATAATTAAAGTATTGAAGTTTTTATGAGGAAATAACCCATTTTCTTCTATAATTTATTTCAGTCTATCCAGTGAGTTCTTGGTGTGAATTTTGGCATTGTGGTATATCAACCAATGGAGCTAAATAGGCAATCTCTCCTGAAGAAGGTATATTACAGCTGATAGTGTGGTAGGGAAGATGTTTACTGCTTCTGCACGAAAAGCCTGGCAAACTAACATACAGGAGGGTACAAGACAGCAAAAATAACCCAGAGGCTTAAGGCTGATCTTGAAATAAAAATATGTTTTTACCATTAAATAATAATATTTAATATTTAATTATATGGAATGTATCATTTTGATGTTTTGGAAATAGAGTTTCACTTTTTTCCCATTCAGTTTTCATTTCTAAATAAATTCACATTAAATCAGCAACTTTAAGCAATAATTGATGTAGAATATTGCAGAATTCTCAGAATACTTTTGCAGATTATTTTTTTATTTTGTCTTTACTTGTGAATTTACTGAGAATTAGAATTAAATTATATTTGTTATTATAATACCAAGTAGGAGAAGGATTTCTTAGACATAGTAAAAACTTACATGACCAAGTTTGTCTGTAAACTCCTTGCCATCCTTGCAATTCAGCAGTAATTTAGAGAGTTATACTGAAGAAATAAGAAGAAAGTTACCAAAATCCCTTTTTTAAAAGTAGCTTTACCTGTGCTCCTTCATGACATTTCATTTCCTTCTTCTTTTGCAGAATTTACCCTCTACACTGTCCTTTAATTCTAACGTAGTAATCTAAGCACATGGAAAATATCAGAGACTGCTAGTTTTCTATCAATTTATTTTCAAGTACTAACATTTTTTGAAGGTTGAGGAATTCTTGTGTGTGTATTAATATGTGTTTAAATATTATTGCTATCCATGTAAAGTTTGTCAGTCCCCTCTGAAGCTTTTCTTTATTTCTAAAGTGCCAGAGCACTCGTAGGAATAAGTAAAAGTCTGCTTGGGAAGAAGTCACCACCTACAGTATAGAAGAGGGGTATATTTTAGATGGCACACTGCAGCTTTGGGGCCAGAAGCTGACACTTCCTGAGGAAACCAACTTGGGAAGAGTGCAGTTCTTTGCCCTCCAGGAGGTCCAGATAAGAAGGAAGTGATCTCCACTGGCAAATTATTTTAAGTTTAGATCAGTAGAGTGGCTGGCAATAAACATAACACTGGGTTTGAGAAATAAACCTGCAGTTCAGCAAACTGTTCTAGTTGGGTTTCTGACATCTGCCCTAGGGAGTCTGCACTGAAGTATAAAAACATATGATGCAATGGTGCAGAACAAATTACATTTAAAACAAATGAAGGAAAGGACATCAAAATGCCGAGAAATGTCAAGTTTGGTAGAAAAATAATGACAGGAGATGAGCTGATTTAGCACTAGTTAGTTAACAAGAATGGTGTTTGGTCTTCAAGCAAGTGAGAGGTTGTTACAGGAAAAAAATTAATGTCCAGTTCTCCATGGCCTCTGGAGGTTAGCCATGGCATGGGTACATTTACTCCTGCTTTTGGACAGGCCTGTCGATCATCACCCCTTCCACCATACATTTTGTGAGGGTGAATCCAAATATCATCATCCAGAGGAAGGAAAAATGAAGAGTTTGGTGGTTTAAAGCTTTTTGTTGAGACGCATGTCACATTAGAACCAAAAAATAAGAAATGGAAACCAAACAGTTGAGGGCTGATATTAAGGCAGGTCACCTGCAGGGGACATGAGCTGGGTGGCAGGTGGCAAACAGCTCTTTAGTGTCCCAACAAAGAAAGAGCTGATGATGGTATGTATTATGGTTTCTGATATGATGATGGAGAATGGAACACACCTTTTGGGGAAAAGATGCTTGAAACTGTTTGTCACAACTGCACCCTTCAAAATCTGCAATCTCAAAATTAAGGAAATGCTGCATAACATAGAAGGTTGAAAGACAGCAAAATCATAAAATTTCTTGAGAGTACTAGGTTCTGAGGAACCTAACTCTATCTCTTTCTACAGGAAGAGAACAATGAAAGTAAACTTGTAATGATTTCATTATTTTGCATTCAAAGGATGTACCGGAAATGCTTTTCAGGAGTTTCAGTGAGATGCATCTTTGTTCCAAGAAATCTTACCCTCTAAATTTCAAATATGACAAGATGAATGAGGATGACACATAGTAAGAAGGATGCTGGGGTAGAGAGCACCAAAGAGCACAGTGATGAAATGTTACAGGACTCAGGTTAGGCATAAGAATAAATTGCATAAGATAATAAAGAAAAATAGAATGGTGACCGTGCTGTTTTGCCCACTCTGGTCAATAAATAATTTCAGTAGTGTTGTGAGTATCATCCATCTTTATATACCACATCAAGGGAGACCAATGACCTGTTGCTTCCTGGCTTCCTTCAGAGCCCTTCCTCACCCATGTGCATGGCAGCTCCTCTGCTTCCTTTGCCCAGTGCCCTCCTCACTTAATCAAACTGTCTTGTGTTTCCTCATCACCACTGCAGTGCCAGAAGCTGGGCTCTGCTGAAGGGGATGGGCAACATGCCACAGGTTTCAGCATAGCCAAGATTTTGCTTGAGCTAAGAGTTATGCCACGTTTGGCAGGCAAGCCCAGCTTGCTCCATCTGCCAGCGTGGCAGCGAGGGAAGCATCTGGAAATAGAGTCGGTGCCTCCGCCTTCCCCTTGCAGGGCGGCGCTCCTTCTGCCAGCCGTGGGGCTGCAGTGGGCACGGAGATGGTATAGAGAGGGCTTCAGAATGGAAATCTAGGCAGGTAAGCAGACAGCTTTTGGCCAGAGGAGTCACAATAGTTTCTGGCAATAGAAATTGTCACAATAGTGCCTGCCAAGTAAACAGTTGTCAGGCACCAAAATTGCTGAAGAGTAAGAGTTAAGGCAGAAAGATAAAACTAAAAATTTAAGCATGTGCTGTGGATACTCTAGGGTATCTCACAGTCAAACCAGAAGCATTTAGTTTACTTTTCAACATAACATGGCAGATCCTGTATGCTCATTCTTGAATGTGATGTTCATTATTTCAGACTCCATGCCATTAAAAATAATATAATTTATTTTCTTGAAGCACTTGCAATATTCCATCAATTTTTTTTGGGAATACAAATGTTTCCTTCATGTTTTAGATTAAAATGGCATTATTAATGATAGAGAAACTCTATGAAATTATTCATTTTGAAATATTAACATTGTAAACCTTGTCCCAGAAGTTTATAAAGCAAGCACTCCACACTGACATTTTGTTGCCAGATTTTGAGTTTTGATTAAGGGAGGCTTATGAGATGTGAGTTTTTACCACACCAGTAATTCTCTTTTGAATACAGCTATTCTTTAGACTTTAAAAAACAAATTAAATTTTAACTAAAAGAGGCTTCATTTGTTGTAACAGAATATCAAAACTACATGTAATTTTCTTTTTAATTAAACATTTAGTTCTCTGAGAACTGAAAAAAATAACTTCTATGTCAAATTTAAGTAGATTAATTCAGTTCAAAAACACTTTGAAATGAACATTTACTCATTTTAAAATAAAAGCTGAACTTTATGCCTTTGCAGTATTGAAGACAGAAAAATTAGATATTAAACTATCTCACCCATCTGATTGTGAAATAATGACTTTTTTGTTTAGAAATATTTTTGCTATAAATCTTCATTTTTAACTACAAAGGGTGTGCATGACTAATGAAAATCAGAAGTCAGGAAATCTGTCTGTCACAATGGTTCCTTTATGGAGTTCCTTTTACATCCAGGTATTTGTTCAGGTTTTCACATATAAAAGCAAGACCACTTACTCTATCTGATGCTGATCCCTTTAAAACCCACTTTTCCACTTGGGGTAAGAGAACAGAAAATGTGTTTCAGGTTTCAGGTGGAGCAATGAGATGTGCTACAGATTCTCCATGTTCTGCTTCAAGCTCAAATGACTTCAAGCTCCTCATAGTCCGGGGCAAAGTATCAAGTTGCCATGTATAAACCTTTTTTTTTTTTTATCTTTGGAAGTCAGATTATTGGGAAATAGGTCTTGGACAAGACTCTGAGGAAAGACTAGGGGACATGGGAGATGGTGCAAGGGTTATGGAGAGGCTTTGTCTTTTGTCTCCGTAGCACAAAATCTGCTCGGGTAGTTGAGGGTGCTTTTTGATTAATATCTTATTTATGGAAGTCTGGACAACTCCCCCTGCTTTAAATTTTCTCCTCATTGCTGATGAGCAGATCCCTGTTCTCTTCTTCCTACTTCTCCTTCTTCTACCTGCCTCCTCACCCCTGCCAAGTCACGGCTTCAGATGAGTACTTGTGAGACATTTATATAGTATGTGACCAAACTGAATTTTTCTCTGCTGCAACACTCATGTAAAAATCTTGCAATTTTGCAAGATATGATTTTAGAGGGGAGTTTGAAGCAAGTCCCTCTAGGTGCTTTCTTAAATTAGGGCATCAGGCCACAATCCTAGGGATACACTGTGCACTGAAATAGGTGTACAATTAATATCAATATAATTCCATCTTTCTATCTCTCAGTATAAATCTAATAAGTTGATATTAATGTCATATATTGATATTAACAGACCTGAGAGCAATCTGGTCTAATGAAAGTTTTTCCCACAAGGAAGTCTGTATGTCAAAACACAAATATTTGCTTAGTTCACCTTTATATCCCATTTGAAGTGTATGTACATCTTGTGGATACCATAGCCCTGGGTAGAGACAGTTTGAGTACTGAAAGCAGTGTCTGTGTGCCCCACTTGTTTTCCAGGGCAGGCATGGTTGATACTTTGGTTATACAGTATAAACATGAGTGTCATCAACTTTCTGCACACTCCAACTGCTATTTTTAGGGAACACTGCAGTTTGAAGGTTCATATGAATGGAGAGTAAGTTATACTAATGCCAGCCCAAAATGCTTTAATGTTTACAGAACAAAAGTAGCAATATGTATATTATAAAGGTCTCAATCTTAGCTCAGATCCCTTATCATTTTTTACACAGGTATATTTACATAATTAACCCCGTGCTTATTTCAGAGAAAGTAACCCAGTGATTATGATGAAATAGTTTTCTGATGAATTTCTCAGAGAGAAATTCTTGACATGAGCATTTTTAATATACCCTGCTAATATTTGGAGTGGCCCTTTAAAAACAATTGTAATCAGACAGTTAAGTAGAAGACTGGTTTTTGAATTGACAGAAAGCTTATTCTATACCAAAATTAAATTCTCTAATTTCTGACAAGATGCTATAACTAAAATGCTTCAATTCCCCTTCCAGCCTGGAAAGTTAAATTCCCTATAAGGGAATTCCCTATAAGGCTGTGCTCATCACTTCCATAAAACCACAGAAATTCTTATTTTCTGTTACAGAGATACTATTTTGTAAGTTAGAAATTCAGAGCTTTCACTTAGAACTGTTTGAAAAATTATTCTAATCACATTCTGATATACATCCTTTCTTGACAACTGAAGCTGTATCTAACACAGACTTACAAAATACATTTAAACAGACTATTTTTGGAAGTAGAAAATACCTGTGGAGCTATATCAGCTCTGGAAGATACAGTGATAAAATCCATTCAAATAGAGAGCAGAGATATAAATCATCTCAGGAAGAACAAGTAAACAAAATTATATTTGAAATCACCAGTTGTAAAATTACTGGTTTTTACTGCCTAGCCAAAGAGAAAAAAAAAATCCCAAAAACAATAAATGTGTGACACTGTGCCCACAGTGATATTTTTTGATCAGTGGGCCAACATGCCTTCCTTTTTTTGTTCCACCTCCTGTTTAGCTCAAGATGGGATAGGGAGGAAACATTCTGGTAAATAAAACAAAAGGGGAAGATTATTTGTAAAATATTTAAAAATAGGTGTTACATTTATTTTCCCCTCTGTCTGCATTTTTATATATATATATATATACACACACATATATATATGTATATATATGTATGTGTGTATATATATATATATATATATATATATTATCACCATGTATAAAAAGCCTTCTTGACATTCTGTGAATGGAAGCAGGAAGATGACAGCAGAGTATCCTTTTATGGATAGCAAAGGGCTTAGTTTCTTACACTGTGACCTGCACGCAGAGAAGAAACTGCTGTGCTTCTGGGAGTGCTGGTCCCTCCTTGTCATTTCAGGATCTTTGGTGGACTCAGTTGAACCTCTCTGCTTCTCACCCTGGCTTTCGACTCGAAATGAATTTTCTGCTATCACAGTCCAGCGTCCATGGGGCTCCCCAGGGAGCCAGCAAGCTCCCCAAGTGTGACGAACACTTGGAACTACTACTTTAATTTTACTTTGGCTTTAGTTTGCAAGTACCAAAATTCTACAGGGACAGCTTTTGCCTTGATAATTTAGGAACAAAGGCATTCAGTCATGCACAATACCCATTCAGATGAGTCTGTTTGAAGTCAAGCTGGTGCGGGGCTTCCAAACGAGCTGATAAAGGTCTGTTCAGATTTTTTCACCCCAAATAATGAAATTGCATGCCATGCTGCTAGGAGTGTATTTTCTTTTTAGGATTTTTTTTCTGCGCCCTTAAGTGTTTAACACAAACTGCTGCAACACAGCTTAATGCCTTCTTATTCTGATGCTAATATGCACTTTGAGAAAATTGAGTATGAATGCAAGTTTAAAAGGGCAAGGAAAAAAAAAGAAAATTTCTGTTTCTTAACTTATTATTTGTGTGCAACAGTTTTTCTAACAAAATATTTTCAGGTACTGATTATATCTGAGGTTGGAAGGAGAGATGATGTGGCACTGAAATTTGGGCACGAATCCTGTCAGGGGAGGGAGTCCTGCAAGAGAGAGTGGGGTTAGAAGTAGTATTGGTTTTAGTAGACATGCTTGTTTGGCTAAGCAGTCCTAGCAGGCAAAATTTTTCTCTGTTGGATATTTTTGGTTAAATTTGTTTGTTGTATTCTTTTTTAAGCCAGCCTTTACTTAGGATGCATCAGGAATTTGAAGGAAGTAATTTTCTTCGGGCTGCAGCTGAAGTTTTCAAGGAGAGTCCTCTAGGGTCAATTTTCAGGGTGTTTTCTTTGACCAAAGATTCCTGTCAAAAGTCAAAACAATCAGTTTTAGATATACTCTTGAGTATCAGAAATTTAATAGACCTTTTAATTCTGGGGACGGGCAAGGAAATAACAGCTAAAGATAAAGAAGATTTGAGAGAAGGATAATTAAATGAGAAAAAGTAGTAGTTGAGTAATTGGAATTTCTTTTGATGTTTCTCTTCAGAAGGCCATTCTTCTTGATGCAGTTTGGCCTCTATATCTTATTTATATGGTCTGTTACTGTTCGGACTATTTTTCTCTTTATGTGGTGTTAAATATGAGTAGATTTGTATAGCTCAATCTTCACACACAAGGAGGCTCATGGGTTATATGCATAAGTAAGTTGATTGCTGGAGTTATCCAAATGATGGGTGATATTAGAACTATAATTCTGATTTATTTGATTAAAATTTGTTTTAGTTACTTGTTTTCCACTTCTGTGGCTGAGGTGGTTCAAGCAAAAATACAATGAAAGTAGCAAGCAAAAGTTCAAGGACAGAATCAAAAGTAACTTGGAGGCTTGCATTTCTTTGTGCTTTCTTGTAAAAAAAAAAAAAAAAAAAAAAATGAATTGCCTGAATCTGTGTGAGAAAAGACCTGAAATGGATTTGGAATATGTGACCCAGTAACCAGAGAAAGTTATTTTCAAAAATACCATCAGAAGTAGGCTAACTGGGAAATTTACCATGCTGCATATGAGTTGCTGGCTGGCACCCGTTAAGCTTCAAATAAAATCTGTTAAGGAAAATGATATATAGCATTGGGTGGGAAAGGTTAAAGATGGAGATCAGAATTATGGCAAAATGGTAATGAAAAATTTGCAATCATATTTATTCCTCTCACTTCTGTCTGGGCATATATTTTGATTTCCCAAGACTGTAACTTGCAGTTTTCAGTTCCACAGAAAAAGCTTCTGTCCCAAGGGCTGCAGCAAGGTCTATGCTTCTGTTCTGACCCTGATTAGTTTATTACTTCCCTCCAAGTTGAAACCACTGTCTGTAAGTTGCAATATGCTCTGTTCTTGAAAAGGCTTTTAAATGAGGAAAAATAACTAAAAATATACGTTACCCAACCTTAATACTGCAAAATGCATAGTAAGGTATTTTGAAATACTGTTAGCCAGTAAGTCCAATACACACAAGACATTAAAGCAGAAATCATATTTATGCTAAAGATTAAAAAACGACAATGAAATTTCTAAATTGGTTCATTAAATTACGTATGCTTTTTACAGAGGTAGGGCTGTGAATGTAAATATGTCTTAGCATTTGTAGTCTTCTGTTGAAATTGTTTATTCCAAAATTTTATCTTTATTTTAAAATTTTTTTCCGTTCTACTTGATACAATTATTAACTTTTGACAAATATTCAGTTAAAGCAAGGCACATATATCCATCACTTGGTTAATTTTTACTTGTAAAGCCAGAAACAGGCTGGCATTGAGTTCTCTTTGTTACCTTGGAAACAAATGGAGGTTTGACTTCAAGAAGCTCTACCCTTGAAATGAGGGGTGGAGCTTTGATGCTTTGGTTCTTGTTATGATGCAGAGAGGGAGGGCAGTTCTTGAAGAAATTCTGGCATCTTGCACTTACAAGGATACGGAATCTCCTTAACAAAATAGCAACCAGGTAGTTTCATGTAACAGGATGAAAGGGAAATGAGAAAATGGGACTTGCATCAAGTCATTAGCTTTCAGCTTCTGATGCTGGGTTGGGTAGCTCATCCTCCTGCCAAGGTGCCTAAACAAAACAGGATAATTCTTGCTGTCAATTTATTTATCTTACAAATTAAGATATACTGCCAATGACTAGCAGTAAAGCATCTTTGCTTACATTAATAACTTATTTACAATTTTCCAATCAGTTCATGAATTAAGTAAAGTTTCTGATGTTTCAGGGAGTGTCTAGTAGGTAATTCTTTGTTCCTGCTGAGGCAAGTTTTGAAATTTCACCAAGAAACCCTCTCTATTAAATCATTTGGATAAGAAGACATTTTGAATTGTACTTTGGATAATGATGATATCGAAATGAGGTACATTATTTAGGATTTTGTAGTTTATTTTCTACTGTTATCTTTTGCTTGTTTAGTGTGGACAAAAATATTGATATATGTCATCAAGACAATTTCAAAATAGAAAAAAATAAGTTTTGGAAGATGACTATTTCATTGAATTTTACACAATAGAATGAGATAAAGGGCCTCTGGGATTTACAGGGATTTGAATTAATTCTCTCTATACTCTGGCTGTAGTGAGAACTATTAATATACTCATTTTACAGTAAATGTAATTAGGCTTTCATCCCACTATTGTTAATACCTGATCTGTGTGCTACTGGGTGACCCAGGAGTGCTAATTCCATCTGAATGAGAAATGAACACACAATTTTATTTCTGGAAAATTAGCCAGAACACATATACAGAGTTTATGTTAACCTCTGACTTTTACGCTGGCTTTTGCTGGGCAGCAGTGGACAGACAGTATTTGAGCAGTCTCAAGCTCAAGACTGTAAAGCTAATTCACCAAAAAAACCCTGCTTTGCACTCCTTTGAATCAGCACCTGGCGTTTCCACATGATCAATAGTTTGCATCATGAATCCATGATGGTTTTGATCTAACTAGGTATTTCAAAGCTGGATTTGCATTAGTATCAAATACCATAATTAGGCATAGATTTTGGCGACCAGTTAATATTTTGGGGAATTCTGTAGGAATAGAAATAGGGAAGACTAATACCCTGGTTCTGTTTTGTGTCTCTAAACATTGGTTCAACAAACCTTGTGAGAATGGGGTCTACTAAGCATGTGAATAGTGCTGAAGCAAATGTTATCCTCAGCCAAACCGTACAAATTTACTCACAGCTGTGTGATTGATGAATAGTAATTGATTGGATCATTTTGGATTGATTTTTCTCTTGTTATCCTCTTTCCTATACTTTCTGATGATCTTATTTGATTTTATTAGATCAATTAAATAGAATTTAGTATGTTCCTGGCATAATGCACATAAGAGTAATAGATAATTTCCCTAAAATTTTTATTCAATGTAAAAAATGTATATTATCAGGAAAAGCATTGGAAAAAACCCCAAAAACCCACAAGGTAAACAGCAGCAATATTTAAATAAACACGATCAAGACTGCAGTAATTAGATACACCTTAGATTTCTCTCCTTTATTAATATCTTCTCTCCTGTGTGAATATAATTATAAATTATTATCTTTAAATCTGCTGCTTCTGCAAACCTTTGTTTGGTGAAGTATATTGTATGTGATTGTTGTTTTTATATGACTAGCAAGCTGTTCACAGGAATTTATAAAATAATTCCTAATTTATTTTCACTTTTTATTCTTGCTTCTCAATATTCTAGTTTCACTTAGGGTGGGTGATGAAAGCAGCCTGGTGTCTGTTTCAGTTAATTCAAGCTGTAGTCCCCAGCCAGGGTAATTTTATGGTTTACACATATTAGCACAGCATTGGCATGCTCGGGTTTCCATTTCAGCAGGAACAAGAAAACCAAAGTAAGCTGTTTCAATTGATTTCCTCTGTAAAAAACATCATGACAACATTACCTTTGAGATAAATCTGTGCATTAAATAAAAACCAAGCACGTTTCCTCCAGCCAAACCCAAACCATCAAATAATAGCAGGACTCAATTATGTGAAATGGTTTTCTTTTGGTTTGGCCATTTTTTTTCATTTTTGGTTTTGGTTTTTGTGGGTTTTTTCTGGATTTTTTGGTTTTGTTTTTGGTTTTTTTGTGGATACGGCTTTATTTTATAGAATAAAACTTTGGAGATTTCTTGTCTCATTCTGAACTCTATTGCTAATAAATAGGTGGCTGCTAATTTACAAGTAATTTTGTTCAAGAAACTTACTGCCTGTGAAAGGGGTGTTTCAGGACAGTGTGGTCCTCGGCTCTCATGGGTGGCAGGAACTCAGTGCCTCCTCTCTCACACATCTCAGGCACTAAGGCTCCATCTCCTATGTGCATGTACTGTGATGGCAGCAGCTCTCCCCCTCTCCTGCCTGAGCCCCTGCAGTGAGCAATCCATGTAGCCAGCCACTGCAGACCCCTCACTGCATTCCTCCCTCTTACCGGCTGGAGCAGATCCAGGAGGTGATCACATTTTGGGGATACAGAGAACTGGGGAGGCTTTGTCTCACTTCTGCTGGTGGTCGCTCTTCCACGGCGCTTCGAACTCCTGCTGGCTGAGCATTGCTGTTGAGTCCGTGCTACCAAATGTGGTGTGCTTGCAATTGATCTGAATTAGCAGTTCAGGCATTTGTTTCTTATAATTTCTGCATTGTAAGGGGACTGCAGAACAGTGACATTATCCTACAACTTTTCCAAACCTGCTTCTTTCCCTGCACAATATGGCCAGTTTAATTTGATGATTCAGGACATGTGGGTCTTTCCTGCTTCAGGGAAGCTGGCAGGATAGTCAGACACATACAGTAGATAGATATACTACCATATGGCCATTTTAGAGAGTGGTGTGGGCTTTTTCTCCTGATTAGATCCAAACTTTGACCCTTTAACTACTACTGATTAACTTACACAGTATGTTCTATTGATCTACTTACATCTGAGCTCATTAAACACATAAAACGAACTACAAGCAGATTAAAATATAGCATTATCAAAACTAACAGAGAGATCACATTGTTATAAGCCTAATACTGCTGTTTATTTAGTTCCCTGGAAGGAGAAGCACTTTGGATGCCTTCTAGCACTCATTCTAGTATCTTCTGCACTGTTTTATCTCCTGTCCCACACATAGTTTTGATAAATGAAAACACAGTTTCATTTCTTCTCAGCCAATGAACATGTTCACAGAAATGCTCAAGTGCTGTAGCAGCATGAAATGGCAAAGGCATTTGTGGAAGTGCCCAGAAGGTGTGGTGTTATATGCAAAAAATGCCAGGTCTCTAGTGGCCAAACATTCATTTAAAAAAGTGTTTTATAGTAGAAATGCATGCTTTCCCGTTGGATTAGAATAAAACACAATGGCTTTGTTTATGGTCATAGTCATTAATCCAATTTAAGAGGTGGGAGCATCCCACACAAGGGATGGTTTAGTTTAGATAATTCCCGTACAAAGCTGGATGCATTTTTTCCCATTCATTTTCCTTCATATTTCCAGCTATTTATTGGCTTAGCTACTCCTGGCAAACTATGGGATGATTCCTCTGAGTTAGGTGATGCTATATTATCTCCAACTGTTATAAAGACATTCAGCATTTAGCATTGAAAAGAGATGAATGAGGCAATTTCTTTCTTTTTCTTTCTTTCTCTTTCTTTCTTTCTTTCTTTCTTTCTTTCTTTCTTTCTTTCTTTCTTTCTTTCTTTCTTTCTTTCTTTCTTTCTTTCTTTCTTCTTTCTTTTCTTTCTTTTCTTTCTTTTCTTTCTTTTCTTTCTTTTGTCTCTTTTTCTTTTTCTCGCTTTCTTTTGTTTCTGTGTTTTTCTCTCTCTTTTTCTTTCCTGTTTGCTTGCACTTGCTTTCTTACTTTCTTACTTGGTTTTCTGCTTTTCTCATTTCCTTTCCTCCCTCCCTTCCTCCCTTCCTTCCTTCCTCCCTTCCTCCCTTCCTCCCTTCCTCCCTTCCTCCCTCCCTCCCTCCCTCCCTCCCTTCCTTCCTTCCTTCCTTCCTTCCTTCCTTCCTTCCTTCCTTCCTTCCTTCCTTCCTTCCTTCCTTCCTTCCTTCCTTCCTTCCTTCCTTCCTTCCTTCCTTCCTTCCTTCCTTCCTTCCTTCCTTCCTTCCTTCCTTCCTTCCTTCCTTCCTTCCTTCCTTCCTTCCTTCCTTCCTTCCTTCCTTCCTTCCTTCCTTCCTTCCTTCCTTCCTTCCTTCCGTGGCAGCCATAGCTAAAAGGCTAGCAAAAAAAAAAGTATGAAAAGCAGATAAATAAGATTCTGTCTTCAAATAAGATCTCTCTTGGCTGTTTTAAATGTAAACTGTGCAGAGTTTATCTTATTTTTTAACTTTATCTTAATAATCCTAACAATTCTGAAAGCCTAGCTAATATTTTCCAAGTAGTTACATAACTGTCTAAGGACAAGTAGATGCTTCATCTGAACAGTTCTGTGTATGCATAGACATCAATATGCGCAATATTTCTTTCCCTAATGGTTTGTTTCGTAGTGATTCAGTAATTTTTTATATTTTATGCATGTATATGTTTGTATAGTGTATATGCATTTATATGGGCCATTATAAAACATCTATTCATATTAGTTTATTAAATCCTTCCACAATTAAAATAGCTTAATACCATGCATTTGTTATGCATTGACTATGGTTTAGAAAAAGAGACTAAAAAATACTGCTGACACCAAATATGATTAATCGTTGACTTCAGAATTCATCAATTGAAACATTTGATGTTTTCATTCATATTTTCAGTGATCATATAAAGTTATAGAAGGAGATGAACAAATAATGGAAACGATACTTCCTCTGTTATGTAGTTATACCTTCAGGAATAATATGATTTCCTTTAGATGGATGTGCTTGGTTTCAAAGCCACAGATCCACTGTAGTCCTGTGTTTGCAGGCTGCAGTGATTGCAAGAGAAAAGTGTTCTGTGTTTGCAGGATAGGAAGATTTTGGGGGAAAAGTTGAAAGGGTTCCATAAGGGGCCCATATACAATGTGATCCAACTAGGCAAACCTCCTCATAGGAAGACGTAAGCAAGCCAAAACTGGTAGTAGAAGTCTGTAAGAAGCTTACTTGCTTTATGATGTGGAGGGAGGAATTCATATCTGCTACATGCAAATTCTGGGGACCTGACACAATGTCCTTATCCTAAGCTTTTGTGCAGAGTTATGGAGATTTCTGAACACATTATTGCCAAACACCAAACAAAACAATGACAGTTGCACAGTTTAGCTAAGATTCTTCAATTTAGAAAAGTTTACCTACTTTCTTAGATTCATTTGTTGTTTAAGGAAAATCCTGAGCAAGGACATGGTTGGGTAAAAATTACAGAATCTGACCATTAGCCCTGTCTGCCTTGCTTTTCCTCTGCTTGTTGTGTACCCAATTCCCTTGAGTACAGAAAATTTTGATGAATTAGGTCATATTTACAAAACACTTTGAAGTTGGAAGGCAGTGAACAATTATTCAGCATTATAACTTTATTTTTCATTAGAGTGAGTTACTTGCTGTAAAGCAATGAGTGCAATTTAAAGTTTCCATCAAAGACTACAAAGGACATGTGCTCCTTTTTGCTTTGAAAATATAATTATCATGTGTTAATATAGTCTAGGAAGTAGGCTATCTTCCCATGCACAGACTCTTCTAAAAAATGGTGAGACCTAATTTCCTGTTTGGATTGCTCTGGGATGCATGTACTATAACAATGGTGAAATGTAAGTGGTTGCTGATGAGATATGAAAGAAAACATCTTTGTGCTTTAATTCTGTCTCTAGATTTCCTCAATTGTTATGTACACTTTGTGAATATATTTCCAATTCTATAAAGTGAAAAGTAAGTGTGAACAACAACATGAAAGCAGAAAGAAACAGAAAGACTTTTTAAAGCTTTTTAGGGGAGTGACCCTATTTTAGTCCTATAGTTCTGGAACCTGTAGTACAGTAGTCATGGTCTGTCTCTCTTGTACTCCTAGATTTCATTATAGTATTAAGAACTAGTGGTTTAATAGTAAATAATATTCTTGCTAATACTGAAAGTACTAGTAGCAATACCAAGTAGTAATTAAGAGCCCAGAAACACATATATGTGAGAAAGTCAAAAGGCATTTATTACAGATGGCAATAAAGAGGGCAATTTCCATAAAGTACATATATGCCAATAGCACTGATGCTGTAGCTTCTGTCCAAATAAATTTCGATATCCAATGTTTGGATGGTAAAGGTCTATTTGACATTTTTTACAAGACAAAGAACAGCTGAATGCTGTGTTGGAGCTCTGAAACCTGATGATTCTAGTTTATTATAGCTGAGTGGACAGGGATTAGCACTTTTATGAACAGTGATACTGATCAACGATTCCAATTCAATTATCTGTACCTTAGGGAAAAAAATAATAAATAAAGATGGAATACATTTTAATGGATTTATTTCATGTTTGTAGATCATTGCAAGCTTGTTAAAAACCCCTACAAACCTACAAGAAGACCCTTCAAATCTAAAATATACTACTAGATTAGGTATGCTAATACCTTCCTTCTCCTGAGTGAGTTATTTAGACAGGAGCACTCTGGAGACAATATATTACTTAGTAGGTGTAGAAGTAGTGTGGTGAAGAAACAGCTTGTGCTGTTGTGCATGTTTGTTTATACTTTTTTCCCCCACCAGGTTTTATAGCAAGTATGTGACTATTTCAGAGAATCACCAAATCACAGAATGGTCATGGTTGGAAGGGATGTTGTCAGATCACCTGCACCAGCGCCTCTTCTTGAGCAGGGCTGTCTGGATTCAGTTGCCCGGGAACATGTCCAGATGGCTTTTGGACATATTCAAGGATGGAAACACCACAGCCTCCCTGGACAGCCTGTGATCAGTCAATATCACAGTACAAAGCCTTTCCTAGTGTTCTAAGGGAACCTCCAATGTTTCAGTTTGAGCCCATTGTTTCTGGTTTTTCACCACCAAAAAGGGCCTGACTCTGTCCCCTTTGCAGCTTTACTCCAGGAATTTATACAGTGACATAGTCACCCTCTCTTCTCCTGACTAAACAGTCCCAGGTGTCTCAGCTACGCCTCATAGAAGAGATGCTCCAGTCCTTCAGTCATCTTAGTGACCCTTTCTTGTATTCTTGTACTGAGAAGACCAGAACTGGGCATAGCACAGTTTGATCTCAGTGTTTTGTTTCTCGCAGTTTTTAGTAATTTAAGAACATTGTTCAAAAAAAAAGAGAACTTTGGCAGCAGTCAAGATAAAGCTTCTTTATGTTTGGGGGTTTGTTGCAGTTATCTATCTTTAATAAAAACATTTGCCATGTTTGTAGCATTTGAATACCATAAGGACAATTATATTGATTCTGCTAGCAAAACATGGGAGCACATTGTATCATTGATTTTGTATGTAATAAGGTTATAATGGATAATTGAAAGGAGAATTTAGCCCATTGCTTCTGAAACTTAATTTTCTTCCTCCCAAGCCTGCCTAGGCAGACCAGCTGGCTCCAGGCAGGACCTATTTAAGTGCAGAAATAGTGTTAAGCCACCTTAATGTGACAAATGGCAAAAAGCACTTTGTAAAAATTTCATTCAGAAACAAAAGAGTGAATTGTTGAGTGAACTTGTGGAATAGATAGGTCACAAGTACATTTTTATTTCATCTCCTAAGAGTTAAAAAGCAAGCTGGGGATCTGGGATAAGAAGTGAAAAAAAGTGCAAAGATCGCCTAGTAAAAAACTGCCCAAATTACTGTCTTTTTGGTGTTAATTAGTGTAAAAAACTAAATTTTGTTTTCATTAAAGTAAATCTTATGCCGCCGCTGTTGGTGGTAGCTTTTGGCTACTCTCTGACAAGATGCTTTTTCCTCATCCTTCTTTAGATGTCTGGAAGAATGGACGCCGCTGAACTAATGCACTTACTTTCTTAGTGACGGCTGCCAAGGTGCTGTCAAAGCCAGCTGTCTCATTATTCCTCTGTCATTACGTTTTCTCCTTTTTCCTTGTACATGGGAGAAGAACCATATTAAAGCATTCCCTGTGACTCGGTTATAATTGCACCCTCTGTTAGTAATTGCTCATCCATTCAAAAGCTTTGCTGCAATATTTTGAAACAAATTGACATCATTCTAGTTCTGCAGTTAATCTGCTATTCAGAGAGGCATAGCAGGGGGATGTCTTATTGCTGTACTTTCTATGCATGGGTACTTTGGAAAGAAAATTAGCTTTGGAGAAACTGTTAGAACATTTTAATGAAACCATTATACCTAGGAGACTGTAATTTCTAGATTTCAGTCTGATACCAACTATCCCTGTTTGTAGAATATTGTTGCGCTCTGGTTGTTCATGTCTTGATTTTGTATTACATATTGTACATATTTTACTTCAGTGTGCACAGGAAGTTTGACATTTTATTATGTGAAGTGATAGAAATGCATGAAGAGATTTAACTGTCATACTGTCAACTTATGTGGAAACCCTAATGGAGATACATTATGCAAAGCAAACTCTCTGGAATGCTATGGTCAGGCTTTTGTATAATGGTTTTCTTTGATGTTGTAGCATGTCATAAAAAATAACGTAAATCGCTAAATTGAAAGACCAAAAAGACATCTACTGGCTTCTTCCTAACAGGATCTTCTGATCCTGTTCCTCTCCCAAATGTAGCCCTTCACACAGAAATTATAAAGTCCTAGTCTGAAACACTGTGCAGCAACGTGTGCCAGCAGCATTAAGAAACAGGAAATGTTTGTCTACATATTAGTATTTAGGAGCAATAAATATCATTGACAAAAAAACAAATTTGACATGAATTTTAACATTGCCTGATTGTGAAGAGTGGGAGAAGTACTGACAAATGAATATGAATGATAACTTTTCCAGACAGCACGTAAGCAGCAGTTTGACAGTTAAGGATAACCACTATTTAAAAAAGCATTTTCTGCCAAATCTTGATTTGCAAGTGAATGCAGTTTGAAATTTAATATTTTCCTGCTCCACTTCATACCCTGACAATAAAGGCCTTGTATGACTTGCTTGCAGTTTTGTCTTCTGAGCTAACGGCATATTGTCAAGGCTGTAAAAATTAAAGTTTTTCTTCACAGTTTGTTTTTGTTTTTGCTTTATTTTACTTTGATTGTTTTTTCCTCATGAAGATTCCCATTGTGTTTATAACCACTTTATTCTCTTCTGTGAAAAAAATTCTTCTTTCACAGCCTAAGAAAATAGTGAAGGAAATGTACTTTATGTCAGGACTATGGCCATTTTCTCCCCTCAGTTCTATCACCTGAGGGCAAAAATATCAAGAAACTCAAGGAAATTTTGAAGTGTTTCCAAAAGCATAGTGCTGTATCACATAGCAGCAACATCTCTTCTTTTTTTGCTTACACATCAAAGCATACAGATTTCCCAATATGTCTTTGCCGTTCTGAGAGTCAATATAAATTGTGTAATATCGTATTTAATTTTTGAAAACAAGACTTATTTACCTACTGTATTTAGCCTTAGACCTGCACAAAAATTAGTATACTGATGGTGGTGCCAATGTGAATATTTAATCTATTATGCTTAAAACTGAAATGAGATTTTTGTATCCCGTGTTTTATTCTTCTTCTTAACTCTTCTTTTGTCAGTATGGTTTTGGCCACCACTGGTTAATATTTACTGCTATCATTTTCAAAATTGCAGTAGTTATTAACTAGTATTTCATCAGGAGTTTTTTATGGATAATTTAATGAAAAAGTTTACATAGACTTGAGGCTGTTCTTCCACAGGACCAGGTGGATAGAGAACTAATAACTTACATGGACATCTACATAATGATTTCTGTCCTAAAAAATGAGGCAAATTTTCATTAACAAAAATTGATTTTAGCCAACTTATTATAATGTAGCCTATCTTCTAAAAGATGCATAATTTTATTCCATATATCTGTGTTTGAATTTATTTTTGGGCCATTCTTCTACAAAACCTGTTCTAGTGATGTTAATGCAGCTCTGGAAGGGTCTGTCTTTTGCAATACACAGCATTATTGGATTTCATTCAATTGTTTGTAAATGTAGAATGAATTTTTTGCTTTTCCATAATTGCTCCTGAGAAAACAGAACTCAGATCAGGAAACCATCCACTGTAGAAAATCATATCTGTAATTTGTATAATTGCCTTATTTTTACAAATGTTGGTTTAGCTATAAGACTGTTAAAATGCACTTAGACATTTCCTTAACTTGTTTTCATTTTTAAAATTTGCAATAAGCACAAATCTTCCTGCAGTGAAATAAGCATATGCTGTAACTGAGAAGTTCACTCAGAGGGCTCTTCCAATTTTCCAATTTGTATCTAGAAATCTAAATTTATAATCCACTTCTTTAGGTATGACTGATTTGAACTGTAGCTCTACTAGAAATTAATTCAGATTAACTATATGTGCCTCAGATATCTTGCTACTCAGAAAAACCTTTTTAACTAGTAAAAGCATTGAGAGAGTAGAGGGATAAGGGGAAAGCCTCCAGCATAGCACTGAAACTTTAATTTATTCTGTTAAGAAAGACACAATTATTAAGACATAAGCCCCAGACTACTCCGAGAATATTGACTATAGAGTCAACTAATTTAACCTTGTTGCAGGCATGTAATTAGTATTGATAGAAACAACTTAGAACTCTACTTATTTCACTTTTTATAGTTTCCAGGAAACTGTTCTGTTTTGGATGTTAGCTTGGTTAAGGCAGTATGACTTGAAATTATCACATTTATAGGTCACTGCAATGGTCTTCAGGATGACCATTTAGCTCTGTATTTAAAATATATCTGTTAAAAATTGCTCACAATATTTCATTAAACATGGCTTTATATTTCCTAAGCATGTCTGAAGTAACTGGTCTTAAAGTTAGTTGTTAATTTGCTAGAAATTTTATGTGTTTTATATTTTGAAGAATTTGGTCTTCTCTGTGTTAGTATATTTTCCCAAGTCTTAATTACAGAATATGAATTCTGTTTTCTCACTTATTGCTGGAGTATTTATATGAAATTTTGAAGAAAAAAAGACATAGTTGGAGTATATACAATATCTTTTTCAGCATTCTAGAAAGATTTTATCCTTAAGAGATATTCAATAAAATCTTAAAATATGCCTCCAGAAAAATATGCCATATAATGACTAGGGCAGGTAACTGTAGGGGCTTACTTAGGTGATGCATCTTAATTGGCCTTTGCAAAACAAAGATTTTAATTTGCTTCTCCTAACATTGAAAGGCAGCTCCAAGCATATCTCTACCTCTCTCCACTGTGGGATAAAGGAGATGTTTCCTGAACTGATGAACATTTATGATTCCTATTAGTTCTCGAGGTATGCAAGAACTCTGAAAAGAAAGTCCAAATTCTTTACCACAATCTTGAAGCATATATTTTTCCATGCTGTCTGTCTTGTATATCAGGATGCTTTCTGCAAATATAAAAAACCCTTCCCTTTTAACATTCCTCTGAAAAAGAGAGGTTTGTATGCATATGTACATGGATACATATTTATACACAAATGTGGTTGTGACAGCCTGGCCAGAGAGAGAAGGTCAGACAACCTTTCCCAGGCCTCATTCTGGGAAAAGCTTTGAGAAGCTCAGAGAAAAGAATTAAAAACTCTTAAGGCTTTGCAATTGGTGTTTTGAACAGTTGTTTTCTCATAAGATGGTTTACCAATGGGTGGTTTCTTAATTACCCAAAGGTGATGGGGTGTTGATTAAAGGACCAATCAGGTCCACCTGTATTGGAATAGTGTATAAAAAGGAATGGTTTTCTAGTAAATTGGATTATTAGCCTCTGAACATGTATGGAGTGTGATTTGCCTATCCTGTCTGTTCCTGACTCAATGGTGACACACACACTCTAAAATAAAAGCCTCATAACATAAAGTGCTTGTGATTCCAGAAAAGAAATGTACTTGTTTGTGAAAAGGAAGAGCAGAGAGGGAAACTCTTTTCTATACCCTCTGTAAATAGGCACAGAAAATGACTTTAATTAGTCTAATGATTAGTATGGGCTCTTCACTGACAAGACAAGGGCTCTTCCCTGGCTCATCTGTGCTTACCTTCTGTGAAAATGGTAGCTCTGTGTTGTTCTTTAGCAGGCTAAACTGAGGTGGCCTATAAATCTTATAAATTCTATTTATCATTACCTTCTGGAAAGTAATGTCATAGTCTTACATAGAAGGGCTTTAAGATTAGGTAATTTCATTCCAGAAACAGATGGGACCCACAGGACTGGGTCTAGCACAGTACAAATCAAGTCTGTCTGAAAAAGTGTGTGTGCTTGGGCTTGTGGTATGTGGCAGTGTAAAATCAAATCTGCAATTCCTTGAGAGCTATATCAAACCTAACTTGAATTCAGCCTTTTGCACATATAAAAAATTTTTGAGGGAAATATAAATTTTTACATGGGTACATTCTCTATTTTTATAAACATTATATTCATAACTATCCATTCAAATATTTTAGTGGGTAGCATGTTTCTGATATTCAATCAGATGTACAAAATCCTTGCTGATTACACCTAAGACCTTTCAGAATATTTTAAATGCTTCTCAGATCTACTGATGCAAAAAAAAATCCATGATATTATGAATCAAATAAACTCATGGGCTTTTAGTTTGCCTATGAGCATTCTGAATGATGAGAACACAATCGTTTCTCTTTCCTCAATAAGGATTAATTTATTGGTGATATTCCTACCTACTCGTGGACAACTTTGGGCCAATATGAAGGTAAAATATTGCACAGTGTTTTATGCTGTGCAGAATTTTCTTGAGAATACAGCATGGTTTTCAAATCCTTTCTTGAGAAGATTTTTTCTTTTCTTCTCTTAACAATGCTTTTACATTAATGTATTTGACTGTTAGTACTTGCGCTGTTTGAACAGCCATAATTCAACAATTAATTACTAATTACTGCACTTAGATTTGCCAGTGAGGCGATTGAACATAAATTACATAATCATATTAATTTGTCTATGAGAGGAAAGCAGGGCTGTGGCCAGATTTACTGGAAAATTTATGAACTTAAGGTATGACATTGTGGCAAAAATGGGAAATATTATGTGCACTGCACTGTCACTATAAAAATAATTTTGAGAATCTTCACACAGAGTGTGCAGTAATGAATAGTGAAAGATAGCTGACATCATTGAGCAGATAGAATCTAAGTGTGCAACGCAGCAATAAAGATTTCTGCTGTAATGCCGGCAAGGAGAGCCCTGTGATTGGTATTGAGTACTGCAATTGATTTGTCATCTGGAGCAAGCTGTCCAGAGTTCATATATTGCTGAAATTAAGGCAAGGCTTCTCTTATTGACTAGATTAGGGGGAAAGCATTTGGGAAGAATAATGAGAATAAATGCTATAGCTGAGCATCAGTAACATCATAAATAATGCAATCAATAAATGACAGTGTCAGATGAAGACTACTTGAGACACCAGAAGTTAAGATACTAATTTGATGGTTGGAAGGTATGGAGGAACACTCTCAAAGGCAAAAGGAATGGCAAAGGCAGATCCAAAACTGTCTACAAGTAAATAATGCCATGCTAGAGCTCAAGTTGAAAAGAATGCTTCCACAGATAACACACACATGTATATGAATATCTGGCAGATACAGAGTCCTAGAGAAATTGATATATAAATAATAGCAGGTAAAACTCTGAAATGAAAAACCTGTTAACACTGAACTTTTAGATATGCTCAGTATCTGATAACAGCAGTGATGGTAGCTAAGGTGCTGTGTGCAATTTATAAAAGCAATAGCGTTACTAGCATCACTGGAATCAGTAAAGATCTGCCATTGACTAATAACACCAAGTTAACACTTGCAGACTGATTCTGTATTAAATCAATTACCTTTGATATGCATTTGGCAGCCAGGCTGCTTATGCAAGAAGAAGTAGCAACTTGAAAAAAAGCAAAACCATAGTTCACTGGTAATCATAGAAACACAGAATGATTTGAGTTGAAGGGACCTTAAAGATCTGCTGGTTCCATACCCTCTGCCATGGGCAGGGACACCTTTCATTAGACCAGGTTGCTCAGAGCCTCATCAAACCTGGCCTTGAAGAATTCCAGGGACAGAACCTCTACAGCTTTTCTGGGCAAATTGTTCCAGTGCCTCAAAGTAAAAAAAAAAATCTTAGTATTTACTCTAAACCTGCCCTCTCTCAATTTGAAGATATGTAAAAAGTCCTGCTCCATTTCTCTTGTAGGCCCCTTTTAGGTACTAGAAGGCTGCTATGAGATCTCCCTGAAGCCTTATTTTCTCCAGGCTGAAGAGCCCCAGGTCTCTCTCTCTCTGTATAGGAGAGGTGCTCCTCTTTTTGCTTTTTTGAGAGCCAAAAAAGCAAAACCAGAAGCAACTTTCTTGCCTCACGCAAAGAAGCAAGCAAACGTAATAAAAAAACCAGCATGTTTTAGTGACAGGGTGGATTTGACTTTGTTACTGAGAAAATGTGGTCGCAGATCACCATGAAGTGCAGATGTCTAACCTTTACCCAGTTAAGAACTCAAACAACTTTATAGGTACGAGACAAATCAGCATTTAATTAGACACTAGATGTCATTCTGTTGTGATTTGGTGAGCTAAAAACATAAGCCAGATACAGATTCCATCATCACAGCCCAGTGAAAGTAGGACAAAAAGAGACAGGGCAAGACATTCCTTGTTTTCCTGTACGATGAACAGACTCAGAGATGTGATATGTGACAACTGTGTGATAACTTTCCCATGTGATAGCTGCTCCTGCAGAATTTTCTGCATTGCAGGTTTTGCATTACCTACACAAGACCCTTGAAATCCCCCACACTTCAGGTCTGTATCACTCCTGTCTATTGCTGTGGCAGGGTAATATTGGAGTTTCTGGTGGAAATCTTATGCAAGCACCCCAACATTAAAAATCCCAAAATTATAGCTCTTTAAAAATGCTTGTTTATTAAAAATGTGAATGATTAATGTTTTGGAATGGGCAGATGCTGAAGTGATTCATAATGTGTATAAAATGATAATTGACAAGAGAAATGAAGAGGACCACAGGGAAGAAATAGAAGAATAAATGTCAAAAACAATGATGAGATTGTAGAATGTTAATACAAATGAAAAAAAAAAAGGAAAATACTAACAAAAAGATGAAACATTATGTTCTGAAGTACTTAACTGAATGATAGTCCTAATGAAAGGAAAAACAGATTTATCAAAGAACTCCTAACTTTAAAATTTGGTTATTGATCAAATTAATCATCCCCTCCTATGCAACAAATATGAGAGCACAGCCAGGGCACATTTTCCCCTCCTGCTGCAGGTGTGGCTCACGGGATGGCTGCATCCTCTGTGCACCCTGGAATTCGGGGAGCAGAGAAGGCCCTGCCTGGGCTCAGCCCCTGCCCATGTAGGGGGCAGAGGAGGAGCAGGGAGGTTGCTGCAGCAGATGGCTTCACTGACATTGGGGTGTTTGGAGGGGCTGGTGGGCAGCGCAGCCTTCCTCCTGTGCTGGTCTAGCAGCGTGTCACCCACAGAGAAAGCTCAGTCTTGTCTGGTAGGTTATAGATCCAGACTTATGCTCGGGGTCTGAGCCTCATTTTCAAAGCAAAGAAATTTTGTGAGAAAGGCTTTTTCCCAACAATCACATTTTCTACATTGTTTGCTTTAAGGAGTAGCTATTAGCCAAGATTGTTGGAAGTAATTTAGAAGGGTATGTGATTTTTGAAAAACTGTAATTCTCTGCAGGGTCAAATAAAATTATTTTGCAAAATTCTTGACTTATTCTTTTGTGTTGAGTATAATTTGTTATGAATCAGGGTCTACGTTTGTTTATTCTTCAGTGTTGTCCCTGGCTGGAGTGTGCCCCCCAGGATCACTCTCATTTTTTTTCTCATACAGCTGGTGAGAGCTGCCTGCAGTAGACGTGTCAGAACTGTTAAGAAAACAAGAAGAGAACTAAAGCTGGGGCTAATATGAAATAATTCAGTAGCTAGGCAGGTATGATACAATATTAAAATTAATTTACAGGAAATATTCTGCTGAAGAACATTTGAAAAACATTTTTTAGGTTAAAGACATAAAACATGACACATAGGCATGCCATTGCTTATAACATCAGTTTTAGGAGTTTCTGTTTGTCTGTTTGTTTGTTTGTGCCTTCCTGGTGTAGTAGGAGAAGTAGCATCCCATTCAAAGTATGGAAAAATTCTGTTAGAACTAAAAACTAGGATATATAATGGAATTTTTGAGGTGTTCTGAAGAATGGGATTTTGATATTTGTTTCCTTGTTCAGACATGAACACAGAAAGAGAAACACACACACAATTTTATGCCTCCTAATGGTCTAGCTCTGGGAAAACTGTTATTCAGACTAGACTCTTGGGTAATAGAAAAGAAAATGAGTATATACCACTATAAGTGAAAGTCAATTACCCTGAATTGGGGAATAAGGGAAGAAAAGATTTTTTTCCCGCTAGCCTCCCAAAGTTAATTCTTCCCTCTTAAGCATGCACTAATTTTTTGGCAAAAATTTCCATGAGGTCTTTTAGAAAATCCTTGTGGCATACTGTTTTAGCCTTCAATTTGATTTGATTTGATTTTGTCTTTGATTTTCCTCTGTCAAGGTTTCTCTCTAAATAAAAGGGTCCACAAGAAGTCTTCCTAGGCTAGTATACATGTCCTGATATTTTCAGGTTTTTTGTGGTTTCTTTTTCTTGTTTTGGTTTTTTTTTTTTAATTTTCAGGGTTAATTCAAAACCTAAAGGAAGTGCAAAGGTGCATCCACATGGTATTAAAGACTTACATATATACATAGAGACAGAGTAAAAATGATTTTGTGAAATGATCTGGTTATGAAGCAACCATTTGGATTCATGCACTGCTATGTGATAATGTGCACTGGGGCAAGATATAAAAAAATTTACAGAAATTATTTACACACTAGTATGAATTTGAAATGGATATACACTGATATGCAAATAGGAATCCAAGCCAGCTGACTGGCTTGAAGCTAAGGAATGAATTTGTTATTCACAGTGCCTTGGCACTATATTTACATAGGCCTAATTTTAAGCACTTTGCAAACATTTCAGTCTTTTGCAAATACTTCTGTATAGGTTTTTACTGGGATGAAATCTTCTTCATAGTAGCTTATAGGGTGTTATGTTTTTAACTTGTGAGTAAGGTGCTGTTGATAACACATTGTAAAGCTTTACTTTATGTATTCAACAGTCTTTATCTCATCACAAGAGATTTCTCACTTTTACCTACTGATTCCCTTCTCCATCCCACTGCAGGGAGTAAGACAGTAGCTGCACAGGACTTGGAGACCTACCAGGTTCACACCATGTAAACCTTGTATAGTTTGTGGTAGAACTAAATAAACTAAAGCAGTATTTCAAAATAAGCTCAGTATTACTGAGTTGTAAACAATGTAGTCAAGACACTTACCACTGCTTCTAAGAGGCAAAGAAAAAGATTATCTTTTCTTATTATTTATTATTAACAGAAAGGTGAAAAAATGTAGAGTTTTTGCTCACACTTACTTTTGTGCTACTACTTTTAAAAATGCACGTGCAAAAAACTTAATTTAACAAAATTATCTTTCCTTTGAAATCCTTAAATTCCACTATCTTTTCGTAATGACTTGGTGATTTGAGTGTGTTTCAGCATTTGTTCATACAAGTCCTTTGTCTTTCTGCCTGAACCATTGTATATATGCTCTGCATTAATTGCAGAACCACAAATAACATGATCTACTGCAAGTGAAAAAAAAATACAGGAGAACACTAAAAGCTTGAAAATACTTTTATTGTGGTTATTTTAAAAAAGGGTGCTCTTTCAGTGGTATTTTTGGAGTGTCTAAGTTTTGTGATGTCATAAAAAATCTTCAAATTCAATAAACGCAAAGGTAATAAAAGGTGAAAGATTTGAGAATAGAACTCTGTTTAATTTTGTTTTTTTTCAGCTAGTGAGTTTCTTATAAGTTAATGGTTGGCATATTGAGTTGATCTTAAAATGGACTACAGACTAATTTTATATCATGCTGGCAGTATTACCAGTAGAGGTCTAGTATGCCTGCTGCAATATTATTCAGTGTTAAAGTGTGAGCAAATACTTGCATAACTGTGATATGAAGTTTGGGGTTTAGGTTTCTAACCATGCAGCAAATGCTATTGTGGTAAAAATGACAGCTTTTCCATGTTTGCAGATTTTTGTGATTGCTCTGTTCTTTTCATCCATATGTAAATGTTGTGAATGCCAGGCAGGATTAGCTGAGAAGTGAGTTAGAACTGGATGGAAGCCCAATTACCTGATGCCTCCATGAAGTTAAGACAACGAAATCAAACCAGGAGAGGGTGTTTGGGCACTGGAACAGGCTCCCCAGGAAAGTAGTCACAGCACCAGCCTGATAGAGCTCAAGAAGTGTTTGGACCACACTCTTGGGTACATGGTGTGACCTTTGGGGTGTCCAGAGCAGAGCCAGGAGCTGGACTCAATGATTCTGATGGGTGTCCTCCTTATCAGCATATTCTGTGGTTCTATGGAACCCAGGCAGCAGGTAAAATGTTCAACAGAATGTTTCACATTAATTTCACTGGTTAGGCTCTACTTTCTGGAAATACTCTTAGTCATTTTTGATGAACAGGTACACCATATAAACACAGAGATTATTGATCAGGACTATGATTGCCAGGAAATGAATACACATTACTGTAAATGAAAACTTTGATTATGGGCATCATGCTAGAACAGAAGAAAAGCACTTCTGTTGAGGTGTTCTTCAGTGGACTTGGCAATGTATAATGTATTGCCTTAAGTAAGATTTAAATCATTAGGAAAGCATCTAAATTAGTGCCTTGACTACAAGCAGCCCTAGTTATTTCATAGTTTCCACTGAATCACTTGATGCCTTCAACATTTGGGAATATGTCTCCTAATTACATGCCAAACTAGAAAATGTATTAATACATTTTTAAAGGAGACTGGAGTTGACATTCTCACGTTCTAAAATAATCTGAAGCCCAGATTTTTTACTGATTTAAAATGATATTCATGTTACTGAATAAGACAGTTGAGACATAGCTAGTTTAAGATTTTTGATAACATGTACTATTTGATCTCATGGCTGTTAGACTCCTAATAAAAATCTTTTCTTTTTCTATGATCTGACACCTGTAGCAGTCTCACTTTTGTGTCAGGTAGCTAACAGTTTATTTTCAGCTCCAGGACACAGTGTGGGCAGGCATCCACATGCAGCAAATGCTGCATGCACTCTTAAAGCAGGTACCTGCTAGGTAAGAGAGAGCTGTCCAGCTGAAAACTGCAGGAGCCTGATGAAGCTTTTGGTATCCCTATTACCCCCCTGCATTTCTTTCCACTCTTTCCTATGCACTAATCTATTTCTCAGAATTATCTCTCATGTGCCTCCAGCAAGCTGGATTGATTTTGAATGAGCTCATATGTCATCATCTCTCCCATTAACAGTGAGGACACCATTCTCTGAATCAGGCTGTGGCAGATGTAATCTACACAAGCTGCTTGTCCCAGTCTTTTCTAGGAAAAAACTATGTTAAGGCAGATGGAAAATGAGTTTAAGTCAGCACTCATGCCTTCACTAAAGGCAAACCATGCCTGAAAAATTTGGTAGCCTCCTATGACAGGGTAGCAGTGTTGGTAGATGAAGGAAAAGAAACATATTTCATCCACTTGTACTTGTTCAAAGCATTTTATACTGTTCTGAGCAGCAGCCTTGTCTCTAAGTTTGGGGAACGTGGGTTTGATGGCTGGACCAGTTGATATATAAGGAATTGGCTGGATGGTGGCACTCAAAGAGTTGCAGTAAATGCCTCCATGTCCAAGTGGAGACTATGAAGAGTTGTATTCCTCAGGGATCAGCACTGGGACCAGTGCTGTTTAACACCAAATTCTTAATACTTTTTCAATTTCACTGAGCTCTAGCATACTCATTTACTATGTTTCTTGCTAGCCAAACGTCTCCTCAAGGAAAGCAAAATTTTGATACAAAGATTAGGCTATAATGATAATAGGACATTAGAACTTAAGCTTTCTTCATTCCAGAGTTTTAGATTTATCATCAAGAAATATATTATTTTTCTTATGTTCCTTGCCCTTTTCCCAGATTTGGAAACCATGGAGCTAGGTGCTTCTGTATATTATTGTCTCTCTTTTTAGTATTGTTTCTCTATTTAGTATTTGTATATTCTGTAGAAAATTCAGAGTAGTATTCAAACTTACTGTTTTACTGGAACACTACAGCTATTACAACCCTGGAGGAAGTAAATTCTTGAAAGACTATCAGCTTACCAACTGGTAAAACATTGCCAGGTTTTGTGGAGTATCAACAAAAACGCGTTTTGTAATTGTGTACATTGCCTATGAAACTTTTCAAAATACAAATAGATAGCAAAAGTATTTATAGTACAGGATTGGAATATTTTAAAGTTTATTTTGCATGTGGTAAATTATTTTATATGTATAAATCATTCTAAGATTTGTATTACTGTAAAGTAATACAAGACAAAGAATATGGAAAATTAGTGCATTTTTTTAAGGAGAGGTAGTAGGCCCATAGGTCTTGTGAAAGAAAAGATAGAGATGAGAAAGGAATCTGTGGGAGAAACATGGCATTGAAAAAGCTGCTTGCTTTACCTGAATTTTATGACAGCTCTTTAGATTTTAACAGGTTGCTTATGGCTGCCCAGAATGGTATCTGTGTCTTTCATGAGAACTAGCAACGCCATTTCATTTTCAGAACACTAAACAATCCCCACCTTCAAATTTAGATGGGTACATATGTTAATTCATAACCATTTAAGTACACAGCAGTAATGAGTTTCCTGCTAGGTTAATTTGTGTCATATTCAGTGTAAACACTTGATATCTGCTGGTAATCATTGTATAAAAGCCTGAACAACAGCATGATATTTCTCAGGAAAATTCTGTAATTATCTGGGGAAAAGATGATCATTAACACCTTATTTGGAGTTTCCTTGAAGTAAGCAGAACACATGCTTTAAAAAAGAAGAAAATAAAAACAGTTTGGGAACATGTCTGTTGCAATATAATTAATCATGTGCCAGAAAGAGTCTTTAATAACATGGTGTGAGCTGCCTGAGACAGCTGGCTGAGCATCTAGATTGCATTGGCATTACTTGTTAATTTGACTGTATCATATGGTAAAAATAAGGCAAAAAATATTTAAGAGTCATGTTTTTAGACTTAAAAATTATTTCAAATAGATGTAAAACCTATCACCTAACTCTGGGTGAAAGCACTTTGTAAAAATGTATTTGCAGTTTAAATGGATGTACATGTTTTCTGGGTTGTTTGCAGTGGATTGATGATACTCTGTTCAAACTTGGCTTTTCCCCATTGAATGTGGTGAACATTTTCCTATTGATTTTAACTGCAAAATTCTAGACTTTCTAGCACGACTGCCCCTGTGGAACACTTGACCAAAATCAATTAAATACTGTGAATTCAGTTAAAAGATTGTGCTGAGAATATTGGGGTTTTCCATCTTCACACAGTACTTTAAAACTGGATGGCACATAAAACACATTTGGGAGACTATTTCTGTAATATTGTTATTGATATTTTGTAGTAAAATACTGTTGGTTTACAGTGGATTGTTATTGTCTGTGATGCAAGCAGGTAGTGAAAAACTGCAATTCTGTCATTCTCCATTTGGTTTAAGGTAGAAAACCTGAACACAACTGTATAATGCCATTTATAGAGAACACCATAAAAACCCCCTTTAGTAATGCTTAAATAACCTTAAATGCCTGTAGTTGAAGCATTTAGTTTTATAGTTGCTTTTGAAGAGTGGTAATGTAATTCTTGGTAGAAGGGCTTTCCCAAAATTTCTCACCACACCATTTGTATTTTGTCATGCAGAAGTGAGAAAACTGTCATCCAGCCCCAGAGAAGAGAGTGAACATTTCTGAAGGAAATGAGAGGCAGGAAATTACTTGCTAGAAGAAAAGAAACAGAAGCCCATCATGGTAGAACAGACGGCGTACAGACAAGGGGAGAATTGGAAAAGGAAAATTTAAAAAATGTATTAATTAAGGAACAGTTATTTAAATGTGATCTTCCCAGCACTTAATCAGAAGTTGTAAATAGTGTTATAAAGATGATGGCAAAATGATGATAATGGTCACTTATAGTATCCAGGAAAGGTCTGGTGCTTTTGATGATTAATTTCTCCGTATAGAAAGCCAAGAGATATTGTAGCGTGTCAAAAAGGAATCGTTGTCACCATCTGAAAGAAGAAAAGATAAAATCAGACTGCAGAAACTACAGTGTACTGTTTTTGTTGACAGTTCCTGACAAAATCTTGGCCAGATTTCTTATTGACTGCTCTGCATGCCATGTCATCTATTATGTTCTGCCTGATGTACATTCTCTGACTTCAGAACCAGTGATGTGCATGTCAAGTGTTATTTGGTATCTTGTCAGCAGCAACAAAAAAAAGTAGGCAACATGTTGACAAAAACACCCAGCCCTGTGAGTAGACCTAGCTGAGGGCGTGAAAGTTTTAGAGCCCAAGGGACTTACTGATATCTTGAACTTTTCCCAGAAATTGAGATTCTTTCTGGGGGTTATATATCAAGGCTGGAAATCACTGAAAAGCCAGTGTAGCTTGTTGTATGAAAGAATGAGTATGTTGTTTAGGAGAATAGATGCACAGACACCTGTGAAATTGATATCAGCAGCTGGGAGACTGACAGTAGAGTAGCACAAAGTATTTGGAACAGGAGTAGCTAAATCAAATTTCAGAAGCAAGGTGAAGATAACATTCAGTAAAGGCAAAAATGTCAAGTGCAGCTGGCAGAAATTCCAGTCTCCTTCCACTACCTAGACCTGGAGTGACTCTTTGAACTCTTTTAGCATGAAGATGAAGCCATTGACAAAAGTTTCTTAGATTATGAAAGAAAAAGAGTGTGGCAAAAAAAATCATGCATGTCATTAAAAAAACAGTTGAATTACATTTAGATGAGTGACTGGTATGGAAAGCAAAGAAAATAAAAATTTGAGTCCTACAAAGCATCTGAGTGTGAGTAGTTTCTTCTAATATAAGACTTCAGTGGAGAAACTCATGGGATCAAGGTATGAAGAATACTTTAGAGAAACAGTGCAAATCCAGACAGTAGAAAGATAGATAAAAGAATACATGTCACAGCACAGTAGATTCAGATGTATTGTTGCAGATAATGGGAACCCCCCAATGCAATAGAGGCTGTCATTCTCAGAAGGACAAAGAAAACAAACACATATGTCTCCTGCTGTGTGGCAGTTGCGCTTCGCAGCTGATGGTGTTTGTTGCCTAACAAAATTGTTTGTTTGAGAATGGCCCAATGGTGGTGGATCCTTTACAAACGCTCCACAGTGACATTGCAGGAGGAGTAGTTACAGCCTAGATTCCAGTATTCCAGCCATATCCCATCAATATTCCAGTCACGAGCTGCATTGGGAATGACTGGTAGCTTTAGACCTCGTAGTGTAGCTGTACCAGCATACAATGCCTGTGGGGCAACCTGCTAAAAACTAGGAACAATTGCTACCTGACCTTAGGTACCTGTGGTGTAAAAAGGAATTTCTTAGTAATGAAACAGAAAATAAAACAGGGAACAAAGCTTATAAAAAGGTAGTTGTGAAACTGAAGTCTCCTCCTTCATGGTTTTAGGGGAAAGTGTTCAGCTTCAATCTTGTTTATGGACAATTCTTTCAAGATCTACCTCAGGAATACTCAGAACGTTGATTTGAACTGTATTGATCTCATATGAGGTTAGGGTGAGGTATTACTCCTGATTTGTCTGTTTAAACACAGTTTCCAAATATTTCTAAATAAGTAGCCCTTCAACTCTGCCTCACAGCCTATTTAAAGCTATTTATCTTAGCTAAATATACTGCTCATTATTTGGAAAGTGTAATTAAATTTGGTTTAGATAGACGGTATCATTATATCATAATTTTGAAGACTATAATATATTATAACCACACAATAATTTTTAGTAAGAAGATTAAATTATGGAAGTTGATATAGAAATAAATATCTAAAACAATACAATTACAATAAAGCTTTTCAGATCTATATATATTTATTGAAATTACAGAAGTTGTCTCAGCTTAAGTTACATGACAATTTTTTCTGGGCTTGTTTTAAACAAACATACAAGTAAAGAGTAATTGGAAGTATATGGATATTTCAAACAATGTTTACAAGCTTTTTTTACCTCAAAATCAAGATAAATTTTTGTTAGAGAGTCGAGATGGTGTTTTCTTATGTCATTTGAGGCATCTTGTGTGTCTTCAACAGCACAATCATATATAGCAGCCAGAGTAGATGGGTACTTTACCCTTTTTGGTTTCAGATTTAAGGCTAGAGGTATGTATATGCTGTTCCACATAAGTATCTATAATTTAACAGAGAAGCTTTTGCTGTGAACTTTGCATTCTGCACCATCTGTCACTGCCTACTTTCCTGTTGCAGAAGATACAAAACCTTTTTTACTCTCTGTGGATTTCCTAGAGATCTCTCACAGTCCTCCAACACCTCTTCATCTAAATAGTGCCTGCTAGTAGTTTTCACTGAAATTACAACTAGATATAAGTCCAATGTAAGCATAATCCCAAGACTTTCTAAATTTTTGACACTGTGGTTTAGGGAAGAATTCAACCTTTCCATTCATATTGCCTTGTACAACAAAGTATGAAAACCAGATATTTTTATTGACCTTGGCAGGTAGGGCAGAGTGAAATGCATTATTTTAAAGACTATTGTTGTTCTTTTATACATAGCTCTGAATTGTTGCAACCACTGTAAAAATGTAATGGGACACTAAGTAAAATATACATTCCACTTCCTGGGACATTCAGGTGGTTTCTTGTCCACAAACAAGCACTACTTAAAAACTAAAAACCCTACCAACCAACTAACAAACCCCACTTGGGAAATCAGTTCTGTCTTGCAAAGTCCTCTTTTCCAGAAGGTCCTGCACTCATATGGAGTTCTGTGTAGCATCGGACATTACAACCACAAAAGGACAAGGCAAGAAATTCCCATGTTGCCCACAGAAATGCCAGAGTTTCCTCCTTCCTCTGACTCAAAGGGAGATGGAAAGCTGCAGAAGGAACAGAGACAGGTAGCCTGCCGTCTGTGGTGCCTGCTGACCTGTGGATGGACTTGTGATATGTGAAAGGAGTTGTATGGTGTTTTATGTGGATGTCTTATTAATTCTGGTTAGTTTCTTTGGCTGGGGAAAAGTTCTGGTTCTGGAAATCTTTGCATGAGGAGTAATCTGCAGAGCAGAACTAGGCGTCACACTGCACATCTGGCTTCATGACTTGTGAAGGACAACAGTTCCTGAGTGTTTCTACAGTGTTAATGGATATCTAAATCTCACTTATCTGAGTAGCATAATAATTTGATTGCTCTAATATATATAGAAAGGATCTGACCTTTCAAAGCTCAGGGTGCATCCTTCAGCAACCAAGTGGCTGGGAATTCAGTGTTTTTAGGATCCCATTAGAACACATCTAATCTGTTCTGATGAAAGGGCTTGTTTACAGGTATGTCCTTGCCATGTCCCAAATTGATTTTCTTGTTGTGTTACTACAGAATTAGGGAGAAGTGAGAGAAAAGCCTAAACCATTTATTTTCCTTGAGAATCCACAGTCAGTACTTAAAATTAACCTGAGGACTGTCAGGTCCTCAAGCAATAAAGCAACTTTTCTCCTTCTCCCTCTCCCTCTCCCTCTCCCTCTCCCTCTCCCTCTCCCTCTCCCTCTCCCTCTCCCTCTCCAGTTACAATTTAAAAGTTATGCTATCAAACATAAAATAAAAAATCCTATTTGCTTAATTACAAGATACCTTTTTGCATGGTTCTGTGGAGTTTTCTTGCTTGCTTGAATTAAAAATATTTTTTCCAAGCAAACTTATTCAGTTAGAAAATAAAAAACAATAGGTTTCCACAATGAAATTGTTTTTTCTCTAATAAGAGAAGTTACATCCCTAAAAAGTCTAGTTGTCCTATATATACTCATAACAAGTTCAGAACTGAAGTGAAATCCAGTTTAATAAAAGAAGCTATATGCTTGAAATTGCCATTTCAAGACTTCTTTTTTGTATCTATAGTGATGTATGTCTTGAAAAATAAAAAAGTAAAGGAGCTTGATTTTACAGTGGCAGTTCATGAACTGGCACAATTGTAACCTTGTCTGTTACCAAGCAGCTGCTGAAAGCTCTGCCAATATGTGCTAAACAAGAGTAACACCAGTATTAAGATCACTGGTTATTCCAGCATCCTAAAGAAAAACTTAAGGCAATTTCTACATAAAATGCTTTCTACATATTTTATTTTACTAATCTGGTTGTGCATGTATGTTAAAATATGTTTAATCTAGAGCAGCAGCCTGTCTGTGCTGCCTGCAAAAACTCACTTATAAGTACTTGCCTTCATAGTGAGGCTACCTACTATCAGGCTGTCAGCATCTGAAATTACTGCAGTAAAATTTAGAGAGTAATAACCTTTCTTTTTCAAGGAAAATACGACAGGTGAGTGTTAATTAAGTGTCAGGGAAGAATAACTTCAGCCACACTTGAGCATTCTTCAGTCTACAATGTCTATAACTTTTGTACTTCCATCATTACACTCTGTCTTATCAATCATCTTTGCTGCAGCCTTCTCTGTGGGATTAGTCAGGTGTTGTGCCAGCTGCTGAACACACACATCCTGGGAAAAAACTCTTGTTCTGTGGGAATCCCAGAAGGTATGGAAGCTTGTAAATTATCTTCTGAATTAGGACCTTTTGTTCAATGTTTGTAGATATGTAGATACAATAGTAATGAAGCTTTCTTTTTTGGTTTTTTTTTTTTTTTGAGCCTTTACAGACGTGTGTATTAAACAGTCTTTAAGAATTCTTTTTTTAAAAAACATCAGGGAGATCTTGAACCATAAAATCATCTCTGTGAAACTAAGGCTTTTGGCAATAGCATTTGACAGCCAGTATTGGCAAGGGAAAAACAATCAGCAAACTGCTTTGAAATTATATAACAGTAATTTTTCAAATTATTCAAAATATTCCTAAAAACAGGTCCTTAAAACTAAATTTAAGTGAATAGTTATTTTTACAGGGATATAGCATACATTTCCAGAGAACAGTAGTAAAATTGCTGATTGAGCCTAAGGGTTAAAAATTTCTTCTATTGATTTTCACTATTTTCTGTTGCTCTTTCAGACATTAACAGACCCATGTTTTATTTGGGATATTGATATTCGTAGTATACACCTCACAGGAATTATTTAAAATAGTGAAACCTCTCCAGACATACTGAGTATTCTTGAGGTGAAAATACTCATAATACAGAGAACTGCCTATTTAAAAATTCAAAACAGACCAAGGTATTAAGCTGAGTACTTAACTTGCAGGTCAGACAAACAAGCAATATATAAATATATCAATAATAACACTCTATGCATATGCTCTATCATTCAAGATTTATTGATACATTTTAAAAATCTTGCCTTTTTCATCAAAATCACTAAACCTTTTGCATGAATACTAAATATGCCAATCCCGCCCCCAGTACAAGTCATCCCCAAACTATTTATGAATCTGTGATGAATTTGTAGGAAGGCATCAAATGGAAATAATGGGAAGAGGTGAGAAAACTGAGCTATGGGAGGTGTGAAATAGCCATGAGATTTAAAACTGCCTCCTGTAGGAGAGAGCACTGTGCATATCTTGCAGAATATGTTAGCTACTAAAATAGTTTGTAAAAGGGAATCTCCTCTGCTAGGTATTTTCTGAATCTGATGCTCCATTTTCTACTCTTTTTTATTTTGCTAGTTAGTTTGCCTGGTTTTAGTGTTCCAGAAAATGCATTTTCTAAGAAACAATTTTTGGAGAAGCTTGTTTTAGTGAAGGAATAAGAATTCTAAGTGATATTTTTTTTGTCTTTTTTTTTTCTTTTTTTTTTTTTTTTGGATTGGCAGACAAATGGAAAATATATGCTTGTGTAGTAAATGTGGTGGTTTCTAATCCATTATTTTATATAGCTCTGCTCCTTCAGAGGCAAACGGGGGATGGAAACAGACTGTGATTGATTTCATCAGTACCAAGTGCTCAAGAATAAAGCTGGTAGTGCTGACTCTTCTCTAGGTGTGCAGATCACAGAAAAACCATTACTACATTGCCCCATTTTTGTCAGACTGAAGATTGCCATGGCCACAGCATATGAGTGCTTCACAACTGCTAATTAATTTCTTTTCACAGGACTCTTGAGATAGCACAGTTTCCTTGTCCTCATTTTCTAGAAATGGAACTGAAATACGGAGGAATTAGGTGCTTTGTTCAAGGTCACAGAGGAAGTTGGGACAGAACTTGGAATAGAGCCTAGCTCAAAAATTGTGCCTTAACTAATATATCACTTCCCTCCCCCTGAGGTATCTATGCAAAGGTAGTCACAACACAGTTCTTGGTGAATCAAAACTCCTCCACAAATAGCAAGCAAAACTTGAAAGGTTTAGTTCCAGTAGGAGTACCACTACTTCCTAAGTAAAGGAAATATTCTAGAAATGTTCTTTAGGAATATTTTGAAATTTCTACCAGAAACAAATGAAATCATAGAGGGTTTTTTTGGTGGTGGTGGTTTTTTGGGAGTTTCTTTTAGGATTTTTGATCACTGCTATATTTTTGTTACCATTTTTATCAATAAAATGGTATGCTCTGTTCAAACTTTTAGCCTCAATTCTTATTTTGTCTTCCTGAACCAGTTGTTCTATCTTGCTTCCGTGTGTAGATATGCTATCTAAAAGCATGTTTATCCCACTGAAAATTTACAAGCAGATTTGTAGTTGGTCTCTGAAAAGCCAAAAGAACTCAAAGGAGATTATCATAGGAAAATAAAGTTTTTCATTATCTTTTCTTTAAAACAAGTTATGTTTTGTGCATTAGCTAGATCCCATAGTTTTACACTGAAGTAAAAGAGATGGGGATACTATAAAGGTATCAGATTGCTTTTCAACAGTGTCTAATGTCTGAAACAATTTCATTATCAAGGAATAGCTGGTTTGAATGCATGCAGCCACACTGAGGGTCCATTTGCAGTGGCTGAAGGTCTTCTACATTATATAATAATAATAATAATCTGGTTTCTAAACAGACAATCTGAAATTTGCAATTGAAAATTCTCATTTTCTTGTAAAAATCAAGCAAGAGTAAATGACTGAAAGTATTTTAATGTGTAAAATTATTAATAAAAGCACTGTAAAACTAGTCAGGATAACTTTTTGTGGGCTACCTAAAAACAGCATGGAAAGTGATTTTTTGCCTTGCTCTCTCAGTATGTAGTACCTCCTAAAACTACTGCAGTGGTGGGTTTAGAACCTTCTGATCATCTAGCTAATAACCAAGGCTCTAAAAATTGTGTATACTGTTATCAGTCATTTGCACCTGTAAATTCCTGAGTCTGTACAATAATTTTCACTAAAATAATTCTGTTACTGAGAGTTTATCTAACACATCTCAAAAAAACTTCTGTCTGGTTTGTGGCATTACAGATACCCTGTGTCTTGCCCAAGGTCTTCTGAAAAGTGAAAACAACCTTCATAAAATACATTTGTGCTGGAGCTTTGTTTGGTGAAAGATGACAAAATAAAACTTTATGTTTTTAACAAATGAGTTCTCGTAGGGGCATTTTTTAATTAGTTACCTTAACCTTACAGGAGCCAATTATTATGTAACATATTTGGCCCCAAATTCCCTCATAGCCTGTTATTTTTCCTATTGATCAAGCCGTTCTCTGCAGTGTTTTGTACAGTAAATGCTGTGCACTGGAGTCATCTCTGTATTTTGGAGTAGATTGAAAGAGACAGGGCCGCCGCTGCAGGTCAGATCTGCTGGGAGATCTGCGTTGTCATAATAAGCCAGTTTCTCAGTAACTTGCAGCAATGAAGTTCAGAGGCAGTCAGCTCTAGCAGCTGCTGAGCAGACTAAATATTGATTGGAAGGGAAAAATGAGGGAGATGGTGACCTATTCAGAGCCTGACAAAAATGTGGTTGGAATGATGCTCTTGCTAATGCAGCGCCTTCCTAGTTATCCTGCACAGTAGCGGGAGGCCGCTGTGCTTCCTTCCTGCCTCAGATCTTCCACTGCTGACCTCTGACATCAAGTCATTAACTTTGTTAGCCTTGCTCCTCCCTTGGAGTTTCCTAAAGGAAAGAAAGATAAATTCTTCTCAACTTGAGCCTCATCAAAGTCATGAGAGTCATTTTCAAGTGTAGTCGAAATGAAACTCCCTCAAGCCTACCTGTATTTCCAGCAATTAATGGGGGAAGTATTTACCATTCAAAAGGGTTTTGCTGTTTGGATTTCCTCCAGTTCAGAATCAGCTCTATCAAATTGGCCAGTGCAATTTATTACCTCCTCAGGGACATTCAGCTGTCCCAGCTAACCTTTCCCAGAATAGATCCAGCTGTGTCCTTTTGGACAAAATCTTTCCACTCCCCTAAAAATGCAGTCATTGTAAGGATGTCCTCGGCAGAACTATTAAAGATACCCTTAGGCCTAGCTCTGCATTAATGACCTATAGCTCATGACTTCCATTTCAGCTGTATATATTTTGATGTGAGGGTTAAGAAGGATAGCATAGGTTAAAGTACAGCAGCAAGATCCCCAGGGAAACAAAAGTGCAATTATTCTGTAAATGGCAATTCAGAATTAATGGTCCAGGAAAATGACTTTGCAGAGCTCTTATGATTTTATTTGGGATTGACAGCAGCTGGAAGACAGTCTATTACATGACAACAATGCCATGCATTTTTCTTAGTATGTTTAATCTATAGATCCTGAAAGTTTTCTATGTCTTCTCACAATTTTGTATATGCTGGCAGTGAGAAATCTGGAAATGAGGAAATGAGTTTAATCTGCTTGCTCAGAGTGATGTGGCCACTAGATGAAAATGGAACAGAGGCATCCTAGTTCCTTGGTGTAATATCAGTTTATTCTGACAGGTACTTCACTGATTGTGCTTTGAGCATCAGTGGTGAAAAATTAAATGGATGATAGAAGTAAACGTTTTCAGGAAGTGCATTTTGCTTTAAATCATGTAGAAGTTCTGTATGGAAATATATGCAACAGAGAAAATAACCAAATTGAAAGAATATATTAGAAAACATGACAGGAAGGGAAATTGATTTACCCAAGGCAAAAAAAATGGCCTTACCTAATAGAAATATATGTATAATATTTAATGTAATCTTGCACGTTGCATGTCAATATTCTCTTCATATGAACATCTTAAAGATAAACGAGGGGGAAAAGCCTGCCTTAAATTATTACTTTGCTGTTTAAAAAGTCAAAGAAACTCTTAGCTCCAACAGATTATTGAGAAATAAAAAAACCCAAAATAAAACAGTCAAAAAAGAAAAGAAATATTCCTAACTGGGCTACTGGAGCAAAGGGTGGGTTTTCCATTGATAGAAGATGGAGTTAGCACCTCAGACTTTAAAAAGACAGTCAGCTGAGCAGTGTAGCTCCCAATGATTAATCTATTTCAGGTGTATTTTATCAGTCAGGCTACAGCCTAAATTAGGCTTGTTACTTATCAGGCTTTTATTCAGAAACTCATGTGAGATTGTTTTATGGTCATGTTTTTAATGCTACCTTAGTAACTATACTTGTTGAATGAAGATTTAGGCTTTTCTGTTTGTTTTTAAAGAACTGAAAAGCAAACATGGATGTCCTCAGAAGCTCTTACTGCTTTGTCTTTTTTCTTCCTTTGAAGGGAATATTTTTTTCTTGGGTGTAAATTTTTCAGGATGAAAATTTTCGGTGATCTCCATAATTTTGTGAGGCACTGTAGATACCTGTGTTACTGAAGAAGACATAAAAGCTCCTGGTAGAACAATTTATCCTCTTGATTGTTCAAATCTGATGTGGCCAATTTGGTGATGGCTTATTTTGTCTGCAGTTTTACCAAAGCACCACTGATAAATAGTTAGAGATACTTTTGGTGAAGGGAGTTAGATTTCTTTCTTAATGGTAATTGCTTTCTAAATCTCTGTATGAATGTTGGTAGGTATGTAGACTCATGTATAAATTTTTCTTTAAAGTTTTTAAGTTTGGTTTGTATTTAAAAATCAATTCCAGCTTAAAGAGAGGGGAAAATATCAAAGAGATAATTTTATAACTTCTTGATCTGTGATCTTCATGATTTATTGTTTCAATAATTTTGTATTAAAAATGTATTCCTTTTTCCCAGAATGTGTAAAGAAATGCCTTCTTTTAGAAGCTGAGGTACCTAAAGCAGGTCTGTGTTTTCTGTTTTGTTTGTTTAACAGTTGGTCTAATAGTTACCCTTAGTGATTATAAATAGTTACCCTTAGTGATGGTGTCTTGCTCCAACTAGGATTTTTGTGTGCTTTACTAAGTGAATCATTAATTTTATGGGTGCTAACACCATATACCATGTTTATGTAAATATAAACAAGCTGCACCTACATTTACATCTGGTTTTTGATCTGGACATCTATTCCTATGATTTAGCTCAGTATCCTGTCTAGAACATTACTCATAACTATCTAGAATACAGCAGTCATACTGACATGATTTGGGTGAAGGAAAGGAGAGTGCTTAAAACTCATGGTATGATAAAATACTTGGAAATCTCATTCTGGTGGCATTTTATAAATGGATGACTAAAAATTTTAAAAAAACCCTGTAAAGTAAAATTTAAAAGAAAACCTTTCTCTTAGACCATTGTCTTAAATGATGATTTTAACATTCATATTAGGGCAAATGTTTACCTAACTGTGTCTTAGACTTAAAGAGTAAGCAGTTTCATTTTTTGAATTCCCAACACACATGCATATGCATGGAGTCACCCATATACACAAATTGCAAGGCATTAAAGTGGGATGACATTGGGAGAATTTTCTTAAGGAGACATAATTACACATCATGGTAAACTTACTTCTAAGTTTGCATTTTCCAGTCCAAAATTTAAATTTCAATATAATTTAATCTTTGCTTTCAATTTCCTGGCTTTCTGTGATTATCCTTATTAGATGCTTAGATGCTTTTCAAAATTAAGATAACTTGAGAATATTGTGGGACTGATCTTAAGTGGAGTGCTCACAATTCAAAATGCTTTTGTGAAGAACTCAAGAGCCTCAGCAGCTCATATGTTACTGACTTTTAATAGCTCATGAGCATCTGTGTACCTAAGTAACTACCTGGGTACATGAAGAAAAGCTCTTTTGGATGCAGTTACAATGCAAATAAAGGTCCAAGATGCATGAAAGAACTCTAAAAGCTCAAAATGTAATGAAAGGCCTCTAGCAATGAGGTATGAAGGTAGAAGAGCTGCTTTCCAAGAAATTCTTTAATGTTAGTTGTATACAGAAAATGCAGGGATACCAGTGAGTTGCAGAGAAGGGGGCTGCAGCATTGCAGAAATTCTTAATAATGCTGCCATCTACTTGGGAAGCCAATGACATGGCTTTATCTAGGCAGCATTTCAAATGTACTTTAATTCTAACTACAGGAACCTCATCTCAGACTGGGAAAGCAAAAAAGATTGCAACCATCTCACCTAATCTTACGATCCCTATGAGCTAGCAGCTGTGCCCCATGCTGCCTGGAGACACTTGCACTACAAATTCTGATAAATCTCCCACAAAGTGCAATTACCAATATTTTTTCTTTCAGAAACTAAAAATTATGTGCCATTTATCCTGGAAAATACTCAAATATATTCAAGTTTATGTTTCTAAAATAATATTAAAATTTAGATTAACAGTGGATTATTTTAATTTATATTTAAATACAGTACTAATTTTACAATATTGTAAAACATACTGTGTTCACATGCTCATTGTACCTTTAACTATAACACTCTTTCAAATATTAATGGTTGAAGATGGAATTTTTTGTGAATAATACCCCATGAGAATGTCACATGGGATGACTGCATGTGAAATATATTTTAATACCAAAAAATATTTTAAGACACAATAGTAAGTTCTAACATTTACAATACTTAACCACAAACTCATTGCTAAAATAAGACCTAAGGAAAATAATAAACCTTTTAGATCTAAAATACTTTTTATCCTAATTGCATTTTGCTGGATATTATTGTGTGGGAAACAGAATCCTGAAGTGACAGCCACTTCACTCAGCATCTAGGTAACAATTATCTATCTCCTCCAACAATGAATTTCTGAAATTTCCTATTTTATATGGGAAGCCACAGTAAATATGTAATTTCTCAAATGGATGAAATACATAAGGACCATTGAGAATATAATAATTTTCACAGTGGCATATTGTATATCAGTGTTTATAAAATGACTGTAATTTAATAAGAAAACTGATGAAGGTAAATACTTAGGATGTACATGATGGATATGTATGAAAACAACTTTTCCAAGGAGCTATCATAAAAACTTTATTTTTGTTGAAATCTGGAGTAATATTTGTTAATCTTTCCAACAACATCTGTATCAACTTTTCTTTCAGGTGCATCCTCACTACCCAGTTAGCATACTTTTCAGATGGAATTCACTTCTCACAATGATTTTAAGCTTTGATTTCAGAATTTTTAGGCAATCTCTGTATGTTCCTGTGTACTATAGTTCTTTTAGTTTTGCTGAGTAGCCCCTCTTCCTCTAGGTTTCCTTTTGAAATCAAACATATTGATTACTAATTTGTTTTAATTTGTTATTTGATTTAAATAATTTCAAATGGGAATTAAATAATGATAATCGAACCAGATTTATCTTCTGTCCCAAAATCCTTAATAAAGTTGTTGTTCCTTAGGAATGTTAAGGACTGTCACAGATGGTGCAGTGAGGTGAATGGGTGAAGCTATCACCACCTTTCATTCTTTGCACTGCTTCTGAGGCATTTTGCCTTCATTCCTGGACAGGTTTTTAGTGCATTTTTGCGGTAACTCCTTGTTCAATGTGATTTTCAGTATGCACTAGAAATCCTTCTGTGCAGTGACACAATCAGCCAACAGTTTCTAATCTGTCTTCAAAGTCTGTCAGAGCCTTTCCTTTCAAATCATGTAAACAACAAAACACAGAGAAACTTCGTGGAGGGTGGAACATGAGGAAGATCTCATGCCAAGCAGGGTGATGCCAGGCCAGTATAGGTACCTTCAACACACAGTGGCCACCAGAACTTAGAAACTTAGAGCCAGTGCAATGTGTTTTTTTTTTTTCTCCTAATTTACTTTTTTATATTCTATTTAAATATAATTTAAGACACCAAAAGAGTCTTGAAGAACCAGTTGATTCATTGGATATGTATTTACTGTCAGCCCTGGATGATTCTATACATTAAGGCCTGTATATTGTAACTGGTATAATTGGTTGCTGCTGCTCTAATTATTAAAATTAAATTAGTTGAGGCAGTTTTATTTTACTTCCTTTTCTGAGTTCATCAGCATGAGCCAACAGTTTCTTTATGTAGAGATTAAGGGAGGACACAACAAAAAAAGGGTACTGCTAGTGCATATATTAATCACAAAGACTTTGCAACAGTATAATATATTACAAATACAATATTGTGGTTTCTGAGTCATGATCAGAAATTTCAGAGGGTTCATGCTAGTTTCTAACCTATGCAGGCAGGACAAGAGTGGTTTTACACTACTGGGGAATAATAATGTTATATGTTTTTCTGGGAGGTAGTGTATAGAGAGAGATTAATGAAATTTAAAGAACTGAGAGTACTGCAATACAAATTGCAGTCCTGTGGCTGTTTCTGTAGAAGCAGGTGTGTGGACTTCTGCACACAGGTAGCAACCCTTGAACAGCATGATGTGGGGAAGAGAATTCAGAGTGTTCCTTGTGGTCTGTAAAGCAGTCCACAAGCAGTCTGGGGAGATTGGCTATGCCCTGTTAAATCAGCCATTGCTGTACTAACATATTGTGTGAGGAAGAATGTTAAATAAGGTCTTGGTAGCTACTGTGTACAATGCTCTTGCTGTCCACCTGCTGTTGACTGCATTTCACTTTCTCTCACTGTCCATCTGCCTTTTCTATTTTAATCCTCATTTGTGATGTACGTCATTGCTCTTTTCTGTGATGTCAACAGACTTTGTGGTTGATGTAAACAACTGTGGACTCTTAAAAGGCTGTTCCTTGTGAGTCATGGCATCCTAGAGCATCCAGGATTTTATTGGACTCTTTCATTCTGTGTGTGGGTACCAAAGGCTCCTTTAGGCATCGGTACTATTGTCAGGAGAGAAATTTATCAAAATTTTGTGCCAGGAAAAGTGTCCTAAAGAAAAAACAGCAATCTAATCTGGTGATACACATATCTAGGTACCTATCTAGAGTAAAAGTAGTATTGCTTTTAGAAAACAGGAATACCAAACTAAGAGGGAAAAAACCAAAATCCATCATCATTCTTCAGATATAAGGCTATCATAATAGGTCTCTTGGAGACCACTAGAACCCATGAATACTTTTTACACCAGCCATATCTCAAACAGTGACTACGAAGACTTTCAGAGTTTCTGATTGGGAACTCAGTTGTATGACAACTTTTTATGTGCAGAAATATGTGCCCTTATTTCAAAATATGAGTATGTTTTGACCTGACAGATTCCTATAGTCAGTGCAAGTATCACAGAGACTAAAATTCTAGTTGTTTTTTTTTTTGTTATTGCTTTTGACAGAATAATTCAGTGTAGCAAATGCAGTAAGAGAAAACATAAATGAGAGACTTCCCAACCAATAAAGACCAGAAGTGTAAAATCAGCCGAAGAGTTGATTCAATTCAATATCTTTAAGAAATTACTTCATCTTGGAAATAAATATATGTAATAAATTACTTGTAAAAGAAATTTCAAAGAGTTGACCATGTTCGAATGTGTACTACAAAATTGCAACTAAATAATAATTTTGGGTTATAATAAATGCACTAAAAATACACTCAAATTTAAGAACTTAAATCTTGAAAAGATACTATATGAATTTTGAATCTTGTAACATATGTGCTACTATTAATGCTTATTTTGCAGCTAGAAATGCAGAGACATGTGAATCTTGCCTCCCAGTATCATTTGTACTTTCACTTTGGAGAAATAGATAATATGATTTCGGGCTAAAGAACTGCCACTTCAAAGAACTACATATTTGCATGTGTAAGTTCAGGAAAGCAGCTGTGGGTGCTTTTTCCAGTCTTAGTATTTTAACTGTAATGATTCTGTATTAGTCTTAAAATTTTTCATGTAAAAGGAACATTATCAAATTTATTTTCTCTCTGGAATGGCAACAAATATACAAAGGAAAAATGTAATCACTTTCTATGCGACATTCAGTACCTAATAAAATTCATTACGTTTTAGTAGTTTTGTTGCCAGTTCTTGTGATTTTTCTCATGATAGATAATTTACCTGAGAGCTACAGATGCTAGACTCATTCAAGTTTGTAAGTATTTCAGGTTTTTTTAGAAAAACCCAACAACGTGGTGAATACCACAGGACTCCTCCAAAAAGCAGTACTAAGTTGCAATTAAAAGGAACCCTTTTTTTAACTAGCTTTTTCTTACTGATAGGTGAAAATTATTTTTTTTTCTTTTTAAAGTACTATAATTGCAAATAATTCCTTTTTTTCCTCCTCATGAGTGATGTCAAATCTTTGCCACATTGCTAATGAGGGCCTGTTGTTTTCCTTGTCTAACTTGAGCTCATTATAAATTGGTATTTAAATGTTTTAGCTAGGAGAACTCAAAAGTTCTGTCTTAAAAATTTTAATAATTATTTTTCTTCTTTACCAGTGCATCTCAGTACACTTTTGGTTGCTTTTCATGACTTCTCTATCAGAACAAATATTAGATTAATGAGTCATGTTCCGGGTCCTTATGTTTAGTGAAAATTTCCCTTCTTGGATATTAATATTCCAAGAGTGAATTGTATTTTATGAGGAAAACACATTCTAAGAACTATGCTGTTGATTGTACACAGAAAAACAAATCAACCATAATTAAATGTCATGTTAAGTTTCTGGGAAATGTCAGTGGGGAGTCACAAATGCACTTTAAAATACTTTGAAAACAAAAATTGCCTTATATTCCCAGGTTTAAATTATGTTATCAACAAGCAGGTCTTTATCTTCATTTTAATCTACTTCCTAAGTAATGAATGGAATTTGCTGCAAAGGATGCTGCTAATTGAAAAACACTCTGCATGTTTCAGTCCAAGATGCAGCCATTCACATCCATTCCTGGAAGCTTGCTTTTGCTATAATTCTTGTGACCTTGTGTAATAATGTTGTTTTTCACACTCTATTCTGCATCAAGATAGGCCTTCTCAGGACTGACTATATGTGTGCTGGAGAGGCAGGGAGCAGTGAATGCTTGGAGAGCCGTGGTGGAGGTTCTTGGGGAGTACTGGGGCTCCCCAACAGCCCCCACAGGACAGGCTGACTGGCTATCATAAAATATTCGTTTGCATGAGATCAAATTTTGAGCTTGCTTTCCCTCAGTAGTGTATTACATGCCATTCTTCCCGTTCCTTTTCTTGAACTGCTGACAAAGAGAAATCTTACAGCTTTTCCTAAAACCAAGCTCTGTTATGCTGTTTTGGGGTGACCAAAAGGAAAAACATCCACATGAACTGTCTCACTTAATTTTCCTGCCTTCAGAAAGAGGCAAAGATACAGACCAAGGACATTCTGTGTCCTAAACCAGACATTTTTATCAGGGTTTTTTCCCTAGGTTATGAACTTTAACTTCACAAGTAGTAACACAAAAGTATTTTAACTATTGATTATTTTCCATTGCTATATGGAAAATAATGGATTTCAATGTATGAATTACAATTTTATTTATTCTAAAATTGAGGAGAGTAGTTAGATTGCCAAAGTGATTTTCATGCCTAATAAAAAATAAGCAGTGAAAAAAGTAAGATTTGGTGTGAATTTTTAATCTCATGCAAAGACCATAAATCTCAGTAAGACAATAGCTATTTCTGTTTATTTGTGTGTTTGTTTCACTTTTTGGTCTGGATTTCTAACACATTTGACTGTCTCCATTTTTTCATGTTTGTATCCACATAGCTTATGGCAGCAATGTTGATGGCAAATGGAGGGCATTATTAGGGAGGCCACTGTGAAATTAATGAAATGTGTAAGCAAGGGCAGAAAGGAAGTGGATGGAAAGAATTTTAGACGATGAGAGAAACTTGAATTTTTAAGTTTGGCTTTTTTTTTATTTTTTCTTTTTAGAAATCTCTATGTGGAGCATGTGCCTTTGCCATCTATGTAGCAGCAGCCAGTCTCATTGCTTTCTATATTCTTTGTTTGAACCCACAGCCAAGGCGGATGTTTCGCTGACAGCAGTGTATTTGTTGCTACTTATCACACTTGTATTTTGTTTTCTTTTAGATAACAAAAAGCACAGAAATCTTGGGAGATGTGTGAATGGATGAGCTAAAGAGTTGCAACAAGACAGGATAGAGTTGGTTTGCATTTGGCAAAATCTGAACTCTTCTGCAGTTATGTTTATAGAAGAACTATTGATCTGTCTGATTATATTTGGATTATTTTGGATAAGGGAGAAAAAGTAGATCTGGATATAGCAAGTTCACTGACAGTATTGTATAAATGTTAATGAAGCTTCTAACTGTACACACTAACACTGCTGTGGCTTCTAGGATGCAAAACCTGTATTTTGGAAGGAAATTCTTAATTACAAGTAGGCACTCAGAGCCTACATCTGTTGAGGTTTTGCATCTCCCCAGGAGCGTGCATGACAGGCTTTCAACATTGAGCACTTTGCAAGCAAGTAATTTGGCATATTTAAGCATATATAAGCGTTCTGTTCTTGACACAAATGTGCTGCCATTGGTGTGCTGAGCTGTTCAACCTGTTTGCATTTTTACAGCTCATATCTCAATAAGTTTCAGCTGCTTTATTACACTGATGGGACTTCAGTACAATTCAGACATTTCAATGTCATTTCTACTTTTTTTTCCTAGTACTTTTTTTTCCCTAGTATTTTTTAAACAGATTTACCACATATTACCACAAAAGTGCCAAAAGGGATGAGAGGAAAGATGGTCAGAAGGAGTCTTTGTAATTTTTATATATATATATAAAGTTGTTCTGCACTTGAAGAGCTGTCCTATGAGACATTGCCTGCTAAATGCAGATGTAATGCAGAAAATTGTAGCATTCACATTCTCTGAAAAAATCCCTTTGCCCAGGATTTTTCTCCTGGGAAGCTAAGAAGCCTCAGAGAAAAAGAAAATAATTCTTATCCCATTTGCTTCTTCTGTGTTGTGCTTACATGTGGAATGTGTTTGGAGATTGTTTACCCGCAGGTGATTGATTCATTGGATTCTGATGTGAGTTGTTTTGACTTTCTAGCCAATCAGTGCTAAGCTGCGTGGAGACTCTGGAAAGAGTAATGCGTTTTCATTATTATCTTTTTAGCTTTTAGTAAGTATCCTTTCTGTATTCTTTAGTATTGTATAGTATTCTTTAATATAATATATTATTATAAAATAATAACTTAGCCTTCTGAGAACATGGAGTCAGATTCATCATTCCTGCCTTTGTTGGGGTGTCTCTCAGCAAATAAGATAGAAAATCCTCCTTCTTCTCTTGGTCTGGCTCAGTTCCTAGGTGTTGGCCAGTTTCAAGTGACCTGAAGAGTTTGGGATGGACTGACAAACTCAGACTGTGGTCCCCGCTCTCGTGAATTCAGCTGGTGACACTGCAAACCATATTCCTTGCAAGGAACATAAATCAGAGAACGTTACAAAATATAGATGAAAAGCATTGATTGTACGTTAAGTCTTACTATATACTAGTGTCATTAAAAGTGTCTCTTAGCTTTCATATTTCTTATATTAACTTCTTTGTTAACGATGCACTTATCTCCAAGGCTCTTGGGAAAAGATGGCTGAAGTTAAATGAGAGAAAACTGGAAAGTTATACAGACACTCTAGCAGAGGTTGTAGTGATATAGAAATCATAGGGTGAAACCTCGTTGCTACTCACTTGATGGAAGGTGGTTGGCTGCTCAGAACCTGTTCCACAATGATTCCCCACACCCACAGCCTGCAACCTTAAGCACATGATTGGGGGGATGGCCTGGAGGGTGGAGCAGAGTGGGGACACCTGGCCAAGCTCTGTTGAAATCCTTGGATATCCCCTTGGATATCCAAAGTGAGGAGTGCCTACGGTACCTTGTAGCTGATAAAGCACAAAGCAGCTGCCAACCAAGGTGAGCTGCTGCAAACCCAGCAGGCAGCTCCCTGCAGAGTCCTCACGAAGGGACACTGACAGACTGCTCGGGCGGGCACAAGGCTCTCAGCTTTCCTGGGGCACTGACAGACAAAACAAGCCCTAAAGATTTGGGGAAATCTCCCTTTTTCACACGATGGCCTTGAAAGAAGATGTTATTTGTAGTTTTTTGTGCATTAACTATGTGAGCAGGATCTTCCTGCAATGTGTTTGAAAGTAGCTCTAACTTTTTCCTAACCAGCTGTGTAGAGAATCTCTTCGGGAGAGCTACTGCACCACGGATGCAAAATTTACGAAGTAAAATACTTCTGTCAAGCAGACTGTTTCTCTGCTAATTTGCTGATGTAGCAATGCATATATTCACAACTTACACATTGAGCCAGTACTTACATTGCATTTTATTAAATCGCATTATAGATATTTTGATATTTGTTTCTCACTGTGCCTGCAATTTGTATTGACACCGTGCCTGCATTGTAAAAATACCAACACAAAAGCTGGAGTGATTTCAGCTTCTGTCAGAAAGGAATGAGTGGAGCTTTTTCATACATTTTCATGCATATTTTTAAGAAGCTGCTTGTTTTACACTGTCTAGTAGATGTCTTCTATGTTTCCACTAAAGGTAATGAAAATTGAAAATCACAATTGATATTAAATAGCAAAATAGCAAATTCAGCCATTAGGAACACCTGATAAGATGAATAAAAATTTTCAGAACTTATGTTGTGAAACAGGCCCTGGGTGAGAAATTACTGCTCTCTTAGGAAACCAGTGCAAATATAGAAGATTATTAGTATCAAATCTATTAAGCTGAAATTCTTAACAGTAAAAAAAAAAAAAAAAAAAAACAAAAAACCCAAAAACCACCAAAAAAACCACAAACCCCCGTAGTTAAAAGATATATTATTTTAAACAGAGTTTGCTTATACTTTCAAGTAAAATGTAAAGAAAGAAATGTTCTGGTCAAAGTCCCGTTATTGTCTCTAATAAAAATGAGATGCAATGTAATGATAATTTTTGCCACCAGAGAGCTCTTATTGCATTGTACTAACAATGCTATTCAAATATTTATTCATAGGCCCCATAATTAATTCTCATGAAGTGAAAATACCTTCATATTTATATTCTCTCTTGTTCTTTGTTCCCTGCTCTACTTGCAATTCCCACAGGGTTATTTCCAGTCATCAAACTGCACTAAGGAGAAAAAAAAAAGTCTGCATAACTGACTGCATAGCCAGAAATAGCACTAAAATCACAAAAATGAATTGCTTACAGAAACTAGTTTAGCTTACCATTAGTTTTATGTAATTCCGTTTTAAAATCCTATGCATCTTCCCATCATATATCGCCAAATAGTCCAAAACTGTTTAAAGATGAAATATATTTAATATATGAGTTTTCTGGGAAAAAGAGGCAGCCAAACTTGAAAGAGCTGATGAAGAAAGAGTTTGCTGAAAAAAAGAAGAAAAAATATTTTTTTAGGATTTGGAGTTTGACTCCATTCAAGTCAATATTAGTGATGCATAGTTAAACAGTTTATGGACAGATCCTGTTTCTTCTAGGGCTTCATATATGATTTTTGTATAGACTGAGCAACTAAATTTGGTTTAGTAACTTTCACTTTTAAAAATAAACCATGTTACCTATATATTTTTTTCATACTTGTGACATTCACATTCCAGCTTTAAGTTCCTGGAACCATGATATAAGGCTTCCTGTTTAGTATGGATGATAAAGGTTTTCTTTGCTGTTTGAAGTTCAATGTGCTTTATAGGCAGCCTCTGATGGATCAACATTAACCTTTTCTTCTGCTGTTAGAGTTTATATTTATACTTACCCAGTATTTCACTGTCAGCCTACACACTTTCTATGCACAATTCTACTTCACCTTTTACCTTGGATATATCATACACAGACTGGGTGTAAAAATGACAAAATGGGAAAAACATCACTTTACAGCTGTTTTGCTCAAGTGCAGCTATTAGCCAAGTCTTAGTTCAAGCCTCTTAGGAAAGACTTTTTATTCTTGCCAAGTGACAATTTTTAGAATATTTTCATACATTCAACTTAAATTATTAAATTTAAATTTATTATAGACAGCATATTATGGCCACATCCTGTGGGGGGATAGAATGTAAGAAAACAAAAATAGTGCAGAAGGTAATCTGGCCCCTGAGGAGTTGCAGCTGTACTAATCACCAAAGATTAGGAGCAGGCCTGCCCTTAACAGGCTGCAGCTGTGTCCAATAAGGTTAAGTGCTATAAAAGAGGGGGTTAGCTGGTTGAGAAGGGAGCTGGAGTTTGTTGGCTGTACTGTGAAGAAGGAGGAGTTAGTACTGCGAGGAGATGCTCATGAGAAATCACCAAGAAGGTATGGAACTTTTGCAATAAGATGACAACTGCATCCTATGTAATAGTGGACAGGTTCAGCACACTTTCAAGCTACTTGAGACACCTAATGATTAGTATGAATTTTGTAGACCAAATTTTATGTGTTTTAAATGCAGTTACTGATAAATCCATATTAATCAGTGGTAGGTTCATACTCTTGTGTTAATGTGGCTGGAACAGTTTCTGCCAATTATGCTGCAAAGGTGTTGTATCTATTTTATCAATTTGACAGCTGGTCTGAGGAAAAAATAATAAATATCTAGCCTGAGTATTCTTCTTATTGTAAATCTATGCTGAAAAAGCTTTTCTGATAACTTTAGTAATTTTTGTAAAAGAACTAATAAGACAAACAAACAAACTAGGATATTCAGGGTATCCTCCACAAAACAAAATGCTTGCTATCAAAACTTAAGCTAAAGAAGGAGTGAGATTTTCAGATGTTCCTTCCTTCCTCATGGGAACCCTCCTCCCAGAGCTTCCTTTTGAAGCCCTTCATTTCCTCCAGTCCCTCAAAGGTTAACCTTAAATCTTCTAAGGTGACTCATGTCCTGGGCATAACTGGACACCTGACAGTTCTAAACTCCATTCTTTGTGTCTCCTAACCAAGATTCTGAAACTAGTGATGGAATTTGTCCAGTCATAGTAAATGGCAAGACAAGAAGTTGAATTCCAATGAGTCAATGAAAAGACAGGTACAGGGAGGATGAGTGATTAATTCAGACCTACACATCTACCTTTTGGAGAACAAGATAGATAACATAATCCTGCCCTGCCTCCCACTCTGGTGGACCCTCCTCCCTCGCCTCCTTCCCATGGTTTTCATTCTTTCCCATGGAGTATGTGCACAGGGAGAGGTGATGCAGAGGATAAATATACCACCCGTCGTTGGAAGGAGCTTTCCCCACATCCAAAACTCTGTCTCTGCGTGGGTTGTGACATCCTCAGAGCTGACAGTGTATTTCCCAGTTGATTGCCATTTCTTTGAAGTCTGCATTAATTGTAGAATAAGCTAGCTAAACTACCAAGAAGGCCGGATTTGATTTTATATTCCTGAAAAATCTCCATGAATCATGTGGACATCTGCTGTAGTTATTTAAGAAACAGGTAGTATATACTTGTCCTCTCTTTTCCTTAATTCTAATGTCTAGCAGGATTTTGCACATGGGACTTGCAGTAACCCACTCATGGATTACTTTACACTTAAGGTGATTTGTCAGTTGCATTTATCTGCTTTGAATTGAGATGAGCTCCTGGGCTTCTACATTTTCACTTCTGCTGCCAGGAAGAGTTTGGTCAGAGAAGTTAAAGAATTACATTCCAAATGCTACAAAATGGTGTTGTGCTGTGTGGTGGTGTCACGTACAGTGATGTTTAATCCTAGAGACTACAGCTAGAAATTCCTGCTCACAGTGATGGCATTCTTGGTACTTTGTAAACCATATTTTCTATTAGTAAACTAAAAAAAATGAGACTTTTCTTCTTTATCATGCTTTCTATCATACCCATCAACTTCATGTATACTGTGTGAGAAAGAATTTCAGTGAAATAATTCCATCACATCCATTTAATTTTGCTCTGCTTGGCTCCACAGAGCAATGAGGACTGTCAGGCAAGGTCTGCTGAGCTGACAGCCATTTCATTGTCTTTGTGAGGACTTAACTACGTGACTACTCATAGAAGTGATATGTTGTGTAGTAGCTCTAGCACTGACAGGTTCAGGGATATCATCTCTCACCAGGGTTGTTTATGTGCTTGGTGCTGACCAGAGAATCCTGCATTTCCCCCAAACCGCAGTCTGAAATCATGATATTTCAACCTATGGCTAAATCAAGAACATCCCTTTTGGCCAAGCTTTAGGTTTCATCTACAGTTCAGTTCATCCTCACTGGTGGTGTGGCTGGAGAAACAGCTCAGTGCAAGCTGCAGCTCTGGGATACCAGGCTGCCTCAGGGTAGGTGGAGGTCTGTGTCACAGGCCACAGTGCTGCAGCTGTGCTGCAAGCAATTCCCACATCGCCCCCAAGCTGGGAGTAAGAGACAGTCACACTTCAGGCTGCAGCTGAGACCAGTCTTTCAACCACTATTTATATTTCATAAATGCAGCAGAAATTATTTGAGGATGGGTTGCGAATGGCAAAATTAACATCAGTTGTCTGAAAGCTTGGTATTCAATTACAACAAATGCAAAACGATTTCCCTCTAGTTCAAAAGTGTAGGAAAAGTAAAAAAAAAATGGGGTAGATGAGATGAATTCTGAGATGGATTTCATAGTCTAAGTAAAAATGAAAACTTGCTATTTAGGTAATTTTTAAATTCACAATGTAGTTTCCATTCTTGGCTCTTCTTGTTCAGTAATTAAATTCACAACGCACATTTCCAATTGATGGTGCATTTCTGCAAATAAAAGTTAAAAATCTGATTGATATTATCATAATTTTTAAAATTATTTCTCTAGTAAGGTCCTTAATTAGATGGGAATGTCTAATTCTATTTAATGCATTATACATGGAAACCTTTAATACTTCTTAATTTCAAAAGTATTTCTTCAAGTGGAAGGAATGTTTTACCAAATTTTTTTGCTGACAGTCCAATTCTTGAATCCTTTTTCATCTGTTCAAAGGTTGGACTTGATGATCTCAGAGGTTTTTTCCAACCTAATTGATTTTGTGATTCTGTATCAGAGATAAATTAGAGAAATAATTGTGACATACTGGGTAAATGCAGAAGTTTGGTTTTGGGTATTGTTCAGACTAATTCTTAATTGATTGTGAGAGATCCTGAGGAAAAAAATTCCTCTGGTGCGATTTAATTCATATCCGTGACATGTATTCCATAAATTCACTTCTGTTCAAAAAAAGAGCAGTTACAAAGCTAGCTGAAAGGAAAGAAAATGTTTTAAAAGGTATTATAAATTTTTTCTTCAGATACTGCCCTGCTCTGGCACCTGTGTAGTGACCTGGAAACACTTTTACATGACTACTTTTTTTCACTTACAAATTGAAATAAGGATGAATTGAAGAACTCACATTATCTTAAAGAGCATTTCAAACTTTATTGAAATTATTTCTGCAACACTCAGGGAGGTAGTCTCAAAAATCTTTTGCAATTACTCAGTTGTCTTTGCACGTGTCCGCCACGGGCGCGGTGCTGCCGACTGGGAAAGGACAGCGGGTGCTGGTGGCTGCTGTGACTTGGGGGGCACTGCCCAGGGTCATGGGGTTACTCGAGCTCTGCAGTGCTGCTCCCGTGAGCTGGCTTTGTGTTGTGCTAGTCAAGCAAATCAGGGTCAGCCTTGTCCCCTTAGCCATTAAAACACCTTCAACACCTCTGCTATGTGCAGGCTGCAGGGAGGCTGCTGAAGGGAAGGAAGCCCTCTTACAGAGAAGTCTGTTTTGGGGGGAGCCTTGGCAATCTGAATTGTTTCCTCTCTCTTACTCCTTGTTTCTGCTCGGATGGCATTTTGGTGTGGTAAATCTGTCACCATTTCCTAAAATCCCAATTAATTTCAACGTAGTACTTTATTATGTGAGTGGTTGATCGGGGTAGACCTCTTTTCTAGCGAAATGAGTTCCAAGCAGGAGCTACAATACACAGGTGTCACTTTCTTATTGTATGTAATGTCACACAGCTGTAAAAACAATTCACAAATACACACAAGGGAAATATATTTTCTAAGGGATGGTTGTGAAGAGCAAAAAATTGAAAAATAGCAGTATTTTTGAAGACTTCATTAACTCAGACATAAATCTGAACATTCAATAGAATAAAAATAAAAGGAACTTCAGATTGCAATATTTGTTGTAATCTATATTGTCATCCAAAAATAGGGAATAAAGTTGTTTAAGATAGTCATTGTGAAATGCCATTATGTCATTTTTCATGTCAGTCTGTTGACAGAAAATTGCTCCATAACCTGCAAAATCCTTGATTGTGATTACTGTCTCGGAGTGATTTCTAAGTAATGGACCAGGTGAATGTATTAGCATCCATAAACTGGATTTAATTCAATTCTATATTTCAAGGTAATTGTCTTCAACACAGAAACTACATAAAATGAAATTATTTTCAAATATTGATTGAATGAAAAAAATTTTTTGGAAATTAAGTGTACTCAGGATGTTGAGCAAAACTGTGATAGCAACTGATGTGAATATAAGTGAGGTGCAAAGGTGAACCCACCAAGAAGTCTCATAAAACATGATATAGTTGTTATATAGCTAAACTAGGAGAAGAAAGATATCAAATGTTCATTCCAAATTCTTCTATAATGGTAAGTAGGTCTGCACAGTGCAACCTTGTTTTATAGCCCGAAATACTCGTTAACTGTCACATCTGTCACACAGAATGCTTTAACTGAAGTTGCTTTGATTTCAAAAGCTAAAATTTAAGCTTTGACTCCACCAAAGTGCTCACAACATTCAAATGTATTTTTTTTTAAATCAGTGCTTTACTTTCTTATGCAGTGCTGCACTCCTGCCCCAGCCATGCAAGACTCAGCTTCAGACCAGAAGAATATTTAGTCAGGTAAAATATTTTGTGGTGTTGAAATCAGCACCATAAAGTCTTTCAAGACAGGAGAAGCTACACAACTCTATTTCATTCTTATACTCTATTCATTTTTGTTTTATCGACAAATAACTTTTTATTTGGATGTATGAATCACTGTTACTGATAATAGAAACAAATGAGCTGGATTCCCCAGATCAGCTATAATGGATGTTTTTGTTGTTCTTGTTTGTTCTAATCTAATCTGAATTAGATTAGAATTTAAATGTAGTGATTTATCTGGCTACAAAGAGGAAAATGTGCAATAAGTGCATGAGTTGTACCAGTTGAAGAAGTACAATGTAAAATTGGTAGCCAGATCAAAATGAATCTGAAAAAAGAGACAACAAATATGTGTGCGCATAAATACATGCTATACTTATAAATGTGTGTGTGCACTTAGACTGATTTATACAGCCCAAATGGCATTTGTAATTTATAGTTAGTCTTTATATAGTTAGTCTTTATTGCATCCTCTCGACTAAAAAAAAAAAATCAATCTAATCACTTTTATGAATGTAAAAAAACCCCGTGTTTGTCATGTTACAAAAAAAAAAGCTGAACTAATGTTAAATAATTGACTCCTTTTTTTTATCAATATGCACAAAACACTAAAAGATCACTTCATAATGATTTAGTGAAGTAAAGCATTTAAGACTGAATGATCTTTTTTTATTCCTGATTTGTTGTGTGCAAGATAAATATTTAAAAATCCCTTTTAACAGAGTACGTTATCCTGTTTGGAATACTCTATATTCCTCCCTTTCTCTGTTACAATCTATAAAATATTGACTTTACAGACAGCTCATTGGCAGATAGATAAATTCAGGCTTCCAGCCCCTGTCTTTGTTTCTCACATGAATATCAGCAACCACTATGTAAAATCAGCAGCATGCAAGTTAAACAGAAGTAGCAGATGGGTGAATTTCACACAGTCTTTTTAAAATTAATATAGATGGGTGGGGAGAGAGGGAAACATGGGAAATCAGTGTTTGTTGGTATAAAATGATGGAGTTGAAAAATATTAGCCTTTCACATGAATAGAAAATGTAGAACATAGGAACAGATTATGGACCAAATGAAAGGATCCGAATACTCGCTTTTACCTACTTTGGCAGATAGGAGGAAGAAGTTTTCTGTGCTGCTGCTATTTTTCAGTTTTCTCTGTATTGGGAGTAAAATAATGGAAAAATTAGATTCAAAATCTCATTCAGTTTTAAAAGACATAATAGAGAATTTTTGGGCTTTAAATATTTTTTAACTGCTGATAGAATTAAAATTAAGTGTATTTGGTTACCATGTACTTGAAATGTCTTTTGCTATGTGAAAAAGAATTGATAGTACTCTGTTGATAATAACATCAGCTGTCAGTCTGCTAGTTTGGACAGCATGACACACACACACAGCAGAAGAGAGAATTTTGCTTTATTATTATCTTTAAATACTCTATGCCTAAAAAACTGAGTTAAATATTACTAAACTGAATCATCATGCATATGCACACAATAGGCATTATGCAATATACTATACATACTCTAGACACTGGCATGGAGATATTTTGCATTTCTGTTAAGTGTAGCTAATCATTAACTTTAATTAGAATTTAAAGTGCAACAAAGGATAATCCAGAAATATGTAGCATTATTCATGCCTTGATTTGTCTAGAAATAAAAATAGAAAAAAAAAAAAGTAGAAATCCACAGGAACAGAAATCCTGACAGTTAATACTTGAATTTTTCTGCAGAGATGTAAGCATGTAAAAATCCTATGAGAAAACCAATACCTTGGTGACTAAAAATAGGTTTCATAGCTCATTAGAGTGTCTGTGGTTATTATGTGGATTCCTTAAGCAAATGTATACTTCACAATTTTTTCTGTGTGCATTGGACTTGGAATATCTATGCAGGAAGTAATTGGCAGAATCAGACTGGCAGTACATTTAATCTGTTGCAATGATATGACGAGCCTTAGGATGTGTTATTTATTCTGTTTGGTATTGGGGAATTGCCTCACCTATCTGTCAGACAGAAAATTCTGCTCTGAAATTAAGGTTTGGGTGCCTTCACTTCTGTACTGCATATCTATATTTTGCTGCAAAGTCAATAGAAAGTGGCATGAAAAAGCATTGCACCTGTCACATGACTCTTAATGGAATATCATTAAGTACAGTTTTTCATTCAGTCAAACAGATCTTATGAATAAATGGACAGCTATCATACAGAACACACTGAATTTTTACACTTAAGCGACACCACTGTTATTAATGAGGAATTACATAGACCTGACAGGAGTCAGGTCCACTTAAAAGGAAGTGCTCCTTAGATGTACAGGGTGCCATCCTCCTCATACTAGATAGAATCAAAAAGAGGAAAAAAAAAAAGAACAAAGTCAAAATATTATTAAAAAGTAAGAGGAGTACAAATATGCGTGCTAATTGGTCCTCTTTCCTCATCGTAACTGAGGTAGGAGTGGACCACAGTGCTCTTGTGGCATTTTTACATCTATGTGCTTCAGTTGCTACATGCTGCTGCAGAGGTAAGTTGTAAATCCAGTGTTCCTCTCAAGGTTGAGGCTGTGGACAAGAGGATGTGCTTACACTATTTGCTGCAGAGTGCCAAGTATCAGCCCTGGTTCAGAGAGCTTGCTAATTTATTTTGTAGAGAAGAAAAGGACAGAGGACATGTGTTCAGGGCATGTGCCAGAAGGAGGGAAAATAAAAGTCTTCCAATCTGCCAGCATCAGAGGATATTTCAATATATTATATTATATTAAGGACATAAGACTGAACCTCAATGGATTTTTGGGAGCCAGCTTGAACAGCTTTGCCCCAATTACACAGTCATTCTGCTAATTCACCTGCATGCTTTAATCTTGGTGAGAAATGATGCATTTTCTTCCTTTCCTATTGCAAAGCATAGTCATTTTACTTTTTCACCTTAGGGATTTTGATTACTACATGGAGGTATTGCTTACTGCCTTATTATGGTGCGGATGAGTGGAACAGCCAAATGACCCTAGAATAAGGGGAATAAGCAAATTTTTCTCTAATAGAAACCTGACTAGCTATGGTTAAAAAATTATATCTTCTTATATTTAAAAATATATATATACTTGTATTTTAAGTATGTGCGTATATATATACATACTTAAATTATAATTACAAAATGCCTCCTGTAAAGCAGATGTATTTTTCAGTTTATGTTACCAGACAATGCTAGCTGACCAGTCATTTAACAATGCAGATAATTCAGGCCATTGTCAGCCCTATAAGGAAGGCACTTCTTCGTGTCTAAATGTTTCCTGTGTTTGAAGAAGTTTTGTACTGAGTGTACCTGGGCACTGTTTGTAATGTAATTCTGGGGAAGCAGTGGTGATATCAAAATTCAAGAAACCTTGAAACTTATTTATCTTAAGATTTGAAACGACATTTGAAGTGGCATAAGAAACAACGAAAGAATAAGAAGTTCCCAGACAGGATTTAATATAGTATGGAAGTAAGAAAAAAATCCCAAACAAAATTAAAATTAGTTCTGTTGACAAGTTAGTCTTGCAGACAGGAATTGCATCTATTTTTCACCAGGTTTTAAATTAGGACTTTCACCATTGTACTATCCTTCCAAACTAAAGTTTATTGTTGGGATGAACTGAATGATAACCTATTAAAAAAACCCAGGTTTTGGATGTTGGGAGAAATTCTACTGACCTTAGATAAGATGCTAATGAAAGATCAGCAATGTAACTAATTTCTGTTTTGTTATAAATAACGAGGGCTAATAAATAGAATGTTTGTAGTAATCTCATTTATCTTGCATTAGATAACTTCCTTCAGAAAAGAAAAAGAATGACTTTTAGAAGTGACTAGCATAAATATTTTATGAATCAGACCCAGAATAATCTCTGACCCCACAAATACTTGCACTTGTGCAGATGAGCAATCAAACATTGAAGCAATTTTTACTACTTCTGTACTTCTGAAGTGTTTTTTCATTTGGAAATGTAAGGATTGATTTAGCAGGCATATAAAATGATCACCCACTGTTCCTTTCCAGCCAGCAAACCCCCCACTTTTTTTCTAAAACTAAGGTTCTGAGTCTTGAGGATCTGGTTACAAAGACCCTACACTTTTCTCACTTTAAGGCAACACTGAGCAATCTACCATAACAAAGGCAGTTGGCTCAGCATTTTAGGTGAAAATCTGTGGTTTGGAAATATTTCCTGCGTTATTAAAAATAAGTGCAAATCATTCAGATACTATAAGTGTGAGCACAAGAAACTAAAGCAATTGAAACCTCACTGTAAATCCCTGTGCAAGATCAAATAATAAAAACATTACTAGAAAACTCTGAAGGCTGAGGTCAGGTGGTGAGACACTGTTGGGAAAAGTAATTTCACAGTCTTCTTATAAAACTTGAGGGATTAATGAGTGAGTTATACTAAACTGACTGAAGACCACAGGTAAAATGGATTTGTTATGCTTAGGTCTGCACAACCCCAGAAATTTGGGATCCCAGAATACACAGTTTACAAATTGCAGGTTTGACTCTTCAGCAGCTCCCACAATAATGACCACTGGAAGGAATTATTTGCATCCTTTTCTATGCTAGGTTGTTTTGTAGCATCATTCCTCTTGTCCCTCTTTCTTTTTTTTCCCCCTGTCTACTCTAGATTAATTCTCCTTTTAAATTTAAATCTTTTTTACACAGGATTCCACCATGGATCCGTTATTGAAACACAGTTGGCAATGATGTTTTTTATGGAGAAGGCTTCTTGTAAAGATAGGTTAGAGATCCAAAGGGCTCAGCCATTTTCTTTCCAAAACTTCACACTTTGTCATAAATAGCGTATTCAATGAAATTTTGACAGAAGTTTTCAGGCTTTAAAAATTGCTTGAAGTGAAACATTTTGTACAGTGTTCATATATAGAGATCATGAACAATGAAATAATAAGAAAGTTTTAAATTCCTTTTTAATAGTTCAAGCATTCATTTTTAAAACATCCCATATGTAACGTTGCAAAATATAAAATGTATATTTTCCAATATTTAATAGATATATATATATAAAATGTGGTATCAGACTCATATAATGCTTCATTTTGGAAGTGACCTTTAAAGGTCATCTAGACACCTCCCCTTGCAATTAACAGGGACATCTATATCTTCAACTAGAGCAGGTTGCTCAGAGCCCCATGCATCCTGACCTTGCATATTTCCAGAGATGGGGTATCCACCATCTCTCTGGGTAACCTTTTTCTTTGTAAAAAGCGTCTTTCTTTAATGTATTTGGTGTATTCTGAACGAAGTCAAATATATTTACTGATAGAAGGTGAAATGAAAACAGATGTTTTCTGCCTTTTGTTAAAAGGCAGAAACTCAGAGAGCATCTTAATTAAAAGAGAACTTCTTGAATATTTATTTTGAAAATTTAAAGTTCAGATTTTCAAATAATTTTCCTAGGACTGTCTAAGAGCTTACAAACAGGAAAGGAACTAAGGCCAAGCAGCATTTTGAAGTCTTTAGAGCTGAGCTGAGGGTGCTGAAATAGCAATAAAATGGGAATGCTCTGATTTGAAGGCTGGGCTTTGCTCTTTGGTTTCTCTCATTCATGCCGTTGTCATCAACCCACATCCTAATGAAATGTTCACACAGAAATTTTGTGCAAGAACTTGCTGTGGTTTCCACAGGGCCAACTTTACTTGTCACATCTTTTTTGTGGGAGGCTAGCATTAATGTGATGGTCTGATTTAACATGAATTGTTCTTAACAGGCTACATGCCACAAACCTCAAATAGAGTGCTTGTCAAAAGATGGCTAACAATGACAGGCTAGGCAAAGCTGAGCAGCCCAGGAGCTCTTTGTGTTCACACCAGATCAGGCTTAGTGAACTGATGGAGAATGAGCCCAGACAAGCCTCCAGGGTCTTGTTTTGTAGTTTGTCTAATAAAGAAAAAGGGGGAAAAATTGGTAGGAATTTTCTGAGTTCTGTTTTTTTTTTTCCTGTGGTCTGTTTGAGAAGGAGCTTTTTTCCCAGGCAGGGAATAAGAAGTGTGCATTTTCACTGCTGTTAAAGACTACTTTTTTTAAATCCCTAAGCTGTTTTGATTTGCAGTTCCCTGGGGAAAGGTGCAGTCCTCCTAATCGGGATGTTACCAGGTTTGCCGGGCAGTCACTGTCTATGGTCTCTCCTAGGTTAGATTGCTTTGTTAAATTGAGACCTTCTTCATCACTGAAAAAGTACACTCATCATCTTCATCATGAGTGTCCTGCTACTTAAAGCTTCTTTTATTGTTAGTACCAAAGTATGTATTGACTGGCACAGTAACTAGCCAGTTCTCCCTCTGCTGCAATCCTCTACTCAAATATAACTATTTGCTGGCGGAAAAAAAATTCCTTGTCAAGTTTTCAGCAAAATTTTATGAATTTAATTTGTATTCAAGATTGTACTGTACTGCTAAATGAAGCCAACAGCTAGGTCCTTAATTTTGCCTTTGTACAGGATGCATTCCTAAACATGTGGTCCTGAACACTGAACCTGCTTATACCTTCTTTCTTCTTCCAAAATTTCCTTATGATGTATGTTGTGATGTTTGCTCACAATTTTTTTTCTTCTTATTTGTGATAGCTTCAAATTTTGCAAGAAAATAAAGAATTTCCTTTTATGATAACATTGATTCTTAAACATGGTCTAATTTTTTTCACCTGAGAAAAAAAGCATAGCAGATTCCATGAAGATTTAACAGTGCAGTGCTTCTTTAATATGGAATGTATTCACAGAGATTTCAGTTTAAAGAGGTTGTGCAGCATTTTGACAGGGTGTGTTAGCTGGACATTCATTAAGAGTGACCTGAACTGAGCTGAAAGAATCTTGAGTGTTGTACTGAAATGTGTCCTTTAGATTGTGTGCATGTTAATAATATATTAGCTATTTCTCTTGCTTTTGGAGAAATCTTAAGAAATAAATAACATAATGTGCTTTAAAAGTGAAGACCATACTTCATTGTCGTCTAAATCCCAATCCATGCTTCTCTGTAACTCCCTGTTATAATTACCTGCGTTTTAATAAAATGCATTTCTGTGCTTGTTCAGTTCCTCTACAGTGAAGCTTCTCAACTATGAAAAGCCTGAGAATAACACTGTGTTCATGAGCACCAAATGCAGAAAACCCTTTATATGTAAAGGTAAATTGTTGTGTTTTACCCGCTTTTGTTCTTTAAGAGAAAGAGACCAGGAAAGAAAATAATGGAAGAGTTTTTCCTTGACTTGTTGTGGATATAAAGCCATATAGCTTTTTACTGTCACTGATTTACTCAAAAATCACTCCAATACTTTTCAGTGTAGCACAGCATTAGCTAGATCAGCCCTTCTCTGTCCTCCCTTCTAACTGCATTAACCTGTTGTCCTTGAATTTCTCCTTCAAGTTGTGAACAAAGAGCTCTTCAGCTTGGGTGGAAGTGGGAAATGTGGTTATTGATTTAGTCATGAATAAATGAATGTGTGCTTGAATGTATGAGCTGATAAATGGATAGATGCTATTAGTTTTGTATATTATAGAAAACTCTTTTTGTTTTCAAGCAATATGCACAAGAATGCCAAGAGTCAGACACACACATACATTATTTCCAAGCCTTTATAACCTTTTGAGGCTATCTATATTTATGTACTGGAGTAGGCTACAGTGCATTTTAAAGCCAGATACCTCTGAAAGCACACTGCAGTCCCTTCTGGATGAGCAAACACTTGGGAAGAGATACACTTCTGAGGATGTTTCTCTGAGAAAATCAGGATTCACCTCCAGACAGTATCCCAGGAAATCTGTGTGAGGTAGATACAGACTCAGAAGCCCCCCTTCCATACCATGCTTTTAAACACAGCTTTTTGTTTTGGTTTGGTTTTTGTTTTGTTTTTTGTTTTAACTTTTTTTAGGTGAAATAAATGACCTATAGTTATTCCATTACATAACAAAGTCTCATTTACCTATGCCTAGTTGCTTTTATTTGTCGCAGCACATCTTCATTTCCCTGAAATTTGTGCTTTTTAGAGGTTTCTTTACACAATGATTTTAGTTATCCTAGTAGCTATGTATATATCATTAATCATAGTGCTTCTTACACTCTACAAGGCATTAAATTATTAATGCAACACAAAGAAACATATGCTTATATCAGGACACCTTATTTTGATAATAGAAGGAAATGTTTTTTTGTGTTGTGACAACCCAACACCAGCTTGTTAAAATTGAAATTGAAGGTTTATTTGCTTCATTAATTTGGTAAAAGTAGACTCCTCATAGGAAAATTAAACTGGTGCAAAAGGTATGTGTAGATTAACCTCAAGGGTAAAAAAAATGAATTGCACTGTCATACGTGTATGATTTTCTGATATTAGCTGTATATTAACCAAAGTGCTAGTAGCTGAAAATCAGAAACTAAGTGAGGAAGGAAAATGCTATTGGACAGCCTACTAGAGGATTATTTTACAAAGAATGTATCACCTAAAATGAAATTAATAGCTATTTTAACGGAAGGACACTTTCCTTTACTTTAGATGGCAACTTTTGAATCTGGAGAAAGGAGTGTATTTCCTTAGCATAAGTGCTACTAAACAACAGTAGCAGTTTGTATTTGCTGTGGTAAAGCAGCTTGTTGCTGAGCCCTGGCCACTCCAAAATTAGGATTACTAAGTCAAAGAGATACAGAAAATCACAGAGATTGAAGTTTATGATAGTTTTTCACCTGAAATGCACAAAGGCTTCCAATAGGTACACTTTACTGTTAGACAGTATATACCAAAGAAAACATATCATATTTTGTTCTGTCCTTATTCCATCCTGATGTTTCACCCATTACAGAGGAAAAATACAGTTGCCATCATAGCTGGGTAAGACAAGGGAGTGGATTTGGTAACTGAGGAGTCAGGGAATGAAATTTTACCATTGCCTTGTCCACTATTTGTCAGGAAAATAAATTAAACTTCACCTCCCTGAATAAATTTCCAGCCAATGAAGGAAAGAATTAAGAGAATATGATGAAATCTGGTGTTGCAATCCTTTGGGAAATTAAAATATTGCAGATTGTAATAATCCAAAACCTTGATTATGATCCCTTTTCCATTCTGTTCAACAAGGAAAAAATACAAATAATGGGAGGGTTTTGTTTGCCTTTTGATTATTTTGAAAATTTTTGGGAGCTATCAAGTCTGAAATGTGCGAGAAAGAACTGTAAAACTTTTTTCAAGTTTCGTCATATTCAGAAGTAATGATGTCTTAATGTATATGTTTCAAGGAAGGAATAAGAATTTAATTTCTTGAAGAGGTATGTATGCATATATATTTCAAAAGATTCCTTTTAAATACTGATATTTTAAAAGCAGTCATTTATTAAGCCAACCAAAGAAAAATGTTTTTGTCTTTGAACTGAATTTATGAGTCCTCATATTTCCTTTACCTGGGGTAATAGACATAGCTGAAGGACAAAAAGGATAATGATATTTATACACCAGTATTTATAAACAGATAAATGATAATATAAGCAGATAATATAAGCCTCAGACACTTTTCTTTTTCCCTTTTGAGGTTTGATCTATAGACTTGTCTCGTTTGTTTTCCTTTTCTGTTTAAGGATACTGCATATATATTGGTAATCTCTTATTTCCTAATTTTATAGCAGAAGGTAGAAATAATTGAAAACATCCAATGGCTCAGTACTCTACACTGACTGTATTTTGCAGGTCAGATCAACTTCCTCTGATACTATTAAGGCTTCTAAATTTTAATCTTTCTGTAGTCTTCCCCTTATTTCTTCTTCAGAGATGTATCTTTCTTCTCTAAAAGTGTGCCCAATGTAAATTTTTTTTTCTTAAGAGATTTTAGATTATTTGTTATTAAAGATTTTAGATTAAGATTTTAGTTTTGTAGTTATTAAAGATTTGATCATTTGTCACCTAGCACTGACTGATATACTGTCAGTTCCAGAGCATCCCCTATTTATGTTGTATTAGAAAAGTTTGATGGTTTGACACATCCACTTATAAGCAAAATGAATTTTTTGCTATCTGATGCTGTATGGGGATGAGATTTCAATGCAAAATCTATTTCATTGGTAATCTGTGGCACCTTTGACAGTGCTGAAGTAAGGTGGTTTTGTTCCCCCCACTGGGTTGCTGCTGCACAACATGCATGGCCTTCTTTTAACCTTCACCCCATGTCTTAGACTAAAATGAAAGATTTAAGTATAATTATAAAAGGTCTGGTTTGTAATTTACCTTTACTAATATATACTCTCAGTAGCAACTCCATTTTAATTTGGGTTTTGTCAAGGAATCATTATGCCTACAGATAATTAACTAATATGTTTCCCAGGCTGTGTAACAGATACAGTTGTCACAGCATCTTAGCTTTGTTCAGTGTCAGGTGAATTACATTTCTCTCCTAGGCAGTTACTGCTAAAGACCTTGAAATGAAGCTTTCATTATTTGCTGACTGCTTTCAGTGTTGCAAAACAAATCAGCAAACATTTGATTTTCATTTCATTTATTCTTTGTTGTCCACATATGAAAAATTAAATGAAGTGATCTCTTTGCCATTCTGCCATAATGAAGTTTTAAAGGCAGTTAAAGCAACAATGCTTTGAAATATCTTTTAGAATCAGCCGGTTGATAAGAGAAAACCAAATTTGGTGCATCCAAATTGTTATGTAATGTATATATTATGTAATGTCCATAAACATAAAGTTAATTAGATAGTAGCAGATCTTGATATTTTGGCTGTCAGATGAGCTTTGTGTATTCCTGCCTGTCCTCCCTTGCCCTCCCAAGCATGCCACTGCTCTCAGCAGGCTATGTATCTGACAAATGTAGCCCATAGCAAATCAAGCCCTGAAACACATCTGGGGCTGTGGTGAAGCTGCCACTCCTACTCAGAGCTTCCAGAACCAGGGAACTCTCAGTTGTTTGCACAGCCATGAAGATGCATTCCACCATAAATCTGACCTTGCCACTTTCATCTGCTGAGCTGTATAAATGGCATTTTGTAGCTGGATCACTTAGTGACACATGGAAGTTTTATTCAGTAGTGAATGGGAAATAAGTTATGTTAGGGTTCTTATCCTGAGCCCACACTCTACTTCCTGTGGACTAAAGATCATTCCATGCAGCTTACCAAGAGTATTAAGAGATCTTTGTACTGTAAATCCTTTTGCCTGCTTCACTAATATTACTTTAGATATGGACTTAGTTGCTACAGCTGTCTCCTGGGCAACATCAGTTAAAATCCTACTTCTTCTAAGAGGGCCTCTGGGAATTGCTTTCCTGTCAGAGCCTGTTGATTTCTGAGCTCAGGCCTTTTCTTGTCAGTTAATGGGTACAAATTGAGGAAATGGGCAGCATGTTAGAGCAGTGTGAATAAAGGAAGCATTGCTAAATGAGGTGGGTGGTAGAACCATCTGGACATTTGAAAACTTGCCTATTTCTCAGCTAGATAATTATCTAATTTCACTATTATTAGGCATGAGAAGTCTAAATGCCAATAACTTTGCCCCTGATCTAAAATACAACATCAAAATGCCTGAGGTTTTTTGCATATTAAGCTGGTTATTCTCTGCTGCATTTTTAGTTGTACTTTTTATTGATGTTTCTTGTGTCTTTACTTACTAATAGCATTATGCAAGTTATGACCTTTTCCCTTAACTTGAATAACATTTTTGAATGCATTTTGCATCCATTAAAAAATTAATAATTTTGAAGGTTTTCTAGATAGTGTGCATTAGTGATAGGTCACTATTTTAAATGTTGAGTAGTATTATAACAACTGTGAAACACTTCCATTATGGAATTCAGTCTCTAAAACCTAAAGAGATCCCTAAGAGTATTTTAAGCCTCTTTGGTCCAACACATAGAACATTTTTCCTAGAATAAGACTAAAGAAAATAAATTCTTTGTTATAATTTCTATATAATTTCCTAGGCAGACAAATTTTAAAATGAAAAATAATCTGGGGGCTTTTACTGGCTTGACAGAAGTTGTTTTTCATCTGAGAAACTTGATAATGTTTAGAGAGAAGGCCAATTATAAAAACATGATCTAGATGCACCTTACATCTTTAAAGCTCCTGCATCATTTCTGCAAAACATGGTATTTAGATAGTGCTTGTTTATTTATTCACTGAACTTTGTTAGAAAGTCTTTGCAGTGATAAACAGATATTCCTCCAAAATGCATATATACAAAATTTTATTTTACATTTATAAATGAAGAACATAAAATGGAACATTTTAGACATCTTTTCAGAGCAGGAAAGAAGGACAAAGCAAGAAGAAAAACACCAAAGGACAGCCAGAACAAAAACTTAGTCTGACTGAAAATGAAAAAGAAGAAATCTTTGATTTTTTTTTACCACTTTTCACTTTCAAGTTAAGAATTGCTTGTCCTTTCATCTTCCATCATGAAGTTCTTGGTAAAATAAAGTGAAAATTAGCAGTAATTATTCCAATTGTGATTGATAACTATGATTATTAAATAGATATTTTAAAAAGTGTGCTCACAATGGCTTATTGTTTTAATCCCAGCGTTAGAAACCTGGGAATACTTCTAGTCCATTGTTTCATGGCCCTTCCTTAACCAGACACTATCAAGACATCCTCTTTTCTAGTACAGAATGTATTTCTTTCCTTTGTATATGAAAATATCTATACAGACTCCCAAAATACATGATCAATATGGTGGGGTGTTCTCTGAAGAGGCAAATTTTTTGTGTGTGAGAAAGAAGGAAAAAAGTTTTAGAATCATGCCTCTGGTAAGACATCTTTACCATGCTGTGGAAATTTAATGCTTTGGAAACTTTCCTCTTTCAGATCTCTTGCTCTGGGATTGGATATGTTCAAACTTCATATTCATTGCTTAATGAAAGACAATGAAAAATTAATTGAGATATTAGAAGGTTATGTCAGTCAGGAGTCTGTGGTTTTTTTTTTTTTTTCCTTTTTCCTGGTGCCCTCATGTACCTTTCAGTCTAATTCAAAGGGATAACAGCTGCTGGAAGTTTATTGCTGGCTACTAAGGCAGCACAGTAGGGCTGTCTGGTTTATATTGAATTCAAAACATGAGAAATTGCACTGGCTTGAGAGGGAAGGAAAACATTTTTACTATGGTAGTAAAAATGGTAGTCAGCTATACTCCTTTTTCTTCTTAAGCACAAGTAGACATGAATTTCTGTCTCATTTGTGCTCCATTCTAAATGGCTCCAGAGAAGTCAACATTTTCAGTGGTGGCTAAGAGTTCCTTGGGACTTCTATCTCATGGCAGTTCATCTAGAGAGGTTCTTTATGGCCATCTTGTGGATAATTAGTTTGATTATTGACTTACACTGATGATAGTAAACCACCTGTGCCATCAAGTCACAGAGTCCACTGCTTGAGAATCTAAAGATGAAAATATTGAACTAATTTGGTTTATTATTGTTACTGTTATTATTTATGGTGTCATGGTTTAAGCTCAGCAAACACTGAGTCCCACACAGCCATTCACTCACTCTCTCTCCTGGTGGAATGGGGGAGAGAATTGGGAGAATAAAAGTGAACAAACCCATGTGTTGAGATTTAGACAGATTAATAGGTAAAGCAAGAGCTGTGGACACAAGCAAAACAAACCAAGAAATTCATTCACTCCTTCCCATGAGCAGGCAGATGTTAGGCCATCACTAGGAATTCCAGGCACCTTCACATGAAACAGAGACTTGGGAAGACACACACCATCCCTCCAAACTTTCCTCCCATATTTCTTCTTTCCCAAGCTTTATATGCTGAGCATGACTCCATATGATATGGGCTATCCTTGTGGTCATTTGGGGGTCAGCTGTCCTGGCTGTGTCCCCTCCCAACTCCTTGTGCACCCTCAGCCTGATCACTGGTGGGGTGAGAGGCTGAAAAGGCCCTGACTCTGTGCCAGCACTGCTCAGAGATGGGGATAACATGCCTGTGTTACCAACTCTGTTTCTAGCACAAATCCAAAATACAGCCCCATACCAGCTACTCTGAGGAAAATTAACTCCATGCCAGTCAAAACCAGCACAAATGGGAAAAATAAGAAAGTGAAAGGCCTGCTCCCAACACAGACATTTAGAAAAGCCATGGCTATTCTAAAGGAATTAAAATTTTTAAAAAATCACACTGTTATTTATATGCATTCTTTCTAATGAATAACAGAAGAAAACAAGAGGGACTTGTGTTCCTTTATTAGAAGAATTCCCAGAGATGATAAATCATACAGAATTTTTGGCTTTTTATATCATCTGCAGTTTAACTTAATTAACAGAGTTATTTGTGAATGAATTTGTCCCAGGCAGGTTTTTGGCTCTCTGTGCTTATACAGTCTCTGACATCACTGAGCTGAACTTCTGCACCAGCCAGCTGCCCAGAGCAGCTTGAACATTTGCCAGGAAGGGGAAAGCCCAGTTCACCCAGCCCCTGCCTCTGCTAAGAGCCCAAATCTCCAATCTCCCTCTTGTCTTTCCGGTTTCACCCTCAGTGTATTGCCCTTCCCACACCCACTCCATAGAGAGCTGCAGCAACAAATTCAAGTCAGTTAGTCTTAGAAGATTATCTACACTGGAATAGGATCAGCTGATGTTTTACCAGAGATTTCATGTCTTGCAAGTCCCATAGCCCTTCCACTCTTGACTGCACCTTCAGTCTCGTGTCAGGAGGATGTCCCACAACCTTTGCACATAACCAGATACAAGTATCAAGACAAAGATTTGCAATTTTCCTAGGTTTCTCAGACTGACTAACGAACCTTAATTTCAGTGTATTCTGAAAACAGTGTCTTATGAAAACATTGCTGCAGTAAGAACTAGTGTTAATGTGCAAACCTGGTACAGAGCATAAACCAGGACCAGGTCCCCATCTAGCAGTCAAGTGTATTACCCTTATTAAACAAAAATAATAACATAAATAATTAATGATAAGTTACCTACAAAATATAAACTATGAGGCATTGCAGGTCTTCAAAGGGGTGCGATCAAGTAAATACTAATCTGAGCACTTATACAGGTAGTGCTAGTAAATTTGGGGAATGACTTTTTATGACTAAGTGGACCTCTCCTTCTATGTGTTTGTGTGGTCTGGTAAATTCAACTTTTCCTCAAAATATCAGTATTTCCATTGCCATTATATCACTGGTCTTGTTAAGTAATACAAAATTGAGAACATAGCCAAAGTTACTTGTTTTTCTTAGTTATTTGAGCTTGATTGCCTTATTCTGCATTTGAAAAGGGAAAACCTGATATTGTTTTTTTCATTTTTTATTTAGCTTAATGCACCTCAGTGGTGCTCATGTTAAATGATTTTGGGAATTCTGTCATGTACTGCGCCAGTTCAGAATTGCACTACTAAAGATACAGCTGTACATGAGATTATTTTTGTAATGAAGTTTCCAGGAAACCTGAGTGAATCTAGTGGAGGAGGGAGGAGAGGTCAAGAATGATAGGAAGAAAATAACAATCTGTAAAAGAAAGAATGGTGTCAGAGATATTGATAGCCCAGTGGACTGTGACAGGTGTAGTTATGCTCAGTCTCTGGGGGACATTTATGTCTACAGCTGGATACTCTGGAAGAAAAGGTGGAGGAACTAGCTGTACAGTGAGACCTGCAGAATCTCAAGACAAAACTTGATGATTTCCTTTGAAATTCAACTGCTGGGCAAGTCAGGGCAAGTTAAACATTGGAGAGAGGTTTAATGTGTAGCAGACACAAATCTATTTTTTATTTGTATGAGTTATGAATTTGCCTTTGAACAGTTTTGGGTTGAGCTTTTGGGAATTTTAGACATGAGTTTTCCTTAAGCTGTGTCTGTGAAATATGTCTGAATATATCTAAACTCATCTTTTCCTGTGTGCAACAGTGAGAAATGGCATCCCTATGAATATTCTAGCCTTATAGTCTTAGTTTTGAACTGACTCAAGATCAATATAAATACTACCAGAAACAGTTATGAGAAATTATCAGATTCTGAGCCCCACCATTTTCTTGATCCAGTTTCTTGGTCCCTGCTCCATCTGCCAATATTCCCAACCAGTCACAGTTCTCATTTTTAAAGAGAACTACATGACCTGTTCAATGAAACAAAATATGTTGGTGTAGTCACAAAGATGCATAAGATTTTTGGATGCTGTCTTTCTGCCTCTGCTTTCAGACAAATTTTCTTCACCCAGAATTTCCCAATTTTTTTGTGCTGAAAGGTACATTTGATCTGAAGTCACTGCTGAGTGACTGCATATTGTATGCTGTATGCAACAACCATAGGTCACAACAGTAAGAAGAATTTAGATTAGAAATAACCAATTTTAATGGTTGTATGTATTATTAAGTTATTATTAATGTATACAGACTACATATAGAATTTGCAAATTAGCATCTGGGAACATTTAAGATTTGTTTAATTAAAAGTCCTTGCTGCCTCTAGGCAAAAGTTGGCTTAATACAAAAAAAATTTGAGTTTGGGACTGGAAGAAATACTTTTAGGGGTGCATGATAATGAGGTCAAAATTTTATTTCTTTGAGTTAGTACAGTTGATTAATTATTTTTGTTCAACCAGAAGCATTTTAAGAAGACTTGGCTACCTAGGCTTATACAACAGGGAAACAAACTCTGGTACTCATCCCTGTGAAAACAATTCCACAGCCTAAACATTAATGTTTCATGTCTAGTGCTGTTTTAACTTCTTCAGAGTGCTTGAGGTACCTGTGTGTAGCTTGAAAGAATTGCCCAGGATTTGCAGGAGATCTGCCCCTCCCTGTAGCAGCAACTGGAGATATGTCAGGGTGTTCAAACAGCATCACCCCCTTTGGCTTGACAGCTACGTCCTAGGTTTCTCCTCCTTTCCTTCTGAATCCAGTCAGAGATCAGTCCTTCAAGAAGTAGAAATACTTCTGGTGTCTTCCCTTTCTTTGCAAGATTTTTGTGATTAAGATACTCACTGATGGTTTCGGAGAAATAAGTTTTCTGATTAGGATACTCAGACACATCTTCAAGAGTCTCTTAATCACCCAGCAGTCCTGGAGAGAAGAGGCAGGATTTGGCATGTGAAGCTGTTTCTTTTTTTCCTCTGAAGATAATTCAGCATTCTCCAAGAAAGGAGGAACAGGAAACCCGTTTCTGTGTATAATTGGCTAGAGTTCTCTACTGAGGTTATAGAGACTTGGCTGCTGGTTTCCACATTTCTTTTTTGGCCAGTGACTGTTTACAGAGTGAGTGAAGAACAAATAAAAAGGAAATGTTATACTAAGTGCTATTAAAGTGCAAAAGCAGTGTGAAATGCATTCAAGGACTACTTATGTAGACAAATGATATCACTTGAGTTTTATCTCATTAAAAGATAGTTAGAAGTTTGTTAAAAGAATACCTCTTAATTCAGGCTATGCAATTACTAATGAAAACTGAGCTAAATTTGGCTAAAATAGTTAAATCTTAATTGACAATTCAAACATAGTCCTTCAGCTAGGATTAAGACTGAACACGAAGTGTTTGCAATTAAACATAAGTTGATAAAAGAGGAAGAAATCTCCCAGTGTCCATTGAAGTCTGCATGTAAATATAGTAGGAAACTACATGCCTGCTGTAATTCGGTGTCTTTCTTGGAGTTATATGAAGAAACAAGTTGTGTAAACTATTGATACAAAACATCCTTAATTTACATTAATGATAAAAACAGCTTTTAGTAAAAATAGTACTATTTATCTGAGAAATACTTTAAACTGTTAGTGCTAAGTCCAATGTCATTTCAGTATAATTTCTGCTCACAAAGATTTGTGGTCTTCATATAATCAAACTTCTAGAAATTCCACTGACAGACGTAATTAAATTATTGACTAACTGCCAGAATTGAATGGCCACTAAGTACATCCAACTTATTTTAGAATCTTAGAGGGTGCAGCAATTTTCAGAGTTCTTACCTGCATTTTGTCTCAGAGTTAGATGCTTACCTGGGCAAAGCCAGCTGCAGGAAACAAAGTGTTAAATTTCTTCTTGCAGATAGCACAGACACTGGTTTAAGGGGAAGAAGAGGGGAGATCAGAAACAAGACCTACCTAAGGAAAATTGAACTCCACTGCATCAGCTGGCAGTGTGTGTGTGTCCTGATAGTAATATGTCACTTGGGTGTAGTAGTGCAATCCCAGTAGGTGGCTGAAGAATTAGGGAAGGTAATGCCCTGAGTAAAATTTTGACTCTTCTTGTTTTGGAAAAGATTACCTGCACTTGCATGCAACAAGAAAAATTAATCAAGTGGCTTGATCTCCTTGAAGCATCCAGAATGAAAATTTGTGAAAAGTTAAGCACAGAAATAAAGGCAAGATGTTTCCTCTAGTAACAACCACATCAGTAAACTCAGCAGGACTCTGGCTTTGAGCACTGTCACACATTCATCCTTAACAATTCTCCTCAGAGTTTCATTAGACACTTCCTAAGAGAGCTCTTGGCTGTACCAACACATTTCCAGAGAGTGTCCATGCTCCCTTCAAAGATACTCTGATCGATCAGGACATGTTTTTAATACGTGCCTAGATAAGACCACCTGCTTTGGGGCACGAAAGGTTTACCTGTTGGGACACAAGCTCTGCTTGCCCCTTTTTTCAAGTTTTAGAGACCTTGCCCTTTTTATTTAGTAGAACAGTTGCTATTTGTTGGCCCAGGAATCGCCGAACCTGCTTGCTGTGATTTCACATTCCTACATTTTAGCAATGGCAGGAATAGCTAATACTAAGTTTTTCATGGCATATACAGTTTTATCTTATTTTGTTACTGACAGTTCCATGAATTTTTGCTATTTTTTGTATCACAGAGAGATGTTTTGGTGCATGTAGCTGTGTATACCAAAAGAATCCACCACTTTGCTTTCAGCACCAAACTAGAGGTAATACCATTTTGATGGCTGTTTCTGGTAACTGTGGAATTGTTTGTGGAATCATTAATCAAATTTCAAAGAACATTACTTCCAGAAGTGCACTCAATAATTTAAAAAAGTGTCCAAAGTGTTTATTAAAGATTTCAAAATGTGGGATGTACACACAAGATTCAGACCAATTTTATTAATTATGTCAATAAATTAAGGAACATTCTATTGTGAGGTCTAAATGCATATGTGGTCAGGCAAAGCTGACCATATATGCATCTTTCTCCTTTTTGAAGGGGTTCTGGTATAATATGACATTCAGCTGCTTAAGAACCTTCCACTTTATTTTTCCTTTTACTGTTACCTGCCTATTTATGCCTCTGGAAATTGGAAAATCAAGTTATGATTTCTCTTTTGAAAGCTTTCACCTGTCAGATTTGCAGCTTGTATTTCTTTCCATGCTGTCTCTTTTCTCACTGGTCTTCACTCTCACTGCTCTGTGTGACTTCTGGCTGATCCTTTTTTGCCTCTTTGCTGAGTGATGTGCCTCTTACAAGTAGATTTAAGCAGTTTTTATCAGTAAGTGAGAGCTGATAAACCAGCTATTGCTCTGCTTCCTAATTTAATACGTGTCACAGACCTACAGGTACTTCTGCAATTGATCACTGAATAATCTGAAATAATGCCCTGCAAGCAGGAACTGTGGTACCACTTCCTCTGCCCTGAAATCAAACCAAATAGAAGAAGATCACTTATTTGGGAAATCCTTTGTGAGGCTGTACATAATATTTTATCTAAAGTATGGGCTGCAGCATGGGTAGTAAAATGGAGATTGCAGATGTAGCTCCTATTTAGTTCTGTAATTTGTCTGGGGACTGGAAATTTGACCTACTTGATAGCATCCACAGTAATTATTAACATTTTAAACAGCATGCATTGTACGGGCAGCAGAATCAGTGGAAAGTTAGATTTCCAGGCTAGTAAGGGAAAAGAAAGCCCAGAAAGACAGTAATTTGAATAGATAATACATCAGGTAGCCAAGAGTGACAAGGGTCACTGGAAGGACAGGTAGAATAACAAAGGACTAGAAGACAAGGGAACACAATTTGAAGAAACTAAATTGGAGCAGAAACTATAAGCATAAATTAATGTTAACAAGCTGACAGAAGGAAGGGGTTTGTAAGGACAGGAGCTGAAGGATGAGAATTGTAGTGGGCTGTGTGATCCACACAGAGGATCAGTAACCAAACAGTAGCTTTGCAACATCAAATCATGTGTGGGAGAAAGAGACAAATCTTGCTGTACAGCTAGGAGTTTAGGACATAATATTACAGAAGAGCAGATGTAGACACAGAAAGAGCTTAAAAAATGGTTAGAGCATAAGAAAAGATGAAAAAGGAGCAGCAACTATGATGTAAATCTTCCTGAAGTACTGAAATTCTGGAAATAAATACTTTTTGATGGACAAAGACTTCTTGATACTGTTTACACATTGATTTCTCTCATATCCTGTGGCAATGAGTTTCATAATTGGATTACTTGTTAAAACAAGAAGTAGTCCTTATTGTTTGCTTTTTAGGCTTATGCTTTGTAAATTTTCAAGTGTCCAGTAGGCCTTGCATGAGAAAAATAAAATAATGAAAAAAAAACCCCTCCTATTTCTCTTTTCTATATAATTTTTTCTTTATAACAGGTTCCTACATCTTCAGATTTCAATGCAAATCTATCCAGGTACATTTCTGCATTTCTGTCTTACCAATTATCATTCTGTTTGTCTTTCTGATCACCAGTGGAAACCACTATGTGTTCAGAGAACCATCAACAATATCTGCAGAATCTTTTTTTTTCTTTGGCAACAGATAATTTAATACATCATGCAAATATGGTTAGAATTGTTCTTCATGTATGTTCACATGCTTTTTATCAGTTGCTAAAATGAAAGGTTAAATTCAGCCCCTTAACAACAGGATTTCCTTCATTAACTCCTTGGTGTCAGCCTTATTCTTGGTTACCATGAATAATTTTAAACTGGTGAATACCAATCATATTTTCTTGGTCTTTGAAGCTTCTCTTGACTTTAGTTGAAAGCTCTTGTTTCCCCATTATTTTTCATCCATTTCTCTCGTACTCCGTTCTCACTGTGTTTATTAAAATGCCCTACAATATCTTTTTAAATTCCAATTAAAATAAAAGCTGTTTAAAAAAAAAAACAAACTTCACCATAGTTACTATGTGTCTACTGACTTTGTGTTACACTATCTTTGTGTTGGCCAGAAATCAGTATAACAGGGAACTTCAGAAATTGTCATTTTTATTATTAAGCTGTTGTCTTCTGATATTGAGGCTGGTTTGAATGATAGTTCAGTACTAATTTAATTCCTAGAGAAACTGAATGATGAATCTCTTTGTGGTGAATTTTTACTGTTCTTTTTTTCCGAGTCCTTCCAAAATATCTTCGATATTTGAATAGAGCAAGATATCCCAGCTGAGCAAGTTTTTCTCAGCTTTCCCCTTTAGGTTAAAATTAGAAGATTCCTAAGCTGTTTTGGAGTCAAAACTGAGTTCCTAAGCTGTTTTGCAGTCAAAACTAAATTGCAAAAAGGCAATTTATTTCTTTCCTTTGCCCTTATTATCAGTGAGGATACTTTTTACACCTTGCTTATCTGTCAGCCCCGCTGTATCTTTGCCAGGTTCCCTGCTGATGTTGAGTCCATGATGAACATCTGGTACTTGATAGGGAAAGATATCAGAAGCTGAAACAGGGTTGTAGACAGACAAGAAACACAATTGCAATAAAATTTAAGAGGAGTAATTATTTTGGGATGTTGTTGATTAGTGCTATGTAGGAATTGCTGAAGCAAGAAAAAATAAGGTTTTGGTAAACAAGTAAAATAAGGTAAGAAAGAAAGGAGCTGGCAAGGTCCTCTAAAACAAATGAAGCAAGATTAAAAAACTTACAGAGAAAAGATGGACATGAGGATTTCAAAAACATATACATTTCATTATTCCAAAAAAAAAAAAAAAAGATAATTCTTTCCAAAGTGTTCACTTTCCTAACTCTGAGTACCATGGATGGACCATGCCAATTGGAGAGAAGACTTTTGCTGTTTTAGCAGCTCATCTAATTGCCAGGTTCATGACACTCAAAATGAACAACTGATATCTCCCCTAGGGCCATTTCAGATGACAGTCATGTCAGACCCATGCACAGATGTTTGACCCTCCTGGATAGTATGAAATCAATAAGATTATTTGGAATTTGACGTGCTTGGTAATCAAACCATATGTCTAGCTTCTGAGGATGGATTTCAAGAGACAAAAGCTCCAGGTATTTTAGTTTAAGAGTTTTTAGTCTGCTAGGTATCTCAGTTTCTTTGTTGGTAGATTATGGTTAATAGTTACTTCTTCTCAAGGAACTGTCAGTTTCTACTCAGTTGTTGAGTTGTGTCCAAATTAATCCCTACAGGAATGTTAAAATTAATCTCAAAAGTCCAAAGGTCTGTATCAATGCTCAATAATTTTCTTTTTGGTTCTTCAAGCACAAAGACAGAATATGTAGTTTGGAAGTTCCCAGGCTTACATGGGGCTGCTGTCCAGAACATTGTATAATTGCCTGACTTTTCTTACCCATTGCATTTCACTTGAAGTGTGAATATCAGCAAAGATTGTAAAGAGCTCATGAAAGTACAGAATAGTGGATCCCGATGTCAAAGAGTAGAAGGTGAGTATTTGCTGAACATGTAAAAAGAATGGGGGTGGGAGGGGATTCTAGCTGACAGTTTTAGCTAGGAATAATCCAGAGCCATATATAGATAGGGTGATGTAAATGCACTCTTCATACTTCAGCTTTCTGAGCTGCTCTCAATGTACCCTGTCTTCCTTTGCCATCCTTCTTTGCTACTTATAAATGTTGTTACCCAGGGAAGCCTTTTTTCTATCGAATTATATTGACAAAAAGATGTGATTTTTTTTTTTTGCCTAAGCCCTGGGTGTAGAGCAGTCCTACATGCCCACTGAAAGAGGTGGCCTTATTTTGGTAGGGTAAACAGTGTTCTAGCCTCAAATCCCTAAGATGCTTTGGAATAAAAGAAAATTGCATATTTTCCTTATAAATTATTAATTATTCTTATGTCTGTGACCTTTGTTTATGTTTTTCATCTTGTCCCTGCTATGTCCACCCTTTTCCTTAAGCAAGACTATGGAACAAGTGCCAACTCTTGGAACTGTGAACTTGTACCCAAACTTACACCTAGGTTGTTAAATTCAGACACAAGATAAACTGAGAGTGATCCACAGAGAATAAAGGTTAAATATTATATCAAAATCGATAAACCACTCATTCTGCCAATATTATTTTTTAATTGCTGGACATATTTCATGCAGGTAGTCTAGACTGAGTTTTTAGGCTGATTTTAGGCTGGGAACCTCTTTTTCTGCATTTCAGAAGTCAGACTTGGATAAAAGTTAAACTTAATAGGAGCAAGATTTTTGTTTTCTGTATTATACATTTATCATTAAATATTAGGGCGTCTAGAAATCTTCTGATCCTAAAAAAAAATCAATATCTTTTTTATAAATGCAACTGATTCTTGTAAATAAAATATTATGGCAACTATGTATCTATACCTTCTGAGATCCTGTTTTTTCAGTAATTTTATTTGAGTTTTCACTCTATATCCATAGATCAAATTCCTGGAAGTACTGTCTTCTGTTCTTAAAGAAATTTTTTAATGTTTTCAAAATGGGGGTGCATATTCAGTGATTTGTTTTTCTCTTACTGTTTCTTTTTTTAAATATAAGAGTTTACTTCTGGAGAGTACTTATTGTTGTGCTGAAAACTGAAATTGCCTGGCTTTTTGCATCTTATTCCTCTGAGATTATTTTGAGACATTTTTTGGTTCCATAGATGTCCATTAGTGCATATCATGCCGAGTCTTAATTTCCAATTATTTTTGGCATATTTATGTTAACTATCACAACACGAATCTTTGAATACTTTCCTCATCCCATTCTTTTCTTCATAATATTGTTATTTAAAACAGAAGGAGCTTAAATCATTCTTCAAAATATTCCATGTCATCAGATGTTTTGTCTGAGAATGTGGAACTGAATATGGGGCTCTGTGCATGGAAAACCTGGTAGCATTCTAGCCGCTTGAACTAAGACCATATGTCAATTTGAAAACTGAGTCCCAGTCCCCATGCTCCTGCTTGTACAGGGATATGGATAGATGTGGGCATGGATAGATAGAGATGGAAAGCTGCTGAAAGGCTGGTGTTAGCAGAACTGAGGCAGTACCTTTAGAGGCAAAGCACATAAATTGTGCCTCAGATACCTCCTCTTGCTTGCTCTACAGCTTGAACTAACTCGTATGATATTTCATGCCTTTGTTACTCCCAAGTTGTAATGTCATTCAACGTAATGGGCTAATTTAAAAACTAGCAAGCATTGTTGCTTTTGCAGAGAGAAGACCACATTTTAGATGCAGCCAAGTCATGTGCTGTGCTGTCATTTTCTCGACCCTGAAGCAGATGAAGATGACTCTCCCAGAGTTAATTCAGCCTTCCTTCACTTCAGCTTCCAATACATTTGTGTGGCAGAAACTTTTGCAACTTGCTCAATTTCTAGAGTATTTCAGTCATCAACAGGTCATTGATTTCAAAGATGAATAAGCATCTTCAGTATTTAGGGGAATCTGAACATCAACAGAGGGTAGAATTTGCACTGAAGGTTTATTATGCTGCTTTTGGTAGCCTGATACTGTCTTCTTTCTGTTAATAGGAGTTCTTCATCTAGTTCATAGAATCATTAAAGTTGGAAAAGATCATCAAATACAACCAGTAACTTAATAATTTCAGGTCTGCCACTGAATTATGTCCCTAGGTTATTTCATTCAACTTAGCATATAGGCTGCTGCCAGTGAAAGAGCTGAGGATAATAATATCTCTGAGAATCAGGTGTTACCATCTATCAATTCATGCAGCTTCTGGATTTTAAATTCACACTTTGTCTTCTCTGTTTTCATCTGATTCCAAAAATGCATCATATCATTTTAAGGAAGTCTGTGCTGCTCTGACAAATTAAAGCAAACAAATTATTTCCTAGCCTAAGGTGGTAATTGAGAGAGCTTAGAGGACCAAAATGAGTAATGAAGGTCTCATGATTTACCCTCAAAAAATTTGCAAACTGAGCTTTTGTCCCAGAGTAGTCTATGAAAATGGCTCCTTTGCAGTGAAATAGCCTCATTTGTCATGCTAAATTAATTGACCCTTGGCCAAAATCACACCATGTAAAATTTTAATAGGTATCAAAATACTTGAGACAATTTGTAAAGTTATCTTTCACTGTGTGAAATTAAGGAATTTATTTGGGTTTTGTTTCAGTCAGCCCAGCAGTAAGTTAAATATAGTGTGGTTACTACTACAAAATAAAGTTGATAGAAATATTTCAGAAGTTTTCCTTTTCCTGCTCCTTTCTTTCTTGTTTTTCAGTCACCTATAGAATTGACCTTTTTTAATTGAAATTTTGTTGGGGACGTTCTGAAAATCAAAGATATTTTTGATCCTTTCATATTAATGTTAACCAGTGTGATAGAAAACCAGATGTGATTGCCAAGCTAATTGTTCCTAGGCAAATAAATTGCATTTACAAAAACCTTTTCAAAATCTGATTTAAAGACTTGTTCTGGAAATGTTTCCTTTCTGTTTAACATAAAGAATTTTGGTTTTAAGTAGTTAATCTATTATTTATTAATCTATTTCTTTATTAATCTATTATATTATTAATGCCAGTAGAGTAAAAAAAAAAACAAAAAACACACCCCAGAAAGATAGTACACTCCTAAGTGCTTATTAAATTCACTAAAGTTTAATACCTTCATGGTATACAACACAGTATTACAGTCTCCAGAACTGTCACTGATAATTCTGATGATATTTGATTTGCAGATTTAAGATTTATGGTACTTTTCTGTCAAGTCCAGTCGTGGTCAGTGTTCATCTTCATTGCATCCCTTTTGTAATCTCGCACAATAAGGACCTGATATTGTGTGAAGCCTTCTGGGTCATATTGTCAAAAATAAAAGGAAAAGTCTGTAATCATATTCGAATATCTAATTCAGCCATAATTATTATGCTACAAACAATTGTGCATCTCACCTATGCAAAATATTGTTCAATGGTAACATTTTTTTGGTAAGAATTTTAAATGCAAGGCACAATAGGAGTAAATGATGGTTGTCATGGTATTGGCCAAATTTTTCCTCCCAGGATTCAGCTGAATAACTCTGACCTTGACTCTTAGAGATTAACAAAACACATCTGTTTTACTACCTGTTCAATGTTATAAGTCATAAGTAGAGACTGTACCCACAGATAAAATGGTGTAATTGGGATTTTGCCAGCCTCATTAGTGTCATTGATTAGTGTGCATTATTCTGTTTTATTTCCACTTCTTCAGAAGTTATGTCTTATGTTAATTTTCCTGTTGCTGTGTTTTTAATATAAATGCAGTTCTGTGGTTTGTGCTGTTGTTTTTTCTTCTGAGAATAATTCCTTGAAATATGTTTAGGCTTAGATTTGTCGTGATAAGATGTCTTTTGAAATTGTGTAAAGGGAAGTAAAAGGGTAATAATTCACTGACATGAAACCTGGGGCACCATATGAAAAGGAGCTACTATAAAGGACAGTGCAGCTGAGCAAGCCTGAAAATGTACAGGTGACTTAAATAGCATGAACCACACAAGCAGTTTTGCTGAAAGACTGGAAGGCTGCCACAGCCACATATAGATGCACCCCAGTTCTAGCTGGAGAAGGTCAGAGACAAAAAAAACTTGAGCTTTGGATTTATGCACATGCAGATGACAGTTGTCTCCTAAAGGAGATATTAAAAAAGAGGGGGCAAAGTCAAACTGATAAGAGCTTGTCAGTGCGATCCAGGCTCAGCCAGTCACTTTCTTTCTGAAGCTTGTCTGAGTGCCACAAGCATGCAGGCAAAATGTAGTCCTGGCATACTGAATGGTGAAATAAGAGGTGAGCTCAGCAGTACAGTGAAAAGTATTCAGGACACAGAATGACACGGCTGTAGGTAGCACTTGTGTGGTGTGAGAAGTTGAAAGCATCATATCCAAAGATGGAATAATCTCACAGATTAATTTAGTTTCAGATCTTAAAAAAATTAGGCAGCTGGTCTGAGCTAAATGTATAGTTCTCTTTCCAATCAGTGAAAAATGAAATATGAAATTCCAAGATGTAATTAGTCTCTGATACTTGGCCTTAGTGAAAGGAGCCAAATTGTCGGAGGGAACACAACAAAAAGCAAGCCTCACAGCCTGCAGAAATTGGAAAAAAAAAAAAGCTTGCAAAAGAAATAGATGTACCTGCAAAACTCATTAAAAAAAAAGGAGAATGTAAATTGTTTGGGGAGCAGCTGAAATTTTTCCTATGAACTTTAGAGCCAACCTAAATTAAAAGTATATTTACCCCCCACACACATTTTCTTCAAAGACCTGCTCTACATTGGGCAAGATGTGTTGTCAAGAGAATTTTCTCTAGCACATGTAAAAGACACATCTGAATTGAGATTAAACGTTTTAGAAAAAGTATTTTGGAAGCCGAAAGCAGGAGTTAAGGAGGAAAAGAAACTTATTTACCCTTGTAGTTACATAATTTTAGAACATCTAAATTATTTTAAAAATAAGAAGGTTTTTGTGTACCCATAAATAATAAAATAATTATTAACTTTCTTGAACATCCCATTGGTCTGTGTGTTAAAAAAAAGCTGTATTTTTCTTAAGGTTACTTTCTTTGTTGGCAGAAGTATATACTTATCATAACCCTTTGTAACTCATAATTTATGAATTAATACTAAATTGAATGGTGAGTAGTGAAGATGTAACTCAGTAACTCCTACCTAATACTGGTGAGCATTTCACCATTATACTGACTTTTCTTATTAATTATTTACACCAGTAAAAGTACTGCTTTTAGGAGAATCTTCTTTCTTATCCAGATACCATCAAAACTGATGCCAAATTTGTGCTTGAAAAAATTCTTGACTGAAAAGCCATCACACACTAGTTGCCCTGATTTAGTATTCTGGGATGCTTTTTTTGTACATTTACTCAGCACGGACAGCTTCCAACAAAGTGTGTTTGCCTCCCTGCATCAGTTGCATTAATTTGGTCTGCTCTGTAGGCACCGCGCGACGCCTGTCGAGGACCTTCGGGTCTGGTCGCGGCAGGTCGTGAGCCAAGGTGCCCATGTGGGAGTGCCCAGCTGCTGTCCTGACATCTCCTCTTTGACTCCTGCTGAGCTGCTAGGACTTGCTAGGAATTTTATGAAGATGAATGGAATACAGAGAAGAGTCATTGGGGAAAGATTTCAATATGTGCTCTGAGCAGCTGGATGTCTGCAAAGCTACTAGATTGTCCTGTAAAAGGGAAAATTTTAGTGATGGGTAAAAAGAATTTCCTGAGTATGTAATCTTTCAGTTTGAGCGACATTTTCCTTTTCCAAGTCAGATGAATCTTCAAAGTATTTGTTATTCTATTTCTAATATATTTTCAGTGTTTTAAATTACTTTGTATTTTGTGAGATATTGATTGTATAATTAGAGGGTTTAGTAGTCATTCAATAATAAAGCATAATCATAATCTTAACAATTGGATAGATAGATAGATAGATACATACATACATACATACATACATCATACATACATACATAGCTGGATGTACCATAATGGTTGTATTTCTAGCACTGATTGTGGTTTAATATCAATTTGTTTTGTTTTGGTTTTCAATCAAATGCACCAAGTGTGAGATGCAGTGCTAGAAAAGGCTGGCTGTAAGGAGTTTAACGTTCCCATGAGGTCAATGAAGTCTAGCATGTAATTCAGCCTATCTGTCTGAAGACACATGGTGATTAAGTATTGAATTGTTTGCTGTGTTTCACTAACTGCAATAGGTTACCCTCCATACTCTGTTACAGATATCTTTTGTAGGTGTTTAAACCTGAAATAAGTCTTTCTACTTGCAACAATATCTTTAGTGTGAAGAGGAAAATTGCAGTTTGCTGCTCTAGCATTTTGTGTTGCAATAAGTGTTAGCAAATAAGAAGCACTAGCAGCAATAACTTCAGCCATTACATTTATGACTCTTTTGTTTCACGCATCTTCTGGGGATTTTCAAATGTTTGGGTTTTTAAACAGCTTCTCTACAGATGTATTCTGTCTTTTGAGATGTAATCTCAGAGGATTGGGAGAAAAAACCCAAATATCAGTAAATGCTTTAAAATATAGAGGCTATCTCCTGGCCTAATAATTGACATTCTCAACCTTTCTGAAGATTCATGAAGTTCAAGGGTTTTTCTTGAAATACCAGATTTTTTTTTGTAAAAGAAGTTTAATACTTGACCATTCTTATTGTAGAGTTAAGTATAATTAAGTATGGACTGGCCTGTAGCATCTGTGTTTTTTTTCCCAGTGATTAGACATGACAGGATGTTATCTTCCACTGTGAGATGGAAGGTAATTCAGTTTTCAATGAAATTTTTTGTAATACTGATTGAATTAGTATTTAAGATATGTGCCATATTTTGTGTAGGGCATTATATGTTCACTGCTATTATTTATCACTGAGGTGTTTTACTACCTTCTTGGTATTCACAGGTGTGATAAGTCCAGAGAGATATTTGCAATGAATAGAGGAAAGCAGACTTTGATGTTTTGAGATTTTAGAATTATGTTCTGCATTTTCTTTAGTCTTTTTTGGAGAGGATTGTCTTTAAATCATGCAAGCAAATGGCAAAATCTTTTGCCATCACAAAAAACCTGCAGTTCTCTAGATCAGTCTGGAAATATGGCCTTTATGATACTGTATTGCAAGTGGAAGGGAATGAAGATTCAAAGACAGCATTTTGCCGAGAGAAGCAGTAGGTAAATTACTGCTTCATTGTTGCATGAAATTATTAAGAGTTTTGAAATACGTGATAGCATATATAAGGAAGGAATAACAGTTAACATAATAGTTTCATTCCAGAAAATGAAAACTTCAGTTTAGCTCTCCCCTCTGCTAAATTTGTTTTTCAGCAGTTCATTAAGAACAATGAAGGAGAATAAATGTTCCTGTCTTGTTTCATGCCCAGAGTGATTTTGGTGAAGTAAAGGTTTGTGGAAATAACATTTCCCTGAAATTCAAACAGCAACATATGTAAACAGAATCTGTCTACTATTTCTGCCTTCTAGACTTTTATTTAATGCCATTTTTTGTTTTTCATGGGTTTAGATGTTTATGAAATTATTAGGCACGATTTATTTATTGGTAATGTAACCTAGAAATATTATTAGGATTTCAAATATTAGTCCTTTCTTCAGTGTCTGGCACATCAAAACACTTATACACCCCTAACATGACTGTATCAGCCCTGTAAAACAGGAGGTATTTTAGTATGTACCCCAGGAGAGTTCTACTTAACTTAGCAGAACACAGAGAAATCTTCCTTGCAGCTATCTTAGCTTTGGAAGCATTTTAAATATTTAAAGATTCTTTATAGCAGTCTTGCCTTTCTCTTGTCATGAAATCCCTATCAGTTTTCTAAAGACAGTAAGTCTAAATGCAATTGCCTTTATTCTGTGGTGAGAAACAGAGTTAAACTATTTACAGAAAGACTAAATGCCTGCTTCTGATAGGACATGCTTGGATTTTTCTGTTGTAATGCAGGGCACGTGTGGACCTTTGGTTTTCCCATTATTGAGAGTCCCCATGAACTCCATGACAGAAGCAAACAGAGGCTCAGCAAGGGGCTGCAGTTTCTTTTCACTGATAGTTCGACAAACTGAACTGTATTGATGAAATTTCAAGAGGGTCACCACAGAAAATGAAAATCATGCAGTAAGTCATTGCATGAGAGGTCCATTGCTGAGTCTGGCAGAGATCAAAACAAGTTTCTTAATTCTTTCATAACACTAATCAATAGAAACACATGTTAGAAGGGTGAGATACTAGATTTTTTTAAATTTAAAAGAAGAGATTAGTGCAAGTCCTAGCAGACAGAGCCTGGTAAAATTGGATGACAAACAGAGCATCATCAGAAATAAAAGATGTCTGAGAAGCTGGTGGACTTTGAATAATGAGATATAATCAATATATGAAAATTCCTGGATCCAAACTGACATTTTTGTGGCTTGGAATAAATATGGACAATACCTTGTCAACAGCAGCAAATCTGTTTTTGGCACTGTGTTCTTGCTCCTAATTACTTACTCTACCACCTAAATACTGAGTGAATGTTTATTCAGTACAGTTAAGAAGGGGTTCTTTATGTCTTTGGAAGCCGAGAGCCTTACTTTACATTTGGTTGTATTTCCAAGAATGTTGAAAGCATTCCTGCCCTCGTGGTAGAGAAATGGAGACCACCAAATTAAGGTGTCTCAATCTACTCGTGCAAAAAAAATGACTCACTCGATACCAAATTTTTAAAAGTGAGTCATGGTTTTATTTATAAGGAGTAGGTAGGAGGATATGAGAACTCCTCAAGTCCCCTTAGGCTTTAGGAAATCCACAGTGAAAACAACTTCTAGTTTTCAGATCTGGGCAAATATTGTCAGTGTCCATTTTATCCTGGTACCTCAATAAACTTCCATTCTTACTGCATGGATCGTTAATTTTGAGAAAAAGGAGGTAAGGAAGGGACACTACAAAGTAGTAAAAGTGGGAAAAGAAACATTCAGCAATCACTTGGTACCCCCTTTTCAGACTGTCTTAGAAACACATTCAGCTCTGATGAGGAGCTGAATTCCAAGCCATCTGTGAATCCTCAAACTTGTACACCCACAGTGGAAAATGGGTATAATTTGTTTCTATAGCTGCTTATGGGATCTGCCAAACTTTTTTTTCCTCTTTTGGTTGCTTCTCTTTTCCTTCTACATCCGTCTTCATCCTTATTTTCTCTGAATTTCTGACCAGTAAGGAGAGGATAGAAGCACCATCTGTTCTTGAAAAGCTCTAAGTTTGGCTTCTTCTGCTGTTAATCAGCAGCAAATCAGACTAAAGCACGGCAACTGGTATTCCTCAACTATAATGTATGTTACAGCAAACATGAGCAAAAATTAATGTATCAGTGTTTAGTTACTAAACTAATTATGGCATGGCTATGGTGGGATTGTTGTTTAATTACTTCACAAATATGTGAAAAATGGAGATTTTTCACTCCCGAGGACATTTCTATCTGCAATCAAGCTACATCTGAATATTTTTCATTCTTTTTGGCATTTCATTTGCAGTATTTACTTTGGTATAATCTATAATCCAATTAACTTTTCCTCCAACAGTAGCACTAAATGTTATTTTACAGTAAGTAGAAATCATGGTAAAAGCTGTGAAGATTCTTTTCTTTCCCTTTGTGTCTATTGGAAGGACTGGTGGAAAGTCATATATATGAGAAGCCACACTATTTGTAAAAAATATGTTTCACTTCAAGACAACATTGCGGTTAAAACTCCACCTGACAATTACACCAATAAATATGTTAATTATTTTCCCTTTAAAGCATTGGGAGTTCTTAAGTCATTAGTGACCGTGAGTCCTTAGGTGCAAATGAGTCAAAATAATTCAATAGTGTGCGTGATTTCATGAAGAAATGTGGTGAGAATTGCTGTTTGAATCTGAGTAGTGTGCTGGGTTTTGTGCTGAGACATTTGAAGACTGAAAATGCATGTGTATGGAAAACAGTTTCCTCCCCTTGTGAGAATGGAGGAGTAAATCTTAGCAGTGTTTTGTCATGACTCAATCTTAATTTTGATCCTCTGCTTTTACCGCTACAGCATATTCAATCTTTTTTCAAACCAATACAAATAAAAGCATCACAGTCAATTCCTGGTTTCTGACGTTATGACAAACTGCAGAGAAGACCCATTATTCTGTCTCCTTTCAGTGAGCAGTAGATGAAGGAGGAATTTCACCCTAAGTGTTTTTTCACTGGAATCTCCAGATGGTCTGGTGTTACTGTGCTGCATCCGATGCACTGACAAATAGGCTGTCAGTGAAGATTTCTCCTGTAATGTACACTGTGAAACGAAGCCATCTATTTGTTGATATACATTGTTTGAAGTGTGTGCAGTTTGCCATGAGACATCATGGGAAGGTGACACATCTTTGCCTCTGTATGAATGCAGTATTTGATTGAAGTGAAATTGATGTGGTTGTTCTGAGATGTCAAATGAAGTAACGTGCTTCATTTGAACATGTGGTTGTTCTGAGATGTCAAATGAAGTTGCTATGCAGAACTAAGTCAAAAGTATTTCTAATCTATACAGGGTCTTATTGGCTCTGTGTAGACCCTCGATATTTTCTTATGTGAGTTGTCTAACTAGATGGAATTAGCTAAACCCATTAAAGTTTGATTACCTACCATTAACTAAAACAATAGAAATAGGGATTCTCATATTCAGTTTCTCATTGGATTGAAGGTTACTGCGACACTGGTGATTTGGAAGCTTAAGTAAACAGGAGGAATCAGAGTCTTAACCTGTTACCTGTTTCCCCTACTTGGTTATATCCCTTGGTAGAACTTCACAAGAAGTAGTTTAATTTTCCTCAAATTACTATTGCTGTAGATTTTGACTACAGAATTTTTCATGTTGTTGACTATGCTACATGTTGATAACTAATTAGTTTCAACAAATTACAAATGTTTTCTTGCCTTTGCTGTTTTAAAGTGAGTTTTAGTTTAGTGTGACCAGTATGGGTCTGCATTTAATCTCACAGAGTTACATTTCTATCTGCTGGAGGATAATTTGGTCTTCAAGCTATTTAACTCATAACCCACATGCATTTCATTTGTTCACTGAAGAAGAATACAATTTACCAGGAACAAGTGTACACTGGTCACCCACAACATCTTTCTCTAAACTGGAGAGAAATGGATTTGATGAGTGGACTGGTTGGATAAGAAAGTGGTCGGATAGTTGTGTCCCGAGGGTAGTGGGCAACAGTTCAGAGTCCTGATGGACATCGGTGAGAACTGGTGTCCTTCAGGGGTCCGTATTGGTAACACTGTTATATAATATCTTCATTAATTAAATAGACAGAGGGTTCAAGTATATTCTCAGTACATTGCAGGTAATGCCAAGCTGAATGGTGTGGTTGCCATGTCTGAAGGACAGGATGCCATCTAGAGGCACCTCAAAAATCTTGAGAGGTGGGCCCATGGGAATCTGTGAGTTGTAACAACGCCAAGTACAAGGTGCTGCCCCTGGGCTGAGTCAATCCCCAATATCAATGATGCTGATATCATTGAACAGGGGGATGAATAGATCAAGAGTAGATTGAGAAGGGCTTGGGGGTGCTGGTGGCTGAGAGGCTGGGCATGAGCTGGCAATGTGAGCTTGCAGTTCAGAAAGCCAGCTGTATCCTGGGCTGCATCCAGGGCAGCAAAACCAGCAGGTCAGGAAAAGTGATTCTGGCCCTCTACTTCACTCTCATGAAACCCCACCTGTAGTGCTTTATCCAGCTCTGGGATCCTCAGCACAGAATGGATGTTGAGCTGTTGGAGTGAGTCCAGACCAGTGTCACTAAGATGATTAGAGGGATGAAACACCTCTTGTATAAGGAAAGGCCAATAGGTTTGGGTCTGCCCATCCTGGAAAAGAGAAGGCACTGGTGTGACCTAATTGCAACCTTCTGGTACGTGGAGACAGCCTACAAGAAAGACAGAAGGATTTTTTACAAGACAGTGTAGTGAGAAGTGGGAAGGGTTTCAAACTGAAAGAGAGTAGGTTAGAAAAACATATTAGGAACAAAATCTTGACTATGGGGGTGGTGAGACACAGGCTGGAACAGGTTGCCCAGAGAAGTTGTGGACTCAGCAATACTAGAAGTGTTTAAGGCCAGCTTGAATGAAACTCTGAGAACCTGGTCTAATGTAAGGTGTATCTTCCTGTGTGGGGAGGCTAGAACTAGATGATTGTCAAGGTCCCTTCCAACCCAACCATTTTGTGATTGATTTTATGCATTTATTTTATAATATTCTTCCAGAAAGATTTGTTCTTTGAAAAGGCAACTTAAAGATATTTCTCAAAGCAGTCTCTGTCACTACATGCAGTCAAAAAGGATCTAAATCCTTCCACTACCTACAAAAAGCTTCCAATCAAATAATTCTATTGCTTCATTTCACTCATTATACAAGTGTATGTCCTGATTTCTAGCTGTAATTTTAATTATGCTTAAACCCATTAAGAAGTTCCAGAAGTAAGGAGTTGATTGTCCTGAATAGTTTTTGGGGAAAAAATTGTAGTTTTTCACTTCAGTTTATAAACATTAGAATCAATGTATTTATGTGTTTAGATTTATTTTCATGGTCTTAATTTTATTTGGAAATGAAGATTCATAAATAAGTAACTTATATGGCTCTGCATAAGCTGAACTGTTGCATGTTCATTGCAGCATTTAATAAAACTTCACAGTATCAATGCTTTTGACATCACTTTTTGATTTTTTTTTCCCCCTTGACCCAGTCTGCTTAAATAATAATTAATTCCTGCAGAGAGATTCTTCTACAATTTGGTGTCCAATGGTATGGATGCCAGCCACAGTGACTGTAACAAGTAAGGAAATAAATACTTTATTGAGACTTTTTGTGCTCTACCCTACAGAAACAACAGAATCAGCAAATACTCTGAGAACACAAAATAGGCAGTTTCACTTTGGAAAAACAGACAAGGAGATGTGTGGGAATGAGGTGGGCAAATCTAGTTCGCTTCCAAATAGTGTTACTATTCTTGTGTTAGTGTAGAATTACCTTAGAAGAATAGAAAGTTACCAGCAGGATTGACTGAAGGTGACTTTCAGAGCCAAATGTCAGTTGTTGACTGAGCAATCTGAAATATTGCAGACTAGTAATTTATTCAGATTGACTGAATTTATATCAGTTCAGTACATTTAATTAAAAAAAAAGGCGAGGATCATAAATATGCTGATCCTATAAACATTATGGTAGGTAGAGAAGTGTCTGTGATAAAGAATATTGTGCTACCTTTGTAAAATTTCATCCAGGTTTGACCAAATGGCAAAAATTCTAGTTTGCATATGCTCAGTGGCAGTTTTTGGACTCCAACTAGCCGATATCTCCTAGAAGACTGGCCTAATAATCTAAAATATGTGCGCATAATCTGGCCTATGATTTCAGTAATACTTTGTTTAGACAAAGCAGCATTGAACACATCTCTAAAGGCTAAAGTACTTCGAAAAATAAGGTGTTAGGTACCTTGTGTTTGTTACCCAGTGTTGAAAGAAGTCTTTTACTTCCATATGCCTCTTTTGCCAAGATAGATCTTCACTGAAATCTAAACTCATTGAGTAGATGCAAAGGAAAAGGAGCCAGTCTTTTCAAATGCTGTGTTGTACAGATAATCACTCTAAAATCCTGCTAGGAACGACTGATTGTGCCTTCAAATTAGGTACAAAAATATGCAATAAATAAGTCCCTATATTAAGCAACTTCCAAAAAAGAAAGTACTGGACACTTATTTAATGAGCATTACATATAACAGAGTCTGTATTGGAGAAAAAATTATACACAACTATAATATACATGTACAAGAGATCACTTTTTGTGTTGCTCTTTCCTGGCTCTATGAAGCATGACTTTTAACTTGAATAAAACTTCACATGTTTTTCAGATCAGAAATATATTGTCAAGTATAGCCTTTAAGATCATATTGTGTGTCTTCAAATTTAATAAAATGCATTATATTGCCATGAAAATAGATTGCAAATTGTAGAGACAAAAGTATGTGAACATGCACAATAAGTGTTTTTAAATAGATTTGGACAAGCTTACATATTATAAGTTATTTTGTCATGTATTTTAAAAACATTTCTGTATTTTTGCCTCAATTCTCCTTTGGTTAATTGTCCAGGAGAATGCAATGTAGATTAATTATAAATTATTAATTATATAGTATTCCTCTACGTTAATGACAGACTATTCCATACTTAAAATATAGTTTCAAAATATGAGTATCTGAACGACTCATACTTGATCTTAGTCAAGACTGGAAGATTGAATCAAAGATTCATTATAGAAATTTCTGGGTTACAACAAAATGTATGTCGAGGACAGATGAAAATCACCTTTCTTGAAAAATGATCTGTTTGTGTATTATTTTCCCTCAGACTTAATTTAAAAAGTCTCATGAAAAGTGCAGCTTTTTCCAAGCACCAACATTTCTCAAGGACTTCCGTAGTTTTTCTTTAAGTGTTTTGTTCAGGTACCTCTGTAAAAGAACAAATATCATTACAAAGTGTAAAAATGCACCTAGGAGCATCAGTCCTGTTTTTGCTAACATTTAATCATCTGAAATGCAGTATATACTGTATCTTTAATGCTTGTTTTCTAATCCACTTATAGATATTTCATGCAGGAAATGAAATACTGGAACACTAAGTAATGAGGAAAACACATGATACCAGGGGAGCTTGGAAAAGCAGTAAAAATGAATTCTGGCAAAAAATTAATAATCATATTGTTTGAATAGGTCATTTCTTTTCATCTGTCATTACTCTGAGAAAGAGATAAATGTTGTGTTGAGAATATCAGTCAAAGTGTTCACATCCACAGAGGACATGAAAGGAAAATGAATTTATAATCACCTGTATAGTGTGTAGGAGCATTATGAATAATGAGTCATACAAAATGCGTATGGACAAGGAATGTGCATATACATCCAGATTAATTTCAACTCATAATCTTAGTACCTGTCTGTCTGGATGACTATAGTTGAAAGATGATATAAAGCATTCTCTCTGACAAATTAGTGTCGTAAGTAATTGAACTTCAATGTTACCTTCTAGAAACAAAATTATGCCTGAATTTCACAAAGCCCTCTAACAATTGCTTCAATGGCCTGAAGATAGGGCAAATGGCTTCACTCCACTAGGGGTAAATTTTAAACTGTTATGCATTTTGCGTGCTAGCCAAGTGGAGAGCTATGATTTGGAGTCATTAATAAATTCTGACTGTTTTCAAATTTCCTGAAATAAAATCACTGATTTGTTTATTTGTTTTGGTCTTTGTTTCTTGTCAAACTCTTAGAGCAGGAGGAACCATCCAACCTCAAGGAGATATTTGTGAGAAGTTATTTATGTCATCTTCTTCAGGCAGAGCGGGTGCCTTGAATTTCTGGGTGCAGTCTCTGAAGAGAGGTGACTGTCTTTGGGGTTGGAGTTCACAGGATCACATGTGTGCTTCAATTGCATTGCCTGCTTTGAAGGCATCTACCATATTTCGTTGGCTGTATGGAGAGCTTGCTACTTTAATAAGGTTCCTTAACTATGTGCTTATGTGTAGGTGGGGTGGGATGGATCTAAGTTTGCCCCTTATAAAATCTTCCCTCTTTTCTACACATTTTGAGTTTCAGAGTTCTTTTTGTCCTTCAGGGATTTTTTTCCATGGGGTTATTCTTTTTTTTAATATTATTATTTTTTTGGTTGGGTTTTTTTTCCCTTGTGTTGTCATTTTGCTGTCTCCCTGCCCTCCTTGAGCATAACATTTCTGTCCCTACAGTTTGGAGGTAAGGTTACAAGACAGACTAAGTAATCAAGTTGATTCTGTAACCAGGTTTTTAAATAGCAATAGCTGGCTGTACTAGGATCTTATTCTCTTAAGTTTATTTTCCCACCATTTGTGTTTAGATACTCTTGCTTCCTACGCAGTAGTATCAGTCTTATGAGTATTCCCATGATTTTAAACTAAAAAGACACGAAAAAAAAAGTAAAGGTGGTTTTGAATTTGTCCTGCCTGTCTGAATTTGTCCCAGTTTTAATCTTAGAATATGGCAAGAATCTGTAGTGAAAAACTTATTGTTTACTTTGCCTTCACTAATAATCAAAACAAAGCTGCCTTCATTGTAGGTTCTTAGAATATACCAAACAAGCAGAAATGTCATTTTTTAGTTTGAAAGTTTTAGAGTGTGCTTTTTGAGGAGACCTCGTCTTTGAATTTCATAGATGCAATTATTCAATGTGGCTTTTTGGTAGCTGCTGCTTGTGTTTCCCTGCATGCTGTGGGGGACCTTTCCTACTTCCAATGTATTGGCACTTGTACACCCATTAATTTCTTCTGCACAAATTGCTGGCAGTCAGGAAAAATTCATTCAGACCAAATGAGGTCTTATTCTCTGAATTTATAGTGCATACTTCATCTGAGAAGATCAACATTCATATAACTAATGCCCCCTGCCCCAGTCCCAAGTCATACCACTTCAGTGTATTTAGGTCTATCAAATGATGTTTCATGAATTGGTAGGTAGGAGAATGCACATTAAATTGAGTAAGAATGAATGGATTTAGGGTTGAGGGTGGAAAGGCTGATGGATTTGGCAAGGAATTTACTTAGGTAAAGTCAGGTGGGTTGGCAGTAAGCAGAAACATATTTTATTTTTTGGCAGTAAACTGCTATGCTCAGGGAATATCATATGTCTTGTTGACTGAGGTGGAAAATTTTGGAGAGATCCTCTTGTAAAACTTCTGGAATTATATCACAGCCTTTGTCAAGATGTAAATAATTCAGTATTGCAAAGTCATCTAGAGAACAGTCAGGAAAAGAAAGCAGGGATTTTTTGACATTAATGCTTCTCTTGTATTCAGGAAAAACTAGTTCCTTGATCCCTTTTATATAAGCACTGGGACTGTGCCAGCCAATGGGATGCTGGTTTTAATCCATAAAACAAAATGTTATGCAAGTTAGAAAGAAGTCTGAGTCATTAATCCCTATAAAACAAAACAAAACAAACAAAGAAATCAAACCAAAACAACCCCAACTCCCCCCCCCCAAAAAAAAAAAAAAAAGAGAAAGAAAAAGAAAAAGGAAAAGGGAGATGAAAAGAGAGAAGGGAAGAGAAAGAAGAAAGAAGATAGAAGAGAAAGAGAAAGAGAAAGAGAAAGAGAAAGAGAAAGAGAAAGAGAAAGAGAAAGAGAAAGAGAAAGAGAAAGAGAAAGAGAAAGAGAAAGAGAAAGACAAGCATTTGACTTACTGAAATGGCCTTCACCTTTCACTGATCTCTTTAATATGAACAGTGTCATTAAATCATCTCTCTTCAGTCTGTTCTTTCCTCACTTACTTTTGTTTGGAAACAATGTTTCAAGGAATTTTTGGAAGTTTAATTATTAAAGTAGAAACAGTTTAATATCACTCTTTCATCACAACTAATATGGACAGTTAACTAATATGGACACAACTAAATTTGGACAGTTTTTTGGTTTTAACACTATGTTATGTGTGGGTGCAATTAGGCATCAAGACTAACTTTTGTGAATGAATTATTGCACAATAAAGGCATGTTTAAAATATATTTGATTTGGGGTTTCATTTGAAAACTAATGAAGATACATAAAATACTTCTATCTTTAATTATTTTAACTTCTTTTTCTTTTTGTAATTGTGGAGAGTTTAGTCATTTTGATTGTGATTTTTTCTGGAATGCTTAACATTTATTTGGCATTTGATTAACCTGTTAAGGCATTTGTTGTTCAACCCAATTGTATTTAATGTCAACATGCAATTTGTGCAGATATGGGTGATGTAACGTATCTTTGAGATGCACACTGTCTACTCTGAACAAGAACTTTATGTCCTGTATGCCCAAAACCAGCTGAGATCCTCTGATAAGAATAGTCTAAACACCCTCTCTGGGAGTATGCAATTATATATATGTACATACATCTTTATTTATAACTAGTTGTGGTACCCTTTTCTCCAGTGACCTGTGTGTATCTTTCCATCTGTGTTTGTGGATAAGAGTGTGAACAGTGGTACATTTTTATGAGTATTAATTATTTCTCTGAAAAAAGTGTACATAGCAACATATAGCTATATCCACATGCACTACATACACAGGAAATGTTATGTCCTCATTTTTAAATGAAAATTCTTAATATTTAATTCTTAAAATTATTATTTTATCTGAAAATTAAGTTTCAGAATAGAATAAGGAGCACTGTTGGCATTAAATGTTTTGAGTTTTTTTATCTGTACATGCAAAGAAATCTCTCTAGTTAATCATAACAATTATTTTTAAGCTTCTTGTACAGATGCTACAAAATATTCAGGGTATGTACTGCATCAACTTTGAGAATATTTCTATTTTTCTATTTTTACAATAATTTTTCATATATATTGGGTCTAGGTTTGGTACATGGTCTTTCTTTCAAAGCTTGTTTTGTGCATTGCTTGTTTTAGACTATTTTTCCTATATCAAAAAGTGTTTTATATGCAAACCTGAAACATTTAGGATCTTTCATATAATCATGTCTTCCTTTATTTTTAAATTTTTCTTTTTTTTTTTAAGAATAGTGGATTTTCATTTTGTAGTCATAACTGACGCAGTAAATGAAATCAAATATAATTTGTCTGTGTCTGCTGTGTCGCAGTCATATTTCTTCCTGATTGCAATGATTTCAGTCTTGTGATGCACCAAAATGCTGTCTAGTCAACTTTATTTTCTTCAAAAAGACTACAGTGTTGTGAAACCATTAGACACATAAATTTCAGAAAATTAATTGGGAATTCAGCTTTGCTCAGAGTCTGCCAAGCAGAGAAAAGATTGTGCATGGTGATATTGTTCAAACCCTTCCATGGAGAAAAAAGTGTACAGGTTTCCTAAAGAGGTCAAATTTAAATTGTAAGCAAGCAAGGAATTTGTTATGATGCAAAATGCACAAACATAAATCTTGTAAATGATAAATGCTTGAACTATATTTTCTTCTTAATAGGCTAGCCTCAGTAGGTTGGTTTAAAAAAAATTGCATCTGTTGTAAAAACCAAATATATTTATTTTAGTACAGAAAAAATAGCTTTTAAGAACATCTTCTGTCTTTTTTAATTGCCATGGAAGTTCAGTGAAACATTCTTGCAAACAAAAAAAGAAGTAACTGAATTAAATGGTCTGAAACTCAAAATGAAAACCCATGATTTTCAGATTTCTTTTTTTATTTTTTTCCATCTCTTTCGCTCCCTGGTCAGGGAACTAGAATTTCTATGGATTTCTTGGATTGCAGACTCTCAAATCTATAATTTAAATATAGGGTTCAAATTTAGGGTTATGTTTTCTTTCCCTTGAAAGGAAAAGCTGCAAAGCTATAAACATGCTGTTAGCCCTGTTATATCCCTCACAATGAAAGCTTCACCTGAAAATACCTCTATCTTTTCTATGATTCAGTGAAATAATTAAATATCAATATTTATAGATTGCTACAATGTTTATACAGTTTTGCTAAATGAAAACTGACATATGTAGCAGTAGCTTTTCAAAATAAAATATTTGAAAACTATGACTGCATGTCTTATGGTTTTACTGCTATTCTTTATAAGAATTACAGTAACACATGGCTCACCAAGGAGATGCTGAACTGGACTGACAGCTCCTATCCAACACACCTTTATATCCATCTGTTTTCAGATAAATTCTTATTTTCATGTTTGATGTTTAGGAAGTGAATAAAAATGAGGCTGGAAAAACAAAAAAATATAGTTTATTCTTTTTTGAACAGCTACTACAAGTGTCATAATACAGTCTTAGAGCTGCATCTTTTTCTGTATTCAAGTGTTGAGTGGAAAGCTGGGGAAAACACATAAGGCACAGTGAAGAGAGAGATAAATATTGTTTTAACTCATATACTGAAGAAAGTGAAAATATGACTTAAGTCAAGATTGGTCCTGCTAGGATGTGGTTACTTCATGACACATTTCTTCTACCTCACTTTTCCCTGCTCGGGCTGTTTCTGCAAGACCTTGCACACGTGAGTGATCTCGCTAAACATGACAGGATGGCTGGAAGAACTTGGCAGACCTGGAGCCAGTACATGCCACAAATCCCCAGCACTGCAGTGAAACCTGCTGGGTGTCAGGGGACATCTGTGGTTCAGACCTTAAAGCCTCCTTCCATCTTGCTTTCACATTGGGTTTTTGTGTTTTAAATTATATTCTGTCACTCTCAAAATCCATGAACATTGCTTTCCTATACCTACTTCTGCTTTCTTGATCGGTCTCCCTTCTTTCTTTGGGGGAATAAAAAATAGAAAAAATTACCATGACTACAGTATCTGATACTATCTATATAGCAAATTAGGCAGTAAAGGAAACTGTAATTTCTGTGTATTAATGGGAATTAATTGTGCTAAGAAGTTTGAAGGGCTCAATCTCAAACCATTCCCAGCATGGCTATAATATAATTGTTTAGCAGTGCATGCTCAGTGAACATGGTCACTGTAATACACACTGTGAGGACTTGTTTGGGTGTTGGTAGTAAAAATTAAAGATACTAGCACAGTGTAATTGTCACAGAACTTAAAATATATTATAAATAGAAGTCAATATTGATATAATTTCAACCATTATTAATGTGGATTGGAATAGCCTCTACACGGAAATTAGATGTGTGAGATCATGTCTCTCAAGATTCTCAGCAAGAGGTCCCAAGGAATATGATAGTAAACAAATGGAAAGAAAAAAAAGTCCCAAAAACCATGAAGAAAGCAAGTGATTTTTTGGGGGATAGGATGAATTCAGAATACTTGAGTTGCTCTACATATAAAATCATGAATTGTTTTCTGATTTTGCTACAGATTTGATTAATCTCATGCTCAATGACATCTTACATTATAATGTCAAAGGGAGAAAGCAATTAGGTTTAATAATACAAGACAAAATCTAGGGGCAAGAAATACTTAATTTTCCAAATTGGCCAGTGCAATGAATTGACAAAAAAAGCATTTCTAGTAAGTGTATCTTTCATTTAATCTTTTCCATATTTTAAATACTTTAGAGGAGATAAATTGGGTGTTTGTTTCTTTCTTCTATGTCAATCAGAACATCTGTTTAAAATCTTTCTGTACTCTGTAGGTGATAGGGAATCTGCAGTACCAACAATGCAGGAAGAAATGAACTTGCCCATTCATATTGCCAGACTACGATTTTCTTTTATTCTTTCCTTTTTCATGTGTCATGCTGTTGCAACATTAGTAATTTAATGTTGCAACATTAGTAATTTTACAGCAATTTACTGAGAATGTGTCTAACATCCCATTTATCTAGTATGAACCATACCTTGTTGTGCTGGGGTCAAGCTTTTAGCTAACAAAACATTTAAGAACTGGGAAAAACAAGTAGCATCACAATGAGTTTTTGTATAAACAGTTCTGTATTTTGAAAACACCCTCTTGCTGTATGAAAAATCTTTCCTTGCTAACTTTCACAGGCATTTCACTTTTCTCTGTCCCCTGTATGAGGAGTGGACTTTGTGGGTCATATTTTCCTCCATGAGATGTTCTACAAATATTTTCAGAATGAGTTTCTTAATGCAGTCACTTTGGGGGATGTTGGCAGAAAAACGTATGTACAAATATAAAACTATTAAGAGGCAGAGAGTGAAATAAATTCAAACTCTTTTTTAGAGATAATTAATTATTCATTACTTACTTATTCAGAACTTACTTCTGCCATGCTTGCTGAGAAGCATTTTATATTTTGGTTTTATATGGTTATGCATAAAGAACCCTAGCATTTGCACACCCTTCTGGAAAAAACATGGGATGACTTTTTGGAGTCAAAGCATCTCCTGGTTTTGGGTGATAGCCATGGCTGCATGAGTTGCAGAGGTTTTTGGTGCACCTTCTTTTATTCTGAAACAATGCTGACATTAATTTCAGGAATGTCTTTGCATTATTCCACAAGCACTTTTCCTTCCTGTACATGGTCAGTAACCCAAAAGACACATCTTTTCCAGGAAAAAAAGGTATGGTCTTATCTTACATAAACTATTGCAAAAGTGATGTCTCAATCACATTGAGAAATTTATTATTTTCATATTTGTTCAGCAGTAAAAATGAAAAGATATGGGAAAGGTTAAAATTACTTTAATGTTTTTACCTCAATTCCACTCCCTAAGACAAGGCCATAGATCATACTGTTTTTGTTAAAACTGCTCCTTTAGTCTAATCTGAACACTGGTGACTACAAATTGTGAATCTAGGGCAACAGCAGTAGCAGCTCAGGGGAAGAATAAAAATATGTAAAAAAAAAAACCCAAACAACTCCAAAACACAATAAAAACCCCAAAAACCAAAAGAAAATTGTATTAATAATTCATGTGTTCACTGTTCGTTGTGCAGAATCTGCATTTTAATAATGATGGAATAGTGTAGTAGTGGACTTGGTTGAGTCAGTTTAAGGTAGGAGAATTGCAACACTTTTTCTCACTTCACTGACTTCCATCCATAATGTGATCATAAACTCACTACCATTATTGTAGACTGTCAATTTTTGTGGAGGACAGAGGAAGTATTTTGTATAAAATCAGTGGCTGAAGTTCTTGTAGGGATTAACCTTTCTTCTCAAAAGGTTGAAACACCTGTCTTCCAGTGCCACTTTTTTTTTTTTGTAGAAATCCCTTTCTGAACATTTTTCTTTCCTGATTGCTGCCATCATTTCAGTCATTTATTTCCATTCTTTTTTCCTTGCATCTCTTTCCTTGAACAGAAAATTAAGCTTTTCAAAATTTCTTGTGACTAGATAGGATCCTTCAGTATATTTTATTTCCCTTTCCATTCCCTTCTCCAGAAAATTTTCTCTGTGCACCTTAATCTTTACATCTGTTATGGTGAGAAAAAGAGTTAGTAACTTACAAGCCAATGGGAAAAATAAAATCTAAGTATATTGGCAAAGAATAAATGTTATCCTTTACTTCCTACATCACCATTCATGAGATTGTAGGATAATTTAAGGCATCACACCAGTGGGAATTTTATAGATTGTGTAATATTTTGCTCAGTCCAGAGTGAATTTTGGTGTTACTGAAACCTTTTGCTATTCAACTGTGCATGCATGCAGGAAGTGCAGAAGTCAAGAATTGTGTTTTCTTTCTACTTCACTAAGTCCTTCTGTAATAATTTGGCCTTTTGCATGAACAATTCTGTAGCATGCAGAATTGCTTTCATTTTCTTTACACATTGGCCATACAGTTTAAAACAGTGTATATATATAAACGGGGAAAAAATAACACTTTGGTATGAGCATGGGAATCTTTGCTCCGTTTATATATGCACTGCATAAACAGCTTTTAAATATGCTATTATAATATGCAAGAGTCTATTTCTGTCTGTGATATTCCTGTGAGAATATCACAGATATTCCTGTGAGGGGGAAAGACGATCGTCTGCAAGGTGCAGTTGAGTGGGAGAAACAAGTCTTGCAAATTACTGTGGGTAATGGGGAGAGGTGAGAACCATGTTCTTGTTGTTTAAGAATAACCTCCAACAAACAGTGTTCTGGCAGCAGTTGAAGCAATTGTCTCAGCTTTCCAGGGGTCTGGCAGGGCCAGCCATAGAATTATGGATGTCTATGCCTATAGTCAGCTCCTCTCAGTCTGCTGCCCATGCCGTAATGCATAGGTCATACCTGAGTAAGCATTCCTTAGCACATTGTATGAAATTACAAAGTGTTGGTATTCAAGCTGGGCTGGTCTTTTGCACCAGGAAACTACTTTTCTGACATAACTTTTGCTAAAACTTAACTTGAATCCCAGTTGAAATTATCTTTCAATGTTTGGACGTCTTGAATGACTATACTCCTAGCGAGGTGAGTCCACAAGTGTACATTACACAGCCTTTTTTTCACAGTATTAATGTGAAAGGCTGGTTCTCCAAGCTCAGCTGCTATGACCACAACTCAAAAGGAATATCAGAGGTTTCTCCAAACTCTCACCTTGGGCCACAAAATATTTTTTATGAAGGACTGCTTGGTCCAGATTTGTTCATGACGTTCCAGGGCAAGGAGGCCATCTAGTATGGAGTCCATGTAATTATTACAGTATTTCAACAGTTTGAGGGGTAAATAAATAAATAAATAAATATATTGTTCCTTGCAGCTAGTGTCTATATACAGGCCGAATATATCTTATATGCAATAGAGTATATTGCTAAAGAATGTTCTGTTTGGGAGAGCACTGTGTCAGAATTTAGTCAGTTTATGCAGGGAGCAGATTTAAGTTATGATGATGTCAATGCAGGCCGGCAATAAACTTGTGTTAGAGCTGGTACTGGCCTTAACCCTAAAAACATACTGGTTGCACACACAGTTTGAGATGATTGTAAGAATGCCATTTACAATATACAATGTAAGAACCATAGCCATACTGCAATATTGCTTAATCTGTGCTCTTTTTACGTCAGTTCTGACTCATGAACACATTCCAATATTGCAGTTTTGCCATATTGCATCTTATTATATCAAGTGCCAAGAGCAATAACATAAAACCTTTGTTTTTCCTACATGCTTCATTTAATCTCTAAAAGCAGGACTCAGCTCAGTGGAGTGTGTACATACACCAGCATTACACCAGTCCCATTCTGGAACCACAGCACCCTTTGCTCATAAATTTCTAGACCACAGCAATGCGCAAGTGAAGCATATAGGTGAAAACTATGAGAAGTTTAGTATCTAGTAAATCTAAGAGTCACTTTCTGTAGCATTTGCAGTAAACCTCTTCTAGATGGTTGTATTTTAAAGCTACATGCTCTAAAACGATTTAGCCTTGTCTTGGCACCAGCTGAAAGAATAGGATATAATGTGTGCAGAACTTTATATTGCATTACAGTAAGCTGATTCATTTCCTATTAGTTCTGGGTGAATGTATATGGGGGAAGAAGTAAAAGGGAGGGTGAACTTAGTTCTAAGAATATAAATTTAAAAAAAGTCAAACTGTAAACATGGTGTTTGAGTATAAATATAGACTGTCATATTTTCAATGACACTCTTACAGTAATTAGCACTTTTTGAAAGTGTATTATTTGCCTCCAGAAGGAGAAAATATGGCTTTGCTGGAGCTGCATGTAAACAGCTTCAAGTGCAAGTTGACATGATTTTTCCAAATAAAAAATCTAGAATAGATTGAGACCCAACAGTGCTTGACATAGAAAAGATACTGTTGATGCATACATAATACATTTCTAGAAAGCTAAGGAAACCAGTGAAAAGCAATTTAAGACAGGACTATGGACTGACTAACTTTAGAAAATTACAGTGCATTGGGCTAGACTCTCTTGAAAATTATTTCAGAGGAGCAGACACTTACAAGGAGTAACAGATCACTTCCTAACTTACATGACTACTTTGGAGGTAGCTGAAGTAAAGTCTACATCATTCCAAATGACCATCATATCCATTTTCCCCCTATTGCTAACGTCTTCTGGTAAACCAACTATATTTTTTTTTGTTATATAAGCTTACCTTTCCAACACTTTGTGTACCAAACTTATAAAACAAATCTCTTTCAAAGGCCTTTCTTCCCATGTCCCAAATTTGCATCACCAGTGGAAGTTTATAATAATGATCTTTATGCATTTGCAGGAATGGGCTTGCAAAATGGGATATAGGAAAACTGTCACTCACAATTGAGTAGAATTAAAGGCAATAGTTATGCTTCATGGTACCTGTGGCTGGACTAACATATGGCTGTCAGGAAGAGGAACCTAATGTATTTGTTAAATTATTCATTTTTAAATTTAGCCGTGTGTCCCATCTGCAGTTTTTAATTATTGTATTTGCTTTTTTGCTTTTACTTTTACAATGGTAAGCACTAGTTGCCATGGTAGATAAGATTCTGTGTGGTTTTCATTTGTGGTCTTCAAAGCAGTAGTTCGTCTTCAGTGGGTATTTGCATGTTCAGGTTTCTTCTGAGTGAGTTAAATAAGTCATCTTTCAACTTTTCTTGATGAAGGAAATCCATTTTTAGTTTTGGCATCTCCAGATTTACCCATTGTTGGTTGATATTTTAGTCATGGGGAAGGCTGGAAGAAATGGAAACTGTAAAAATACCGGAGTAATAAGAAAAAGCTCAATTTTTTTCAAACGTCAAGTCTGAGATAAAAATTAAAACCAGGTACAGTATAGCTGTTGCCCATCACTTATGTTTTTCAGCCTTATAAAGACAGTCTTTAGTTTCCCATTTGCATGTGGTCACTGTAATTCAAGCATTATTCAACATTTACGTCTAGTAATAAAATGTGATCCTAGCAACCTCATAAAGAAAAACTCCATGACCTTTCCTAAATCCTGTGTTAAAAGTCAGCATTTCTTTAGTTCATCAGAATGCTGTAAAGGAGAGTAGCTGTATGACTTCCCTTTCTAGAAAAAAAAAAAACAACAAAAAACCCAAACAAAAACCCTTAGATATTTGTATAAGTTTGCCTCCTAAGATAAATTTCCAGAGTGGGTTTTCTGTGAATCTATTAGCTGCCTTGTAGCTTTGCAAGTAAAAAAATGAGTTAACATTGATGAAGATCCTCTAAAGAATAAAGCAATTGAGGTTTAAAAGCAAAAAATCGATTCAGTTTTGTGATGGGTGACAACTGATCACTAAAACTATACAAGAAACAAAGATGAGGGAAAAATTTACTCAATAATTCTGTTGAAAGTGTATGGGAAAGAAATAAAATTTCCTTAAAGGAAAAAAAATATTATTTCTCCAAGAAAGTAGGCAATGTCAGAGGCCTGTTTCTCTCAAAAAACTTTCACTTATGTTTTTTTAACTTATGAAACTTTTCCACTTGAGGACTGTATACTCATCTTTATCATTGTTACTCAAATGGCAGGGGAGTATATTTTTTTTAATTTACTCAATATCAAAAAAGTTATAAATGTAAAAATTTGAAGATGGCTAAAGAGAATAAAATTCTAGATTGTCATTCAGTAAAAAAAGGCAAGTTTACAGTAACTTCAGTATTTTATATATTGCATGCTGTGTATCTGGTTATATATATTTTTAAATCTCTAGCAAATGTAAAACACCCTGCCTATCCAAGCTCAACAATTCATTGCCTTGATTGATGTTGACCACAAGGATAAAAAATTCAGTGTTCATTGTCAAACTAGAAACTGTGGTGTGAGAAAGATAGCAGGGGAGTTACAGAAAAGAAGTTGAAAAGAGCAAAACCAGAAATCTGTTAAAAATAGTTGAGACGAAGTGTCTCTGTTCTTGAAGATGATGTACTGTACTTTCTGTTATACAATACAAAGGAAAGTGATTATAGCAAATTGGCTGTAAAAACACAGACCAGTAACATTTTGTTCTTGTTTTCTTGTGGGATAAAATGTATTGTGGGCTCTGGGGACTTGAAAGGAAGCACATTGCGGGAGGTCTGCAGGAAGATGTGCTTGAGAGATGAGTTTCCAAGTTGCTAAAGAAAGTATAAAATGAGCAAACCTAAAAATAGAAATGTGGAGAAATGAGGAAGATGCACAACGGGAGAACCAAAGACGATGCATAATCAGTTAAGCTTCTTTCAGAATAAAAGAACAAGAAACAGTGTCAGATTGGGATGATTATTCAAATACACGTCTTTTCTCACATTTTTATTTTTCTCATTACTAAGTGTGTTCCTTCTTCTGTTTTTGTAGAAATTTTTAGGAATAAAGTGTATGTTCCATTTTTAGGGTCTCTATGTCTGGCAACACACAAAAACCATGAAATGTCAATAGATTCCTTTGTTATACTGAAATTGCTGAAAGAAATAAATTTTGAAAGTAACTGAAGAGATAGAAAATTAGTTGTCATTTCCCCTTTAAATGATGGGGAAAAATATGAAATGGATATTGGCTTTCATTTCAGGGCAGAGAGGAACCTTACTTGAAAATTATGTTAGCATTTTAGAGACTAATAGTGCTGCTAAAGCTACCAAGTTCACAACATCACTTAGAACACAGTCTCCTAAAATCCTGGCCTATCTGCATAAAGATACATGAGAGCAAGTCCTTCAGAATCTGTTAAAAAAAACCAAAACAAAACAAAAAAAAAAGTAAAACATTGACAACATTAATCAGACTTTTTATTGTCTTTTGACTTAAAGCCTTTGGTTTTGCAGAAAAGGACACGGGGTCCTGTGAGGTACCAAGTTGTTCATGTGCCAGCGAAACGCCCTTGCTGCCAAGAAGGCTAATGGTGTCTCAGGCTGCTTTATACAAAGTATTGCTAGCAAGTCAAGGGAGGTGATCTTCCCCCTCTGGTCATCCATGCTGAGGCCACATCTGCAGTGTTGTGTCCTGTTCTGGGTGCACAGTGCAAGTGACAGACATAGAGGAGAGAATCCAGGAAAGGCTCACTGAGGTGATTGAGGTCTGGAGCATCTCTCCAGTGGAAAAAGGCTGAGAGAGCGGGCACAGTTCAGTCTGGGAAGAGAAAGCTCAGGAGAATGGTATTAATGTATATAAATACTTGAAAGGAGGGTGCAAAGAGGACAGAGCCAGGCTCTTTCAGTGGTGCCCAGTGTCAGGACCAGAGCCAGTGGCACAAACTGTGGCACAGGAGGTTCCCTCTGAACATCAGAAAACATTTTTTCACTGTAGTTGGGACTGAGCACTGGCACAGACAGCCCAGAAATGTTGTGGAATCTCTACCCTCAGAGATATTCAAAGGCCATCTGAGCATGAGCCTGGGCAGCTCATTCTGGGTGGCTGGACTGGAGCAGGAGGGTTGGACCACATAACCTCCAGAGCTCCCTTTCAACCTCAATAATTTTGCAATTCTGTGATTCTTCAGTTAGTTGATAAGACAAAGGTTGCTAATGTTTTGATTCAACTGCAAGTATCTTTCCAAAGTGCTTGTTAAAATAACTTTTTTTCCTCATTCTGTTCAAGGAATTCCTTTCTTCCTTCTTTGAGTCTCAGAATAATACCTGCTTCCTTCTAATTGTCACAACTCCATTTGTATGCTCCCTGGTACTCTGTATTGTATGGGAGGGGTTGCAACAAACTGCTACATTTACAAATTCAAAATCAATTTCTAAATTAAAAAAAAAAAAGCTACAATAGCAATACAGCAAAACTTCTTGAATTATACACAAAATATTTCATATCCATCAACATGTTTCAAATCAAGTTTATGCCCTGTAGCACAATTAATCAATGATAAAATTGCTCCTTTCTTTTCATTACAGAAAAATGAATACATTAAAATACTGCACAAATTCAGAGCTACAGAAACACATGTGTATTAAATATACATGACTGAAATACTATGCATGTTGTGCCAAAGTTGCAAGAACTTTTTTTTTCCCATTAATTTTCCTGCCAGTTCTGCTGAAATATAGAATATACCTTTTTATCTGCAGAAAAATTCAGGCTAAAGCCCACGTTTCTCTTTCTTGAAAAGGTAAAAGCTGACTTTTCCAGCTACAGAATTAAGTTTATCACTCAAATTAAAAACTCAAAACATATAGCTAAGGCTCTATTCAATTTGAACCAACAAAGAGGAAACAGAAGTAAAATTATTGCAATATAGAAACAGCAGAAACATATATATATATATAATATTAATACCTTTTTCAAATGTGTCTATTTTAAAAGGAAATTTATCCAATAAGAGACATAGGTTTCTTGTCTTAATAGCTACAAGCTATTTAACAATATAAATAAAATAAAAACTATCAACAATATAAATACTTTCTTACATAATAATGATTAGATAGTAAAAAATCATCTCAAGGTTGATGAAATTGCATTTATCATAATGAAATCACGTTATTTATATCAATTTCTTTTTCAAATATACAATGTTCTTTTCCCTTTTGAAATGCAATCTACTGTCAACCTTCTACAGTAAATATCTGCACTTTCTTTTGGCTGGCTAGGATAAAAAAGAATCACTAATATAAATTTAAAGGGTTGATGTTTTAATAAATTATATGGAATTAGGAAGAAATATCTATATTCCTGGTTTTTCAAGCTTGTGGATCTGTAGGTATTTTTACATCTTTCCTTCATTGTTTGTGCTTAATTTGAACATTAAAAACCTCCAAACAACCCAGACAATTATTTAATGGTTTTTTTTGTAACATTACACCCATATAATGGAGATCTGTTAGCAATGAAGAGAGACAGGGAAGACTTTGAGGTGGCCAAAGAATCTGATTTTATTGTGGGATAGAAATGCTTGTATACTATTTTAGGGAGACTAGAAATGTTTTGCTACAATGATTGGGTTAAAGATCACATAAACAAACTTGTACATTTTAAACATCTCTTGCTTACAGAAGTCTGATGTAATTTTCTTTTTCCGGTAAACCCATCTGATTGCATCTTCTTGCAATCTTGATTTAATCCTCAAAGTTTTGTTTGCTCTTGCCAAGGCATTTTGTTTATCAAATCTCTTATGCTAATAAGGTATAAAGTACTCTCTGTTTTTTGTACCCCAACAAAGGTCTAGTAATAAACAAATAGAATGAGCTTACCTCATATAACCATACGAATTCTGGAGTCCTCTAGCTTCACTGGCCAGTCAAAAACAGGGCACTTCCAGACACTGCACCACCTCCTTGTGTTTTTTTCCTCCATCTGAGCCTTGGAAAGATTAAAATTTCACAATGTCTGTTCCAGCTGTACACTACTGTACTAGTAAAAATGTTCTTCCAGAAGTGTGATTTGACCATTGTGACTATTTCTAACACTTCTTGCTCTCATTTATATCTCTGCTGCTCAAGTAGTCAAGTTGTGACTGTCTCCTGAACTCTTTGTCAGAATAAATGAGCTCTTGATTTCTCCTCTTAGGTCTTCTTACTATCTTTCTAACCCTTCCCGGAGCTCAGACCTTTGGACAACCTTTTTGAGTTTTGCTGGCCCAGAGCTCAACTTAGTATTAATGTATTGCTCAACTAAGTTGCAATCTTGACTTTTAACACTTAGGTTGACTTGAAGGAGAACATTTTATTTAGAGGCATGTCATGCAGTTTTAACAAAATGTGTAAGAGATTTGAAAGTCTGAGGTGAAATGAACATTTCCCAATTGCTTTGTACAGTAATATTTAAAAGAAGCCAGATACCTTTTAATGTGAATGATTCAGGTAGACAAATTCAAAACTTTTGAGCCCTGTGATGTGCTGTCCCTAAGTACTGATAAGTGACTCAATTTAGAAGAGCATTTTCATACATATTTTAGCTAAAGTACCTCTGAAGTTTTATACAGGATAATTAAACATTGCATGTCAGAATCTTAAAAGAAAAGTGTTATTATTAGCCTTTTTAGAATTATTTCAAAGCATATTTCATCTTAACCACCTACGTTTATAGTCTAGGTAAACATTAGCTTTCTTTTCATCCTTATTTTTAGCTAGTGTATTGCTTGTGTGACCATGAGATTTGATTTCTCATGAGGCTGATTTTGAGCCACGTTACTAGAATTCATTGCTCAAAGTTCACCTATAGACTGCTGAGATTATGTGGCTTTATTGTAAATGTATGCCATATAAATTATATTAAAAAATAAGATGGAGGTAAAAAGAGACCAGAACACACACTTGTGATTTTTTTTCAAGATCCATGCATGAAATCCCTGCTGCTCTATGAATATTCTTACTTCAACATATTTCTACTGAGTTGAAAGTAGGAATCCAATGCATGCTAAAGAGGTTGAAGTAGTGTTTTTACTGAACTTAACCAGTTAATTCAGAACACGACACAGTGGTTTAAGGACTTTGCAGAGAGAACAGGTTCACAGTCCTACGTGCTTCAGCTGCATTTTAGTGATGCAAATGATACCATGCACTGCTGATTGGGTTCTATATTTGATATCATGCCCGCTTTAACTCACGTTACCAAACCAGAATGTATGTGCTGAGTCTTCAGCAGTGAGTCATTGCTGCCTTGAACTTAGCTGCCTTGTAAGTCCTGAGATTGCCTTAAAGGCTACAGTAGGTAGTCTAAATTGGGTCACACACAAATCTCTCTTGATTTGAAGTACTTGGGTTGGGGTCTTCAGTGATAGTAAGTTTGATTGGCATCAATAACTTGACTAGTGCAAAAGAACTTGTGGAATATCTTATCATGTTTAGGAAACTTTGCTATCTAAAGAAATGTTGAGGGGAACTTGTAATAGATTGTTTTATCAAAACAAGGAGTAGATAATTTTGCCCCAAGAATACTTGAGGGCCATTTGAACAAGAAAATAATTGCTACATGTTAAAAACTGAGCCTAGGCAGGCCTACAGCAAGAGAAGAGAAAAAATTATATTTTCAGGAAAATTCATCCAGCAGTATGATTTCACTGTTGATACTAGTTATATCACCTCTTTTTAATGCGAACTATTACTTTGCTATCTCAAAAATACGTCTGGAGAGATATTCGGTTCTTAGGCCAAAACCTCTCATTCACTCACCCTACAAGACACAGAGGAAGAGTGAAACACTAAATTTTATGCAAGAAATCATCAAGAAGAAATAATTTCTGTGACCATCTGCAATATGTATTACAAATGGTAAATATGAATAAAATATATAAATTCAAAGTACATGATAAAAGTATATCTATGAATAAAATATACAAATTCAGACTATACGATAAGGGTCTATCTCAAGTGGTAGGCTGTAAATAAATCATTTTGGGTTTTATTTCTTCTGGAAGAATATAGTAAGAAGCCTTGTTGTCATTTCACCCCAGCCAGCAGCCAAGCCCCATGCAGCTGCTCCCTTATTCTTTCACCAGCAGGATCAGGGAGAGAATTGTAAGAGTAAACGCTAGAAAACTCATGGGTTGAGATAAAAACTTTTTAATAGGGAAAGCAAAAGCCATTCACCCAAACAAATCAAAACAAGGATCTAATTCACTGCTTCCCAAGAGCGGGCAGGTGCTCAGCCATCTCCAGGAAAGCCAGGGCCCCATCATGTGCGACAGTTATTTGGGAAGAGAAACAGCATCATTTCAAGCATTCTTCCCTTCCTCCTTTTCCCCCACACTTTATATACTGAGCATGATGTCATTAGGTCTGGAATATCCCTTTGGTGAGTCGGGGTCAGCTGTCCCAGCTGTGTCTCCTCCCAGCCTCTCAGGTACTCAAACTTCTTCACTGGCATGGCAGTGCAAAAAGCAGAAAAGGCCTTGGCTCTGTGTAAATCTGGCTCAGAAATAACAAAAATATGTCTCTGTTGTCAACTCTCTGTTCAGCACAAAACCAAACCAAAGTCCTGTATTAGCCACTGTGAAGAAAATTAACTCTACCCCAGATGAAACCAGCACTAGCCTTTACTCCAAATCCCTTGTGCTGCTTTATGGTTCTTTAAGGGGTTGTTATTAGTCATCAGCTTCATCTTAAATCCATTTTCAGCATCTACCTTGGAGATGCTCTTTGTCTTTCTGTGTTCTCTGAAGTAGCCAGGCAGAGCGCACGATCCTGGCCCTTACTGGTGAAGACTTCTCCTGGCTTCAGAAGTAAGTTCTGTCTGTATCCAGCAAGCAGCATCTTTTATATAAATTTGTAAATATTAAATAGAAAAAAGATTAGAAAGTGAAGAAATGGCATTTTATTGTCTAAAAAATGTGTTATTTGTTTTAATTTACAGGACTCTTCATGTGCTGATTCTGTATCTGCCAACAAACATTCTCCTGTAAGCCACAGTCACATGCTGTCTCTAGAGAGTCGCTGGACATAAGGCTGCTTGTGCAGTTTGAAAGAAAAAACATGAGGCAACAACAGTTCTTTGTAGAGCTCAGTAAAACAGAGAAAACCTTGAAGCAGAAACTTCTGTTTATCAAATTATTTCCCTTCATCAGCTTCCACCCACTTTATCTCAAGCAGAGGTGTGTGTTGCTTCCAATTCTCTGAGACAAGCAGGTATTATACATAGATGCTTAGAGGATGTACGCAAAGGAGAACATGCCCTGCCTGCTGTAATGGACTTGAAATGATGAGAAAAGAACATCTAATTTCAACTTGCAGAGAAGAAGAAAAGCCAGTTTCAAACCCTGGAGCAATTATGTGACTTTCTTCCAATTTATTCTCACACCTTATCAAAATTTATCTCTGCAAGGAATTACTGAAAGAATATCTGTAAGAATGAAGCTTTCAGAGGAATATCTCAGGTCAGTGAAGAAACAGTCAAACACAATGAATTATCATTCAACTTAACGTCATGTTTTTACCTATGAATTTTGGGGGTGAGGGGTTTTCGTTTGTTTGGAAATAATTGAAAACAAAATTATTTTTTTTTTATTAGACCATCTTGCATATTCCAAAGGGAATCATATTTTTTGGCCAATCTTAGAGGGATTGTTTCAAGTAGGTCTTACAGTTGATTCCTTTAAAAAAAAAGGAAATAGTGTGGAACTCATGATCACGATTCCGTAATTTTGAACATTTTATTCTGATACTCCTTTTGTAATGTTATTTCAAAAAGCATAATAAAAGTTTTCTTTTACTGATGACTTCTCTGAGTTGATGTTTTTCTGTTAGGCCCAGCATAAATAGAAAAAACACAATCTCCCTTTCTTTCAATAACTCAAATTTTCTCTTGGCTGCTCCTTTCTCATGTTCCTATTTTGACCTCTCTTAAGAAATTCCACCAGCAAAATACCTGCATTTAAAGCACAATTAATAGCAAATAGCAGATAAAAATTAGCAATCACAGGCTAAACCCAAATGAATCTATACGTATCATAGAGGTAATTAATTGTATAAGAAATAAATGTGTGTTTATATATAATATATGTATATGTGCAGAAAGAGAAATAAATTTTTCATGTTGATCTCTTGGAAGGAAGAGGTAGTAAAGAAGGAAGATTCAGAAGAATCTCTCAGTGTCATAGGTAAACCATTATGTTCAAACCTATTTTGCTGTCCTTCTCATGTAAATGTCATGTAAAGTATCAGTGGTGAGAAAAACTGCTTACAGTATACTAGTATACATAAAATTCAAGACGCTTAATTGAATGTTGTCCCTAAAAAAAATTGCTGTGAACTTCTGCTTTTTCTACAAACCCCTTTGTTATGTCATCTTTGGCTGAAATTTTTGAAAGGTAAAAGTCAATAGGGTACTGGTTTATTCTGTGGGAATATAAATCCAGGAAAATATTGTCTTTGCAAACAAACCATTATGATACAAATAAAAGTAATTAAAAAAAAAAGTAAGATGTGCAAATCCTTATGTTTATTAATTTATTTGGGAAATAGAAAACGCTTCATGTTGAAAGCTGAGAATAAAAACCAAACTAATCTTTTAGATGTGCAAATGATAGTAGAATATTTAAAATGCTTAGATGTGGTGAATTTCTTCTTAATGAAGCTACTTTAGAGATGAGTGGTAACTTGCTCAGAGTTACACAATTATTGCAACAGGGAAGACTGCAAATGTACTTCAAAATTCATGGATCGATAAAGGAATTCCCATCCTGTCAAGTTGCAGCTCTGCAAGGAGGCAGAGCATCACTTTTGTGCTGCTGAGGCTCAAAACATGAAGAACCCAGTGGTGTAAAACAGTAGATTGTTTTTCTGCTGATAAGAAATGCAAAAAGTCAATAGACAGGATAGCGCAGCATGTCACACTGCTACTGTGGAAGAAATAAAGCAGAGATGAAAAAAAGGGGGAGTGTGTAACAAAACAACCAGAGCAGAAATGTGAGTTTTGAGACTTAGTGAACAACTAATCAATAAAAACAGATGGACTCAGATATGTCAGAAACCTGAAATGTCAGTGAAGTTTAGTGTTGGTGCTCTTTCATATCTGTTGCTGAACCATATATTTTATCTGTATTTATTGAATCATTGTTTAGAATTTAATAAAAAACACTAAGCCTTTGGACTTGTGGTTGATTCATAGCTATAAGTTTGAGTGACATTTTTAACCTAGCTGCTCTTTTTCTGTCCCTTCCATGTGTAGGACCTGATTGCAGTCTAGAAAGGCTAGAAATTTTGATGTGAATAACTTCAAAGGAGAATAAGCCTGCTAGTGTCCTAGAGAAGTGTGACCACATTTCTTTTTGTGGGTCTTTTCAGCCCAGCTTAAAGCCAGCACATCCTTTGCTTCAGCTGTGTGGTCTAGTAAACACTGTTTACTCTTCCTGATTTATTTGGGAATTACAGCTGACTGAGTGTGCACTCAGCCAAATAAAGAAAGAGCCTTCATTCAGAATAAAACTTTCCTTCATGTTTTATTTGTCATCCTTAACTGATTACTGCATTATTTAGTGGAATGAAAGCACTGACATAATGTACATGTAAAGTGATCTTATTTCCTCAGTTTTGAGAAGGTTGGAGGGGGTTTTTTTTTGTTGTTGTTTTCAGGTTTTTTACTTTTTTGGGGGGACTTGGGGTTTAGTTTTGTTTGTTTGTTTTTTTGTTAGTTTAGTGGCAGAAATATTAATCTTAGCTGCAAGTTCAAATTAAGCGTACCTTGACTTGTATAAGGCAATTGACACGGTCCAGCACAACATCCTTGTCACTGAACTGGGGAGATATTGATGAATGGGATATTTGAGGGTAAGGTATTGTCTAGATGGCTGCATCCAAGTTGCCAATGGCTCAGTGTCCATATGGAGACCAGTAACAAGTAGTGTCCTGTAAGGGTCCAAGTTGGGAACAGAACTGTTCAGTATCTTTATTAATGACACAGACTGGGGCACTGAATGTGCGCCCAGCACTTTTCGTGTTTGTGGATAATTCCAAGCTGAGTGGTTCAGTTGACACACTGACAAGAAGAGAAAGGGATGCATGGACCTTGACAGGGTTGAGGTGTGGGCCCATGAGAAGCTCGTGCAGTTCAAGAAGACCAAGTGCAAGGTCTTGCACCTGAGTTGGGGTAATTGGTACTGGTAATCCCCAGTACCAAGACAGACTGCATGAATAAATTGATTGAAGGCAGCCCTGTGGAGGACTTGATGCAAGGCGAGTATGAACTGGCAATGTGCACTTGCAGCTCAGAAAGTCCCTTGTATCCTGGGCTGCATAAAAATAAGTGTGGCCAGCAGGTCAAGGGAGGGGATTCTGCCCCTCTCTCAGTTGTGAGATCCTGTCTGGAGTACTGCATCCCACATGCATTTGAAATCAGTAGATCAACAGAAAAGCTGGGAGCTGGTGCTGCAGATCTGTTTCCTGGAAAGGGAAAAAAATAAAAGATCCAAAATTTTACACAGTGGAATCCAGAGTGGTGTGATGGAAAGACAGACCTCCTCAGCCTGTTTTAAAGCACCAGATGAGTTCAATAAACCTTACTGGATTTCCTTGTGAATTTTTTATATTTCAGTATGGTTTCATTTTTGTTTGCACAACAATAGTGCTACTGCTGTGAATGTTATCTCAGGACATAGTGAGCTACACTAGAAAGAAAAAGAGTATTGCAAGGAAACATTGCAGTGAGTGTTATATTCACAGAAGTTGTGACTGTTTCGTTTGTTTATTTGGGAAAATAGCTATACCTGGCCTAATACATGTATGAAATCTCCATCTTTTCAATATCCCACATATTTATATGGCTTCTGCAAGTGTCAAGAATGTTGAATTAGTGGAAAATGGTCTACAAATAGTTATTAGTTGATAATAATAGTAAATATAAACATGGAAAAATTCTAAAGTTATATAGGATGTTAGAGAGGAAATGTTTGAACATCAGGAAAGTAGACATTTATTCACTGTACCTCTGTGCCTCTGTACTACTAGGATATTACCTTCTTATTATATTCCTCCCCTCTACTCCAATATCATTATACACAGACTTAATGTTTACTTTCAAAAGTAATGAAAAAGAATAATAACCATCACACAGCTTTGTTTTGATTTTATTCTTTTTTTTTTAATGGAGATTTTAAGTTAAAATTTTCCTAACAAATCAAAGGTGAGATATTTAGACCAAAATATTTTTTAGCTTTTTCCAATGGAGAAATGGAAGAAGTCCAATTTTAGCATTCACACAATTTAAATATAACTTAGGCAAGAAGAAAATGGGACAATCATTAAAAGTATAAATTTAAATGCTTAGATAAAATCTACTAGAAAGAACTAATTTGGTTGCAACTTCCCTTTAGAAAATCCCTTTATGCATGTAATATATGACTGGAAAATCAATTTACTAATTGTACAACTTCAATTAACTTTCTTGTAAACATCTTTTCATATATATATCAGCTGTCTAAATAGTATTTGAAGATGGGAATTTTTTTAACAGCTCTTTAATATTTTCTTCCTGGCTTCTAAGGATCAGAGTTAGACAAAAATATAATTTAGGAATTGGGAAAAAGACTGTTGTAGGCCTTGAGCCAGCAAGCATGTATGTTTGCATTTAATTCTCTGCATATGGGGAGCTCTGTTACACTGCAAATCCTGTTTGAGTGTAGAAAGCTAACCACAGTCCTGGATGTGTGAAGGAATTAGACCTTGTTTTCCCACTCAGGTTAAATTCTACATTTTTCTCTGCTAACTCAGGTTTTATTAGCTTTGAAATATTTTAGATTAAGCTTTGCCTCAGGCATGGGGTAAGCAAGGTGATTTACCTTCCTTTATTTGTCATTGAAGCACTGGAGGGAAATAATGTATGATCTAGAAGTTATCTTGCTGCTTGATAGCTTGCCAAGGTTATGCAATATGTAAATTACCCAAAACTAGACAAGTTTTTCCAAGCAGCTGCAATATACATATATTTACTTATTTACTTTTTCCTTGTTTACTCTCCATTCAGGACTTCAAACCTCTAAAAGGTCTTTATCCCAAGGTCTACAATGATGAACTTAAAGTAAAATTATTTCCCTAGGTCAGCTGCAGCATCTCTGCTCAGAACACCACCCTCAACCGTTCTCAGAACTTCTTTGGTCTTCAGAAACCTCTTGAGTACCTTCTTTTCTGACTCATTCATCTAGGATTTGGCTTTTAAAACAGAAATTAAATAACCTGTATCCAGTGATCATTTCTCAATCTCTTAATGATTTTCCTTAGAGATAAATTCTGCCTATTAGAAAACAAGCTTCTGTCTCATGACACCTGATAAAAAGAGATTTGATTTTTCTATTCAGTCTGAGTTTTAATGTGTTAACAGGACAGGGTGCCTGATGGTTTTGGTTTGCTTTTTGGTGGGTTTCTTTTGTGTGTTTTTTGCTTGCTTGTTTGGTTGGTTTGTTTTTGCTTGTTTGTTTGGGTTTTGTTGTTTGTTTTGTTGTTTTGTTTGGTTGGTTGGTTTTTGGCATTTGTTTTGTTGTGTTGTTTTGTTGTTTGTTTGTTTGTTTGTTATTGATCTAGATAACCTAGACTTTTTTAGGTGAAGTTCATGATTGTGTAGTTTCACCTTGAGACACTGGGAAGGTTTCAGACTCCTCCTATATTTTCCAAGCAAGCAAAGAGAGTAAGGGCACCTCCACTCTGTAAGATCGAGTGTAGAAAAGTCTTGCTATAAAAATACAGGTTTGATGGGAGCTGTTGAGATGTTTCCATGACTTTCCCACACAACAGCCCTCTGCTCTTATTTCCTTCTGACATCGCAGACAAAGCACACTTAAAGTGGCAGCAAAATTATTCTCTAGTAATTTAAAAATAGACTCTATTCATATTGGAGAATCTTCCTTAGACTTATTCTATCATGAAATGCTTTATTTCTTTTTGTTGAAAAAGCTGTGCCTCAGGCTTGTTTAAGGGAAGTGCTCTCATGAAGGCAAGGCATGTTGCACAGGACACACAGAAGCCTCTAGAAACACTTGCATGAGCAAATGTTTTCAGGGAGAGAGTTCCATACGTCTATGCTACTCTTTAGCAATTTGTGGGGAAATGTTTCAGTAAGAAAAGACATTTTATCAGTGGTCATTGAAGTTCCACAACTGGAACTGATTAAATACTCCATTAATTTTTGCAGTGTCAAGATGAACAGCAATGAAGATTAAAACCTATGGAAAAGTAACAATTTGACGAATATGTGAACACTAGTGTCTTTTCAGCAATGGGCTGGCACAGTGCTGGGTGGGTGGATGACAAAGAAGCAACCTTTTTCTGGCATGGTGCAGGTTTGATGCAAAGAGAGCAAAAGGTCTTCAGGGGGAACAGTGCAGTTTCTGACCGCTGTAAACAAGGTGTAGTGGTACTGAACTGGGAGGTGAATAGGCCGCCTTCCCCCATCCTGCAGGTCCTATCAATCATTTGTCTTCCAATCCCAGCTTTCCTATAAACCTTTCCACTCTCTTATCCATATATGTATCAAATGAATTACTCACATTACATGAAATTAGCCTCAGCATGGAATCAACCTTGTTAATTTTTGCTTCTTATGCTTATGATATTGACTATTTAAAAATATTTAGTGATCAAATTATAACAAACTGAATATTTCATATGTCAGTGTGTTCTCTGAGTCTGTTTAAGTGATATTTTAATGAAGAAATTATCATAATTCATTTGTAGAATATCCAAGATGTTGCTAGCAGTCCTTTAGAACCTTTTTAGAAGTCTCTGTCAGCTTGTGGGAGCACAGATATCACATGCTATCTTTTGTCGAAAAACCCGGAAGGTTAACTACTAAATCTGATCAGAACGCTTTTTCTGGAAAATTTTAAGTTATTGAAATGTCACTTGTTTATAGGCTGGAAGGTACATCAGGATGTCCCTCATGCACTAATGCTCCAAGTACAGCCAGTTGTGAGGTCAGACCAGGTTGTCCAGGGCTTTGCCCAGATGGGCCTCGGAATCCTGCAAGGACTGGAGCCTGGGCAATTTGTCCCTGCCTGCTCCCTGCCTGTCCTCATGAGGAAAGGTTTCAGCACACAGCCTGAATCCCCCTCACTGCCCTTCATGCTGCTTTACCTTGGCCTGCCACACACAGGTCTTGAAAAGCCCATCTGCCCCTCTACATCCCACTACATCCCCAGCAGGCACTGGGGTGGCTGTGATGTCCCCCTGAAGTTGTCTTTGCTCCAGGTTGGACAAGCCCCACTGCCTCAGACTCTGGGACAGTGCTCACAGGACACTCTCAAGTTCTGAGTGTTGTGGGGATGAACTCACTTCAGGTTATCGGTGTCTTTCCTGTGCTGGAGGGCATTAAGCTGGCCACAGCATCCAGATGTGTCTGGCCATGAGTGCTGGGCAGAGGCAATAAGTCCTGTCCTGAGCTCCTGGCAGTGCTCCTGCTGACACAGCCCTGGGTGATACTTTGATACCAGGGTTCACTGCTGACTCCTGCCCAGTTCCGAGGCCCCAGCATCAAAAGCCTGACTGAAGTATATAAACAACGTCCCTGGTGCTTTATTTGTCACAGATGTGACAAATTATTTTAGGACAAAAGGCAACAAGGTAAGACGTGCACGATTTATGCCTGGTAAATCCATCCAGAGCGTTCCAAATTATCTTGTCCTTCTTGTGTCAAATCAGTAGCTCTGCCAAACCAGAAGATGGAAGGAGAACAGAGAAAGCAAATTCTGGCTTTAATGACATGGTTAAATTTTGATTTAGAAAAGTGAGATGTAGCTGAAAAGTTTTGTTCTATTGATGTGAAATAAAAAAATTCTGCTGTGGATCAGCAAGCTCATGGACTTGAAGTTTGGAAACTTTTTACAAAGTCACCTCAAACATTCAGAAGGACAATTTTTCTCTGACAATGCTCTTTTTTCTGGAAAACTGTTCCATGCCAAACGATTTTTTTACTAAAATGCTCAAAATATCTCTGTTCCACTAAGAAGCAAAGATTCTGACAACTTCAGAAGTTGCCTAGAAAGACAATTTCTGCTCTTGTTCTGTTCTCTGTTCAGTTCCTGTGAATGCTAAATGGATTTAGTATAATGGCACGTGGTAGAAGAAATTATGACACAAGGCACAGTCACATAAAGTAACATTGACTTAAAAGGAGCCTGGAGCAGCATTGATTATTAGAAACATATGTTCTGTACACGTGCTTCAAATAGCTTCCTGCTGAAGAGACACAGGTGCTTTAATATCTGCTTTAGCTGGGGGGACACCACATTTCCTTGCTGGTTTATTAGTCCTTCTCTCTGTTTAAGCTGCGAGTTTCTCCAAAGAAATCAGGAGCAGAAAGGTATTTGGCCAATGTTTACTGAAACTGTAGCAATGCGAAGGAAGGGAAAGAAATGTGAAAAAAAAGTCTTGTCAAATATATATTTCAAAAGAGTGGTCATTAAAGAGTGATTTCAGTTAAAAACCCAAACACTTTTCACCAAAACTTTCAAACTAGACTACTGCATAATAGATCTAAGGAAATTATGAACTGGCTTTGGCTGCCTGAGTTGAATAGCAAGATGTAGAAAAGAATAACTGTAGAGTGGTAATTGACTCAGGAAAAAAGGCAGTGCTTGTCAACACAAATTATAAACATGAAAAGAATACAAGTTTCATTGTCATTTAAATTGTGTGGACCAGTGAAGCTCTTTGAAGACCTGCTGCATATTTCCTGGAAAAGGCTCAATGCTTGTTATTAGACAGTTTCTAAAATAAAAAATACTAAGAAAATAATTTCAGGGATTTTATATGAAAAAAGTAATATGCCCACCTGTATAGATGCACACAAAAGTTTTGGGTATTTTAGTCACTGCTTGGACTGCATGCTTTAGAAAATCTAACAAACTGACAATAGAATTTCAGATAATGGATGTTCCATAAATACTTTACTTTGATGGGGTATTTAAAATTGCTGTTTAAAAGCAATTTTTGGGATGCCTTTCCATGAAGGATGTAAAACACTGCATAAAGATCTCACATTTGAAAAGAGCAAATAAAATTAGCTGAATTTCATAGTCTTACTACTTTTTAATATGTAATATAGTTTTGCAAATTTATTTTGGCTCGTTATCTCTTTGATTTGTCCTATTCTTGAAAGCACATTGTTATTATTATACAGGTAATACTGTGAAACATTTTATGGAATATTACAAGAGTTTAACATTTCACAGTCTTTCCAAACACAAAATAAGCTGTAAAAAGGGTCATTCTGCCTAGAATAAAAATTGCTTAACAAATCTTTAGTAGTACAAGTTTCAAAATTACTTGCTACAGATCAGTTAGTCTGTCCACTTGATATGGTGCTGGTGGAAAAGGGCAAAATCATTCAGACCAGCTTGTATGCCCTGCCCTGCAGTCATGCATGCTTTAGTGATAGTAGGAGATGCACTGTTAAATACATTTTAGAGTTCAAATTGTCAGAAAATTGAGCTATAGAAGTGCAAATAAAGTGATTTAAAACATCAAATACTGTATTAAGAAATTGACCTGTACATGAAGCCTGGTCTTTTATCTTTTCTGTTCTTTGAAATGAGACCTTATGTTGGATAAAAGCAATAGGGTCTTATTAGACTCTTAATAGTCTTTCATCAATATGGTTTGAAAAAAGCCAGTCTTTGCTAGCAAAGCAGATGACGCAGGTCAATTCCCCCTGTTTCCTTAAAAAAATAATAAATTCAAAGGAAAAAAAAAAAAAAAAAAACAACCAAAAACCTAGCCCTCTTTTGCCTATTTTTGTAACACAGTTTTTTTCTTTTAGAATGGTTTTTAAAGTGTGTAAGGAATCTGGACTGTTTGGCAAGTTGTAGTCTCCTGTGTTTTAAATCCAGCTTTCTCCATAAAGGCAGACAGTGTGAATACCTCTAGCTATGCAGGTGTTCTGTAACAGATTTTTATCTGCAGAGAAATGTGCCTTGTGCTCTAGCGAGATGGGAGACTCCACAGTGCTTCATGGCATGAGCTAGAGCTGAGAAACATTGCTATACAGGAAGAAAAGTAAGCCATGCTTACTTTATATGTGGGCACAGTCAATTTCCTCTCTTTTCCCTGTTCTTTCACACCCCTGTCAACTTTGGAAAATCAGGTCAATGTAGACTCATGAAGTCAAGCAGGAGGCCATGAAGATAATATCTTGCTGTTGTCCTGCTTGTTATACCTGAGTATATTGGAAGTATAATTAATCTTCTCATGAAGAAAGTGAAAAAGTATCTTGATTACTTTCATCGGTCCTCAGAACATATTGTTGCTTCACTTTTCTTTTTAACATATGTTCATGCATGTGAATGATTTACTACATTGTGAATAAGCAATTAAAATATTTGATCTAACTTGCTGCTAGGAAATTATGTTTATTGGTGGGAGAGAAGTAAAGGGAAATGTGAAGGTGTTTTTTCTTACCCTGCAAATGGATACATTAGGAAGAGGAAGGAAGAGCAATTGGTAGGAAACAACATACTTAGAATCATAGATTCAAAGGACCATTAAGGCTGGAAAAAGAACTCCAAGATCACTGAGTTCAAGCTTTGACCAAACACCACCAGGCCAACTAAACCCAAGTGCCTAAGTGCACTTTAACATTTATAGGAACGGTGACTCCATCACCTCCCTGAGTAGCCTATTCTAATGTTAAACAGCCCTTTCAGTGAGGAAATTTTTAAATTCTTTAACCTTAGCCTCCCCTGGCATAGCCTGGTGCTACACCTCCTTGTCCTGTCACTGGTTTCTTGGGAGAAGAGGCTGATCCCCCAAAGCATGGCCTGTGGCAGTCAAGGAATTAAGCAGGATCTGCTGCTCAGTGAGGACCAGAACTGCTTTTCCCTGCATATGCAAACCAGCACCCAAACCCTCCTATCCCATGGGATGCTTGAGTCGTGATAGGTGAGCACCACTAAATAACCAAAAGTCACCATGAAACTCCACACACTCTGGGGAAATAGGCATACATATCTCATATTCCTTTCCCCTCTTATACTCTGAACAAGTTTGGTTTTTTTTTTCACTCTAGAGTTTCATGATTTTGACCTCTCACATAAAGTTTTAAGAAAAAGCTTTGCTTTATATACTAAATAGCTTCCAACTTCTTGCAGCAAAAATTGCAGTATCTACTGGCTAACCAAGTTTGCCTTGACTTGGGCTAAATTCTGAAAAAAAAAAGAAAGAAATAATAGTAATTAACTAGTAAATTAGTAACTCATCACACAAAGTCTTGACCTTTATTATAAGATTTCCTAATAAGTGTCATGGTAAGTATTATAATAATAAAAAAGAAGCCTGAGTATTCTCTTTCATTTTAATCAGACAGCAGCTGAGAAATTATTGTAATGGAATCAAAATGGTTTCATCCTTGATCTCTCAAGGTCCTCATTTCCCTTCATATCTTCTCAAACTCACTCCTTAAATCCCATATGCCAGAGGAAATATTCATATATTCACTATGTAATTAGAAAATTTCAGACCTCATTTGGTTGTATAAAGCATAGTAATTAGCTCAGTAAAGGATATTTCTTTTCTGCTGTTTTGGTTGTTTTCTTTATGTGCTGCCCAAGTTTTACTGAAAAGCCCCAATATGTTTTGAAAAATTATAGACCATTTGATTTCAGAAAATGTTTAGAAATGGGAAAATAGACATATGCATACATCTGTAGAAAAGGAAGTACTATTATGAATCTTTGAGGGATTGCTAGAAGATTTTATTAGTATATTTCAGTTTATTCTCTCTTGCCCTATTCTTGTTATTTTCTTTATAGATAATGTATCTTTTTGATAGCAATGTAATTGAAACATGCTGGAAATTGAGAATATGTGGAGTGTTCACCTCTATCAACTGACTAAATATTAGAAACATATTGTGAATGATTTCATGGTTATTTCCTTAGAAGCCCTTTGAGAGAAGGTCAAATGCACAAGTTGTGAGAGGCTTCCATAGCCAACATAGCCAACCTTCATCTTCCTGCAGATGAGTGAGTTCAGTGCCACTCCTACACAATAAAAGAAGAAAAAAGCTACAGATTACTATAATAAGTGTGTGCAGCTTAACAATAGTACTTACATATATACATACATATATATATATATATATATATATATATATATATATATATATAAATGCAAATACACTTCTTAGTTGCATTTATAGTGTAGATAAAAAATAGGCATTTTTAATTGAAGGAAGACACCTGGTCTTGAGTTACATTGCTGGTAAGCCTACACACTGAATCACTAGAAATCTAAAAATCATCAGCTTGAAAAGAAACTGGAATAAGTAACTCCTAATGCATGTCTGGTGTGTGACTCATAATCCAGTGTTTTCAGTATCTGTCTTAACCAGCTCCTTCATTTCTAGATAAATGATTCTATTAGTGTCAAACAGTAAAACAGAGTATTTAATATTTAAATATTGAAACCAAGTTTTCTATGGTTAACTGAGCATAATGTCCACAAGGGAGTAAAAATTCTAGCAGGTGTTTCTATAAATGACAAATATACTTACAATGCTACCTCTTAAAAGCTAAGGGAGGGAAGTGAAATAGATGGCATTTATGTAGGAGATATATAGTGACAACTGTAGCTTAACATTAGCTCAGACCTAAGTCTACATTTCCTTTATTTTGCAGTTGAAGCTGGCTAAGTTCCCTGCACAGAAAGATAACTTATGCATTAAAGCTTGTAATCAGTGGTTTAAAATTATTAAGAAAAAAAATGTAATAGATATAATGAAAAAGGTGTATTTATATTCAATAACTCTTAACAGTGATCCAGGCAAAATTGAACTCTCTTATAGTAGAAAATATAACTCACTGTTGTTGGTATGGCTTGGGAGACCTAGACTTTTGTGAAACGGTCATGTATATTTCTTTGGAAAGTACATTGAAACTGTGCTGAAGCAAAAGTTGGTCTGTAAGTTGGAAAATACCCCAAAACTTAAGTTTTAACTATATTTTGTCATTCTTCCCACCAATTAAATTCCTTAAATGGACTATTTTTGTGTCTATCTAAAATGTGAGCAGCATTCTTTTTGAAGGGTTTTTATTTCTTGTTGAGTCTCTCCTCAATGTCTCTTCTATAGATGGTAAATTCCTTATGGTCAGAAGTCTTTTTCCTTTAGTCGGGCAAGTACAGTCTCAGACTTAATACATCTGTAGTATTGTTGTTTTATAATTTAAAGGCACTCTGTCACTAGCCTTCAATTTTCCTTATTTTTAAGGAAAAAGGTTTAAGGTGTCTGGCTATTTTTGTTTCAGAATAATGTGGTTGTATTGCCTTTTGTTTGAGAACTTAGTTCCTCATCCAGCCTAAAAGATCCTTAGACATCTAGGTGGTAACGTTAGAATAAATATCTACTGACTACATGTCAGCTTCCATCCTGTGAGAAAGCCTCTGAAATGGGAAACCTGGCCAGGTTGTATTGATCAATGCCTTTAGTTTTGTAGGCAAAATGTTTCAATTCTGCGCTATGTATCAGATGTGCATAAAATTGTGACTGAAATGTTTTTTTAAATTCCTCTAAACTCCTCTTTGTTTGCTAGCATTTTTAAAGGCAGAGTGACATCTCTTCTTTGTTAGCATGTACTTAATTGAGTATAAATAAACTGTGAATGGCATCGCTCCATATCTGTAAATGGATACTGAAAACCAAATGCAAGAAATACATTTTGTTAATGCAGGAAACATAAATGCTGTAGAATTAATTTTAGCAGCTAAGTGTTCATTTTCAATAACCTCTGTTTCATAATTCTATAGTAATTATTTAAATAATGTCCCTGGTTATTTGGTGATTAGCACATTTTAATGATGAAAAAATCATTAATTCGGAAGAAATGTGTTTTTCCTTATGGCATGGTACTTCTTCCATCCTTGGTTAGAATGGCTAAAAAAAATTAGAAAATTTAGACAAGTACAAGCTCTGTGCTGTAGAGACGAGTTATCTATCTGTCTGCTCTCTTCAGCAGAACAGACAAATGGTTCATGGTCTCCCATTAACTGCTTCTCTTCCTTCACATCTTTTTTACAGCTGAAGGAAAAACCTCTGCTCTAGCTCTGTCTCATGCTAAAATATTACTTGGCCCTAGCTGTGCTCTCAGTCTATATCTCTGTATTTGAAAGGAATGTAGAACCTTTTTATCTCAATGGGTTTTGGGGAAGTTTCATATCAAATAGAGAGTGGAGTATGGAATCTGTGCTACTTACTTCATCTCAGGTCACCATGACACAGAACGAGCTGGAACATTACAGCTTAATTAATAAGTTTATAGGTACTCCTTGCATAATTTTTGATCCCAAACTTCCTTGGTTTAGTTCTGGAAAGAGAAGGTTCAAGCGGATATGAATGCATGTCCTTGCTAGTTTAAATTTTTTAAAGTTGGGAGTTTCCCAGTGTCTCCCCTGCTTATTTTTGCAATTTTCTAGTTCTGCATTCTAGTTTTGCATTTTCTAATTCCAGTAGCAGGCTCCAGCATGGAGATCTTCTAATTCAGCTGCTGAAACCCGACTGTTGGACCTCTTGTCTTGTGGCTCAAGCATAATACAGTGGATAAGGCTCTTAACCTTAAAGAATTAAACACAAATGTATTTGTATTCTAAATTACAGTTTCAGAAGACAAGCAAAGGGCTTGAGTAAACGTAAATCTAAAAACTAAACTCCTTTAATTTGAAATTAGATTTTTTTGTAGGCAGCTGTACACCAAAGAAATAAAATGAACTATTGGAATGAAATTTATAAACAGAAATATCAGTATTCATCATAAGACCAGTCTAAAATCATGAATTCAGTACCATTTTAACTCCCAAATGTGTTAATACATTATATTAACCATTTAACTATTACATACTTATTTTTACCGTCTTCCACTTCTAAATAATCTCTCTGCTCCTCAAATATAATATACCTGGGATTTTCATATCATAAATAAAAATGAGGCCACATTTTCCTTAAACTGTAGCAAAGATTACCCATTTGTAATATGAAAAGTTCTCTTCCTCATTATTTAAAAGAAGCCTTAAATTTTCTATCCACTTATGTTATCAAACTCAGAAATTTTTTTAAAAGTTATTGTAAAAAAATATATATGTGTCTCTACCTGATTTTTGAAATAAATTCAAGATTAATGCTAAGTAGATGTCCAGTTTTTTAACTGAGTAGGTAAAACATAGCTAAAGAATACAAGGAATTTCTTGAACTGGAGTTTTTTTCACTAGTATTTGATATAAAATTCTACTACATTTTCCACAAAATTGCATTGGGTAACTGCAGAGAAAATACTTAATCTCATTTTATTGCCTCTTAAAATAATTTTGCAAGATAAAAAATTTCTGACCCTAAAAAATTTCAGAAATTCTTTTAGTTCCTCCTTTTTATGACTGAATCTTCTGCAGTTCTTATTGCGAATTAATGCTAAAAATGTTTGATATTTGGCCTTAGATATATAATTTATTTCTAAAGCACAGAGCTTGTGCTTAAGACACCTGTTCCATTTTTTTGTACTTTTCCTATCCAAAAGCCACTCTTTCTGCACAGCCCCTTCAGGTCCAGAGAAGTTTTTGTATACTCCAGTCATTTATTGTGTTTTTGCCATTCAACTAACACGCCGCTTTCATTGACTTGTTTTCCTAAAATCTTAGAAAGATTTTTATGTAGACAAGAAATCTGGGTTCTACCTCTGCTTGATGAAGTACATCATAGATAATTGTTCTACCTAGAAATCAGTTTTAACCAGACACTTGCTAGTGTGATGTGTCTTTTACAAAACTCCAGCAGCTTCTTGATACATAGGAGAAAGTGTTATTTCATGCTTAGGTGTTTCTGAAAATACAATGGGAAGGTAGGATTATTTGCTCATTATAGTTAATACCCAGAGACTACTACCTTCCCATCCACTAACAGACACATATCCATTCCTTCTTTCATAAGAAATGAGAGTAGGCTTAGATATATCCATGTCGGTAGAGTGCATTTACTTGAAATAATTTTGACAATGTACGTAACGGAAAAAACCATGGAAGGAAAGAGGTCAGCATAATTAATTTAAATACAAATTGGTGAGTTAAAAACTTATTTTATTGTTTTCCTCATTGCTTTTTGAAATCTCACTACCATCCTGCTTATTCCTGATGCCTCTGGATTTTGGGCTGGATTATGTGTTCATTTCATGAAGAGAAGACAGAAGAATAGCCAATGCAGTTGCCACTGCAACTGCCTCTGTTTGTCTCCTTTCTCTAAAGGCCATGAGCTATCTGGGGTAGGCATAAGCTGCTTGTTATCTGAGTTCAGCAGCAGGTCAGTTCTTTTCTCAATAGGTTTCACTACAGCCAGAATCAGCTACCACAGTTCCGGGGTTTTTTGGGCTTTGTTTGTTTCCTTTCCCAAGACGAGAAGGTAAAGAAACCTAAGAAACCTAAAAACACAATTGAGGCTAAACAAGGGGAGGGGAATCAAGGGACTGGTTCTGAAAAATGACATATTGGCCAAAGTTTGTACCATATTGTGGGAGTATTTCTACAGAAGTGGAGCTTTTTGATTACAATACTAATTGTATGAGTATTCTGAAGGATTTCAAATATTCTTGTCACATTCTAGAAGAAGTTCAAACTCATTGACTATATCTTTAAGACTTACACCATCCTATCTACTACAACAAACTCTAATTCACCTATTTACTATTCTAAGCTACTTTCTCAAGGAGGCAGGGTATATTTAATAATTATATATATGTGTGTGTGTGTTTATATATGATATACAGTATGCTATATATTAAATATAATATAATGTATGTGGGGAGTTTATATACATGCATATAAAAAGATTCATATTTATTCATGTCCATGTTTTAGGATGGAAACTACCCTCTCCTGGCATTTTTTGTGAGTTTGCATCCTAGAACTCTTTTCTTTTCTTCCTTTCATTTATGCTCCTCACTGTGCTTTCTCCCTTCAGTCATAGAAAAGATCATACAGCCCTTCTCAGCGGGTTTTCTCCCTACAGTCACAGAAAATATCATGCACGTCTCACAGGGTTTTCTCCCTGCAGTCATAGAAAAAAATAATACAACTCCTTCCATGTCTACTGACACAAAATCAAACATACCATTCACTGACTTGTTCTCTTCCAGTTATCACTCCTGCTGACCTTTTACAAGGTTTTCTTGTTACTCCTCCCCTAACATTTATCCTTCCTTCACTCATTTTGTTTGGACAATATTTTTGCTTTTAATAATTTCCTATCTTAATTTAGGGAGGGAATGACTTCACTGCAGTTAATAGGACCCCTAAACTAATTCTATTAATGTTGCTTTACTGACTAAGGTCAGTATTTCACCTCCTTAAATTTCTCTTCTTTTGTTGTTTTTTTTTTTTTTCTTTCATATTCAGAAGTGTATGAGAAGGACCTCTAGATTTCCAGTTTTCTTCTAGAGGTTGAGAGTGCCATAGATTTCACTGGGAAGGAAAATGGGAGCAAGGCCAAGAGTTAAGTATTTTCCCTACATACTACTACCACCAAAAGGTTCTATAACCAGTGCAAGCCATAAACTTTCAAGTAGCAGTGTAACTCATCAGAGTCTCAGTCTTAGGAAAAATGGATTTTTCTGGCTATTATCAAAAAGTAAATAGCATAATGTGGGTATTTCTCATTGAATTACAGTAATTGTTTCTAAGGAAGTTTTCAGTATGTGTACGTATGTGTATTATGTATATGTATATATTTTAATTATCCAGGATAACTTTAAAGTTTTGGCTTCTTTTGTTTTGTTTTTGTTTTTGCTTTTGTTTTCCTTTTTGTTTGTTTGTTTTGGTTTTTTTGTTGTTTTTTTTTTTTTTTTTGAGGTGTATTGGGTGATTTTTTTGTTGTTTTTGGTTTTGGGTTTTTAAAATTATTTTCTTAATAGCAAGCCTAGAAAATGGCACAGCATAAAAGAAAAATAGCTTCTATACATACGGGATAAGTCCATGTGCTGGTTAATTATCTTCACAGTAGCTTGCATGGTGCTCTGTTTTGGATTTGTGCTGAACATACAGCACAAATTGCTGTCTTTTAGACATTGTTAAGCAGTGCTTGCACAAGCCAAGGCCCTTTCTGCTTTTCACTCCACCCCACCAGCAAGTAGGCTGAGGGTGCACGAGATGATGGGAGGGTACAGTCAATCCTTTGGATAAATAAAGAATATCTCATTAATATAACACATCTTATGATAAGATTAAACTTTTTTTTTTAATCCTTGTATTGAAATATAACTTGACTGAGTTAGAAATAGTTCTTAAATTTTATGAACCCATAATTTACAAATTTATAGCTTGGATATATTTTTATGGCCATTAATTACAGTCAGAGCTTGTAACCTTTTTTCATATTGATGGAACCTTTGCCTGAGCAATGACTACTCAACTGAGAGGTGATTGAACACATAGTATAATTTAAAATGACCAAAGTACTTTTAAAATCCAGAAAAACAAAGCCAAAATCTATTTAAAGGAAATGAGGCTGCTTTAGGGAGAGTGGTGTGCAAGCTCAATTATGTCAGCAAGAGTTTTGTCATATCAAAGATGCCAGACTAGTTATTCAAGCTTTAGGTCTGCATCGATGCAAAATAGAAGTGGGGTGGGGTTTTTTCGCTGTTTGCTTGTTGTAATAACTATGTTGCATTATTATGCACTATAATTATGTCGCACAAATACAAAAAGCTTGTTTAGGAATGTGTACTGATGCATAAAATTTGGAAGTTGGCTTCAATATAATCAGTTCCACGAGGTAAAAGAAAAATTAACTTTATGGATATTGCTTGTGTCAATAGAAAAACACAAAACATTTATAATTTGAGTCAAATATGTGTTCGTGTGTCCTGTTTCTTTTTCTCAAAACATTGCATTTGAGCAATTCTGTGACAGAAGAAAACCATTTACTATTACTGTACCATTACTTTTTAAAAGGTTCATTTTAAGACATTTTATGAAACAATTTTGATATTAGTCTGGCTATACGGGATCTAATCATGACCCTTGAAGTGTGAACAGTGTTGTAAAAGTGATTCCCTTGGCCCTCTGTGCTCATTAAAAAGAGACAATACCACAGGGCAATGGAAAATTGGTCCTCAAAGAGTGTTACATATTGGAATATGTGGCTTACACAGAATACTGGCAGTTCATCATTATTAGAATCAACCTATATTCATAGACCAATCTGTTCTCTAGAATAACACTCCTTGTTTCTTGAGAGAAGGGAAAATAGAAAGTTTTCATCATTGGAGCTTTTACATATCAACTGTCGTAAAAATACAGGAGAAGAGGCAACAGGGTCCCGAGCAGATGGTTTTGCCTTTTCTTTATTTTGATGGTCAATGATAGCTATTTAATGCTCATGTTGCTGTCATGGGAAATTTAATGACTTCGTCAAAAATAAAATACATTTTTCTGTCCATTTGTTCATAGAGACCTTTTACACATGTAAAAACAACATGAATCCTAGGATTTTGCTCAGATGAAATAAACTTATGCCAAGAAGCTATATTCAACCCAACAGAGGCATTTCCTGCAACCAATCCAAAACCTAAGCAAGAAGTTCAGTTTGCTGACAAGATGAATAATATTGTTGTCTTTCAGACTGATAGCTACTGCACAATCTTAACTTGAACAAATATATCTCTTAAAAAAAAAACCCTCACAAACAAACAAACAAACAAAAAAACCCCAAAAAAACAAAAACTCCTCTTATTTTGCCAGACCATCAAATTCTATGAGCAAACAGTTCAGGCCATGTTCTAGGGATACCACTGGCATAACAAGGGTGGTTAGGTACATGGAAAAGAAAAAACATTGTCCTGAAAATTACATCAATGGTTATGTAAGATTAAAACTATTTAAAAAAAGACAAGCTTATAAAAAAAGCTCACTGTCATTATGAATGGGTATTCAGATGTGGAAATAATGGCTGTTGTGTAAAAGGAATTGGTATGCTGTATTAAGGCACGCGAGTGCAGTTATTAGTGACCATCATTGCTGTCAGTGACCCTCAATGGGATTTACAAATTAGCAACATATCAATTGGAGGGAATTTAAGGTTAGATTTATCCTTTCTTTTCATTTTAGTAGCAACCATGGAGATGACACGATATAGAATAAAAAGACACAATAAAGAAGGCAGACTACAGCTTGAGCTTTTATTTCTTGCTAGCCAATAGAAAAATGGCAAAGTGATCTGGCATGTAGACCATTTATAATTATAAGGGAGTTAAAAGTGGGGAAATTGTCAGTAACTGCAAGCATTTGGACAAAACCCCTGCAATTTGAGTTAATTATCTCTCCAGAGTTCTTGTTCTGAGCAAAACACATGTGTTTATGTAGTACTATTGTATTAGGGCTTTATTTATACTTGGTTTTTATATAGCCTTATTAAAAATAAAAATAGAGATCCGGAAACAGTGTTTGAAAAGTTTGTTAAAATAGATCAACTGTCACTAAATAGACATTGGAATGCAAAGCATTTCTAAAAGTCTGTTTTCAAGTAGCAAGGGCAAAATGCAGAACCAAGAAGGAGGAGGGGGGTGAGGTGTGTTTAATAATCCCAGCTGCATCCTAAAGCAGTGCAAGGGCATGTAGCTCTGGTGAACTCAGCAGACCTATACCTGCCTTATGTAACTAAGTTTCTGAACAACTGTGATTTAAGTCAGTGCTGCTGTCTCACTTCATTTTGGTTTGGGTTATTTCCTCACTCTTTTAAGAACTATCTTTTTTGTAAAACTGTAGGAAACTCAGGAACTTTTTATCTTCCAGATATGCACTTTTCAAATGCAATGGAATATTATGAATTCAGAAAATGGAATCAAATTTGAGGAAACACTTGTCTTAATGTAAATATAAGTAAGCAGACCTAAATTTTGCATGCAATAGTAATAAAATACAGAATTGCTAGTTACCTGTTTGAGCTAAGGTAGATAAAAAATTTTAAAGCACTCAGAAAACTTTAAAAATAAAGTTCAGTAAAAACTCTGTTAAATGAGTGTTTGTGAATCTAGCATCTATGTATGACTGAAAAGATGTTGTCTTCTCTTGTGTGTGGGAACACTGCTATTTTGATGAACTGTAAACTGTAATTATAATCAATGTGCACCAAGTGTAACAGAAAGTATAAAATTAAATCATAAAATCACAACTTTCCAAAAGATTTCTAGCTCTTTTTTGTGCTCATAAATGATGGTGTCCTAACCTAGAAGCATGCAGAAAATAACATACTCCTGCTTCACATAACCAGGCAAGTAAAAACCCCTAGGCAGAAGAGCAAAGCATTTTTTTTTGTCTGTTTTTGGGTTGGTTTTTGTTGTTGTTGTTGCTTTTTTTTATGTTGGTTTTTTTTTGTTTTTCTGGGTTTATTTTTGTTTGTTTGTTTGTTTTTTTGGGGGGGGGGGTTGTTTTTTTTTTATATTTTTTCCCCCCATACTTTAAACACAAGGGCAGTGGCAATTGCAGAAAAAATGAGCTGAGATGTATTTTGGTTTTTTTAGCTATTACCTTTCAGTACTTTTTTAATAAATGAGGGCTGGACTCAAAAGGAGCACACTGTATTTGGACATAACTATTCTTCTGTTAGGATTGCTGGTGCCTAGTTAATGGTGGTTTGGGGATAGTAGTTGCTGTTTGGTTTTTTTGTTGTTTTTTTTTTGTACCATGTGAAGCAGTAAGAGCTCTAGTTTCTAATCTATAGACCAATGGGTTATTAATTTATGTTTTAACATGACTGACAGATAGAGCAACCTGATGTAGTGAAAGGTGTCCCTGCCCATGGAAGGGGGGCAGGAAGGAGGTGATCTTTAAAGCCCTTTTCAACCCAGGCCATACTGCCTCTGCTCCCTTTAGTTCAATGCTTCAGCTGAACAACAAAATGTCCATTCCCTGCTCTCCTGAGACAGAGCCTTTTGCATTTGTCTTCATCTTCTCAGCCTGTGCACTCCCAGGCTGTTCATGGCCCATTGTGGTGATACTCTGCAGTCTGCCAATATTTGTATTTTCGTTCAGCTCAGGCCAGCACTTTTAAAGGAATCTCCCAGGACTTGCTGGTTGGTTTTGTGGTCTTACAGTGGACTCCTTTCAAGCAAAACTAACCAGCAAGAGACTCCAGAAGTGGACTCCTTTCAAGTAAAATTAACCAGCAACAGGCGCTGTTTTAATGCACTCTGGTTGTTAATGAATGCTCTGTTTACAAGACCTTACCAGAGCTATTCACCAGTAAACATCCCCTGAATCATGTGTAGTGAGGTGATCAGGGACCCTGCACCAACTTTACTACCCTAGAGACCCATTGCTACGACACCACATTGATTGCTAATAGAGATGCAGTCTGCAGAGTCAGAATCCAGAAGAAAGGCTTCAGCAAGATGGGTTGGAATGACTTAAGGATAAGGGTGAACCTTTTATATTTTTATATGTCTGAGGCTGTAGCAGAATTTGAACTCCAGGCCAGAGACCTGATGAAAACTTTCTACTCTTTGGGCTGTTATTCTAAAGGCACAGGCAAAAAGCACTCTTCCCCTGACAGACAGAACAATCCTTATGTATATGTCAAAGATTTGCGCATTTTAAACTTTCATTATTTACATTGAGACAGAAAACAAATTTTTTAGACCAAAAGGGAAAAATGCTTAAAATTCTTCCATTAGGGAAGTCTTTTGGAATAGGGAATGCTTTTCCTTGATTTTTTGCCTTCACTGGGAACAGTCTATCCATGCCCCATAGTAGGGAAGCCAAGCAAATTAGTCCTGGTGCAAGGCAGAGACTGTAGCTGTATGGATGAGCACTGAGTCCCAAGCTGATAAATTGCTTTGTATATTGATGTAACATGCCAAGGAAGGTTTTTGGATGAAGGAAATTCTATTTGTGCTTTGCACTGATCCCTGAGTGCATACATACATTTATATATATATATATATATATAAGTGTGTGCATGTGTGTGTGTTTGTACCTTGTATAGTTAACTTGTTGTTTGACTTTTGCCATCATAGATATCTTTTCCAACTTGTAGCATCTTAGATTTTCCAATTTGCCCCTGCATGACTTCTTTCTTTCCTTACCATCTGCTGAGATCTGCTTAGGCTAGTTTGGCTGAACTTTCAATAATCTAGCATTTCATTACCGTGGCATTTCTCAAGCAATTAAGTTCTGTATTTCTTTTCCTAAATTAATGTGCTCATACTTGTGGGGTTCTGCAGTTCTGAATGGATGACTTGTTAATGGAAGTATTTTCCACAAGGCAAATAATAAGGCAAATTGAACTTATGCTTTTGTTACTTAGATTAGTCTTCCTGCTAGGGAGAGAGTGCTGTGCAGGGGTTTCCTCCTATGTTATGAGTGGTCTGACTTGCCATTATACCTGGGCTATTTCACCAGGGCTGCTGTAACTTTGCTTAGAGACAGCAAGCAATGACTTTAACTCTCTATTTGGTTCAACTCAGACAACTTCTTTCATTTCTGGGGATTGAACCCTTTAAGTAAAATTAAACAGCAGAAGTTAGGCAAACATCCTCTCAAAAGCAAACTAAGGTAGGAAAAGTTGAAGATTTTTTAGTTCAGAACAGTTCAGTCTCAAGTGATACATTCTATTTGAGCAGTTTCCTTGGGTAGGGGAAACTATTTGTCATGCACAGAAAAGAGCAGTGCTCTGTTCTGACCTTTGCTGTTATAACTGAAGAGAGCTGAAACAACACTTGAGCTCAAATGGTGAAATCCACATTGATGTGGATTTCCTCCTCAATGTCTTCTAGTGGGCATAGATTCAACAAATTTGGAAATAATTTTAGGCAACTATTCACCTTAAATGATAGTTTATCATAAAGAGTCAGATTTAAAAAATATCTCCAAGCATGTGGATAATCAGCACCAAATGCTCATTAGGATTCTGGAAGAGCAAGACTCAGATGGTCAGGTGCCGCATCATGAAGATGTGTCTCTTATATTTTTAAACCTCAAATTTGTACTACAAGGGGTGGATAAGGTGTTTCAGCTAGAGGAAAGGGGAATTTCTGCAACATAATTCCTTGCACATGTAAAAGGGTTTTCCCTGTTAGATAAAAGTGGAAGACTCTCACCAGCAGAAACCAGTTTGTAGCAGTTTTCTAGGACAAAAACCACACAAACATACAAACAAACAAACAAAGCCCCTCAAAAAAAAAAAAAAAAAAAGACACAAAATTTTGATTAGCACACGTTTTGGACTGCCTATAGGCCTTTACATGGATATTTGTGCCAAGTTCATATGATACTGGTATGATTTTACTAACATTCTTCAGTAACTTGACTCTGTGATAGCAGACTGAATAAAATCTTTTTTATGATCTGATTTTGGGCCTTCCATAGAAAGAAAAGATAAGATTTAAAATACATTCTTTTGCCATTTTAGTACAAAGTAAATATGTTTTTTGCTTTCAAACAAGACTTCTGTCTATAAAGATGCCAAAATACAGACTAAAGATGGCTCAAAAGATTTTTTTCTTTCCATTTTTTAAAGAAATTCCAGTAAAGTTTTTTTTTTCCATCTGACTTGAAAGAATATTTTTACCTTCCTGATTTTTTTTCTCTTACCTCTACTCTAGCAAGAGGTTAGTGAACTGAAAAATTAATTATTTGCACAGCCATAGGGGTGAGTGAACAGCAGTGCTCTGGGTTGTTCTTCCTCTGGAGTCTGTAAAATAGGACTGAGAAACAGAAACTCTATTTTTTTTTATAAATTTCATTCATTTAATGTAATCCCTTAACAAATTTATTCAAGCATGACATACCAAAGAGTTTTCAAACTCTTTTCTGATTTTAGTGGTTTACCCTCTCTGAATGACAAAGGTGGGTTGCTTGAAAATTTAAAAAATTATTTTCTTTTCTTAAACTGCAATTGCTTTTAAAAAATAAAAATTTTATTTCTTAATGTAGTAGATTTCAACCTTGTTTTCCTACTGCAACTTGTTTCATTTCATTTAACTATGACAGATGCTTCGTCAGTTCCAGAATTTACATTGTTGTCATTGATTTTTCAAATTTTTGAGTAATAGTGGTCCTTTGAATTTACCACATTTACAATGGAAAATAGTTGATAGAGATTTTTTTTTTACTTTTTTCCTTTCAAATTTCTTTAATGCAAAGCAAATATTCAAGTGATGGAATGAATATTTAGAATTTTCTGGAAACCTCTATATAATGTCTGTGACAGATGTTAATAACATCTGTCTCTAACTTTCTTCTTTATAAGATGATTTTAAAAGCTGAAGTGATTTCTTTTTCCTCCTCACCATTCAGTTTTGTCTACTGGACCCCTATAAGTATTGGTAAAGTGTTAGAGTGTTTCAGGTAGATATTTACAATTAGCAGAACTATGAAAGTTTGTATACTTGCAAAATCCTAGCTCTTTGTATCTGTTTTTTTGCTCTTATGAGGTCTGTTATTGGATAGCACTATGTTCCCTTCAAAATGTGCATAGTCATGTAGCTTTATGTTTAGATAAAATTTAGGAGCAAAGCATTTTTATTTCAGATTTAAATAAGTATAAATTTCTGGATTAAGTTCAAGTATTTGAGTTTCAAAAAATGTCTAAATACCTGCACCTTCCATCACACTCTTATTTAAAAAAAAAAACCCTTGCCTATTTAAGAAAATATTCTCACACTTGTTTGAAAGGCTTTGTTTTCTAATAAACTGTATTTGATATATTGTCTGCTGTTTGGCAAGCATTTTGAGATTCATTATTACTTTAGATTCATATAGTATACTTAATTAATTTTCTTCACACATTTGTTACTTATTTTTAAACTTTTAAGCAAAATATTGGAAACAATATTTTGGCTATCTTTTGGGTGAACGTTTCTCTAGTGATAGTCTCCCTACAGGAATTCCTCTTGATAGTGAGGAGAGGAAGAGAGGATATGTTAAAAACCACTGGTGTGAATGTGTGTGTGGTTGGGAATATCTGGTTTTTATAATGTGGTCTAGTACTTGACTAAGTGGTATAATTCTAGATAGGATCCAGCAGTAAATTCCTTTACTTAGAAATACTCACTTTCTGTTTTTTCCTTTTTAATGTGTCCTGGCATGGTAACACTTTCTCTTATGCTTTATAAATTCTGCAAAAGCCATTGCAGGCCTTTGTGGGTCAGGATGTCATATGACTGATGTCTGTGTATCCCTCCCTGGGTCACAGGTACACTTTGTCACCTTTTGGATGCATTTCACATTTTCTGTGCTCTCCTTTCAGACACTCATTTTCCTTTACATTGGGCACAATTTAAATTTTTTCATACAGGTCAAATGTTCATATATTCACTTATTTTCCAAAAAAAAATTTGTTTAGGGTGCTTTAAATATTAAAGTCAAGCTTGAGTCACATTATAGGGACCTTATCTTCTGAAGGGAAGAGCAATTTTGTCACAGAAATGGATGCCATGTTTATTTGCCTTTCTAATTTGCATCAGCTTCTATATTATTGTGTTGCTACTGGCACGATTCAGTTCTTGTAAACCTGTTCTGTCCATCTCTGATCAGGTTGTCTTTTCTTATGCCATATGGTTTTGAGCTTCACAGTCCTTGTTTGTTAGGGGTTTAAATTTTTTTTCTTTTCCTTCTATGCTTCCTTCATACTCCAAATACTTCTTTTAGTTATTATTATATATATTTAGCTGTTAGTTTGGCTACTGATCACCTGGAATCTAATTTACAGTCACGGAATATGTTAAATTTATAGATATTCGAGAAATTCCTGGTGCCACCTTTTGGTTCAGTTGTAGAAATGCAGCTGCAACTCTAGAGCAAAGCCCGCAGTGGAAATACATCAATTAGTTACTCAAATTCTTAGGTGCATACGAGCTGACTACGCAGAACACTACTAAGTTCTAGTAATTTTATAAAATTTTAAAGTACTTTTTTTCTACTTAAAAGAGTCAAGTAAATATCACTCCTCATTTGAAAACTTCAATAAACATTTTGAAAGTGGGACATGGCAGTTACTGAACCTTTCTGTTAATTTTTTTCCAGTTAATTGGACATTTTCAAAGGACTATGTATGATTTTTAAACACATTTCCTATAATTATCAGAATTTATCAGCGGTTGTACAAACTTATCCTAATCAGTGTTTTGACATAGATTTATTTTTTTTATGTGGATATAAGAATACATGTAGCCTTTTACTCTTTAGTATGCATTCTTACAGGAGAGATACAGTCTTGTGCAGAAAACTTTCAAATTACTTATTTATGTGGGGAATGCAACTTTGTGTATTTTACCAGCCAGGTCAAAGTAGATAGCAACAAGTGTAGTGCACTTCTGAGCACAAATGGTTTCACCTCACTGTCACTGCAGGAATAGTGAATTCACAGAGCTGCAGATACAATTCTTATTGTATTGTACTGTCTGGTGGCCCTTGTCATACTTACAAGTTATAGTTTGTATGATTAAATGTCTTAATGAGAAGAATTTATGCATAATTGTGGTTGACAATTGAAGTCCTGGCAAAGATGATAGATGATTAATTACTATTAAGTACCTCTCTTGATATACGTACACTACAAAATCAATTTTGTTTCACAAATATGTAATACTTAATTAAGTGAATTACCTAATTGTTTCATTCTCATCTAGAGTGAAATCTGACTAGATTTCTGAACTTTATTTACCTCATAGAAAGATCTGCATGTAGATATTACATTTTCAAGGGAAAATATTTTGAAGTTTAGCTGAACGAGAAGTCTATTGCAACCCTGCGATAAAGCACTACATAGATTGTTACTTCTTCAGAAAAATCCAGAAACAAAAGAAGTTCAGAACACATACCTTTTTATCCCTTTTGATTACTTCATCTATTCTCACTGTTTTCTACGAATAGGAAATTGCAGTACACTCAGTTGTCCAGTTTATTAGAACAACAGAATAGCTAACTGTTGGACCCTCTGTGCTTTATAGATAGGAAAAATACAGCCTCTGCAGATGTGTTTGTAGTTTCAAAGCCATATCAGCACAGGTTTAGAAAACAGTGATCCTATTCTGCAGTTTTGAAGTTCTACATTTTTCGAAGGCAGCATGCAGCCCAACGGTCTGTCCTCCAAAATACGTTGTGAAAAAACATCGAGATAACCTTTACATGACTATAACAGGTGGGATTGCAAAGGAATACTAGTGATAGTAGTGAGAAAGGTCCAGTAGAAACTTTATATAGTCCTGAAACCTACTTGAAACAGATATATATGTATCTGTTTAATAGGATGTTACTTAAATTCTGGTGCTTATTTTACACACACACACAAGAGGGCAGAATTCAGTTCTGAAGTCACACACTAGCTTGTCTCAGTGAAACGTACTGGGTTTTTTCCCAAAATGGGTTGCAGAAATGTTATTTTTCTCACCTAGCCGGAGAAGGCACGATGGTGCAGGCTGGCCCAGTCACACTGTACCCTCTCCTCTGCCAGACTAAAAGCTGAGCTCACTGATTTGGCTTTGAAGAGCAATATCACTGAGAAATCTCAAACATAAACCACCATAGTGCCAAACTGAGGTTTATGTTTTCCAGCCATAATAATACTTTAACAATCCTCTGTGGGTTAAGTGGAGTTCAGGTTAATTGCTTCCTTTCCTCACAGAGGTGTTGTGAGAATTAATTAGTTAATGTTTGTATGGCGCATCCAAGATACAAAGTGCTATACATGTGCTAATTAATTCAATTATTATTACCTGTATGTCATTTGCACTGCCAGGAAATCCATACTTGACTAATCCAGTCCAACAGTTCCGTTTTATATGCTACAACCTAGTCCATGGTTTAGAAAAACCTCTAATTAAAAAAGAACCAAAACCAAAATAAAAAATAAATGACAAATAGTAGAAGAAATAAAGGTGTGCATTGTGTAGTGAAAGAGATTTGCCACCCAAGAGTACCATTTTGATCTTGTAAACATTGCCAAAATACTGCTGTAGTGAGTGTTAATTCTCAAAACAACCATGAAAACCATTTTGCTGCATAAAGCGTTCTGGGTGCCAGATCTTCAATTACAGGGAAAATTTAAAGGCGCATAGAAAGATGTTCTTTGGATAGGAGGTAGGGTCCCTCCAGCTAAGAATGTGTCTACAATCAGGCTCCTGGACTTGGATATAATTAAGCAGTTGGTAGACAAGATCTCTGTTTGAATGTGTTTCTAGTGGTATCATTCAGTGGCTAAAGCCACTTTATGTAGTGACCTTAAATACATAGCAAGAGCAAGAGTTCTCTGAATGTATGTCCCAGGGTAGCAGTTCTGTGCTGCCGGAAAAATAATGTATTAAAAGGAAAAGGGCTTTCATGTGAACTATGACACATGAACACTTATTTCCTAGAGATGTGTTTCATCTCAAAGTCACTCATGTATCTTTTTAAAAAGACTAAAGAAATATATATACAAAGTAAGGAAAAAAGAGAATCACCCAATATAAAACACTCCTAAAAGCACATCTGTGAAATGAAATTTTTATAGTAGCTGATGGTACCTATAGTATCCTCTTGCATGAAATTTTTGTAAGTGGTAGGAAGTGCAACTTATTCCTCTCTCCACACTTTCGGGGTTTCCCAGCATCTTATTGACTCCTCTTGCCTAGGCTCATCATCTTTATGCAACCCTTCAATATTTCTGTTTTATCCTCATCCTGTCTTTATTCACCCTGCTTTTCCTTTTCTTCTCTATATTTCCTTTTGTGTACAATTTTCTGCTATTTGTGATTTCTTGAGATTGCACTGGACATTTTTCCTTATTTTTTGTATTCTTTTTCCTGTACTGAACCTGAATTTCTTTTCTTTCTCCTGTCCCTTTTTTTCCCTTCCCTTCCCTTCCCTTCCCTTCCCTTCCCTTCCCTTCCCTTCCCTTCCCTTCCCTTCCCTTCCCTTCCCTTCCCTTCCCTTCCCTTCCCTTCCCTTCCCTTCCCTTCCCTTCCCTTCCCTTCCCTTCCCTTCCCTTCCCTTCCCTTCCCTTCCCTTCCCTTCCCTTCCCTTCCCTTCCCTTCCCTTCCCTTCCCTTCCCTTCCCTTCCCTTCCCTTCCCTTCCCTTCCCTTCCCTTCCCTTCCCTTCCCTTCCCTTCCCTTCCCTTCCTTCACATCATAAATAAGATGACTCTCCTGTAACAATACTGTATTTCATGGAATATTAATATAATTGTGAGTTATGTTTTTATGTGTTGAAAGTACTCAGAGTTGTGGGAGGATTAATATTTTCATAGTCATAAACCCCCTGGAGCTACGAATATAATTTATCTCCCAGCTCTTTACAAAAGATGTCTCTGATTCCAATCAGCATAACCATATGCTTAAAGGTGATGTACATGTTATGCTATTCTGCTGATAAACCCACCTCTGTCTAACATTTTATGTTTGGGTGATTTATGTACAATGAAAGATAACTAGAATAGTAAGAAAGTCTTTTTGGTTGTGAAGATTTCTTCTCAAATAGCCCAGAGGAACCTGTTATTATATAAACTGCTCATCCCCAAAGATATGACCTTCATTTCATGATTTGTGCTAGCAGCCACGTTATTGCTCAACTCCAGTTCATGAATAGCCCATATGAAAATGAGGAGGAAAAATTGAAAAGCAACTGGTGACTTCTGTGGGCACTGTGAGTAAAGCTGATTTACTATAGTCATTCAATGCTAAGATGCTTCATCATCTGGAAAGTGATACAGTGCAGGGATCATGGTGGAAATTCATCACCTAGAGGTGGCTGCTGGCATCTGTGCTGTAGGGAGCAAATAGCTGTGGAAGCTGGGGAACTGGCTGTGTTGGCTCTGTAAGAGCTGTGTGGTTGCAATCTGACTTTTCTGTTGGTCCTTACAAGCGTGTTGAACATTTTTTGACATACCGAACAAGCATCTTTTCTGCTTTCCCTGCTTTTTTCTGTTCCTGCATTTCCACAGAGCTGGAAAGAGGAATAATATGAAAAGGGCATCCTTTTTCATCTGATCATGAAGGCGTGCATATGTGTGTGTATATATATATATATCAGTATTTATATTATATGTATTTCAAACATGGATATATTTCTATATATATGTATAAATTTGGCTGTCAGAATGCAAGATCAGAATCTACTGTAATATTCAAGTATTATTCACAGTACAATGGAGTAATTTTTTATTGCAGTTACTCTTAGAAATACTCTGTCATTATTCTCTCTCACCTTTCTGCTTAGCTTAGGTCTTTGCAATAAATCCTTTTGACTTTTGCCAAAATGGGAGAAGAATATGATGAAATAGTTTCTCTCAAAAAAAAAAAAAAAAAAAAAAAAAAAGGTGACCTCAGACTAGCTTCAAGTTCGTATGTAAGTCAGTAAAAATGAAACAAATTGTTTTTCCAGTGACTGAGTACTTTGGAAGATTTCTAAGGATCTCTTTTTTCACATGAGAATCACTTTCAGGAAATATTTTTTGCAATGTCACATCCTCAGTTATAAAGATTTCTGCAAATGATCTTTATTTTTAGTTTTTCAACTGAATTACAGTCTTTGTGATATTTATTTTTCAGTCCGAATCCAGGGTGCTTGTACTAAAAGGATGGAATTTTGTTTGTATGAATTCACAGTTCTTTCTCTTGTATAGAAACATCTTTTCTTCATACATCAGCAATTTAAGTCACATTAAAGCATCTATGAATGTTAAAAACCCACTCTTTGTGTTCAGTTGCATATCTTTTGTGTATGGTTCTCTGCCTAAGAAGAAAAATATCTGTCATGTTTCCCATCTTAGCAACAGTCACATCTCTAGAACTCCTGTTCTCTACAATTCCAGTATTAAACACCTATAAGACATGTTAAAGAAATTCTACATTTAGCAAGTGAGGGGCTACCTGAGTAAAGGAATAGTTGTGCAAGATCCATGCATCTTATAGAACTACAGAGAGTTTTAGGTTGGATGCAACTTCAAGATCACCTAGTTCCAGCCCACCAGCAGGGATGCCTTTCACTAGATCAGGTTTTTCAGGACCCCATTCAACCTGGTCTTGGATGTTTCCAGGGATGAGGCATCCACAGTATCTCCAGGCAATCTATTCCTAAAGAAATCTCTCTGGGTGACTTGTTTTCAAAGGCAGCTTCTTTTGCTGCAAAAACTTACAGGGTTCCTATTGGAAGGTCACCAATTCAAATACCCATCTAGTGCTTGCATTTTATAATTTTGCTACCTTTATTAAAATAGATAGATTTGGATTATTTTTCAAAGAGCAGTATTAATAGCATCTTCCCAGGGGAACTGAACAGCAATGAATTACATTTTTAAGTGACAACTGAACAATTCCCAACATATAAAAAAGAGAGAGAAATAGAGAGATAGATAACAAAAAAGGAAAAAGGGAAAATCTAAAGAAAATGTTTGAAAAGGCTAATGCCACCTTTCACAGAAACAAACAAATGATACAAAAATATAGAAGACACATGATGGAAAGTCTTCTCGAACTGGAGATACTATCTCTCTTCTCAAAATTACTTTTTCAAAAATCTACTTTCAACTTCAACTCTTTCCTTACAATACAGAAAAACTGGAAGCTATTTTAGAGAATAATAATAATAATTTAAAAGATTCAGAATAGAATAGGAATTTTAGTAAAACACAAAATAAAAAATTACTAAGTAACCCTGGGGAGTGTAGCTTTTATCCTGACTTTTATGTTTTGTAGGAGTTCTGTCTGAATTAAAAGGTGGGTAAGGAAATCAGGATTTACTGTAGAATGAATGCATACAAAAGGCTTATTTTTTTCAAGTGAATGCAGGCAATTAGAACCTGTGGATATTCTATTCTCAGCTGTGGGAAAAGCAGTAATGGTAATTTTGAGGTGTTATACATCCCACTTCTTTTATGAGGGATCAAGTACATTGTCTTGATCATTGCCTTTAAAACCTTCTTTGAAAAAAGCAGGCTAGAATGGTGAGGAAATATGTATTGTTTTTTCTTCACTACAATTTCAAAGTGAATATGCTGCTGAAAATCAGAAAAGAGCACATTTCAGCCTGTGAAGTTTTTTCTGCTTTACATTTTGTGGCAAAATTACATTTCTCCACTTTCTTAGTAGAAATTATTAAATATTTAGAAGGCTTATTCCAACTGTTCTCTACTTCTGAAAGGGAGTGAGGCAATTTGAAAAAAAATACTGCAATTATTTCATGGAGATTTTTTTCAAGAGAAGTTGATTCTTTAGATTTTGCATTGGTAGGTTATTATTTATTCCCCTTAGAATTCACATTGTTTCACAGACCCTGCTGCTATTGGTGTTTTCCAGTAAATATAGATATTTCTTCTGAGGTAAAGACAATTTTAAAATAGCAATTAAATGCTTTTAAGCTAGAGCCAGATTCTTTCTTCTAGATGTTGTTTGCTTCAAGAAGGACTTTTCCACATAATAAATTAATTATGAACATCCAATATGTCATGCAAAGATACCACAAGGCAGTCGAGATCTGAAGGTGTTTACACATATTGATCTATACAGAGGCTTAGAAAACCTTGAGTCAAAGGTGAATATGTTCCATTGAGCAAATACAGGTGGAATCTTGGCATCATGGACTGGTATGATTTTTTTTTTATTGTCTTCAATAGAAATTAATGCTCCAGCATGACTATTTCAGCTGTGGTAGGTTACTGATCCATACATTGTCCCAGAGTTCTAAGAAGGGCTATGCCCAAAGGGATGACACTGCTCCACATCACCCACATTTCTATTTTTTTCTATTGAGTGGTCACACATGTGGTGAGCTGGACTGAGCATAAAGATTTAAAAAATAAAGTTAATATTGTTTAGTTGTATCAGGCACTCCCCAAAGATACAGGAGGTTGTTGTTGGGGGCTATTTTGGCTCTATAATGGCTGAGACTAACTTTGAGTGCACCATAAAACTCATAAGAGCTTCAGTGAATGTGTTGGAGCTTTTACATGTCTAACTGGTAATTGAGTTGCTGTTCTTCCTTAAACTTGGTCTTTGAATATTCAAATTCTACAGCACCTCGCAGGATATTATTCAAACACACAGTGCAAGGATAGACATTGGCATGTGCTGCAGTGAAAACAAGTCACAGTTTTCATTTCACCTCCCTTAAAAAATCATGAAAAAATTGACCCATCATGCTCCTTCTCTTCCATGCTAAACTGAAAGACTTTGAGGAATATTTCAGTTTGCACTTAGAAAAGAATGATATTTCAGTTTGACAGAAGAACATCTCTCTAACAATTCATACACCCTCCAAGCTCAATTATTCTTTCACTTCAGAGATATATTTTGGCTGGAATATGGTTCATAAATTGGATTTTAGCTTAACTGCTACACAACATATTGCATAAATTTACAAAACTTTGATAAAATAAATTTATCTTTAATCTGCTTTTCTTTTCCTAGAAAGCTAATTAAGTCTTATATATATTATGAAATTAAGACAGTAAAATTCTATAGCATTTAGAGTTGATGGATTTTGCTACAGTTTTGCCACTGAAATCCAGTCACATAGTTGATGAAAATTAAAATATTTTTTGTTCTTGTTACTATTTTATTTGAACAAGAATCAGTCAAACCACTCCCAGTTTCCTGTACTTTGTCTCCCAAAATTTTTGAAGCTTGAGGAAGGAATTAGTCATCAGTGCTGAGCAGTTTCTCTCCTTGAGGAAGTTTCTTTGTTTAATAGTTTTCCTTATATCACACTTCTCCAAATTAATATAGTGACTTTAATATGCATCCCTTCATCACTTTAACATCTCCCTTCCTCACTGAAGTCATGTTCCTTAATTTAATCACTTTTATTGCATACAAGATCATGATCTGCTCCTTGTTCCACAGTAAATTCTCTGGTTTATCTCCTTCGAACTTTCTGAACTAGCCTGAGCCAAGCCTAGTGGAATAACATTGAACACCATGTAAGAGGTTTAAGTTAATGTAGTGTGCGTGCAGTGTGATAGCAGCTGTTTTGAAGGACAGCTGAGATATTTTCATGCCTTACCATCTGATATATTTACATTTCTTAGTCATAGCATATGGGGGTTTAATTACTCCAAGTAAGAAGTACAGCAATGGAGAGAGTATAGAAAGTAATGAAATAGATAACAATTGGAGGTGCTGGATACAGGAGAATAAGTTCATGTGAAGTGACAGGGCAGCAAGGAGGGTACACAGCAAACTCACTACCATGGGCTTTAGGAGAGCAGATTTATGTGCTTTCAGTCCAGGAAGCCAACCATATTCTGGCTGCATCAAAAGCACTGTGGGCAGCAGGTCGGCAGAGGCGATTCTGCCCCTCTGCTCTGGTGAGATCCCAGTTGGAGTGCTGTGCCCAGGTCTGGGGGCCTCAAAATAAAGAGGACATGGACCTGTTGAAATGAATACAGAGAAGGCCACGAAGATGATCAGAGAGCTGGAGCACTTCTCCTGTGAGGACAGGCTGAAGAGTTGGGGTTGTTCAGCCTGGAGAAGAGAAGGTTCCAGGGGGGTTCTTCTAGCAACTCCCAGTACCTAAAGGAAGCCTACATGAAAGCTAGAGAGGGACAATTTATAAGGGCATGTAGTGATAGGGGAATGGCCTTAAACTGAAAGAAGATAGGTTTAGATTAGATATAAGGGAGAAAGTCTTCACTGTGAGGGTGATCAGGCACTGGAACAGGTTCTCCAGAGTAGTTGTGAATTCCCCATCTCTGGAAGTGTTCAAGGCCAAGCAGTTTGCTCTAGTGAACAGTGTCCCTGCCCATGTCAGGGGGGTTAGAACTAGATGATGCATCATTGGATTATGGCTATTCTGTGATTCTGTGACCTTCTATTAAGTTGAAAGATTATTTTTTTTAATTAATAATAAGTGATTTATGAAAGGAACTTTGTTATCTTTTTCAAGTTATATCACAAAGTTCTCACATTACTTCAGACTTCATCCCAGTGGTGCAGGAATGGAAGAATTAAATCTCAGGCTGTATTTACTTTCTTTGTTTCAAGCGGGGTTCCTCTGTAGCTGAGAGTTTGGCAGACCTGCTTATTTGTGCCTGAGCAGCCTTCACAGGTACTCATAAGATTCACAGGGAAAGTAGTTATCATTCTTTCTCCCAAAAAAAAGAGATCTGAAGAAACTGAAACAGTATATTTCTACATGAATAGTGTATCCTACTTTTAAAAAAATATTATATTGTCCATAATTTGCTTAGGGTTTTTGTTTTAATTTTTGTTTTCTAATTCTGGTAGAATTCATTTTGACTGTTTTTATGTATCTGATGTTTTCACATATAAAAATTTTGTGTTATTATTCACAGCTGGAGGTCTTTAGTTCTGTCTGCTGTTTTCTCATACGGCTGGAGTTTTCTGAGTTTTACAATTGATTGCAACCATAACAGCAATATAACCTTACCCCTGAATTTTTAAACCCTTCAAAATTTTAAAAATATTTTTATTTATAATCATGAGAACATTGTCTTTTGAATCATTTAGTTTTATTGTCTCCATAGAGCTTCCTTAACCCACTGAATTATTTTTTAAATGAAAGACTGTTTAGAGTAATTCCTTTTCTTTCTACTACTTTTATGGAGCACTACTAATTAAAGAAATTTAAAATGCAAATTATAAGTTCAAGTAATAAATTAGTTAAAATTAAAAAAAAAAAATTCCCTGTGGGGGAAAAAATAATGTTTAGAGGTGTTTCCATAAAATGAGAACACCTGACTCATGATTTGTTCCTTTTTGAACAGGCTCTGACCAAAGGGAAGATGTAAAACAAACACTGTAATATTTTCTTATTCTCACAAAATCCTTGTGTGTCTGGACTATCTTTCCCCAAGGATGGCAGGGAACAGTTCCCTTCATAGTATGTGAAGGGAAAAAAGACAATAACTGTGATGAAACTCATTTCCATCTCCCACTGGAAAACACCCAAGAGCCAGGACACTGGATGGATTCTTGCACTGCCTAAGAGAGAGTATGGCAGGACCAGCTGTGTTTGCCACAGGAGTTCCTGCACAATGCCCAACAATCTACTGCAGATTCCTAACAGCGACTAAAACAAGCAGGTATTTAGCCAGCTACTACTACTTGCCATAACTTTCTGCCATATTGATAACCTTGCTGCCCAATGACCCATAGTTTTACCACATTTTTAATAAACACTTGATTCTTGGTATCTCCATAAAGCACTGTCTTTAAACATGAACTCCTCCCTGCACGCCACATATATCTTTTCTCCCCACAGTACAAGGGATTGTGCCTTAGGCCTTGGAAAATGTAGCATCTCAATTTCAACAATGCCAGCAGTATTGTACTCCCACAGGGGAACAGTAGGGCTGACTTTTGCAGAGATGAGGCTCATTATCTGCCTTTAGCCCACTCAAAAAACCTCTGAAACACAGGCCTCGAGCTTGGCTGTTTGCATACCAGCGCATTGTTGCTATGTCGCTGTTGCTGCAGTAAGACTGATTATATTTCTTTTTCAAGAAGTGGCAGAAGTGACTTCCCCTCTAACCTCCCCCTCTCTGTTTCCAACAGATGGAACAACAATCCTCCTGTTCTTGGTAGGAGATATGGGAATTAGCAGTCATCTAGCTGGTCATCAGGGAATGTGCAATGATACTTGAACTAGAGCATCATTATTTTTTGCTGTACTGTTTGTAGCTAGAATTCCTTTTCCCAGCGGCTGTTTTTGTGTTTGTAGCTGAAATTTTAAATTCCTTCCATCCACTCAGTTTCCTTTAGCAGCAGTAGAAGCATTCACAGGTTCCTGAGAAGCCTGTCAGTTCCTTGCAGATCTGATAAAGTTTTCATTGGTGTCTTGGAGATTTCACCTTCACTGGTGCATGAACATGTTCTAGAGGATGAAGTAATGGAAAATCTCATTATCAAAAATATTAAATTCTATATGGTGTTTACAGTTTTTAATACTCAAATAGAATTTGAAAGAAAAAGGCAGTATTTGCACTTGTCAGCTGCAGGGAATCTAATACTTTGAACCTGTGAACACAAAAATAGGTGTTATCCCATTGGATTTCCTTGCTGGTAGAATTCATTCTATTTGTGATAGGAAGCTTTTCATTTGTGCATAATATAGAGCCATGACAAAAATTAAGTAATTTTGATGGGTTAATTTTTTTCAGCTTTAGGTTTGTGACTTCCAAGCAATTCTGAACATGATGTATTGTTACAGCCGTGTCAGTGGAAGTTAAAAGAATTTAATGCCCTCATTTGTTCTCAAAGAATTCAGATTTTATGTGATATGAGATCTGTAATGATGCTGTGCATTTAAACAAAAGTGCAAGGAGATTCCTAAGGATGCAATTCCTTTACAGCTCACTGCCTCTCATCGATTTGAAAGGCCGCTTCACACATTATAAATGGATTTCGACCACAGTAACATTGCATTCTCTGCTACTAAAAGCTGGATTGCCTATGCAGTGGAAGCTCTGTGGCTTGCCAGAATGACTGACCTTGGGTGTGAATCCATATGTCAACTTATTACAAGATGATAACATGCATACTGAAATAGCAGAAGCTAAGTTTCTTGTCAAGAAATCCTTTGACTGATAAAGGACAGAGAGATGAACTCAGCTGTTCTTAATGATCCATCCCCAGCAGAATGGTAAAAGACAGAGAGGACTGACTGGCCACTGAGGAGAAGGAGATCAGGGATATTATTTTGTGTGGGTACCTCTTTAGCTATCACTCATTTATAATTCACAGTAGGACTCTTATGAAATGCTGTGAAAACACAGACTTTTCACCAAATATGTACATCTCACTTGTCTGCTTTGGTAATAGTATAAACACTGCATGGGGGCAGGAAAAAACCACAGAAACAAGCAATTTCATATTCTAAAAAAGAGGTCCAAAATATCTTGGCAGTGACCAGCTTGTAGTTTACTGCTTCTGTTGTCCTTGCCAGCATTTAAATTAAGCTGGACTAGAATCAAATCAGTTCTATCACCACCCTGCTCCAACCTTTGGTTAAGCTGATAATTTTCAACTTGTTAAAATGTTTAATCTGTATCAAAAATGCATCACACTACACTTCTTGGCACATTTTTATGACTGGTGAATAGGACCCTATTTTCTTGAATGTTTACAGAATATTAATTCTGTAGTGTCTTTATGAGACACTTGGTGCTGTCAGTTGCCTAATGTAGAGATGCAAAACATTTTTTCTCCTCCTGAGAAATGTGATTTATTAGATTCTTATCCAAACAGAATGCCTTTTCAATAGTGCCAAACGTGCACCATTCAAGAGAAACATTCATGAGAGAATATCTTCACCACTACAGTCCAGCTGGATTGAGTCTACTGTCTGTGACTCAATTTCATTTCCTCCTTTTAGATAGATGAAAGAAATGTCTGCATGTGTTTAATCTTTTTGCTCAGTGTTGTCATTGGTGACATATTTGTCAGTACCTGATGGTCACACTAAATAACTGAATAATGGCCATGGGCCAGAAAAGGTTTTAAGACTTTTCCCAGAGGTATTTACTACTTTATGTGACATGCTATAATTCCATCCATTTCTTTAGAAATTTAAAAATGTATGAAAACAATTACTTTATTGTGGTTTTTTAAACTTGAGGTGAAAATCAACAAACTATTTCACTAAATTTGGTAAAAAATAAAGTGAGATTTCAGCTATCCAGTATACCAGATACCCAAAACTATAAATTTTTATAGTTATTTTTATTAGTGTCATACAGCTCAGACAATCACATAAGAAGTAATATGAAAAAAAAATGAGAGAGAATATTGCATCCTATCAAATTATAGTAAAATGTTAAATAAGTGGCATTTCATTTTTTTTTTCATTTTTTCTTTTTATTGGTGAAATTGAGTCACAGAGGAATACGTGATAGTTTTCCTCTTTTAAAAGCTGTCAGCTCATGCTTAACAGAAAAAGCTGGCTGGAGAGGAGATCTATTTTGGCTGTTATGTGGCATTCAGTATTACCTGACCTCAAAACACCTTTTGGAGAGGAAAAAAACAACCAAAACCAAGAGGCATCATACTTCATACTAGACAGACTTTGAAAAAAAATATTAAATCAAGCTTACAAGGGTGAATATTATGGAACAATTATCAAAGAAAGAGTTACAAAATATAAAATGTCAAAAGTATCTGTCTATTCCCATGCCTATAACTCTAGCTCCTTCATTTGTTGCTATTTCATCTTGCCTGCAGGTTTCTTCTTAGGAGATAGATTGGAAGCAGATTTCAGCATCTCTTGCTCTTCTCACTTCTCCAGTTCAGGTGTCCTTGTGCTGCTGCTTTCACACTTGAAGCTGGATTTGATGTATATTTGCTAGGGGCATCAAGGAACTCCTTGAAAGCATTTACTGAAAACTTTCTAGGGAAAATTACTTCATTAAACTGTGGGCATGATTTGAGGATAAACTAGACACCCTTTTGTAAGGTTCTGGTGGTGGATTTTATAAAAAGAACCCACCCTCCTAAGCCATTTAACCATGATGAGAAGAGAAACAGTGAGGAAGATTCTGCTTCTGCTCTGTAGATTGTATTTTTGCTATGTGTTGTGTCTCTATCCAGCAGAAATATGAATATTTTATCAAATGCCACGATTTTTTTTTTTTTTTTTTGTTGCAAACATTGCAATGACTATTTGTGAAAGGAACAATAAATCAGAGGCAAACTTATCCAATTCATTATAGTGTCATGGTTTCGCTTTTATCATTGGGAAGGTGGATTTGGGTACTTTTTAAGCAAGTTTTCAACTGCTTAGCCAGCTATTTTTTCTTTTTAACATATATTACATGATGTGTAAAATCCTTGCCAACTTGTTGTACAGAGCTGTTACCAAATTTTTGTTACTAGAATATGTAGGAGAGAAGAATAGTGAATAAAGAGCCATTTGTGGCCTCAGATTTTGCTATTGTTGCTGTTGTTTTGTTTGTTTGGGGTTTCTTTGGGTTTGTTTGGGATTTTTTTGTTTGCTTGTGAGATTTTTTTGTCTATTTTGTTTTGTTTTGTTTTAATAATGCATAAAATTTTCAGGTGGTCAATGATAAACACTGCTGCTTCAAATATTCTGCCAGCTAGAACTCCTTTCGAATAGGGATACTTTAAAAGAAAGCCCTTTCACCATTTCACTTTTTAATAGGAAAGAGAGGTTTTTGCTTCAAAAATACTTAATCTTAAGGTGGTGTTTTGTATGTCATTTTCTTTCCTCCAGTGCAGATCCTTTTCTGTTTTCATCAATGTTTTATGAGAGGGGATGGGAAAAAGACATGGAGAATAATTTTATCAACACCTTCACAGCTTGACAAGGAATACATATTAGAGAAAGCAGCGAACAACTTGTTAGGTATGAAACAGCAATAAGACATTAAATTCTCTGCTCCATTCCTGTCATTCTTGTCCAAGGATATTAATAGAACCTTCTCACATGTATTATACAAAATTTACGCTTAAGAAATGAGGTATTCTGTTGAAAACCATCTTCCTATTTTTTTCTCTGTAATTCTCTCACCACTACAGCTCCTCCCAGTGTGAAGCTGATAGATGCTCATATTGTGTTTGCATGAAATTGACTTTTAGAGGTAAATTTTAACAGTATTTCAAATCTTTTTCTATTCTTATTAACTCAGTTTTGCTTAAAATGGTAATATTTGAGCTAAAAGTTTTCATAGGCACTTTCTGATTTTTTTGCTTTCTCTGGAATCTACGAGAAAAAGTACATGCCTGTTATTAAAATGTGAAGATTATTTTGTGGTATATATCTATTTCTGACATATGCTGTTTGTTGGTGAAACAGTAGAGCAGCTGGGGGTAGAAAATGAAAATTTGGGCCAGGAAATAGTGGGAAAGATTCTTACCTATTGTGATGATAATAACATTTTATTTTGCTTAATGAAAGATCTCTCCATGCATTTGACTGTGGGGTTTTTGGCTGCATTGTGCTTTTATGACTGCATGTATTGTAAGCTAAACAGGTAGGTGAGTATACACTTATGTGAACCACATAACAAGGGTCATGCCATGAGGAGAGTGTTTGCACTCTCTGATCTTCTTTTTAAGGTACCTGATCATGGGCATCAATGCTGCTAGGATCATACCTAGAGAACAGTCCCTGTGTGGCATGTTTGGGATGCAGGCTGCCCTTCTTCCTGGGTGCCCCCAGACTTGTGCAGCACATGGAAAATGGGGGGAATTCACAGTGTGAGGAGTTCTGAAGAGCCAGACGTGTGCTTGCCTGATGATTGAGATTATCAGGTAGCATTGACCAAGGAGGAAGATGGCTGTGAGTGAAGAGCCCACAGAAAATTCTTAAACTTCAGTTATTTTAAAATCCAAATAAATGCTTTTTGCTGTGCCTTTGGCGAGAAGCTTTAAGTGAATAGGATCTATTTAAATACATGCTGAACTGAGCAGAATGTCACCTGGATGAAATCTTTACATTTTCCTGAACATAACAAGTCCCAACAGTGTAAATAATTCAGCTTTGAATTTTTTTTTTTTTTTTGTCTCTAATACTCCCCTTAGATTTTTGTTAAGTACATATGCAACATACTGTAGAGATAAGAAACAGTGACAGTTTCCAAACACTTGACAATTTTTCAAAGAACTTGCTTGAATTAACTATGGGCATAACACAGTTATGCAACTGTGCCTGTTCTTGGTAAGGAAAAACTAGGAAAAAGTGAGACAGACACAGGTGATATTCTTTGGTAATATTTTGGTGATGGGAAAGCTGTCCTTCACAGTTACCCAAGAAGAGATGGCAGGGCCTGACAGTGAGGTTAATAGCACCCTGCAAGCAAGGAGCAGGTATGATAAATGATGGTTCCTTTCTCACACTGGAAGGGCAGTCCAGAAGGCCTTGGGAAAGTGACTGGAAACTGGAATAGAATAAAATATCATTTGAACAATCTTCTGATTTTTGGGGAAGGTTTGTTATATTTTGTGTTACTTTTCTTCAAAGCATGGAATGTTATTAGAATTTTTTCTTTCCAACTGTAGCTTGATTAGACAAATAATCTTTGCTCCTCTCAGTGAAAATAACTACATGAGAATAATTACAGGATTAGTCAGGAAAATAACCCACCATCGGATTCCAAATAAATTCTTTTTCTTTTCATTTTAGCGAGAAGGAAGGAGAAACTTAATTTTTAATTAAAAATCAAGCAAAACCTGGCACAATCCAGATCTAAGTGTATACTAGATCAGGAACAAGGAAGCATTTAGATATTTATGCACAGAAACTTATTTTAGTATCTTTTCCAATAAGAATTAATGGAAAGCTGTTTCCCAGCTGCTGTTTTTTAGTGTGGTTGACATCTCTGTACTATTGATTCTGAAATGTCAATATTGAAAATTTGTGCTGACTTAGTTTACTTTACTTCATTAAATCAGAGCTCTTTGCCATTTTAAATGGCAGAACTGGAAAATAGGTATGAACTGCATTGTCTAGCTTATTAAACAGAATTTGTTTAAGATCAATGTTCAGAAATATAGATCATACCTGAGGACTCCCAGAGAAGGCATACCTAGAAAAATAAATTTTAACATATGTAAGCTTATTGAGCAAAGTTAGGAAAACTATAAACAAACTGGACACAAAAAGCCACACAGGGTAGTCAAGATCCCCTAGTACTTTAGATGGTTTTATTCTTACCTTACACTGAAAAAAAACCCTAAACAAACCTGGCATAAATCTCTTCTTACTAATTCAAGGCAGCATTTTAAAGAGAAATTTATTGAATTTTTTTCTGTTTTTTTTTTTTAATTTAGTTTGCATTTGAAACAAGCTTACAGTCACCACACACAGAGTAACATAGAAGAGCTGGCTGGGGCTGTCATCCCTACACAGAATATATGAAGAAATGAGGAATAAAATGAATGAGCAGAATAAATTACTTTGTGTTAGTTTTATCAAGGAAGCGTGAATTTGAATAATGACATTCCAGTCACTTCAGCTGCCTTGTTTATATACAGTCATACACAAAGCTTCCCCTGTAATAAATGAGGCTTTAATTTTTCTTGCTAGCTACATTAATTATGCTGCTTTTATGCTTTTAACTAATGTGACTGTTCCTGTATCAGGTAATACACATCTGTGTTATAAACCAGCATTCACAAATACCTTCATTAGGTGAGCACTTTACAATAATTAATAATTAGAACCACCATGATAATTTATCAGGAGATATCATGCCACAAATTCACTGGTTTCCCTGGTACAGTGACTACTTTTGAGAGTGGATGTATTGGTTGTTTCCCAGTAAACAGAAGGAAATTGTGGTACATTCAGTTGAAGATGTGGTATGTAGTCGAATATGTGATATGTAGACATAGATATACTTTTGCCCATGTATGCAAAGTACCAAATCTCCCCAGAATTCTTTGAGAATATGCTGCAGATGTGTTTACCCATCTTTTAAGTTATAAAGTTGAACTGGACATTTTACCTTCTTTATCACCACTCAAGACAAAACTTTTTCATCTTTATCTTGCCTGTTGCAAGCAGATTACAAAACTATTATTAGAGCTTTTCCTGCCCACAATTGTTAATTTTATTATTCAATTGTTATTAAAAACAAGACAAAGCAAAACAAAGCCAAGCAAAACAAAGCCAAACAAAACAAAACCTTAATTTGCTCTAGGGAATAAATCAGGAGTAGAACTATACAGAACGGAGTTAGGAAATGTTTGAAAATTTTAAATTTTGTTTTGGTCTGAAGGTGTTTGAGTGGAGATCTGTAGATCCAGGACTCTCATCCATAGTTTAAGAAGGAGGTCACCCTACAACAAAAGACTCCAGCACCTATCAATTAAGCTGAATCCAAAGGACACTCTCAGTGAGGAAATTTCAGGACCTGAGTACTGAAACCAGATGTACTGGATGAACACCTAGGAATAAGGAAAGCCAAAAGCATTGATTCCCCAGGCTTAGAAAGTTCTCCAAAACACATGGCAGAATTTTGCTTGAAATAACTGTTTGGATCTTGTAAAGCTGAATTTTGCCAACATGATTTCACATAATTTCTGACTAAACCTAGTCCATATTATAAAGGGTTTGGAAGGCTTTTGCTCCTGGAAAACATTTCAGTTTGACACCTGACTGTATCCATTTGTGTTCATTAGAGATAGATGCGCCATTGTGTTCAGAGAGATAGATGCGCCATAAACCTGATTGTGGATGCAACATTACTAGGAATAGATCTAAATTTTCATGTGCACTGTTAAACAATTTATATGATTATGAGACAGGAAAAACATCTCTTTTCTAATAAATGGAGTTATAATTAATTCAAATTATATACTTAAGATATAAATGCTGGTTAAAGGAAGCATGATCCTATTGGTTTTGCTTTAAAAAATTGTGGTGGTCCAGTCCATCCTAAAAGCTATAACTTGTTTGTTTCTTATGTATTCAGTGAAATATACCAATTATAACTACTAAAGTGGGTTATGCCTGTTTATATGAATTTTTAAAGAAAAGTAGAGAGGCATACAGTAAATAGCTCTTGCAAACTCAGATTCAAAATTCACCTCAACATAAATTCTAAAGTACTTCTTGCAGACTTATTTTGTTTATCTGCTGTTACTGCTATCACGCCTTCAGAACAAGAGAAATTTGCCTCCTGAAGAGTATGTATAGTCTAGGAAAAGTTCTTGCTAAATACCTTCTCAAATGATTTTTATTAAACATGAGAAAAATCTAGAATAAGAAGTTGTAATCCTGTTAGTTTGATTCTGTCAAGTAATGGACGTGGGACACAAGGTACAATTTTAAAACAACATGTTTTCAGTTTCTTCATTCCTATGTTTTTTTGTTGTTTTTTTTTTTTTTTTTGTGGTTACTCATATGAGACTGGTTCTCAACCATACAGGAAACCACTCTATATCTCTCTAAACAGCTTTTTATTAGGGATTCATTGTGTCTCTTGAAGGAACATTTCCTAAATTAATAGGGATTATAAAGAAAGGAGGCAAAAATACCTCTGAAATGGAGTAAAAGGTCAGAAATTTTTTAGACCAAATTTAGAAGCATATTTTTTATAGGAGGCTTGGTTTAGTTCTCTCCTTATTCATAGAATATGTTAATTATTGAAAAATCTGATTAACACAACCAAATTTTCTTGCCATATGTACATATACATCCCAAAAGATCCTCTCTTTTTCTTTTTCACTTTTGTCCTTTCAAATCAGCATTAATTCTGAAAAAAAAAATTATGTATCTATGTCCATTTAGGTGATTATGTATTTCATAACTGCATAATTAATGCAGGGATTCTTAAATTGGAAATATTCTTTGATCATAAAAAATATGTGCTGGGAAAATAAATTTTCTTTCTGATTTGGTTGTTAGGTTTTTCTCATTTTTTTCCCAACGTAACCATTGATAACATTATGTTTGCTAAAGGGTAATAATCTAGATCTATATCTTCAAATTTTAAAAGGTGATTTTACAAGACAGCACCTAAATTTTATTTCAGAAAACAATTCACAGAAATTATCAGTGAGGGTTTATTTTGGTTTTTTCTTCCCCATAGCTGGGAAGCTGACTACAAATATCCGTGCTTGAATTTTTCAAAGATCTGTTCTAGCAGTGGTCACTGGAGTGGTATTCAACAGTAAAGGATTTCAATACCATTTGTGATTCTCTCTCCTTTCCTTACTCTTTACCTGAGTTTATTGATCTTTACATCACAGTCAATTGTTTGAATCTAAGTATTTTTTTTTACTACGTTCAATACACATAAGCAGTAAACCCCATCCTCAGAAAAAAAATGGTCTTACTCTAGCAGTGATTATATCAAATCTCAAGCTCAAAATTAAGGATGAAAAAGATTGTCCAGTTTCTCCATACAAACTGTTTTCTAAATTTCTAAGTTGCTGGTTAGTGCTATTTGCTCCTGTATTTACAAGCCAACATAATAAAATTACTAGATATTTCATGTCAGGAAATAGGAAACAATTTTCCTCTGGGCAGATGGGAGAAGATCATTAGGGAAGTGTCTGCATTCACTTTTGGATAACAAACTGCACTTCAGCAATTCAACGCATTACTGGCAACCTCCTTATCTCCTACTCTTTTGCTGATACCCTGAGACATATGGTCCTTTGTACAGAAATGTTAAATGTGCTCTATTTTACAGGTGTCTCACATATTTATTGTACAGAAGATAATAGTGCAGATGTTCTGGAGAATGTTTTTGAGTTCAGTCCCTATTGAATTGTTTCCCACAGTTGCAGGAGGCTGGATCTGGTGGCTGATAACAGCCTTCTCAAGCCTTGAGTTTCATCTCTTGATGCATTAAAGAATACCTGGGTACAGGTTCTGCCTATGCAACACGCAAGATTACAAAAATGAAAATTTACAGACCTTTATATCTTACTGAATGTGAACTCTGATAGGATTTAAAAGTGCAAGGTTTTGATCCTGCATCCCTTGAGTGCAGCGTTGCAGCATTTTCCTGTTGATGTTTCTAAATATTTTTCAGAATAAAACAACATATTTTTGGTTGCAGGAGAAACAACTTTAGGTGTTGTTTCTCCTGCAAACACTTTAGCTGTTGGAACAAAATGACGAGCATTTTTATCCTCCAGCCATCTAAACATTTTAAACATAGATGGGAATATCTGAAGCATATCTGTGATTGTTCTGGACATTTCTTTTATACAACGAAATCAGTAAGAGCTAAGGCAAAAAGAGAGCCTTGGGGCACTGAATAGTAATGTTTCGATTGCAAGGGATATTAGAAAGCAGACAATGTCAGAATTCTGTTCCTATACTTTCCAGCATAACATCACAGGGAAGACACTCTGCTGCAATGCTTACAGGAATTGTCTGATAGTGTTTAAGGGTGAATAAATCCACTGACAATATATAAAAATGAATGTGAATATTTAACAGCTGAGTGAAACATCTGAAATTCCTTTTAACAAAGTCAATACTGAGTTTTCTCTCCTTTCATTTAACAATGAGATTTCTTCACGGGAATTAAAACAACACAATTTCAGCTTTGCAAATTTTGTAGAAACTGCTCGCGTGCCTAAAAACTATTGAGATTTTTTGGAAGAAAAGGAGAGAGAAAGTTGGAATCAGCTGTCTGTTTTGGCAAGTGTTAAGAACTAATTAGTGAGAGAAGCCTCTGCTTGAATTAAGGTCAAAATGAGACCATATGCAGAAGTCAACAATACGGATTTTATTTAACAATAAATGTAGATAGAGAGATAGCAAGGAATAGAAAAGGGAGATAGAGAGACAGAAAGATCAAGAAGAAGAATGTCACCACCCATGGATCCAGAGGCATCCCACTTCTCCTTTACATTCTTCTTGGTTGTGAATTTCTTGAAGCTGTTCAAAGATTTTCATTATTTATACATCTTAGCAAACATAGGAATTAAAGCTCATTGGATACACAGTTCTCTTATTCTGCTGTTTGAATGATTCCCTCACTTCTAATGCCAATTATGCCCCATGTTCAATCTTTTTTTTTGAGTTGGTTTCTTGAGTTGATGGGCTGCAAGTCCTCATCACAATCTCCCCCTACCAGAATTACCTTTTACCCATCAGAGCAGATTTCAGCACAGTTGTTAATTTGGCTTTCCTTTTTTTTTTTTTGTCCAGTGATACACGTATAAGTAGTTGCTTCTCTACACTGCCTGCCCCAATGGGAGTTTTTGTCTGGATGCATTAACCAGGATGAATTAACCAGATCTCACCTCTCCCAGACCCTGAGTTAGCACCATCCTGCTGCTCCATGCTGTGCTGATCTCATGGCAAAGCCCACAGAGACAGACAACTGTGCTCTTTACCAAACAAATAACAACCTGACTCCTTAACGCCTAGCGTACAGATTTTCAAATTTTCTCATGAGAAATACACAAAGGGAAAACATTCTTTTCATTAGAAATTAAGTCCAAAATTGCATAATTCTTGCAGAATTCTAGAAGGCAAAGAAATATTCTTTTGGTTCATAAATGATTTAGACAAACACAGGAGACATCTAAGACTGTCATGCAGTGAATTTTCCTATTAAAACCTTGGTCTTACTAAAGTGACAGATATGACTTAAAATATTCTGCAACTGTTATCTGCCTCCTTTTCAAAAACTGATGAGAGTCTGAAAGTATGGTAAACAGGATGCAGACTGAGTGGATCTTACCCCACCTGGGGCAATACTGGTCCACTGAGTCAGTGCCTCCATGATAGAGACCCTCATCATTCCAGTCCTACTGGCTAAATACATACAGCGGGAGGAAAACTTGGCAAGCAGTAAAGTTTAACCTTTTTGTCTCTTAATTTCATGGAAATGAGCAAATTCAGTCTGATTTAGTCTATGAATGATTGGTGTTTCTTATATGACCTTCTAAGATGTCTTTATTTAAATACTGATGTAAAAGACCCCTCAAATTTTAATGTGTATAAAAAAATCATCAACTAATAATGTTTGTTGGCTATTGTACTATTGAAAACCCCAATGAAAATCAAACCTGGATGGTAAATATTGTGTATCTCAAGGGTTTCTCATTTCTAGCTATTTTAAACAGCAGTGAAATGCAATCTTTATGATGCATGTCAAAAGTTATGGTTAATACTTGTATGCTGTACTGAGGTATTCTGAATCATATTTCAAATCTGATACAAATATCAGTGAAAAGTTCAAAATAAAAATATCATTATCATAAAAAATTAATGCCACTTATTGACTTGAAACTAGAATGAAACATCTGCTCCATCATGGGAAATATTTAGCACCGATGTTTTGCTCTCAGAAATTTACTTAAGATTTTAATTGGAATTTCATACTTACTGACTTGTAGGATATAGCTCAAGATGAGATTTCTAAAATAGTGTAGAATATAATGAATGCTAATGCAAAGAAAGTAAAATAAATTGTAAAATGTTAATATTTGCTGCAAAAGATGTATTATGTTCTACTCCTTTGCTCCTTTTCTTTCATTTCATTGGTTGTATCTCTAGGTATTTCCTTCTATCCTTTTAGTGTTCTTGACTTACTCTACCTACCCTCCTTCCCTCTAGGTAAATGATGCACAGAAAAAAAAAGTATTCAAAAATCTTTTTATCAATTAATTATTTTCCTTTGATTTCATTAATATTTTCATTTTTATCTTTAACATTTCTAAGCCTTTATATTTTTTATTTTTCTATAACTTTCTCTTCTCTTCTTTTCTCATTTGTCTTATGTAAATAATATTATCTGCCACTACCTTTCTCTAATATTCTCCCTTTCCTTCCTTTTTTTCTGTTTTTCTCTTGTCTTTTCCTACTTCTCATCCTCCCTCAATCTGTTGTGTTTCTCTGTACTTTTCTTTTGTTTCCTAACATGAACTGATCATTTATCTGCTTCCAACAAATCATCTAAAAGCTGGATTTTAGAACAGTGTTCTGAATCTACATCACTGGCAACAAAAGCAGAAGTTGCAATGCCATTGCTTTCATATTATGTTCTTGTTGGCTTTGGACTGTAGTGCAAGAGAATGCTTTTATTTCAAAAGCTAATATTTGTATTGTTGTGGAGCACAAACACTTCATTCTTGGATAAGAAGACTAGGACAAGCATTTGGATTACTAAGTATGGGACAAGTGCAGAATGGGAAAAAAATAGAAAATAAGAGGCAATAACATTATTTTTCTGCAGGAACTCTTTCTTTTATTTTGCTCTATGGTGGATCATGCTAGGGAGTCATTAAATATTCAGGGAAATGGATGAAATATATTCAGATGCAATCACAGATTAAAGTGTGATTCACATTTCAAGTTTCTGTTGTCATTCAAGATGGTACTTAATAAGAGCAATGCATTGAGGTCAAGATGAAGCTTTGTAGTCAACATCACTGATAAGAGCTTTTTGAGTCCTAATTTGTGTATAATTGTGTCTGAATAGCAGCTTCTTTTTTATGTTTTTTTTTCCCTCTGATTTACTAATAGTACAGAAAAATGAAGAATGTGAATCTAGTGCTGTGTGGAAAGCAGAAAGACCTGGAAATCACCAGAGAATTGAAGAGAGTTTTTCATTCACTACTTTTTCTTTGCAGAGTCATACTTATTTACTGCTTTTTAAAATTAATTGAATACATGTAATGTATCCCATTCTACTGGTCACATGAGTTTTTGGAAACTCTCTAGAAGAACACATAGATCCATCACTTTAATACGTAAAAAAGTTAATTACAGACAGAGAGTAAGGAAGAGAGATATGACCCTGGATGAAGTTCTGTCAGGACATTCCTTCCAGTCATTGCCCACATAAAGAGAGAGCTGGGTGGAATGACCTGTTAGGTAATGCTCATGCCTTCACAAGCAGCTGGAGAGCAAGCCTGCCCTGGTGCTGAATTTCTCTAGTTCATAAGACAGCTGAATCAGGGGACATGCAGGACCCATGGAGCTCCTCTCTTCCCAGGTCCAGCTCACTGCAAGGCTGAGCACATACTCCCAGCAGAGACATGCACAGTATTAACATGGCAACATAAGGTGCACAGACTGACAAAAGTGTGTCTTTTTAGCACAGCTCTCATCCCAACATGAGCAGCACAGACTGTTCTTCTGTTCCAGTTTATCAAGATGGGAGACAATTAGTGCAGCTAGCTACCTGTTGCATAGCTACCTGTACCTGCTCAATCCTCTCCTTAGCAAATCTCTAAGCCACAGCTTCTCTGAGCTGCCAACAGTGGGCACTCTGGACCCACCAGCTTGTGGTGTCTCATTCTTGCCTCTCTTGGCCAGCCAGTGTTGCCAGCTTTTCCTCCATACTTGTTCTCTCACAGCCACCTTGTTTCCTTCCTTTCCTTACCTTTGACTCTTCTCCTTAGCATCACTAAGAAGTTTCTCACATCCTGCAATCCCCTGAAAACATCTTTTGATAAGTTTCATGTACAGCCCCAGACCTCTGCCACTATCAAGTCCCATGCTCATTGAGACAGCGAGCTCCTTCAGTTGCATGCAATTAGAGGGAGAAGGCTCGGGTCAGGGGCAACAGTCTCATTGTGTGGTCTTAGAGATGAACCATTATATAATTTAACAAAAATTACTCCCACATGTCAGGTAGAATTCATTATTTATTAATAACAGACATAGATAAGCTGCACAGATAGCTTAATCGCGCCTGAGGAGAGAAGGGGCACACCTCCCTTGAGATATCTCTTATAGGAGAGAGATGTCTCATATACTCATATACACATATTTTTCACCTCTAAAGGCTGCATCACTTCATTCACTATAGATATAATTTGAATGAATGATTTTAAGAAGATGTCTTTAACATGGCTAAAAAGATGTTATGGCCTGCATATTATTTAATATACATAGGTATTAAAAAGGTAGACAAATAAGAAGGAAATAATTTACTGATTAGTATTCCTATGAGGAGAAAAAATTGATATTTGAAGTTAGCATAGTTTTGGTTGACGAGATATGATTCTACCACCAGTTATTTTGTAATAACATGTCAAATATCAGAAAAAAACATTTAATTCATTTTTTCTAAACAAGTTATCTCCATGAAATATTCAATATTGTTTAATTTCTGCTTTTTATTTAGGCCAGGAGGAATAAAATAAATGCAATTACAATTATACAAGTAAATGTTATTTCAAATCCTCTAGCAGCAGGAAATAGCTTCATAACAAAATTATGTAACAGCTGCTATCACTAGTGATCAGCTTGATAATGTTTTCTCTCTCTTTTTCATTTATCAATAAGAGTTATTTCGTAGCAATATCTTCAACAGGTTGTGAAGTGAGGAAGAAATAAGGGAGACACAGGGTACCCATGTAAATATGGAAGTGGTGAAACAGTCCATGTTCTTTTACGTTGACACAGAAATGTCTTTGGCCTTCTTTGTACAGTAAGCCAATTGCCATCTATTCGTTTTGTTTTATTTCTGATCACTAGACTGACAAGAGATTGTTCAGGCCCTAATGAAATAAGGGCTTTACATTACACCAATATTTGGGAAAGACTGAAAGTTCTAAGGCAATTTTGTCATCCTTAAATTCTATGCATGGATTCTATGGTAGCTGCCTAGTTAAACTAGCATAATTATGCAGTTAGGATTGCTGAAAAGTCATTTAGGTTTTTGGGGTCAGTTCAGCTAGGGAAAAAAACCCAGGAAATAAATACTTCCTAAGCAAACAAAAAACGAGAACATTTTCCAAAGAACTAAAGAAAATGGTGTGTACTGAGCAACAGTGCAAATATAACGTGATACAATGAGGAGGATGTTAATGCACATCTTTAGAGACCTATCTGCTAGCAAATAGTGATGTAATGTGTGGAGAAAAATAATTTGCCCACAAACTTCTGTATGCAATAAATTCTATAAATAAAGTTGCTAAAGGAAGTAAAAAGTATATGTAAGTCCAGGTTCAGTAGAATTCATTTTAGAAAAGGAGTCAGTTTGATGCTAAGACTTAGTATTTACCAGGTAAAACCATGCATTTATGGCTCTTTGTCCCAGTAGTGGTTTCTCAGTCCATGGACAGCTCTGATTGGTGTAAGAGAAAGTCTTTATGTTATAATACCTGTATTCCTCCTTTTACATGCTACTCTCAATAACATGTATATTGATCTTCTTGATTTTCCAGCAATACATACCTCAGACAACATTTGAAGAGGTTGGCTCAGCTGCCAAGATACCATTTTAGCTGTGGCTATCAGAGGAATTTCCTATTTCTAGATAACGCCCTTACATCTGGGAAAAATGCACAGTAGAATGTTGGCAAAACCAATTATGCTCACATGCTTTTCCTTTAGTAATAAATTAAAAATCAATTCTACACACCAGCTTCTAGCAAAAGTCAGAAATCTGTTGTCATTTTCTTTATTTTGTGGTTACTAACTTAATGTTTCCCACAAAATTCCTGAGTAGCGTGTTACTTTACTTTGGAGAAGCAATATTTGTGCACTCCAGCAGCTGTTTCTCACTGGAGATGGAAAGACATAAAGACTCTATATATAGTCTAAGAGCAAATAACTTGTTTGCCTTTATGTACATTTTCAGTTTAGAATAAATAGAATTGAGCATAAAGGAAGGAATTTATAATTTCATACATCTACAGTAATAAGACCTAGACTACTAGGACCTTGCTTGATCTAGACTGCATATCTTAACAGTGCAAGGGCTTACTAGAGTTAGAGATCAGGACACAGCACACATTCTCTTGTCCCAGATCATTTTTGCTCTGGAGCCTTGAAAAAAAACCCAAACAACAAATTAACCCACCCTAATAACACTGCAGCACACCAGGTAAGACAAAAATTCCATGTTCATTGCAAAAAAAAAAATTATTATTTTAATCATTTGTAATTCAGCCATATTTCAGCAATTGCTATCACTTATATTTGATGTTTGGGGGACCTTTCTCTCACCCTTCTCTTTCAGTCTCTCACCCCCCTCTCCCCCCCCACCCCTCCTTCTTTATTTATATTGAGTGGTTCCCTAAATTAGGAGTTAGAGATGGCAGCATGTCAGGAGAAAGGATATGTAAATAATAAGCCCATATATTCCTTCAGTCCCTAAGGAACAGAAGCAATCAAAAACATTGTTTCTGACTCACTCAATTAAAAAGATTCTAAGCAATGGTTCCCAGGCTGATAAAGCAACCAGGTTGAGAAATGCTTTAGAAAGTTCTAGTTACAAAGTGACAATACAGAAAATATTACCTATGGAAATGAAATCAAATATGCAAGCACATAAAGAATTGGTTCATCTTTAAAAACAGTAATTTCATTGCCTGTGTCAGAAAAACACCCTCCAAAAGATGAATTCCAGTTCTGACATGCAGTCATGGCTAAAAGTTCAAGGAATCTAGCATCCCTGAAACAAGGTAGGATATCACAGAATTGCAAGAAAATTCAGATTATCAGAGACTCCTGATATTCATCAAGCTCAGACACCTGCTGAAAGCAGAACTAACTTCAAAGTAGACCAGTTTTTTGCTGAAAAAAGCTTAAGACTTTTAGATCAGTTTTGAAAATCTCCAGGAGCCTCCGGAAAACACAGCCTCATGTATAAACACTCGCAACTGGATCATATATTTTCCTTTTTCTCCAGGCAGGAAATGCCATGCTACATTCAGCCTATTTCCTCTCTGTTTTCTAGTGCACCCCAGAGAATAATCTGATTCTGTCTTTCCTATTCCCCCACTTTCTGCAGTGGGTGAATAGAGAGTAATTTATAAAGTCACAGGTTGAGCATGCATGTAATCAAGTTTTATAGACATAACCAGAAGGGCTGTGTGAAAGCTACTCTGTTTTCCCAGGCCCACCACAGTAGGAAGAGGATTTGTGGTGAATATTTTGCAATTATCTTATATTAATTTTCCAAGAAGAATATTTTAGTCTCCCCTCCAATATGCTCTAGCATCCTCTGCTTACTCTTTCCTAATGATACCATTTCACTAATCATTGAAGAAGTTTTTTTCTCCCCTTCTTTTCTACTACACGACCATAGCATATAAAATATTGTCCTGTTTTTTGTCTCAAGGAATACATGACCATCATTTTTTTGAGTCTCATGTGATCATGATTATTTGTACTTGAAATAATTTCAGTACTGCCTTGGAGCAAAGATTCAGTTGGCATTAAGTTTTTTCTTACAGCACACTGCACAATAGAGCTGGCTCTGGTGTTTCTGATTTCCCAGCCTACTTGTTTGACTAATTAGATGCTGGGCTCTGTCGATGGTTTTGAAGTTGTTTATTCCCTATCTAATGACATTACATGTGTCACAGCAACTGGTAATGTGAGGTGCTCAGCTTAGAAAATATACAGGAAACATCTGGGGTTAGACACTGCCAGTCTGCAGAGAGCCTTGGTTTTTTCTTTACCAAAATAAAACATCCTAGAAAAGGAAGGAAAGGAAGAGATAAATAAAAACGTATTAATACTCAGGCATCCATGATATAGATTGGAGAGAGGAAACAAAGGCACTGCTTCTGCTTGTGCACATCTTCCCTTGTTCTCCAATGTTGACTTGAAGCATTTTATTCAGTTTTGATCAGTATCTACTTTTTCATTTCTAGAAGATATTCTAGTAGTCTGTAGCTAAAATGAAAGGTATATTTGTAATAAAGAAACAATAGCTTTGGGTTTTCCAGTGGATTCTAGATTTATTTCATACTTTTCTCATAAAGTGGTTTTGCATTCCAAATGATCACATCTGGCAGCTGCCCAAGTAAAAGAGTCCTGCCAGCTCAAAGACACACTGCCAGAACATTAATATTCATGTTGCATTTTGGTCTTCTCATTTGTGTACTTAACTCTCTGAGACACAGGAAGGTCCATGGGGAACACTGATGTGGGAGCTTCAACCAGTTGTGCATCAGAATTTCATTAGAGAAACAGAGAAGAATACAAATTTTAAAAGTATAAGCCCACTACTGCCCTTAGAGAGGTTTATTAAATAATAGCTAGCAAGCATCAAGCGGGACTGTAACCCAGAAGTTGCTGAAGCTGTTGACTATCCTAGCCTTAATCCAGAAGAAAGCTAGGATTATAGGTTTGTGCTACAGTTTCTGGAACATGCTTGAGAAAATGTAATCCAGTTCCTACAGATATCTGTAAAGAAGGTGAGATATGTTTCACTTTCCAATTAAAAGAAACTCACAAGCAAATCTCTTTTCATCCCATCAGAGGTTATGTTAGATGAATGTAGGGTGCAATAGTTTATGAAAGCAGATTCCAATACACATGTTCTAAATGAAATTTATTGGAAAATATATATTTTTATATTGTAAAAATGTATTTCAAAATACATTTCTTATAATAGAATAATTTGAGAAAAAAAATTTACGTGTGATGTTATTCACATTCCCAAAATTTATCCTTGCATCCTCCTAAATAATAATAATGATAATTCCTACCTTTAGGAATATCTTTTGTTATGTTCTCTGTAAAAAGCAAGCCATTATGTAGTAGCTAGAGGGTGGTTAGAAGAATTTTTATGTCCCATATATGAAGAACAGTGGTCCAGACCTTCAAAGTGCTCCTAGAACTCCAGTTAAAACTGAAGGTAATTGCAAAAGATCCTCTAGTAAAATAACACAGGTATGGAGAAAGCTTACAGTTATTCTCTCCTTCATTCTAAATAGATTGTTTTCTAACACACATATTGGAAAAAAACAAGATTGACCAAATATTCCCTGATTCTTGCTCCTGTATTTCTATCACTTTAACTCCTTATTGTTTGTCAGTTTAACTTCTTACTGTTTGTCTCCTTTATATAGAGATAAAATATTTAGCTACTTTTACTTCTTGCTGTAGTTATAAAAAGGAAAAAATAAAATAAGCTAACTTGTTGTGCAGAGAAAAGTTTGGAAAAATATGTTGATTACAACCATGATTCACTTTAACTGAAAAGTGATTAGTAAACAAAACTTTGAGAAATGGGACCTGACATGTCACCAAAAAGAAAAAAAATTCCAAAATCTTAAAAAGATTTTGTCAAAATACAAAGAGTGGGCTGTAACTAAAACGGCACTTTGGGAGATTAACCTTTTTTGACTTCAAAATTTTGGAGAGATTTAGCTATCATTGACAAAGAGAATTATAAAACCATTGGACCTTTATTTTAGCAGAGGGCAAAAGGATAGGTCAGTGTACTGACAGCTTCTAGGAGAAGGTAACACAGTCCCTCTGAGCTTGACTATCTTTTCTGCCCAACAGAACAAAGCAGGGATTTTTATGACAATTTAACCTTTTTCAATCTTCATGAAGAATGCACAGCAAGTAACCATTAACTTTTGGAGCTTATGCATCACAGAAGATGAAGTATTTTTGAGGATTAATAAACCTCTGATAATGTTTTAGATTTTTCATCTAAAAATGCAGTGGATGAGTAGCTCCTAAGGCATACGCAAGAGCATAGCATTTGCCCAATATTGCTGTGACAAATTCAGCTTATGTTACAAAACAAAGAATTTAAAGAATCCATTCCAGACCCCCCCCCCCACAACTAGTTTGGAAAAGCAAGTTGGTAATTTCAGACTATTTGCACAGACAATTTTTATTCATATATTCATTCAATATTCATTGGTGAACATGTAAACAGTAAGTACCCATTTGCACTTGTGCTGTTTTAGTCAGTCACCAAAGAACATTTTCCATCGCACTCCTGGGGAGAAGCCCTAGTACCAGATTTCTTCTGGATTTTTTTAATCAAGGAAATGTATTGTGTACTTTATTAGTAGAATAACTTTTTACATCAACTGATAGAATAGAGACAGAAAAATCTAGGAAAGGCTAAAGAGCCTTTCTCTAAAGGCACGTACTAATATACTGTGGATTTACCTACAAAAACACAGGAATGACTTGACTCCTCTCAGACACATATGCCTTTGAAATTATTTAGGTCCTTTCAGATATTCATGGCATTCTCTAGACCAACATCTCATTTGCTTATCTTGAAACATTTTTCCAGAAGAAGTCTGACACTTGTTTCCCTCTACTAGGTTGCTCTAAATAGATAAATATTTTCTCTTTGCATAAAACTGAACACTCACTCTAGGTGAGTGGTATTCTTCTGCTGCTATAGCACTTTGTGGGACTACATGGAAGGTTTAATCATTAAATAATTATGCAATGAACAAAGTGACTGATTTTTTTGTCTAGTTGGTGGCAAATGAGAATATTATAGCATAGCAACCATATTTTAAAATAGAGTGATTTTTCCAGTCCCTTTCCAAGCTCTGTGCACCTGTATTATTAAAACAAATCCCTATTGAGTAGACCTCTTTATGCATCATAATTTGGTGTCTCTAGTGCTCAAAGCTGATAGTTGCCATTTCTTTTTGTCTCAATACCATGGCTGCCTTGCTGCTGAGGCAGTCCAAAGAAAATTGTAAGAGTGAAAGTCTGGCCTGCAGCTACCTGATTTTTAGTTGTGAAGGAAGAAGAACATTTACTTCATTCTAAAAATGACAATATTTTTCATTTTCCTTTAAAATGGCATGCAAATAGAAGACAACTACAGTGGTGGGTGACAGCTATGAATGTGATATAGCTAAGAAAGACAGTTCAGCAGCACAACTCCACTTCAAAACCAGTACAGGTATCAGATGTGCTAAAATTTGGAGCAGGTTATATTTACAAAAACTTAATTAACCAAAGTATGCTTTTTTCAAAACTTGTCATTGACCTCATTGGTATATTGGTATATTGTGGTATGTCATGATATTGTAGGCTACCATCCACACCGTTGCCAAAATCTCCTGTTTTTCCAAAACAGTGGAAATGATTGCAGTAGTAAATACATTAAACCACTTTTTAAAAATGGCTAATGTCTCCTGGGAGAAATTTATTAACTCTCACTGCTCCATGTTGTACAGTAAAATGTGTGTCTTTGGACTCAGTAAATTACATAAAACATGATGCAAGAAGCAATATGGTTGTACAGGAAAAAGTCAGAGATAAACACAAAAGGCAGCTGAACTAGTGGTGAGAGTTCCCTGGTAAAATGACAACATTTATTTAATTTAGAATTATATAATTTATATAATTAATTTACAATTATATAATTATATAATTATATTTAAATTTGTGGAGTATGGTATTTCTTAGGACCAGGAGTACATCAGAACTGCTATTAAACAAATATTTTTGAAATTTTAAAAAAATTCTGGATTTGGCTACTTTCTTTATTCTTTCATCAAAAGAACCTAAACGCAAAACTGCAATACATAAAATTACTCTTTTCCTGTAAATTAAACTGTTCTTGAAAATATTTGCATGGCAAGTGAAAAGAAGTGTCTTATTTTTTTTAAAGTCTTTTCAGGTTTCTTGGGAAAAGGCGGTTTCAGCTAGGCTTGTTATTTCTGCAGCTCAAATGCCTACAACTTAAATATTTGTAAAGAGTGAGAAAAATAACTCCATTTTCCATGGCTGATTCTGAAACCTTTGTTCCCTTTCTTTGAATAGCGTAGGCAAACATGTAATTTGTCCTGCCTTTTGTCTAATTGCAAACAATAGATTAAGTTCAGCTGAACATGCAAGGGAAAAGACAAAAGCAAACATTGTCAAGCACTTTCCATTAGCTGGATTTTTTTCCCCCTGAAAATGCCAGAGTGTGGTGAAGCTTTTCTTCTCTTTGTTTTAATAATCATATCCAGTGGGTATGGCTCTCAAGGAAATTGAAAGGTCAAGACATGCACACACTTATGTTTGGGGTGGTAGCATAGGTTTGTATATCTTCTGCTGGAAGCTTTTGGATCACAGCTGCAAAAATATGCAAAAATTTAAATTATTTAAGGCATAATCCAGATGGTTTTTGAGATGTTATTTCTTCCCAATATATATTCTAAATCTACCATTCTCTTTCAGTTTAAAGCCATTCCCTCTTTTCCTGTCACTACATGTCCTTGTAAAAAGTCCCTTGCCAGCTCTGTTTTAGAATCCCTGGGGACTTCTCCAAGATGAGAGGTACACCAAGCAGAGAACACTGAAGCCCACAATATTCGTGTGTTAGTTAGTGTGGATAAAACCCTTGCACTGTAATTCTTAAGTGTGAAGAAAATTACAGAAAATAGTACCACTGAGGAAATTTCATTTGGCAGAATCATACCCTGGATCATCCCTTGTTATGTAACTTCTTCTTATAAAGCATAACAGCTTTTTTTCACTGACTCCCCTGAGATACAGATTACGCTAGATTTACTTAAAAATTTACTTAAGATATACTTCTCTGACCAATTTCCATATATTTTGATTACATTTTGTAGTAGATATTAGATGTGGTCCATGGCAGTCTGACCTCAGATCACAAGCTCACATACAAGCAACTAGAAAATTCATGTGGGGGAAAACAAGCAGGTTAATATAAAAATTCAATTAATTGAACGCTGAAGCATCATAGGAGTGTGATGTCTAGTTTTACTGAAAACCATAAACATGTATCTTAATTTGATACCCATACCTTAATGTTGTCATATTATTGTCATATTGTGAGGTAGAGTTTCTGACTTGAAAACTGCAGAAAAATCCAAAAAATCATTTAAATAAGGCATACTAACTTCGATCTTTTATTGAACTTCTGAGTAAAAGTGTGGTTCTTAAGAATTTGAGTAATCACAAAGGTCATCAACAACACAGGAAAGGCCATTTCATTTATATTGTCTGTTCTTTGGAGACATGCATTCAGCACTCTAGAGACTTAATGAACCTTCTTTTCAGAATTGCTATATTTCTTATAAAAAAGGTTTGTAATAAAATTATGATTTCTCAGAAAAAGTATGTGATTTCCTACCTTCTAACTGGCCCCTGCCACACAAGATTTTAGTTTTGTTAAATATTAACAACAGACAAGTAGATTTCTGCCCATTCTATTGTATAAGGAAATAATATTAAAAAATCAGGCTTTTTATTCCACCAGTGATTAAATTTGAAAAAAAAAACAAACAAAAAAACCCAAACAAAACAAGATAAATCTAACTTTAATAGCAAAATTCACTGGTATGGGAAAAAAATCACAGAAAAAAAATCGAAAATCTGCTTTTAGAAATATTTCTTAGAGGGACACTGTAAAGCAAGACAGCAAAAATGAAACTTGGCCTTCATGGTGAAAGGGACATGCCAAGTGGAGGGGTCACTTCTCCTCCTCTCCAAGTCTCACTGTATCTGAGCTTTTTTTTCCCTAGGAATGAAATTCTTTGATAATTTCAGTCAAACAAATACATGATTTTGTGATGTCCATGGCATGCTTTGGAAAAGGCATACTTTGGTAAATTGTTTGTAAATATAACCTTTCTCCCACTTTAGCATATCTCAACACCACATAAACAACATTCAAAAAATCTTCCCAGCATCTGTAAAGAAATATCTAAAATTATAATTGTGAAATGTTATAGATGTGCTGTGGTTGCTGACAGTCTGGTCAGAGAGAAAGTCAGATAAACTTTCCCAGGCATTGCTGTAGGGGAGTTTTGAGAAAACTCAGAGAAAATTAAAATAATCTTTAATCTTTGCAGCTGGTGTTTTAAACTAGTTGTTTACTTGTAAGATGTTTACAAGGGTGTTGGTCCTAATTAGCCAATGATGTGAGTGGTGTTAACTGAAGACCAATCAGGCCCAGCTTTGTTGGAACAGTCTATAAAAAGAATGTGATGTCAACATTTCTGAGAACAGAGGAGTCTATCTTACTTCAATCACCCATCCCTAATAAAAAAGCAACAATGTGCTTTTGTTTTCCTTTAATAATCGTGTGATTTGGAAGAAAAATATTAAATCTAACTGTGTAGTTGTTTTTCAGAGTAGAATATGTTGGTATGAATGAATAGGCTTGTTACTGTTTTGCTAAAGCAGAACAGACAGTGTGAGAGTGATCATAAGATTAAATGGTGTATTAAAAACAGATGAGCTTTGGCACAAGAAGTGGCTTTCCTGTATTCCTGATCACTTTGATTCCAGTGTCCAGCAGAGCATGAATAAAGTAAGGACAGAAACACTGTGTTTTGTCTTACAGTGAGCTAAATAACACTTTAGATTTTGCGTAACCAAATCTCTATCTGAATTAGAAGCTATGGTCTGTGAAGGGAAATATGGATTCTGATAATTTATGTATGGCTTGGTATAATTTAATTAGAAATGCTTTTGGAAATAGGAGGATGCTTGTCTGATAATGCTGAAGAACAGAAAATTGGACAGTATGCAAAACTTCAGTTCAGGTTTGCATGACTGAATTGGCTTTGCACAGCCTGGGTTTTGGGAGCAGGAGAACCACAGAGGTGGTTTCTGTGAGAAGGTGCTGGAAGCTGCCTCCACATCTGGCAGAGTCAATCCCCAGTGGCTCCAAAGATGGCCATGCCATTGGCCAAGGCTGGGCCAATTAGAAATTGTGGTAATGCCTCTGTGATGGCATATTTAAAAAGAAATCCAAGCAAAAGTTGTTGCACAGCTATAATTGCAGCTTGAGAAGAGTGGAGTGAGGTGAGTTGTGAGAACAACTCTTCAGACACCAAGGTCAGTGCAGAAGGAGGGGGAGGATGTTCTGCAGATGCTGGAGCCAGGATTCCTCTGCTGACCACGGTGCAGACCATGGTGCAGCAGCTCTGCCCCTGCAGCCCATGGAGGTCCATGGGGATGCAGAGATCCATCTGCAGCCCATGGAGGAGCCCCACAGGGGAGCAGGAGGATGCCTGAGAGGAGGCTGTAAACCCGTGGGAGACCCAAGGAGAGGGGCCCTGCTGCCGTTCTGGAGCAGCCTGTCCTTGGGTGACTGCACCCTGTGGAAGAGGGACCCACGCTGCAGCAGTTTGGGGAGCACGGTTTGCCCGTGGGATGGACTCACAGAGCAGCAGTTCCCAGGGAGCTGCTGCTCGTGAGATTGGAGCCACGTTGGAGAGGGTCACAGAGAACTGTGTCCCATGGGAGGGACCCCACGGTGCAGCAGGGGAGCAACTCCTCTCCCTGAGCAGAGGGAGAAGCCACAGGGGCTGAACCGACCATAACCCCCCTTCCCTCCCTGCTTGCACTGCTGGAGTAGCAGGTAGAGCTAGAAGGAAGGAGGGGTAGGGGGATGTAAAGAATGTAAAACCAGCACATGGGAAGGTCTTTTTAAGGGTTTATTTTACTTCTCATTATTTTGCTCTGATTTTGCTAGTAATAAATTCACTTTGTATCTCAAAGTTGAGCCTGTTTTGCCTTTGATGGTATTTGATGAGTGATCTTTCCTGGTCCTTAACTCATGAACCCTTCATTAAATTTTCTCTCTTCTGTATGGCTGCAGAGGGGACTGAGTAAGCAGCTTTCGTGGATGTCTGGCATCTGGCCTGGGTCAGCCCATGACAGTGGTGGACTTCTATCTGAAGTTTGTCACAGTCAGGTCCTGCTCATTTTTGAACACTGAAATAAGGGGAATTTCTTAAAAAACTCTGAAGAAGGATGAAATTTTTTGATGTACCACAAAATCCATTGTGAAACTCATTTGGGAAGACAGGTAGCTTGTGAATTAAAGCATTGAACAAATCTTACACCACATGAATGAGATTTTACAGGACTGCCTTAGCAGCCACCAAGAAACAATCAGATCATCTGGTATCAAGGATAGCTGGCAACATGGAACAGCTTGATAGCAGCTGAGATCTGGTGGTTTGCAAATGTGTAGGATGTGATTACTAATTCAAATTAGAAAGCATTGGCATGTGCTTGTTTAAGACAGGAAAGACACATTGCTCGCCTAGAAACCATTACATTTCATAGGCTTGCCTAGCAGCCTCACCAAATATACTCATTGCATCAACTGTTGCAACTACAAGGAAATGAAATCCTACAGGAAATGACAGTGTGAGTTCTATAAAGTCAATAAGCATTTCTATGTCCAAGTATATATGATGAGTGTTGTGATTTTTTTTTTTATTTCCCTCAACTTTAGAGGCAAGTAGTTCCTATAACTTTTTCTGTAGGACTCTGTTAGAGCCTGTCAGAAGCTGTTAGTGCCAGGCTTTGTCTCATATAAACTTGTCACGCATACCCAACTGCTTTGACTGTTGCCATTCCTAAAAGGTGACTATGGAAAACAAAATCACCCATCAAAATCCCTCTTTATGACTGCACCTGCCAGTGCTGATTCTGGTAAAGAATCAACACCTCATAGCTGTTTCCTGCATCCTCATCTTCATGGCCTGTTTCTTATCCCAGCTCTTGTGATATTATCCTGGGTTTTTTGTGGTTTGGGTCTGTTGTTTTATAAATGGGGTTATCTGTTCTGAAGCTGGACCATGTTAGGATAGGAAGGAGCAGGAAGTGTCCCAAGCAAGGGTGGAGAATGAAGTCCGAGCAGTTCTGCCACTTGTGACATTCTCTTCTATCCTTTCATTTCTCTCTTCCTTGGTGGAAATATTTTTCTCTGTGGCTAAAAAGTTAACAGGCAAAGGCTGACACGAGATGAGCAGGGACAGCTGGTTACAGCACAGTCTGGCATACTCTCCTTGGATGTAGTAGTAGCTGATTCACTGGAACACAGATTTCAAGAAAAGGTCAATCTATCTAAAGCATGGGAATCACCTATCCAGAAATGCTAGAGCAAAGTTGGTATGAGCTTTCTAGCAGTGACAGGATAACCTCAGCTGCAGGCTACAATTCATCAGCCAACCTTCACCTTTCTGTTGCTTGCTTGAAATTATAACATATTCTTCTCTGCTTATAGTAAAAATAAATATTTTACTTTTACAGGGATGTCAGGTTAAGCCATTCTAAGTTGGGGTTACCAAATAAGGAACTGATCACACTAAACCAATAGTTTACAGAACTGAAGTTGAAACATCCCTACTAATCCACATGCCTGCATGTTCCCATTTGTGCCGTTTATTTTATTCACTTTATAAATGATTTAAAAAAGAAAACCATCCATTCAAAGTGAGTAATTCTCCCAATGGATATTACGTCAAATTTTCTGGCTTTAATTCAGTCAGTTGATTATATTTTATTATCCATAATTGTTATACTAATGATGGAAAAACAATATTTGCAAGAGCATTAAAATATCTTAATATATTTTTTTACAATTTAGGTTTAAAGACATTTTTACCATGAGTGTGATTCACTAGTGAGTTGACAACTTACCAGTACTTCCCTTTCAAACATTTTCTGTGGACCATTATTGGGTGTGATTTCTGCCATAACTGGCAGTATAATGACAGCATCAATAAGTCAATTAGCACTTCTTAAAATCTATCATGCTTAAAAGTAAAACAAAACAAAGCAAAGCAAACACAACAGAAAAGATGAAAAAATGCTCAGCAGTATGGTGTTCACTATAGTCTAGTATTCCCAGTCTCTGACAGGTTTGCATAAATTTGACACAATCTTATGGCATTTTTTTATTAAACTAGAAAGAGATACTTATTTTAATACTTCCATAAATGTAGTAAGTACAGTCTATATGTAAGGTCATCTACAAGACATAAACTTTCCAAACCTTCTGGTCTGACCCAATGGAATACTAGTTTTTGTGTTGTAATCTGCTTTGAGGAAAGAGTGCTAGGCCTTTCAGTGGCTTTGTCAGTATAAAAAAACTGCTCTGAGTAATTTAGACATTATTGTAGTAAAAGAAAGTTAATTTGGATTGTTTGGTTGTTATAATAAGTTTTCTCCTGTTAAAATAAAATTAAAACTCTCCCAGAGTTTATGGAATTGCAAATTGACAATTATCTAGCTATTAAAAGTAGGAGTGGCAACTAATATTCTTTCACCTTGACTGGTATCCTTAGTGCAGTCCTCCCACTTCATTACTGGAATGGCTGGATAGCCCCTTGCCCCTGTTACTGAATCTCTGAGATCACTGTTGTCTGCCAGAAGATGTTCCACTGAACTGAAGAATTCCTGAGGGATTCATTCACTCAGACTCCTTGCCTCTCACTAAAGAAGGTTAGAAATGCAGCAGAAACAGATGAGTTCATGAAGCAGCAGAGCAGATACAGCATTGTAAGGAGGATGTAGTAAGAGTACAACACACAGGGAGGGCCGAAGGGGAAGAGTGGTGAGGGCACGCTGTAGCTTTATGTCCGAAGGTGCAGAGCAAACAGCAAAATCTGGTGATGTTCAGCTGTCAAGAGGTTACAAAACAGCAGTCACAGATTTTTGGCTCAACAGATCAAATGGAATATTCACTTATCTATGGTTGACTGGTCAGGTCCAAGCACATGTGTTATGTAAGCAAAGAGACGTGTAAATATAAAGCAGAAAATAAGAGTTAAAAACTATTATTTATGGATTTGATATTTAAAGGCCAGTTAATTAAATTTAAATATGTAAGTACAATCTTCTGTCTATTCAATTTCAATTTATCTTTTTTTCTCTTTTTTTTAAATAAAATGGATTATTTTTAAAGTGTGTAATTATAATATGAGCTTTTTAGCAACATTTTATTTCATGGAAAATATTTATATCCAGAGGTGGCTGAAAGTTTTAATTGATTTTTCACACTTCAGTGCAGACACTTTTCGCAAATACTTCTTGTGCGTTCTCAGTAGTGTCCTAAACCCAGATTTAATTTTCATGTGGCAAGGGAGTTACTGTGCCTAGAATTCCAACATATTGTTTAAAATACTTTTCAAGTTTAATGTCAAATAAATTTATTTGTTTTGTGGGTGTTGAGCCTCAGGTTATATACTCCAAGGATCTTCCGAGTTTTAAGCTGTCCACTTAGCATGAGTGATGAGATAAAATCTACATTCCTGGCCTGAGTCATAGTACCTTACTTTTCAAATAATCTCAGTGAAAGACAAAGACTACTTAAAGAATAGATTTTTGATCCTGAGACATCAAACTCCATTTGATTTTGAGCAGGAAAATTCTCACTGAAATTATTTTTGATGTTTTATACGTATAGCCAATATGTGTATGAGGATTTATGGGATTTAGCTTGCTCTATATCTCAGAAGGAAAGCCTGATACAGTATCTGGCTAATGGTTCATATTTAGTAGATAACTTAAATGGTAGTTCATATTTCCATCTTCTTAGTTGACTGTATAATCAACTAAAATGTCCAGGGTTTAGCCATTAAAGATTATGAAAAATAGGATACGTGAAAATAACAGTGTGTAATATCTCTGTTTGCAGATTTTCCTATTGATAGTGCAAATTAATAGTGTAATTGCTGCACTATTAATATTTAAGTATATTTATACTCTCCCTTTCTATTGTGTTACGGGTTTCAATACCACTTGCTCAAAGACAAAATCCATGAATATTTATGAAATGAGCTCTGATATTATACATTGGCTGTGTTAAAGGGTACAAGTCAATATAGCAGAAGGGTTTGGTGAGGAGATAGTTAAGGGAAGATATGTCTTTTTTCTCAGGCCAATACTGTAATGGAGGAGAAAAATTTGCTCTTTAGACTGTGGCAAAAACATTTGTTTTTTCTTATCCCTGCCCATCCCACTCTAGCAGCAAATTCAAGTAGAAGATAAAATTTTGATTTGCTTCATGTCTGCTGGACAAATTTGAGTAGCATGGTTTTAAAACTGAGAACAAAATCAGAAAAAAAAAAAAAGGTGTGTCAGTATGACAGGGAAAATATTGGGAAAATATTCCTTCACAGTTACACACATAGGAGCTCAGTAACCTTTTGTACACACAGGATTCAGCAGTTTATCATCAAGACCAGAGAGGCAAGGGGGAGACCAGCTTTTTCTGCCTGAGGACATCTTCCTGTAGAAGAATTTTAATTAAAATGTGTCCTCCACTGTATTTTATCTTGTCAAAGGCCAGCCAGTATTTCAGTTAATACCCCCGTAAATTCCTTTGCCAAGTGTCTTTAATTTGACACAACAGCCTTGTGAAGCAAGGGATCCTAAAGTCAAATATATTTTTGCTTCTCTGGGAATCTGTGAGTGCCCTCAACAGCAGGAGATGGAAGGAGAGGAGAGCAATGAGACTTATATAGATTATCTCTTGGTCTGATACAAATGATCAAATATTGAATAACTGTGGTTTTTGTAGGATCATTTTCAAGATGTATTTTAATCTCTATACAGAAAATGCATTGTTCATCCTTAAAGGTCTTTTATGTCACCAAGTTCCTGTTTGGGACAAAAAAATCTGGTTTTATCTGATAGATATGTATTTGCAGCAATGTTAAATTTTATGTTAAAACATATTATATATCCCCAGAATTCTATGCTCTTTTTATTGGAGTTAAAACATATGTCAAATGCCAAATGACAGTTAGTGTGCCAAAGCTAGGGAGTTTCTTGTGCTCTTGCCTTTGTTGCCAGATCAGCTTACATTTATTGAAATGAATGAAACTTTGGAGAAAGAGAAAAAAAACAACCAAAAAACCCAAAAAAAAATGAAACCCAAAAACCAAAAAATTTCCCAGATTTGTCAATGAGGAAAGAAGCTCTTAGAAAGCAATAGAACTCAGTCTCTTAGTATGAATCTGCATGTGCCATGCCTAAGGAAAAAACCTTACTTTAGCAAAGGCACGACTTATCTTCTCTGGGTTTCTGCACCTATTTGTCTATCCTCACAGCATTCTTTATTCCTTAGGAAGTCTTAGGAAGAGAGCAGAGGCTTAATTAAAGATTGTCATTACTCTACAAGTTAGTGAGCATGATGTTCTTTAGATGCTGCAAAATTATTTACTTAATTTCCCAAAATTTCTTGTCATCTAGAAAACTGTTAGTGAAGTTGATTTTATGTATGTAACTGAAGAAATAACCTTAATAAGCAATCTAGTTTCACAGTTTAACTTTACAGAAAAAATAATTATCTTTTCTCTATCTGTAACGTTTGAAGAGTTTTCTTAAATTTACCAAGAAAAACTTATTTTTGAGATGAGAATAAGGAATAGAAAATTTAATCTGGAAATAGTAATTCATCAGAAATAAATGAGCAGATAAAATCAATGTGCAATTCCTGAAGTGGTGTGAGAAATTTTTGAAAGGTAAGGCTACAAAGAAAGAGCAAGAGACTTGTTAAAACATAAAAGTACCCTTATTTTTTCAAACTCCTGAGTCACATAATGTTACTTACTATTTAAGTTCAAATTTTCCAAGTATTTATGACTGCCTGAAAATCTGATATCAATAAATGCTTATCAGAAGGGTGCAAGGAATTCATAATCAGATGTAGGTAGTGGCAACCATAAAATCAAAGTAATATCTTAATGGTTTGATAAGAAAATAAGTATACAGTTTAACACGGGAACTAGCTAATGCAGGAATACTTAAGTACTTAAATTATTTAAACTGAGTATAGTTTATTTCAATATGTCAATTGTACTGCAACTGTAAGATGATCAACTGTTTTTCAACTCTTCCCTCCTTGGGAGAAGTCTCATTGTTTAGAGAACCACAGCAAAGACAGCTGGCAGCTCGACTAAGAAACAATTGACCCCAAATGGATTTTTCAGATGAAAAATCCATTTTTAGGCAAACCCCTTAAAAATATGCTTTAAATACCTCATGACAGAAGCAAAAAAGTATTCTGTAACAAAATGTTTCTTTTGACTTGAATGCAAAGATATAATGAAATTTGGTCCTCAGAAGATACTGAATGAAATGTGTATACTAAGTCTTTAGTGAAGACTGTCTTACCAGTTAACATGAATTATTAGGAAGGCTTTGTGCTATTCCTAAAAGCAGAAACTCAATAAATATGTGGTACACAGGCAAAGAAAAGGATATTTCATTAAAAAAAACCAGCTGGGTGTTTACTTGCCTAGATTAGAGCAAACTTGCTAAACTAATTTATGACAGGTATAAATCTACACATAAATGGGAGCATAATGAATAGCAACCATATTGCCCAAGAAGATATCATGTATTATGTTATTATATATATATATAATGTATATACATAATATATAATAAATATAATAACATAATTTAATGTTATGTTATTCTAGTACTAGTTCTGTTGCAATTTCTAAAAGCTATTTTAAAGAGAGTGGTATCAGAGTTCTGTGGACATAGAACAGAAGATTGAATAGCGCAATGAAAAGTATTTCCCTTTAAAGACAATTACTTATGCAGTGTATGAATGATCTCTCTGTGATCACATTTAGTCAAACTAATGTAAAGCTGTTAATGTAGGTCAGATATATTTTGACTTCTGCACCAAGCACAGGGGAAGACCATCATACTAGTGTGAATATTCTCACTGGCTGCTGATCTCAATGCTATAGCTAATTCATTATCCTTCTTCTGTCTCCTTGGCAATCAAATTGAGATATAATGACTATGATTCTGAAAAGACTAAGATGGGGTATATTAGAACCAGCTTTCTCAGAACAGATGTTACATTGCAGTAGCTGGACTGAAAATAATTATTTTTCTTGCAGATTCAGACGCTATAACCTATTTCCCTATGAGCACAATGTTCAGAATGAGGATTGGTTCTCACAGAAGATGGAAATATCATCAGACAATAAGATTCAGATTGCTTACTTAAAAATCTTTGCATCACAGGCAGGACAAAAGTAATACAAACTTGAGAGAGATTCCATCTTTGAGCAATTTTACTTGTCATTCAAATGATAAAATTATTGGAATCATAGAATGGTTTGGTTTGGAAAGGACCTTAAAAATCATCTAGTTCTGACCTGCCTACACAGCCAGGAACACCTTCCACTAGACCAGGTTGCTCAGAGTCCCATCCAGCCTGGCCTTAAACACTTCCAGGGATGAGAAATCCAGAGCTTCTCTGGGCAACCTTTCAGAGCCTCACCACCCTCACAATAAAGAATTTCTTCTTCATATCTAATCTAAATCTAACATCTTTCAGTTTTAAGATTTCCCCCCTTGTCTGCTTATCACCTTCATGGGTCTCCTCTGGACTCACTCCAACAGGTCCATGTCCTGCAAGTGTTTATATGCCCCAGAACTGAACACAGTACTCCAGGGGGTGATCCATCAAATCCATATCTCTGCAGTTAACAAGAATGTTGTGTTGGATATTGTCAAATGCTTTCCAGAAGTCCAGGGAAATTATGTCAGTTGTTGTCTTATCCACCAAAGCTCTAAGGCTGTCATGGAAGACTACAAAATTTTTAATTTTACCCTTAGTGAAGTCATTCTGTCTGTCACCAACCAACTCTTTATTTTCATGTATCTTAAAAAAATTTCCAGGAGGATCTGGTCCATGACCTGTCTAGGAACAGAGTTAAGAATGACTGGCTTGTAGTTCCTCCACAAATGGGGGAGTCTCCCATTTTTTGTCTGTGTGAACTTCACTGGACAGTCATGAATTCTCAGATATTCTGAAACATTCTCTAGTGGCCTATCCCCTTCATCTGCAAGTTCCTCCGGGACCTGAGGATGCATCTTGAACCCAATCTTATCCTACAGTGAGCACTACTTCATTCTCCCAGTCCCTGCTTCTGTCTTCTGCAACTTGCATGCTGTGGCTGGAGCACTTGCTGGTGGTGATTGAGAAAAAAAAGTCATTGAGGATCTCAGCCTTCTCCATGTGCTGGGTAACCAAGTCTCTGGTTCAAAGACTAAAGTATGATAAAAACATAAGGATTTTGAAGATGAATTTCAGATACATCAGGAAGTTGAAAATTGGGTGACATATTCAAGACACATTTTATTATGACATTCAAATGTAGAGCTGTGGTTCAGCAAGTGGACTACGGCTTAGTGAGAAGTTTCATGAGTGCTTAGTGATTTTGTTTGGATTAAATGTAAATAAATAAAATGTTTAAAGCATGCAGTTACCGATTCAGAGTTCTATATTAGATCTTCAAGTTTAAAAAAACTACTGTCAATCATCCTAATTGCGAATGGGTAGATGGCCAGGAAATCACTCTCCTGATTTCCTTCAGCTGTAGAGAATAGTCTTTCCAGCTCTAGGTTTGTTTGGAGATTGAGGCTGAGTTGGAGTTTTAAAGGTGGAATGAACAGTGGATTTCTGTGAGGATAAATATTCAGTGTCTCATGGTTTTGTCTCAGGTCATGTGGATAATCAGAAAAAAAGAGATGTGGAGAACAACTTTGGAGTCACCCCAATTATGTCAGCATTGTGGCCTCTTCAGTTTGACATAAGAGGTGTGGAGATCCTAATGGATTTCTGAGACATGTCAGGACAGATCCAATTAGCTCTTGTAAAAGGCTGGAAAGGGGTTTCTTACCAAAAAATAATCTGCCTTTTGGCAGGCAGTATCCTAGTTCTACCATGAAAGGATGTAATTTTCTCTAGGTTGCAATTAACAACTTTGTTCATGCAATATCACCAACGGATAGGTGGGACACTTTTAGGTTGTCACCTGCAACCTGGTGATGTAACACTGATATATGGTCTCCTCCATATATCAGGTCTTATAAGCTCTTGGAGATTTATATCACACCCAAGATGGCTCAGCTACCTTAGAAGGCATAAAATCAGCAGGATGGCTCCTGTGGTAGTGTTGGAAACAGAAAAGTTTTAACAAAAGGCGAAATAACAAAACTCTTTACAGGGAAAAACCAAGCCAGGTGCAAGAGGTTCTTGCTCCTGGTAAAACACTCCACAAAAGCGATTACTTTCTTTGTTCTCTTCTTTTTCTGGTAAATTGCTTAGGCAGGATTTTTTGGCTCCTGTCCAATTGGCTATCCTTAAGATTGAGGTGAGGTCCCCCAGGTCCTCTGAGGTGTCTTTTTACCTAACTGAGGAGAGAAACTTCTGGGCTTTTTTCATTTTTAGGAGACAAGCGATAGTTTTGTCACTCCGTCAACAGGGGGCACATTCCTACATAACACCATAAGTGCTCCAAGCATCCAAGCACAAGGACTTCAAGGACTCACTGCTGTTCTTCTGAGCCTTTTTTCCTGAGAGAATGCATCTTGCTCTCTAAGAAGTACACCTTTTGTGCATCCCTAGAATAATCATTATGAATGAACTATAAATTTTCTCTGGAGCTTGTCTTTAAGACTGTTCTTGATCTAGAGGCAGTCTTAATCCATACCTTATGTCTTGGGGATTAGTCCAAGGTACTTGTCCAAATGCTGCACAGAACCAGGTTTCAAAGCCGGACTCTTTGGAAAATTTAATTTCAATTGCACAATCACAGAAGCAGGAGGGAGGATATGAGTATTCCTGTAAATTCCTGCACAGAGTTAGGTACTGAGAGACCAAACTGTCATTAGTCAAATAGTGGCTGTAGGACTGTTCCTTGTATGAAAACACAATGAATGGAAGAATCTTAAGTCAGAAGAAAATCTTGTAGAATTGTTTCAATTTCATTCTTTTTCTTCCTTTTTTTAATATTGGCTCTCAACATCTGCTAGAGAAATTTGTACAAAGTAGTTATGTATCTAACAATCAAGGAAATGGCCTTGTTTAGACAAATGTACTAATTTAATGCCACATTGCCATTGTGCTATTCTTTCTATTAATCATTTCCAATGCATTGCAAAGCAAACTGACCTCTTAAAACTAGGGAATTACTTTTATTATATTCTATTATCTGTGCTTTGAATATTCCTCTTTCAAATCCAGAAAGGAGACTCAGGAAGGAGGAAGTACTTATTACTGTGAAATTCTGTTCTAAAATGTGGGTTAAGTAACATTCTAGCAATGATTCCAACAGCTGAATGCCAGAATGATGAGCTTTTATCATATAGAAAAGCTTCTTAATTATGTATTCCATAATGCTCTAAAATTAGTTGGATGGCCTCTTTTCTGACTATGTACCATTTCTCAAAACATGCTCTCTAGTATAATTTTTGGTGTCATAGTGATCATGGCTACCTTTTTACACAGAATTACAGTAACACAGAATAACAGTAATTTTACACAGAATTGCTGGAACAACAGCAGTTGCTGCCAGAATATTTTCTCACAATAACCAAAATCTCAGCTTTACTTTTACTTTTGCTACAGTGAAGAATAGTGATAGTTAAGAGAAGTACAGAGAAATGCTGATTGTTGGTAACAGTTTGTGTGCAACAATTTTATGCTCTCTAATGTGCAAAATTCTTTCTTTAGCATAGCTGACATATGGAAATGATACAGTTATAGTTCTTCACCCACTCCTGTTTAGTATATTGCTTTAACCTATCTATCCTATCTACTTCAATATAAGCATGCCAAATTAGAAGGAGATGATTTTCAGAGGGAGAGAATTGTTTTTGTATCCAGTGGAGATAGGACCAGGAGTGGTGGCTTAACAGTGCATCTTGTCCAGAATGTCAGCAAAGCCCTGCCAGAGATTAGTAAGGTTGTGGCACCACCATCGTGACAGGCAGTTTGAAGAAGTATAATGAAGTTATTTCTGATCATGTTCTGAGGTTCTGTGTCTCTGAATATAGACACATGGGAGTAGTTTCAAACTCACCTTTTTTGAATCAAGTTCAGTCCTTTGCTTTTGTGATCAAGATTCTGTACTGTCACTTCTATGGGACAGAATATTTTCTCCTATTTTTCCTAAGCGCACAGCAAAAATGTTCACTGAAGATATTATACTCTATGTTTCTCCAATATTTTTAATTTCTGTATGTATTTGTCCATTTTCTTGCAATGTCTAGAGCCCTCTGCCAGTGCCTGGTCACTTTGGGAATATTTACTGTAGTTTTGTTATGTCAAACATTGCCTTTTATCAAGAGGTTGTCCAGTTTGTCTGCATATTTTGCTACATGGTATGCCTCACCTGAATAGATAACCTTTTTTTTTTCCCGGGAAACTATAAGTTAATAACAAATGCTATAACATATATATATTTGTCTATATATGTATATATACAGTCCATAGCAAGGGTTTTGTTTGTGGCTTTACCTCTGCAAGCACAGGGGAAGTGCTTTACTTCATTTCTACAATCACCAGGGATTCCCTGGTTGCCTGATTACTCCAGAGCCTTTGATTTGATCAGAGCTGTGCCTTTGCTCCCTGAAAGCATCCTTAATGAAAAGAATACTCTGGGAGCTATGAAGGAACTCCTCAAGAAAAGAGACAGCATGGGGAGGGAGGAAACAATGAGGAGACAGTCTTACCAAGATAATAAGAACGAGTGAAAGAGCCCTGTTAGGAGAGGAGAGAAATATGATTATGCAGCACCAGAACTGCAGTAGCCTCTGCAGAACAGAGAATAATAGCAGCTACACAACAAGACAGAATTTTTCCTTTGAAACCATCAATGGGAGACTCCCTATATAGGCCTGCAGATCTTTATTTTATATCTCACAGGTGAATTATCAATTGCAGTGCCTTTGACAAAGGTTTTGAAGGAAGGGGCATGAATGCTACTTTTATTTTTATTTATTAAAATGGAATGCACACTAATTTAACCATTACAGTTTTTCAATTAAATAAATTAAAGTTAAACAGTCAAAATAATGAATAAATCCTTTACAAGTCTGAAATGATGGTTTAAATGGCTAAATTTTGAAATAGTTTAGTAAATATGAGTACTACAGTTTTAATGGATTTGCTTGTCAGACAGTTAATATAGTTAATATTTTCAGAGTAGCTCTAGGTCTTAAGTATGAATTCCTTGGCTGATCTATATTCTGTTAAATCTGGAAAGCAATACATTTTGTTAATCATCATATTATCATCAAAACTAAGATGATAGCCACCTTTAGAACTACACAAAGTCCCTCACTTATTCAATCAGTATAACAATTCTGAAAGTAGAGAACTCATATTAGGTGTTTTCACAAAAAATTCTTGGAACAACAAAATATTCAGAGTGATACTTCTGAAATAAAACCAGTATTAAAGAAAAGAGCTGTTGTAACACATTGGGATGAAAGCTTTGTTGTAGGCACATGCACAATTCATTAGTATTACAGGCTTGATATTTTGTGTTCCTTTATCCTTTCCTGAAAGCTGTAAAAAGAAATATATTTAGAGAGGATATATACCTGCAAACAAATAACTGAATGGCAATCTAATATCCTGGCTAAGTGGTATTACACATATGCTCCAAGACAGATGGTGGTTTGTTGTCTAAATCTTGCATAAGGACTGGGGCATGAACACTACTCTGGCAGGAGCTGAAGTGAGATATTTTGCCCCATGGGGATGCAAAAAATCTGTCATAATACAGAGGGTGCACATCGTGTCACTCTCTCACTGGAGATGTCCTCTTTCTTTTGCAAGGTGGTCATACATTTGATTCGGGAGGCTTTCTATCACCACACCTTTTTCTTACAGTTCTTAGAGACAGCAGTCCTAACATGACTCAGAAAAGAGTAAGTTTAATTTCTTGACCACTATTTGGGACTTGACAGAAAAAAATAAGAATAATTCTACCTCTCTCACTAAACTATGTCATATACTGAAGCTCTGAATAGTGGACAGTTTTCGCTTGAGTTTTTTTCACAGTTTGCGCACATACTAAATCACTCTTTATTTCATATATGAAGCAATAAAACTAATGTGATGAGCTGAGTTCTTCATGAAAGGTGTTTTTCTACCAAGTTTATAGCTTGGACCAATTCTGAGTATCCAAAAAACAAGTGTCCTGGTTTTGGATACTTGTGTATCTTCCTACTTATGTGTTTTCTTCTTACTTACATAATCTGAAAAGCATTGAGCCAATTTTGTTTAAGCAGGATTTTAAACACTTTCTCTACATGTCTTAACATGAAAATTCTGAGTACTTTTTCTCTCCTCAAAACATATGGTTGTTTTGGGTTTTTTTAACTTGTAAGAAGTTAAACAGCACTGAAAATACTCCTATGATATTCTAGTGTTTTAGTTCATGAATGTCTGGAACTTGAGGTATGTGACTATGATAAGAATATTAAGACAGAAAGCACCAATATTTTGTACTTACCTCCTGTGATGAACAACATTGGCTAGTATTTTGAACTTCCAATGTGTCTCCTTATTCCTGAAAAGATAGAAAAAATTCCTATCCCTTCCCTAAATGAGGAAAAAGCCCTACATAAATTGCAGCAAAGATATAGGAGTGAAGAATGTTCTTTCAAAAATCACAGATGTTCATCACAAGCGCTCAGGAAAAACCACAGCCAAGAGTGGCTGTAGCACATCCATTGTTGTTATCTATAGCTGGTAGCTTATCTGAACTTTACTCTTATCACTATATATTAGGAGTGAAATTTTCAATGCCTAGAAAGAGCCTTGGCTTTGCCACAAAACCTACTACATGCATTTATATAATTCTAACTATCATTATTGCCATTTCTTTTCAAAACACTTAGAAGAAAAACCACAAGCACTTACCAGTGTGAGGCAAGTAGACATATTTCAGATGCTTTCAATAGAAGTTTCAGTGTTGGCCATTTAGACAATGGTCAGATATGGTTTTGTGACTCCATTTCTCAGAGCAGCTGCTTTGACTCTTTCATTAAGCTGAGTGTGATAAAACATCAGTGGAAACAACTTCTCAGACCTGATTTAAACACCCTTATTCATCATATTTTCTCCAGTTTCCTTACATTTAGTATTTTACTCCTGAAGAACTCCCAATCAAATTAATGAATAATGCTCTATTGAAGTCCTGCAGACTGCCCACATGAGAAAGGACTCTCTAGTTCAGTTAAGAAAGATGGTGTTTGATCCATTTACTTGATAATTTATGGTGTAGTCCAATGAGAATCCTTCCAAAGCAGTCAGTCTATCCTCCCCCGCCTCTTCTCCTCAACTCTCACATGGGTATAACAGCAGAGCTCTGAAAAGGTTACCTAAAAATACCAGAAGAATAAGCTTCTTAATTGAATTTGTCTAACTATACTAGACACTCCAGAAATGAAAAAGATATCAAACACCTGTGTGTAAACATATATAAATAGGAGTTTATATCTAAATAAATATGCCTATAATGTATATACATATCTACATATTTCATTTAATGAATGTATTTTAGCTATATATTTTTGGTCTGCTTTTCTTTGAAGTTGAAATTAAATAATTCTTCCCAAATATTTTAAAATTTTTATTATTTTTATTATTTTATAATGTTATCTTTGATATACTTTGACAAAGTGAATTAGTGATGAGAATCAAACATAAAAATATCTCATGAAGGTTTACTGGAAAATTTTAAGATCTAACAGGGCGCCTACTGCATCCCCATGATGAAATGAGACCTGACAAATACTTTTGTTTGTGATCCATTCTGTCCAGTGGCCCTTGGTCTGGGCTGTCCCTGGGATTCAGGAGGCCAAGGCTCAAATTTCATCTTGAAACAGACTTTGTGAGAATTATAATTCTCCAGGGTCTGATAGGTGAGTACTGATGGATGCTGCTGTTTAAAAGCAGCTGTCTCTCAGCCAAGCCTTTCTTGACTTTTCAGGAAATAGTCAATTTCTATGAAAATTGCAGTTTAGGCAAATCATTAAACATTTGCTGACGAGATCAATTCGATAAAGAATTTTGCAGATAATTCAAATCATTTTATGCAGCACAGAAATCAGCATCACAAAACTGCTGGCTTGATGCATTTTTTTTTCATGTTTTTTTAGTAAAATGGGATTGTTGGATGCTTCCAAGAGATGGAGAGTAAAAAAAAAAATAGCATTCTGAGATACGAATTTGGGGATAACATATCAACTGAGTTTTTTAATAATTTAGTATTTTTCAAATAAATGAAAAGTAGTGCTAATGTGCTCAGAATACAGTTCTTGCTTTATTTTGACCCTGTTTAGAAGAGCACATTTGAATAAGTTAGTTTCAGCAACCTGTCCTAGATATCAATCTTTAAAGAAATTTTTCACGTGTTGAGTCTGTTCTCTGACAAATGTGGAGACTTAGCTTAAACTTCACTGCCTAACACCTGAATGCCTAATTTAGGATAAATAACACTTGCTGTTGTTTCTGCTTCTGGATCCTTTGTGATTCTGATGATCTGGATTACACAGCACAAGAGAAATATAAGATAGAGAGAATAATTCAAAGGAAAGATACTAAGACCATGGTTAAAATCAAGTAGTCTAAATTATGTTTTCATATATTGGTCTATTTTCCAAGCTGCTATAGTAACACACTATGACTGATTCTCAGTCTTCCTGTTTGCATTCCTCACTAACAAACTCATAAAACAATTTAGATGGTGGAATTTATTTTTCAAGATTTTTGTTTACTTATTAGACTTCAAACATTATGTTTAAAATTGATATGGGGCTATCAGGATGCACAAGATATCTGACACTAAAAAAATCCATTGAAAAGATGAATCTTCAATGCCAAATCTTAGGAAGAAGAAAGTTTTCACAGCTGATTTTTAATCCTTGAAAAACTGGATTTACAATGGAAATTACGACAGACACTTAAGTATCACAGTACTACTGGGTACCTGTATTTATTGTATAAAGCACAAGAGCACTACATTTATAGCTGTAAGTGGTTTCATTAAAATTCCAGTTCTTTCTAGATTTTTCCCACTAGTTCAAAATTGTCAGTATTCCCCAACAACACTTAAGGAAAAACAAAAAAAATATTATAATAAAATTTACTAATAACATTGATATTATTTTAATTATTGCTCCTGTTGCTGGAAGTTAAACTTGCTGTGTAATATGCATTAGCAGGAAAATTTCAAAGAAGAGGTAATTTCTGTCCTATTTCTGCCTGTCATCAGTCTCTGAGGACCTGAAATGTGGGATCACTTTTAGTCTTAAAGTAGGTTAGTCAACGTTCGTTCTCATTTTCTCCAGGAAATAGCTTCCTGCCAAGCTGGTCTATAAATCTATCAGAAGAAATTCCTTAGGAAGTATTTCTGACATATAGAAACCTTTATTTATCAAATATTTTCTAGAATTTTCTTAATGAACTCTCAGCATTTTTATATCTCAAAAATACTTATTTTCCACCATGGAAAACTGAAATTCTAGTGAAAATTTATGTAACAAAGTGAGTATGAACTGTGAGGATCTGATCCTCTAAGATAATTTGCTCAAGCTGCTGGCGACAGAAAAGCAACTGGATCCTTCAATTCAAATTACATGAATTTGTAGATACTGGATAAGGTAGTGCAAAGCTGTAGGTGAATGTAGAGCAGAAGTCACCATATGTAAAAAACAATGTTCACAGTCTGTTTCTTGCTTAACCAGCCAACAGGCAACTTAGGTTTGCATGCGAACAATTAAAAAGTACATTTTTCTGTTAGTTTTGGCTTCATTTTTCAATTTCAGAATGGTTCAGCCTAGGTTTAGCTTAGATGGAGTCTATTGATACTATAATTGTCTAATTGTCCCAAGTTATAATTCTTTAGATTTTGAGATAATACCCTAAATACACTGGGGAAAAGGTAGGAAACAAGGATGAGAGAGGGAGGGAATGAGAAAGGGAGGACAGGAGGCCTTGAAGAAACTAACAAAACTTGCATTAGTTCTAAATTTGTTTTGGGAGCCATAATTTACCTGGTATTATGCATAGGTATTACTCAAGAGCTTCCCCTACTCTCATGTTCACCTAACCCTTGGTCAAGTCACACCTTTCAAGAGTGAATAATCACCTCCCTGATTTTTTTGTCCTCCACTGGTTTCAGTCTTTCAAGGGATTTCCTACTTCTATTGCATGTTGGCTGTGATTATTTCTTCCGCTGCCTTGCAATTCACATTTTAGCCAAGTATTTTCTTGCTAATTGGATCCTCTCAGTTCAGTACAGGCATTACTTTGGCTTTATTCTGAAATGCGGTAATGTTAGACTTGTGCTGCGCTATGTGTTAGTAACAGTCTTGTTGGAGTACATCAGTTCTCTGCCTGGCCCCTTGGAGAAAGCTCCTGGGCACCTGGAGCTTGAGATTCACTTTAGGTGATAGACAGCCAAAAGTTAATAACTTCATCACTTCATTCTACATTGCTATCCTTCATGGCCTGTATGTTTTTTCTTGACTTTGTTGTAGCATAGCAAGGGCTTGCAAATTAGTTGTACTCCTTTGTGTTAAGATCCTTCTAGGTGGCCTTCTCTTTTTCTGCCATAAGAGCTAGTTTTAGCTGCAAAGTGTCAGTATAGTGATGAAAACAGCATGCTGTTAAATCGCTTAAGATTTTCATTGAATGATTTTTGAAACCATAGTATTTGATACACCTCTCTTTTCCCAGCTGGAAATGCTCTGTCTCTTTGACTTTGATTCAAATATCCTGAGGGTGATCACATTCCTGACCCTTGACAAAAAGACTTCTACAACCACAGATGATAAAATGAGAAAGTGGGAATAAGCTCTGTGTGTTTGTCTGTGAGAGGCTGGGGGCACCCAAAGCTGTCCATAAGGATCTTTGCCCTGCGCTGATCACACTAAAGTGAAAGGCAATGATCAGCAAAATTAAACTGCAAGCAGAGGATTGCAAAGAGATTTCTGACACAGCAGAAAAGACCTTGCTACAGGAGTAACAGGTCAGCGACCCCACCAGGGTGAAGTGCTTTCTCACCAGGACCTGGGTCAGTGGGTGAAGAATACAACAAAGAGCAACTAAAGATCAGGGCACCCCCCTTGTCCCACAGAAATGGTGTGCTCAAGCAGGACCCACTCCTGGGTGAGGATGAGCTTCTGATCTACACAGGTGGGGGAAAACTCACTGGGGTCAGGTGGGTTGGGGTGGAGCTTCTTGGAATGAAATAGAAATGGGATATAGAAACCTGAAGATATGCATACGTGTGCCTAATATTGTGTGTTTTGTTGTGTTTCTGATCCTGAGCATTGTGTTTGCTGATTAATTACATGTCACTAGTAAATCAATAAAATACTTTGATCCTTATTTGATTTAAAGTGTGTGAATGGATCAGTTCTCCCCAGGGTGAACAACTAATCTATTAAAAAACTAGCAGACTTCTGAGCAGGCTAGTTCAATGAGAAGGTTTACTGAATCATCTAGGGGAAAAGGAGAGAGAAAATGAATTGTGGTTCTCATGATGAAAGAGGTTATCATTCTAATTCACTGCAAAATTTAAATATTTTCATAATTATATTCCATGAAAGATAATTCATGCATCAGCAGTTTTTTCTTTCAAGAAATTTTATATATTTCTCATAAGCAAATTGCAGAAAAAAAATCTAGACTATTAAAATTTTATGTCTAAGTTCTAAGGTAAAAGTGCTTTCCCAGGTTCTCTAGATAGAGTTTCTTAATCTGGGTTTTTAAAAGTGCAAATTTAGTATGAATCTGTTATTTCTTTCTCTATGGACCATTTCAATGATTAATCATTAGGAAAAAGACTGCCTTCATTCAGAAAGATAATATTACCATTTATAAGAGGTCTGAAGTACCCTGGAGCTGACTTGATAAAATGTTATAGCTAAGATAGTGTAATAATATATCATAAAGATGAAGTACAGATAACAATTCCTGGCATCCTCCACAGTAACATTTTTATTTTTTATATTGTTTGCAGATTTATTAAAGTTCCTGAAAAGCTTTGCTTTGACATGTTATTTGATATACCATCCTGAAAAAGTCCATGTAAAAAAGAGAGATGTTTTAAAATTTGTGGAAAAATATTTGTATAGTTAATAAAAAATGAAGATATGTGAGGTGGAATCATTTGAGGAAAACAAAAATTATGGTGAACTTGTCCAAAGTCTTTAAAAGCATTTTAATTCTGTCTTGTGGGTGTTTGTTACATATATTTCCTTATAAGTGAATATTGCTTTTTGGATAACATTTCTTCGGCAGAGCCACACGTACCTCAAGATAGGTTGTTTTTCTTCTTCATACTTGTCTCAATAAAGTGTTAAAATTTGGTTCAGGTGGTAGTAGTATCTTTTTTATGGACATTTACTAGGCTACAGCTTACCATTTCTGTCCACTGACTGTGTAATATAGCCTATAATACTTTATAATTATGTATCCTCAATAGTTAAAAGGCACAAGCACACATAAACGGAGGCACAACAAGAAAAAAATCAGTCTCTCAATAGATGTGTTTTAAGAAAAGTATTAGATATTTCATCATGTCTTCACTAGGGAAATGTAAGGTCAGATTTTTCTCATTTTCTAAAACTACAATGTTTTATTTACATTTCCATATAATGAAAAACTTAACATCAGAATTTGTCTGTGCATGAAAGTTTGCTGAATGAGTGCAAAAAGACTTGTTTGTAGAAAAGCTTAGCTAAAAATTAATGCCCAGTATTTGTGTCATTCTAGCAGAAAAGGCAAATGAGATAAAATCGGTATTATTTTAACAAATAGTGAGACAGGTGGGTGCAGATACAGGTGAAAGCTTACTCTTGGTTTCAGAAGTGCTAGACATATAGATTCAAGAGTAAATGGTGACTAATTTTATCTATTTATTGCTTGTAAGCAACACTATAAAGGTTTTTCCTACTATGTCTTTCTCCAACACATTCTCAGTTTGTTATATAAAATGCATATCAGCAGAGTGCAAATTGACTGGAAAACAGACTCAAAGAAATCACAAGGGTCTGTGTAGGTTCCTGGGCAGCAGAGAAGCATCTTACTTCAAGTAATGCAGTGCAGCATGCTGAGTTCATGTCACTTGCTGCAGGGTAGTAAGGGTTCATAAAATCAAGCCAGCTACATGGCTATAGATCTTCTATAATGTAACATTTATTTTCGTTTGCCATGGGCAATAGATTTTCCATTACTGAATGCGAACTAATGAACTGGCAGGGCAAGTCCAAGTGATCAACACCTATTGAATGTATTTCCATGCTTTAACAGAAAGGACAGCTCAGTTGGCAGTGTTCTACCTGCCTCTGACACAGTGGGATTTTGACCCCAAGAATGCTTTCTGTGTTTGTGCTGCTCACTGATGCTGCAGCTCTTCTTTTGAAGCTCATTGTAAATCTTCCCATCATACAAATCTTCTCAGCCCACACAGGGATAGCTTCTTAACAATCTCAGTGGCATTACACAGTAATCCAGGAAATAAAATCTCAAGCCATCTTGTTAGATAAATTTTTGGACCGCCTTTCCACAAGTAGAAGGCTGGTCTGACCACCAAAGCCAAGAGTCTGTGGGCACTCTACCACTCTGAACTTTACAGACACCTTTGTGCCAAGACAAAACGTGTCAAAAAGGACATAAAATCCCACCCTTCTGATCAGTCAGCACCTGCTTCTCAAACCATTCAACAGGGTCTCCCATAGCCATGAGAGACCCTGCTGCTGGTCTAGTTCTAGTTAGGGCGAAAAAAGAGGGAGGTGTGTACATTGGGATATGTTTTAGGGAACATGGAAGACGATAGGACAGGAAAATATGAAAGAACTACCAACTTTGTGGAGCAAAAGCAAGTGGAATGGAAAAGAACATGGAGTGGTTATGGTGATGTGACTCTGGTTATTCATGTGCATGGAAACACATGTAATAAATTGCCATGGGTTCCACTTATATATCTAAGAAAGAGACCCCAGTTTGCTTAAATTACATTTGATTAATGCTTTTGTTGGCTAGACACAGGCTAATAAAAGTTAATGTTGGGATATGAAATGGCTCAGGAATATATTTGCATTTATTTAGAGACATTATTAGGTCAAATTCAGATAGTGGCAGATTTTTTATTATGCTACTTACATATCTGAAAAAATAAAATAAACAAAAAGAATTAGATAGATTTATCTTGTTCAGTCCTGCTTGCAGTCTCAGAGAGTAACCATTATATGTGGGGAGCACTGCACACCAAGACTGTTGGTCTGTCATAGCTTTAAAATATGAGAAGGAATGCTTTCTCAAGTTTCTGTATTTAACCGTCTGAAACAGAACTAAAAACCCTAATGGTCCTCATTTGCTATATTGGGCTTTGTTGGCCAAAAGCCTTTCAGCAATTAGTGCTCTACATCCTGCAGCTACTTTCAGTGTCCTCCATAGCACAAACTTCATCTCTACCTATCATGTATGAGCCAAGCCAAAAAAAGGAATCTCCATTGTTCCAAATCTTGCATATGAGCTAGCAAAGTTATATTGCAGATTGTACTCAGCTACATGAAATGTAGAAAATGAAGCCCTTCCAGGTCTCCTCATTAGCCCAATATCATAACTTTAATTGTAGAGTATAAGAGAGGAAAGCCCAGTAAGAGGGCAAAATAAACCATTTCTTCTTCAAATATCAAAACAGGATCCTGTAGTACTGGTTCAGGGTCAGTTAATTCATCTAATTATAGTGATAGTCTTTCATGAGTTAACAATTGCACAATACAAATGAAAAGCCATATGTAATTTAAATCACATTATTCAGATGAGGACATTGGTGTCTGAGGTCCTGTGATGAAGTGGGGCACCCTAATCATTACCAAGGTCTTGGATACATCCAATTTCTGGACAGCATTGTATGCAGTTTCTTTACGCCTTTCAGTATTTTGAGGATGTATTAAATGTCTCTGCAGCAGTTTAGCTGCAGAAATTTACTTTGAAGCATTATGCAAAAGGAATGTAGAAATCTACAGCGCTATATTCTATTGTTATAGATCTCTTTATTTTTTAGTGCATTGGAAGCATAGAGGAATTCAACACATAAACGCTGAGATGGGTGTTCTCTTTCACGGATGTGCAGTTGTTTGCTGTATAATTTCACTACCAAAAACAATTTGTATGTGCCAATTTCTTTTAGGTGATTATACAAGTGGTAAACAGGGTGCCGTTTGATACATTTTTTACCCCTAGTTTTATTTTCCCTTGTTCCAGAGAAATTAACCATAATGGCCTTGACCTCTGTTTTCATGTCATTATGAGTTTGGTTGGGGGTTTTATTTCAAATTCAGAGGATAATATTAGTGGAAAGCACTGGGGAAATTATTTTGGGGGCTTTTTGTTTGTTTGTTTGCTTCCCAGTTTGGGTTTTTTGTGTATTTGGTTGGTTTCCTTTTTTGGGGGCTGGGTTTCTTTTTGGGTTTGTTTGGGGTTTTTTGTTTCTTTTGGTTTGGCTTATTTTTTGGGTTTTCTTTTTTTGGGGTTTTGTTTTTTTTTTGGTTGGTTGGTGGTTTAGTTTGGTTTGGTTTGGTTTATTTTGCAGGTTTTTTGTTTGTTTTGTTTTTTTGTTGTTGTTGTTTGTTTGTTTTATTTTTGGTTTTTTTGTGGCTTTTGGGGGGTTTTTTGTTGTTGGGGGTTTTTTTGTGTTTTTGTTTTTTTGTGTTTTTTTTGTTTTGTTTTGTTTTGTTGTTTGTTTGGTTTTGTTCTTTTCCTCCCCAGGTTAGATAGGTGAATTCTTGGCTGGATTGACTTTTTTTTTTTTCCTTGAGGCAAAATGCAGGCAGATTCTCCTTTTGACTCTCAGAGAGAGGTGAAATATGGTCAGGAAGCACTAACACATACCTGACTCCCAGAAATGAATGTATCAGTGCTTTGAAACAGCCACTGCATTTTTGCCCACAGTTATGGGAACACTCATGATAAAACCTTGGAAAAGGACTTTCTTTTTTTTCATTTGAAAATGTTTTGTTTTCTATATGGAAGAAGGAAGCAGTTCACTTAGATTAAAAACGGAGTATATAGGATTTAAAAATTCCATTTATAGTCTTTTGTATGCCAAAAAAGAAAAAAAAAAAGCTCTTACCAAAATGCATGTCTATTAAAATATAGGTACATGATACTAAAAAAAACCCCTGTCTTTTATTCACAAGCAGACAATTACCGTGTCTTCAGTTTTATGAAACATCACGAGAGATTGTGCATGGCTTTTAATACTCTGTTCCACAAAGAATATTGAGTTGAATTGCTCTTCTTATAAAAACTAAAACAAAGTTCTTAAGAAATAAATTCTCCTTCTCTGTCCTTAATTTTTCTCCTACACCTGGGGCCTTTTTGCTGATTTCATTGCGGTAAAGAAAATCTCTAAGTCCATTGGAATTGAGAATGGAAAAATATGAAGGCCCAATCTTACCTTCATTGTGGCTTAGGACATATTCAATATTTGAATAAATGTTTCATTTGCTACCAAGACCCTCAAGTAGAGTTGCAGTTGTTCTACTGAATATGACCCAAAAGCTCTTTAGGGTCATTTTGTCTTGCAGGCTTGCTGTATCCCCAAATTCTGAGTGCACTTATCCTTTTCAAAATAGATGAATCAGCTTAAAAACATCCTATAAAAAGATATTATCTTTTTTGCAGGTTTTGGATGCATGATTCAAGCACACCCAATTTGATTCTGAGTATGAATCAGCTGGTGAATTAGAGGAAATAATGAAATGCCACTATACCAATGAGACAAGGGAAAAAGTCCATCAAAATTGGACCGTTAATAACTATGAAATATGACATAAATATGAAATATGAAATAGATTTAGCTCTTAAATTACTGAGAGAAAAATGACTGATTTTCAGTGTGATCATCATTCCAGATTTCCTGACATACATATTTGATCAACTTACTAAATCTGAGAATCTCCAGCAGCATCTTGAGGGTACTTCTAGGCCAACAAAGTCTAGCTTCAAATTAGGGAAATGAAAGTATGACAGAGCTTGGAGGCAAATTTAAAATTCATTTGATGAACATTCTATGAAAATAGTGAATCTGAAAAACAAATGGGTGTAGAATCATTATGCATTTATTCAGATACACCTAAAAATAATAATAAAAAAAGATCAAAGCTCCCTACGCAATAACTTTTAATGCTGTAAGAGGAACAAACTCTTCATTTCTCTGAAGTGTTTAGCTAGGTTGAAACAGTGGCATTTATTTTTAAATAACAAAGGAACAGAAACAAGCACAGGCCTTTAAAATTCAGTGTTCACATTCAGTTAAGCCACTTTTGAAATAATACCTTAAATCTAATGCAAATGTGTTAATTAAATTATTTTGTGTCAGATTTACTGGTGTTACAGTTTTGCCTCTTTTTAACTGTGAGAGTTTGGGTTTTATATAGAAGAGACAACTCCTGTGCAAAAGTACTTGCAGTCAGTGGTTGCAATGAAATACTAATGACAGGTAATTGTGATTTGTTGTATAAGCTTCAATCACTGCATAGCAATTACTCATCCACTAGCAAATATTTGACAAGTATTTCTCCATCATGGCAGTACAGGAATAACTCTGCTGTTCCTGTGAAGAAGTGATTTCATCTTCATGATGTCTCGGTGATTCTTCATATTTCAACGACTTCTGAATTAAAATGCAGTTGCAAGAAGAATAACACACACATATTTTTTGTTCAGCTGGCATACATAGAAACTCAGATTGTGAATCAAAAGTTGTCTTGGTTATTGTATTTTCCTATGTGAATCCATCAATAATTATCATTCTAGCTTCATTCGTTTATACCAGAACAGTTGATTTTTATGCAGATCGTACAAATTAAAATTAAATTATTGTCTACAGTGATTTGCTTCCCCTATGGTTCTTCACTGCTGCTGAAAGAACTGAAACAGTGAAAGTACTCCTATACTAATGAGGCTGACATTTAATCATGGTGTTGTAAACTAAGTTCAAAAAAAAAACATCAGTCTTAATTTGAAGGACCTTCCTGACTAATATTGCTAGAATGAGCTGTGTAATACTGAGAAATTTCAGCGGAGAAATATAGTCAAGGACCAAATAAATTAACAATTCGACTAATAGGTGAATTAAGGAAAGTTTTGTATCATTTCTTTAAAAATACTACATTGATACTGAGAGTATTAAAAAGCAAGCAAAAATAAAAATGATGATGCTTGCTATTATTGTAAGAGAAAGATACAACTCTGAGAGTAAATAAATATTTTATTTACTTAAGGAATAATTTTTGCACTCACTTCTTTGCTACATCATGTGGATTCTTTAAATAAACTTTCAATTAAAATTCTATTAAATCATATTAAAAAAAAAAGAAACTAGCTATATAACTATCAAATTAAAAAATTGAGATTCACTGGAGCTAGTCTGAAGTAAAAATAACTCAAAGATGGAAATAGCCCCCTGAGTAGAATACATGAAGATACTTAGAGTGTTTGCTCTACAAGGATGATCATACACAGAATGCTAGTAAGGATGGGGTTTTTTCTGTTATAAAGATAAATAATAAAAACATTAAGAAATATTAAAATTTTTTTAATAGACAAAAAAATCTAAACTTTTTGGTTTGGTTTGGCTTGGGTTGAGTAGGAGTAAGATACACAACAAACAGATATGAGTTGGAGTAAGATTTTTCTAAGGGACAAAAGAACACTTACTCTGCTGTTTAAAAAAGTGGATGTTATATATTGTACTGAATTTACATACGATTGTCCTCTCTGGATCTGAACATCATTGATGTAAAATGAAATTGGGGATTTTGGGATAGGGGAAGCAATGCATTAAGCAAAAGACTTTTTAAAGCTGAATTTGTAAGCTCAGCCTCACTAGGAAGATAAATCAAGCAGAACTATTGAGCTTCATGCGGAATAATTTTCTCCTCTTCTGCCCATTACTTCTCCATCTAATCCAGTAAGGTACCCATAATTTGTACCTGTAAACTATCAGTTACTTTAAAAAATAAGCTATCCAGTTATGATAACTTCTGTGTCAGAAGTTTCAGCCTACTTCAGTAGTAAAATAATGCAACCTATACTCTTTGTTCTCTGGAGTAACACCCATCTCCTGACTGCCAAACAATTAGAAATAAAGCAAAAAGGAAACTTTAAATTAAAAGTAAATTTCTGTTCTTAATTCCTTCTACACTCAAAACCCAGGGACAATCCACTCCAGAGGAGTTATTTTTTGATAGTTAAGAAATAGTTGTATTTCTGCATTTGTTACCTGGACCTTATGCATGTCTGACACATTCAGAGGAATGTTGCAAGAATTCTTAGGTGGGATTACATGCCTATGACATGCATGTCTGCATCTGAGCTAATTCTATAAAATCCCTTCTCAGTCATCATAGAGAAGCACACACTATTGAGTTCAGCTCACCTTCCTTAATGACTAAAAAAAAAAAATAAAAACATGCAGTTGCTTTTTTTTAAACTTGAATTAGGAGAAAAGAATATGTAGAGCAAAAGGCTTGAACAAATAAAACCTTGGACAGAATACTGCTGTTAAAAGGCATGATAATGTCTCATAGTTTTGCTCCTTTCAATTGTCTTTTATTTTCACCAAAATAGCATTATGCCTGTGTCTAACAGATTTTAGAGTGTTGTTTGAGTAGTTTATGTGATAAATCATAGTCTTAGAAACACACAGGGCACAAAGGAAGATCAGATCAAATGACTTGCTTTGCTAGGATTTCCAGGTCTGCGAACTGAAATCAGTGCCTGCTCTCGTGACTCTGGTTCTTGATGCAGGAAATGAGCTGCACTGTGGAGTGATGCTAAACAGATTGTTAAATTGCATACATAAGGTAAAGCATAGATGTGTCACCTCGGGTTTGTCTGCATGAAGTTATATTAATTTTGCTGAAATTTTGCCTTTAACTAAGGTTCATCTTGTGCTGTCAGCGCCTAAGGCACAGTCTAGAAAGTGGGAGGAATTGCTTCTGTCATTGGACCGTGTGGGTGATACTGCTTTACACCTCCTACCTGGCAGCGTGCCAGATGCCTATGTCTCAGCCAAGGGTGTGCTTCTTCTTGGTCCCTCTAATGTTCCTGAGCAGAGCCCACCAGCTAGTGTTAACTTCCCAGTTAGTAAGAAAGCATCTCATTTTTGCACTGGGCAAAACTTACAAATTATTTATGATTTGTTATTTATCACATATTTGAAATATTTCTTTATTTACTTAACTGATGTAAACACAGACAGATATAAATCTGTTAAGTGCAAGCCTGTAACTCAACATTCTGCCTGTGTCTCAACATTCAAAAATATTTACTCTTGGTTCAGTGTCCACTAAGCTTTCTAGCTGAGAAAAGGGAAAAGCAGACAGTGAAATTTGATCTGTTGGCTGGCAATAAACTTCTTTGTCTCAGTCCACTGACTGTTATCTGCTGCTCATGTGAGCACCATCAGTACAGCTGTGAGCAGACTGAGGAGTATAAAGAATGATTACTGAATTCTGGGAGTGGCAGTGAGGGAATTTGGAGCACAAGTCATTTTTTCCTCAGTCCTCCCAAAGAGAAAGGGTTTGAAAAGGCGAGTGAAATCTGTAATGGTTACAGACCTGGAGCCACAATTAGGATTTTTCTACTTAGTCCATGCCACTCTGAAAAATGTGGTGTACTGGGAGCTGATAGGGTGCATCTGTCAGAGAAGGAGAGGAACATCTTTGGTCATAGGCTTGCCAAGATGGTGGAGAAGGCTTTAAAGTGGCCAGGGAAGGAACAATCTGTCCTACTCCTCAATCTGTCCTCCTCCTAATATATGGATGCCAGGGCCAGCAATTGATGCATAGAGGTTGCAGAGAGAGGTCACAGGTCAGCAGAAAAGCACCTGAAGGGCAGTACAAAGGAATTACAGCCACTAAGTCAGCTTCACTGGGGCCCCAACTTAAATACCTCTGTGCAAAGCACATAGCGAAAAACAGAAATTAGAGATGTGGATGCCTGCAGGGCTTTAATCTTTTTAATGTCATGGAGACATGGTGAGATTGTTCCTATGACTAGATTGTTAGAGTGGAAGGATACAAGGAAGGAGACACAACAGAGCTGAGAAGGTGGTGTTGCCCTCTGTGTCCGTGATCAGCTGGAGTGAAAGGAGCTCTACCTGTGGATGGAAGAGGAATTAGCCAAAAGTTTATGGGTCAGGATTAAAAGGAGAGCAGGGACAGGATGTCATGATTATAGTGGGGGTCTGCTACAGGAACACATGACACATAATGATTGGTGACAGCCAACATGGCTTCACTAGGGGCAAACAGCTCTTGAAAAATTTGGCCACCTACTGTGATGGGGCTACAGCGTTGGTGGATAAGGGAAGTGCAACTGACATCATCTCCTGGATTTGTATAAAACATTAGATATTGTCCATCCTTATCTTTCAACTGTAGAGACATGAATTTGATGGATGGACTCTACATAGAGTGGTTTATTTAGTTTTGGGGCCCCAAACATAGGAAGGCCATAGACCTGTTGAAGTTAGTCCAGAGGAGGCCACAAAGATGATCAGAGAGGTGGAGCACCTCTTGTATGAAGACAGGCTGAGAAAGCTGGGGTTACTCACTCTGGAGAAGAGAAGGCTCTGGGGTGACCTCCCTACAGCCTTCCAGTACCTAAAAGGGCCTACAAGAGAGATGGGGAGGGACTTTTGACAAAGGTGTGTAGTAATGGGCAGGGGGAAATGATTTTAAGTTGAAAGAGAGGGGGTTTATATTAGAATTGTTAGTAGTTCTTCACTAGGAGTGCGTTGAGGCACTGGAACAAGTAACTCAAAGAAGTTATGGATGCCCCATCCCTGGAAGTGTTCAAGACCAGGCTGGATGGGGCTTTGACAAACCTGCTGTAGTGGAAGGTGTCCCTATCCATGACAGGATGGCTGGAACTAATTTATAAGGTCCTGTGCTTCTATGACTCTTTAATGAGAATTGTGATAGGTTAAAACAAAAAAGTATCCAAACATTTTTAATGAAGGCTTACCTCCAAAAGAACTAGTCTTTGATTAGATCAAGTGATTATCTTTTTAGCATTGAAATATTCCAAGCTGAGGGAATGTTAGTACAGCCTGTGTTCTTGTTTATATAATGTTCTTTTCTCTTTGTCATGCAGAAGATTTTCTGTGCTTGTGAATGTGACTGACTTTACTTACAATATAGGATGTGAAGAGACTGAGGACAGAATTCTGCAGTTTCTGGAAACAAAAAAAAATATTGAAGGAGCTCACAGGAAGTTGTCCAGTGGGAAATCCAGGTCTGATCTGCTTTCCAGAGCTCCAGAGGTCTGAAGTTTAAGATCAGGGGGCTCTAGGTGATGGCCTCCAGGGGTGCCTTGGACTGAGTCCAGCCTCCTACTACTCACTCTGAAATAAAGGATAGTGCTTGATTGCTGTAGAGTTTTGGTGCCTTGGAGAGAGGAATCCTCAATTTCAGCACTGTACATTTTATCCATCTTTCCTCCAAAGCCAATATATATACGAGAATACTTGCACAACAGCAGAATCCCTTCCCTCCAAAAAAAAAAAAAAGGAATTAACATGTTCTGTTGATGGCAAATGTTAAAAAGATAGGAAATTACTTCCCCAAATAATGCAGCACATGCAATTTCTAATTTTGATTGCCTTAGGAATATCTTGGTATTCATTTATGAGACCAAAAACAAGAGAAAAATAGAAGCAAATAAAAAGGATAATTTTTAGACATAAATTTGTGGGTGGATTAGTTTGGGATTTTATACATAAAGCCTGATTTTGCCTTTTGTGGCAAGAAAAGAATTTGCAAGTAACCTAGAAATAATTTAACATAGTAGTCTAACAAGAACTGAGACAGATACAGAAAAATAATCATTTCAAATAATAAATCTCTAAGATTTCAGAGTAAGAAAGAAGTTTCAAAATCTCTGGGGTTACTTTTGATCAGTAATGTCATCAAGCCCAAGCTTGCCAGTTCTTTCAGATAATTATAACATTCTACAGTTCTCAATTTAAAAGACCAATTTCTGATTGCATATGACAGTTCTTCTTATCCCTGAAAAAAATTCTGTCTGGTAAATGCTTTCATTCAGTACTAAATCAGATGCAAGGTCCCCAGTCTTCTTGTGCCTGCAACTCTATGCTTGATGAAAATTACCTTTGTTATTCTGGAATGCTTCATTTCACTAAAAAATGTCTTTACACTTTAGTATTTCCGAGCTGGGCCTCTCAATCTGGGAGTTGATGTTCTTGCATTATTAAAACTGCTTAATATATGGCTTTTTCTCTTTGTTCTGCATATAAGGGAAACACCTAACTCTCTCTGCAAACATATTTTGTGTTCTTCTGTCCTTTCAGTAACTGCTGCTTGCAGATGTTAACATCCAGATTCTTATATAAAGAAACTGTAATTGCCTTTATTACAATATTATAGAAAATTCTTCTAAGTCAGTAAACATAAAAAAATAGCTCTCATTCACTGGAACTGAATACAACTTAAAATTATTTTTATACATCTTTTTACTTGTTAAAAGCAAAAGGGTGCAAGAGGATACTGAGATTCTGCCTGAGGATGTTTAGATTGACAGTAGAAGCAGTGTAACAAGCATATTCAATTATGAGGCTAGATTAACTCTCCTTGACAAGGGAAAAGTATTAGTAGACCCAAAAGAAACTATGATGAGCAATCCAAACTAGGCATATTTTTAAGCAGATTATACTTGCATATGAAGGGCAAAAAAAAATTAAATGAACCTGCATGTGGAAACCAAACTGAATAAAGCAAATTCCCAAGAATTCAAAAATCTCGGTAACCACTTTTAACAGAAAGGTTAAACAACCACTAAAACTTCTACTATAAATTTACCATGACTCAAAAAAAGCATTTTCAATCCTTTGCAAGAATCTACCCAACTTTCATTATCAGCCATTGGGTCTGGTTATACTAAGCTATAAATCAGAGGTGATTAATTAACTACTTAATTACAATGTGATAAACTACACAGATTTTGGGGTGAATTTTGCTGAATGGGTGTTAATGTCATGTTTTACAAACCACTCATCATTCTGGACCCTTGTTTCTGAACTGCCTCCAATTATTTTTCATTACTCTTTTTAAACTATTTGCAAAATGTTCTTAGTACCACTAAAAATAAATGGAAAAAATAACTGATCCATGCCTAATTCATATTTCCCCTGTTCAAGGAATCCGAGGACTGTAACAGTCTTTTTGGTAATGGTATCACACCAGAATCTCTACCCCAATAAGCACATTCATGACTATACATTACATAAAATTAAAGTGAGCATCTGAAAGGCAAACTTATACAAATATGAACTAGAAAAAAAGACATATATATATTTTTTTACTGAGTTGTTATATCCTTAATGTGAGAAGACTTATGAATATTATGCTGACCTAATAATTTTGTTATAACATTGAAAGCAAAAAGAAAAAGTAATAGCAAAGAAGTTGAGCAAGGTATGTTGTCTGGCATAAATTATATTAAACATTCTCAGAATCATAAACTAACAACATTATCAACTTGCATTAGAAAGTATTACCTCTTCCTTTGAAAATTTCATTTGATAAATTACGCTTAGGTTCTAAAATAGTGTATGCCAGCATTAAAACTGGCAGTAAGTAAACATTAAATCCCTTCAACATTTACTCCAGTAAGACAAAACAAGGCTGGGAAAGACTTTTTATGAAGGGAACTCTCAATTTCATCTAAAACAGTGTTAGCAGTATTTAGCAAATATCTTGGATGGAAACCCAGAGTGAACAATAGAAAAAGAGAGAAATTCAATAACAGAGTCATACAGCTGGAGACAAAATAATTAGTGAAAAAAATCCAAACATACTCTGAACATATGTTGATTTTGCTTGTAGCATAGTATATAATCAGAAGGGAACTCTATGGCATAAGGCAACTAGTGACAGTATCTTGTTTAATTGACATTTTTTCACAAAGATGCCCAAAGAAGTTTATGTTTGAGTATGTTCTTGCTCCTGTTACTTATGATCCTATTTCAGATTTTTGGTACTGTATTTCTGAGACCAAATAGTGCAGAGACAAAGACAAATTAAATTCTGTGAAGAGGAATCCCCTGGCTCTTTTGCAACTCAAAAGTTCAGAATTTCCTGATGAGAAGATCATTGAATAAAAAGATGCAACATCAAGGTGATACACAAAAGTAAGGGAAAAAAGGAGAAAATTTCAGAGTGCATTCTTACTTCCTTCTTATTCTTTTTATTCAGGTACTTAACACTCAGACACTTCTCTTGGTTGGAACAGTGACAGTGACTTCAATCAGCCTTCCAGGTCTCTCCCTGGAGACAAAAGGAAGGAAGGAATGTTTTGGCATCCTTACACATTTGTTTATAACTCGCACTTCATTCCAATCCTGTTCATGAGCTTACTTCAAATATGATATATTCTGGTAGGAACTGTGGTTGGAAAGGGCTTTAGAAATCACTCCTTCTTTAGTATTCAGACTTCAAGTGGTGGAGAATATAAAGCATCCTGTGCAATCTTATTCCTATATAAATTTACCTACTCTTCATTGATTTTAAGATATGTGTGCAATAGATTTGAAAGTCCTTTAGTACTCAATATCAACAATGCTGAGTATTGCACAAAATCATGATTATTTTGATGTTTAAGTGTATAGCTAAGACTGACTAAAAAAAGAAGGCTTAAGAAGTATAAAGTTTAAGGTTTGTTTTCATTCAAATACAGAAATCAGATTCTTCAATTGCCAAAATTAAAATGAATTTTTTAGGAGCATCCATATCACTCATTTACGTTACTGTTTTGTAGATTCTTTATTGTCAGGAAAAATGAATGACAGATATAGACAAGTATCCAAAGAATAATTTGTAATACTCCAGTCCTATCACCTTTTTTCTTTTTTAAAGTTCAATGGATTGTAAAAGGGACTGAGCCATTTTTGAACTACAATAGGTTCCTATATATAAGTGACACAAATATTCTTCTTTCTTCTTGCTTTTATTTTGTTAATTATGGACTAAAGTTCTCATAGGCAGAAAAAACCCTTCTGAAGTTCTTAATTGATACTGGAGTCCAATAGATCACGTATATGGCTTTCTGCAAGCCTTGACCATATTTTACCTTCCACCATAGATTTTAAAGGCATTCAACAAGGATTGAAGTATATTTATTTTTTAATTCTTAACTGAATTAGCTGTTATAAAACCAGGATTCCAAGCATACACAGTTCCCTGGAAGCTGCACAGTTTCAGAATTTACAGGCTCAAGAAAAATATATCTAGGTGTCTGAGTGGGCTCCTGGGAAATGAATGATCTGACAGAGATGCTAAGAAAGTGAGGTTCAAGAAATATTTTCTGGAAAGAGATCCCGGATTTTAGTGTCTTCAATATATTGATCTCAAATTTTTAGCCATTTTTTTTTAGAATAGCTTTAAGTCCTTTGCATAGATTACTTGGATAACACCAACAGAACATTTTCTGAAGAAGCAAAACTTTCCCAGAAAATGTGCTGTTGAAAGGGGATTTGTATCCTAACAGAAAGATGTCCAGCTGACTAATGAACAGGACCTCCATGAAATCAGTATTCTTGTGCTGGTTTTGGGTAAGCAAGGAATTTTGTAATAAGTTCCAAATAGAACTCCTCCAAGAAATTTTCAAATGTTGTGTTGCTATAAAATTTATTCTGCTTTGTAAGGATTCTTATGCAGAAAATGATGAAGGAGTGAAGGTAGGTGTGCTGTCACATTGGCATTCTGTTCATAAAAACAGTGGTAGACTGTTAAATGCCTATGTGTAGAAGATCCTAAGAAAGATTCAACATTAAATCAAATTATGTCAATAACAAATAGCTTCTGACTGCTGTTAAATTCTCTTCTTGAGAACACCAGTGCATGTGAACTTTGCACTGATTTGAACTTGGAGATCAACCCCAGAAAAGTATAATCTCTTTTTATTTGTTTTTTGCCTGGTTTATTTTATAGTAACTGCTGTCTCAACAGCTTAGATCTTGGCAGCTGTCCTCATGAAGAGATGAGATGGTTTATGTTAGTGATGACATGAGTGTTTAACCAGAGAGAAAGTGAGAGACAGAGGAAAGCCCAGGCAGATTTATAATGTTGCTAATGTTGCTGTTATAGGGGCTTTTGAAGTGTGGAGGTGGTTGTTTTTTGGAGTGTTTTTTGTTTGTTTGTTTGTTTGGGTTTTGTTGATTTTGTGTTGTTTTGGGTCTTGTAGTAGACTGTGAGTAGGTGGGAAGAACTGTGCAACCAATTTTCTTTAAGAAAGTGTAGACTGGGATTTAGATATGATTTTCCTGACATCCAAATAAACTGTTCTGGTAGGATAAATAACAAAGAAATCTGATGACTCACTCAGTTCGTAAGATTTTGAAGAGGAATAGTGAAGAACTTACTTCTTTGTGTGACTTTTCGTTTTCCACTTCACACATTAAAATTAGAATAATCATGCCCTACCTGCCTTTCAGGAAGAAACCCAAAGATATCCATTACAATGTCAGTCAGAAATAGAACAAAGTAACTGTGAAAATCTGCTGCCTTTATTCCTGTATTTTCTCAGTTGGCCATTGTTTCCTGACACTATACAGTTAAAGGATTCTTTTAAAGACAGCGCATAAAATGGGAGCATAATCACATTAGATTTGTCATTATTCCCAGCACTGTAAAATTTAGGAAGATTTTATGTACATATTTCAGAGAATGTACAGAAAGTTGGTTGGGTGGCAAGATAACTAGGAGAAATGGAATAGTTGTTATTGTTGTAGAGACCAATGGAATAATGAGTCTCTAATGTAAACCAGAGTAGTCAATATCTCTGTCATAGCATCCTACTGAACCAGTTTAATAAGGCCTCTACAAACAGAGCTACACAGCTGATACTACAGAATTGGAGGTGGTTGTTTTTTTGAATTCTTGCATAAGTCTTGAGTTGTTTCTAGCAGTTTATGATGCCATGATTACAAGAATGTTTCAAATAGCAGGATAAATTGAGGAAGAAGGAAGGTGTGACTCTGAAACAACTGATATATTTATACTGAATTAATTTGAAATGTCTTTTTGTGTTAATTTTACTCAGACTACTGAAAATTAAAAACTGAAAATTGACTTTAGTGTTCTGAATCCTGAGAATGCCTATGTGGATTTCCAAATCAGAACTTATTCTGATAAATAATGCTAGATTCAAAAAATCTTGATCTATAAATCTTGACTTTTTTCCTAAAATATTATGATGTCTGCATACATATTTTTTGTCCTTAGACAACATCTAGTCTCATAACAATCCATCACATAAATTCTACAGCTAACAGGTTCAAAAGCAGAGTGCCAGTTAGATTTTATTAGCTACACATGGAAGGGTGTGATGAATCATTCACAGGTATCAAACTGTTGTAAAGATCACATGCTATTATTTCAGCAATCTAGTTATAATGCGTTGACCCTTAATATGCTAGACTTAAACAAATAATTGCTTTTATGAATGATTATTTAGTAGGTTGTTTATAACATTTTTTTCAATTGTGACAGCTTGAGGAAACAATGAAATGTTGCTGCATAATCTGTTCTCTGCCTCACAGGTATTTCCTGGTAGAAATGATCATGAGAAATGTGAAGTTTTTGAAATTATGTTATATGCAGGAAGCAGGAAGGCCCTTTAATTATGCCCTTAAGTACAGAATATTTGCTTAATTGCTTAGTAGCCCTTGTATCCTGAAAATTTAATTAAGTAATGATTAACTATTCATTATAATATTTTCCTGTTATTATTCCGTACAAGCTGCACATTAACTTTTAAAGTCTTTATCATGTTAGGAATTAAGCAACCCCAATTCTCATCAACTGCACAGACTGACTGTGATACTACAATAACTTATCTACTTCCCTTGTTCAATTAATAATACCTGATTCATCAGGCAAATCAGAATTGCCCATGGAAAAAGTCTGGCATTTTAAGCAGTGGCAGCTAATTCTGTTTCCTGCATCAGGCCTCTGTTCTGTTAGAAAACGTGCTCAGTTTCCCTGGCCCAATTAATTTAGTCTGGAAAGCTGGGATATGATACAAGCTGCTCAAGATGGGGCTCCAGAAGAGAATATATGGAGTTTAGAGCCCCTTAACCTCCACTGGAATGTGAATGTCTAAGCTCAAAAACCAGAGGAAAAGGTTGCTTTCTTTTTATACAATTAACTGTTGGGGTTCCACTAATCAGGACATTGGAATCCCAGCTAGTTCCTCACCTCTATCCTGAAGTAATCCCAACTGACTTCTCATTTCTCTGGAGAACATGTGGGCCATGAAGAACATGCCATTGTGAGGGAAGCCCTCCACATCTTTGAATCTGTGCTGCTCACTGATGTGAACTCCAGGAAGAACTCAAGGGCAGTGGCCAGTAGACCTTTGCCCGGCATGAGGAGATGAGCTGTGCAGATCTGAGATGCAAAAAGATTGTGACATTATTTCGTCTTTGTACCAAAGGTTAGGCTATTGGGTTCCTTGCTTTTCTCGTTCCCACTAGATAAAGTTCGGATCTTGTTTCAGATGCCTCTCTTGCTTTCTACCCTGAGTCATAATTTCTTTTTGGGGCATTGAAAGGTTTCCCCTCTTGGAATAATTTTTAAATGTAGCAGAAGTGAGGTAAGTTCTGCCCCATGCACTTCCTAAGCACTGTGTAAAGCATTACCTTGTTTAGCTGATTTGCAGGAATGAGAGGAAATAGAGAAAGTAGAACATAGGTGTGCTTGGCTACTCAGCTGCTGCATTCTTTTCAGTGATGGTGGCATGTGTCAGCTGTTTCTAGAACTAATCAACTGAATTTCTGGCAGTCAAAATATTGGAAAGTTGAGGAGTTTATAAGGATAGTCAGTAATAAACCACAATTTTTCAGTCATCCTTTAAAAATTATTTGCACTATATCTAAACTGTATCTCTACCCATATTTTCAAGTTATTGGGTACTCCTGAAACTTTCTGGTATTAAACAACTTCTGAAGATATGACTTTGCAATTTAGTGCTACTACAATATCATATTCTATATATAACAATACATATATTTGCATACATGTTGAACCCATGAATGCCTTAATCATGGCACTAAACTTGTGGGTGTGATAAGCAAGTGAAATTAGGACTGAGAAGGAAATGGGATAAAACTCTGTAAAGGGGAAGCAGTGGAAACCAGTTCATTCAGAAGCACTGCCATGAACTGATGAAGGAAGAGATTTTCTTTTCAGAAATTTTGGTTCTGAAAGTCCTACAAAAGTTCTCATTTTTCATTCTTTTTTTTAATGTGTATATTATTAACAGTACCACATGAAGCCGCAGGGTGCCTGATCCAAAATTACTGGGAGGCTTCTTTGGGGAAATTTAATATATGTCTCTTAAAATAATTTTGAATGACAGATTTATTAGATAAAATTAACACATTAGAAAATTATCTTACATATGATTTTATGATTGATTGTATCACTCATGGAGATTGATACATATATAGTAGACGATGCATATTTCTAGCTGGTACATTAAGTATACTTGGATAATTTTTATTTAATCTTTTAATCTGAATATTTATATTTTGATAATTAAAACCATTAAACGTTAGTATTTTAAAGTAACTTAAAATTTAATAAAATTAATATCATAAGCATATTCTGACAAAGGGAAAACTAGATACATTTCCTACTTTTGGATCTGGCTCCAGTCAGGACTGCCTAAGGGCAAATCTACATTCATCCTTGTAGATTTTTGCTGAAACATTTTTCTGTAACATTTGCTTATAAAGAAGAACATCATTATGGGTTTGAGTTTGATTAATATTATATAAAAAAGCCCATAATGTTTTAAGCTCAGCAGTGGGTTTTATCTGATTACTTAACAGTGATGAGACTTTTATAAGAGAAAACTTGTAACTTGTTTTTCTAGCAGGGCCTTTTTTTCAGAGGTGACCAGTCAAGCATATTGTTAGATATTTTTCCTTTTTATTCTTTTTTAGACATCTACAGCCCACAGTTTTTCTGCATGAATGTTTTAAGTGTCTGCTTTGTCTTTAAGTGATTGGGACACAACTCTCTAGACACTTACTAGTCATTTGATGATGATGTTAATCTCTGTACCAGCAGCTAAAACACTAATGGTTGAAATCACATGATGAGGCAAATTCAGTGTGCACTTGTCCAGAGGAAATCCTCCTATCAAAAGTGCTACCCCTATTAAAACAATTACAGGGCTAAGCTCACTGAAATATAGTTCGCCAGAGCTCATGTGTATTTTCAAGTGATATCTAAGTATCAAAATATTTTTAAGGAACTTCATGATAGAAAAAATTCTTGAAGTGCTGACTAAACTCAGGTTTAGTGGTGTTCAAACTTGTCATGAGCTCTTTCTTAATGATGGCTTCTCTATTCTACAAAATTGAATAAAAAGCCTGAACTAAACAAGGTTTTGCTTTGTGTGGGTGTTTGTGTGGGTATGTACCATGCAAAACAAAACTGAATAGGAACCTATTACCAGGTTTTCTTTATGCTCTAGCCAAAGTGATATCAAAGTTTATAATTACTTTTATTAGTTTCTGGTCTCTAGGATGCTGAACTGCACTATTTTCAATGCTTTTAGGAGTGCTACCGGCACTCCTAAACACATCAGGCACACATCAACACAATTGATGAAATTTTAATTTCATATGGATGACAATTATCCATAAGCCTCTACATAAGAAAGCTACTAACATTATAGCTGAACATTTGGTTAACTCTTGTAGAAAACATGATTTTTATTTTGCCATACTTAGGCTAAGAGTTACCTAAAGAGGAAATATTCTGATATTAATTGAAACATAATCTGCATTTTCTTATTCATCAGACTTGTGAGAAAATAATCAAAACTGAAAACACTTTTATATACTTTCATTGTTGGCCTATAGAAACTCCAAGGTTGCATGTAATTTTCCTTTCTAAGATGGTTTAGCTGGGACTGATCCTAGATTGTAATTACCAGCCTGCTGACTTTTCCTGGGTGGGAATTTGTTTTCCATATTGTCAGGAGTTCCGAGCTGGAACAGCTTAAGACTGATTTTATGTTTCTTGTGGGAAAAAAACAGAAAAAAACCCAAGAAAAGCTATAGCCGGGTCTTTCAATCCTTATTAGGGAAAAAAAAAAGGTAGTGACTGGTTTTTTATAAATCTGAAGTAATACACTGTAATGTTCTATCCTAGGAATGGATTACTTTGCATTTGATTTGCTCCCATTTTGAAGGATCTATCCTCCATCGACTGTTATTTAGGGATTTTCTTGTCAGAGCTCTTTCTTGCCTTCTAAGCTTTGAAAGACATCAGATAATTCTGAACTCAAAGCTGTTTTCTAGTTTCAGTCAGAAAATTGGGCAGACTTCTGACTTTTTAAATTTGTTATTCAGTTATTGGAAAACATTTTTTCAGGAGGTTAATGATCCTCTATATGCCTATGAGAGATTTGTATCTGTGTAGGAAAAGAGGTTAATGTCATGAGCGAAAAGTAATTTAAAATTGTTTTAATTAGTCTACATTTTTGTCTCTCAGAGACATTAAAAGCCAGAATAAACTGGTCTTTCCAGAATAAACTGGCCATTTCTAGGACTATAGTCTCTCTGGCATGTATCATTTTGGTTCAGGTGTTCAGGCATATACTGTGTATCTCAAAGCCAGTTTTAGTACGGAAAATGTTTTCTTAAAGTACCTGTTGTGCCCATCAGCTACTGAGATGTAACAGGACCACATTTTAAAGTTTTCTCTATTAGCAGAATAAAGTATGTTGATTACATAAAGTTTAATTTGGAAGAGAATCAATTTATTTGAATTAATTAATATGTAGCTGAATTTTAGGCCACTAACAAGTTGAACATTTAACCAAATGTTTTTGTTTCCACAAGAGACTCCTGACCTACCAGAAGAAAAGAAGCCCACCTAAAAAAACAAAACAAAAAAAAGGCCAGAGATATAGTATCAGTCATTCTCCTTTTTATACCTCCATCTATGGAATGTTTACAGAAATAAATCCAAAGGAAGCTTTCATGTGCTTACTCTATTTTGTCCTGTTATGATTATAATGCACATGCTTTTGATAATATATTTTCATTTTATATCCTAAAAGTTTCATGTCCTAAAGTTCATTTACTTACATAATCAGTATAGAAGAGCTTCTCAAAATAAAGCACTAAACAAAAGAAGTGATATAGTTTCCAAGATTTGAGAGAGTAGCGATTTAATTTTTCATTTTATGTTATTACCAAAACAAATTTATTTAAAGGGTAGGAAGGATAAGCATCACTTATTTAAGGTTTTTTTTCTGTAGTTTTTTACTTTCAGCAATACAGCAAAAAGAGTTTACACTACTACATTATTTCAAGAGTGACGGCTGAAAAGACAATTACTACTGAGAAACCACTTCAAGTTAACATACTGTTTAGTGGGAATTCTAGTGTTCAAATATTTCAGTCTTATAGAGGGAACTAAATCATGAAATTAATTCATTTATACATCAAAAGAATATGTTTTGTTTATAATGTCCTCTTGATCACACAGATATTAAAATGCAGTTGTACAGTGCAAAAATCGTAGCATACTAATTATGCTTATCAGGATTTAAGGAGGTTAATTTAATCAGATGGAAATGGGTGTGTCAGACTAGGTTTGAAGTAACTAATAGAACATATGATTGACAGCTTTCCAAATGCTGCTTTAGAAGGGCACAGGAAAAGCATTGCTTGACCTTGATGGCTGCCTAGATTTTCAAGGTGCTACTTTGGAGAACAGTCACTGGGGGCCCACAGGTTAGGAACTGCGAACAGTTGCAAATGCAGCTACAAAAATGAGACCATTACTGAGGTGGTGGGTTTATGTCTTTATGGAAAGGCATTGTTTAGGGGAAATGCTTAGGTGAGCAACTACACTGTGATTTTATTAACATTAGTATATTATTTTCTGTAGTTAGGAATGCTGCCTAAGGAAAATGTATGATTATGGTTTTCGATTATGGCTTTCCTACTTTAGTGTTGACTCAGTTTCCCTAGGGAAGGTTTCTGCTGTTCTGAGCTGCTCAGCCCAGCATAACATCGCCACATCTTAATAATACACGTGGATTCACAAGCAAATCAATGGATGTGGGGCTTACAGAAAAGAAATACATTTTCATGACTCAAGAATGCATTTTATAGTATTTGCTTTTGATCTGGATGAGGATATGTCTTCAGAACAATCTTAGATTTAAGCATAGGAGTATGCGTTGTCTAAAGGGTACTATCATAAGAGCTCGAAGAGAAAAAAAATGCCTGAACTTTACAAGCCTGTGTGAGATTCAATGAAAAATATTTTATCTCAATGATAATTAAGACATTATTAAATATTAATAAGTAATAAATTAATAATTGTATCTCAGTTTGTGTTTAGATCATTGCTAATTACTTAAGTGAGGCTGGTCTCCTCAGTATGCACTGAATTTCTATGTAAAGGCTGATTTGTTCTGGGAATGATTTTGCTGGGAAAAGTTGCTCCTTGCAGGAGCTTTCCAGCTTTCAGAGCCCCTCTAGATTATCTTCCTGTACTGATTGCTAGCACAGCTCAGAGGTTAGTGTGACAGCTCCTAAACTGTTGCAAATCACATTCTGGTGAATTAAGGAAAACTGAAATTGAGGGTTTATTTAGGTTAGAAAGTAAATAAATTGGCTTAAGAGTCACTGTAAATTGTTTAAGAGCCACTGAGCAATCCCTATGGGAAAGACATGACTTTCAGTAAGCACCTAGAACAAAGTATGTTGAGATTGGGAGACACTGCAATCACCATAGAAAAACTTAACTTACCTGACCTGTGGTTTTCTCTATAGCTTTTTCCCTACAGAACTGCATTACTATAATTACATGCACTCAGTATTCCTGGGATTTTGTAATTCAATTTTTTAAGGAGACTAAAAACCCCAAATTGTTACACATATTTTATGATGGACAAAAATCTCTGTGAGACCCCCATATTTATTGTCTTCCTTTTTATTTTGGCTTGTTTAAAACTAAAAAGCAAAAAAACGGAATACCTCTGATACAGCTAAATGATAAAATAAATTTGGGACTTTTGGACATCATTCCTTTAATAAAAGTACTACCCTGTCTCTAGATAAATTATGTTATATATAAAAAAAACCAAAACCAAGAAGAACAAAACCAACCAAAGAAAGATGAATGCATAGCTTCTTGTTAAGCCAGATCTAAGAGTTTTTAAAAATACAAAATAATTTGTTATTCACAGAAGTCACAGCTTAGGGTTAAATTGATGGGTCAAAATGGCATTCACTTGAAACCATTTGATTTTGGCTTTTGGAATTTTTTAAGTGTTTTTCTATTTAATTTAATCTTTATTTCCAAATGAAATGTTTGCTTGGATGAAATAACTGATTTTTTAAGCCAAATTTATTTGCAAATTTGGCACGAAATTAGGATTTTTTAAAATGTCCTGAAGTATAACATTTTTACACTATTTTTGAAGGGCAAGTTATTTATTCAGATGTAATGATAAATCCTGCACTTCTGTATTGAAAATGAAAGATATTGCTGCTTGTGGAATTAAATATAATGTCTTTATTGTTTCACTAGCTAGTAATGTAGTTCTGCATCAAGGTCACAGGAAGATTATACATCCTAATACTTTAAATGTGCATGGATTTAATGACCCGAAGAATTTAGTCTTGGAGACTGCTTTTATTTATGTGTAAATTCAACATTACTTAAGTGTGAAGCCAGCTGTAAATACAATCTTTATAGCTGGAAAATCTTTTAAAGTGTGCTGTAGAAATACATCTTTTTTAAATAGCTACAAGTTGTCTAAACTCATAATTGGAAACGATTTTGCTTTTTCTTTCACATAAAGAAAAGCCACAAAGCTATTTTAACTCACTTTTTTTGAGAAATGAATGGTGAGGTTTTGATATACTTTCTTAAATGTAAAATGCTGTTAAATTGTGAATATCATAAAATGCTGGTTGAATATTGTGTAGAAAACAAATGAAAGCAAAGGCAATTTCATTCATCATCATAATCTCATGCTTCCAGGAATAAAGAGATCAAGAGATCTTGGATCAAGAGATAATATTTTTCTCTTCATCTAGATTACACAGTGGGGGCACACTGAAAAAATCCTAAATAGAATTACTATGAATATCATGTTGCTACCAGTTAAGAAGGATGCCTGATTACAATACAGAGCAAGAGGTACCCAGCCTCTGTGTATGTGCTTCCAATGGCTCCCATAGAGAATTCAAAGGTGAGACAAGCTTAGTTAGGTTCAAAAGAACTCACTGGTGTTTCCATTTGGCTATACCACTCACTGTATATCCATATTTCCACTTTAGATTTTGGAGAATACTCATGTTTTTGACTGGAAACATATGTCCAACAGTAGGACCACAGAGAATTTGCATAGAGCAAGAGCAGAGCTCTGACACAGGAACATGGAATTCAAGTCAGCTCCTACAGTGTCAGCAGCACTAAACTCCTGGAAAAGAGCTGCCAGAGCTTTACAGCCTTTGTCATCATCACCAGTCTAACACACACTAATGGATCTGGGTCAGGCAACAGACTGCATGCTGCCTTGAAAAGCTTTGGGGCTTTTTCAAATATTTGTCATAGGATTGATGTCTAGGAATATTCTGTAGAAGCTGTACAGCATTGCTGCACATAGTAGAGTGTCTCTGGAGGCTGCTAAAAGAGCTCATTATGACCCCTGCTATATAGAGCCATTTCAAGAGCTTGATCAATCTCTCAAAGCATGCGAAAATAGCTTGAAGTTGTTCTTTATTCAACTGTCCTAGAAATCTAAGTCAAAATATATTGATAAAATTGAACTGTTAAACAGAAATACTTTGCTTTATTTGGGAAAATGAGTCAGGTGGAGAATATTACCTCCAGTAATGTCAGCAGCATTAAGCAGTAAGACCAGAAAGAATATCTGTATGATTGGAGTTCACTGCATATTTACGCATCCTCTTGCCTGTTTCTTGTCTGTTAATTAGGTCCTGCAATGAATATATGAACTCTATGATATTGCTGGGGTGGAATGACTGAGTGAAAACAATCTGAGAAGCTGCAAAATAGCTATCAGACCACTCTTAGAAGTTAATATCTTTGCCTTATCCAAGAAACTGTAGTGATCATGCAGATTAGTGTGAATGAATGAATTTATAAAGGTTCCTTTCTATATCAGCAGCTGCCAAAAAGTAAGAGCAAGAAAGGTATCTTTATGGAAATATTCAGGTTTTATTATTTTCTTTTTTATTACCAAGATTTCAGACAAGTTCTGAAAATGGTTTTTGGGCTCAACACAGTCCTGTACAATGAGCAGAAAGCAGAGATGTCCACTGGAGAATGAAAAGCAAAAGAAAGAGTAACTGCTTTCTAAGATCTTTGATGGCTTACATGGAGTAAACTCCTGACCTTCAAGCAAAGCATGAGACTGAACTGAGTGAAAAAAGTAACAGTGAATATCAGGAAGAACACAGTCAAAAATGGATTGTCCATTAACTATAACTTTTAAAGCTCTGCTGCACCCAACTTGAAGGAAATTTTTAATAATGAAAAAGAAAAAAAAATAATCAGGGGGTGGTTTTTGTCAGTTTTAGTCCTAATTGTAACAACCTCTATCTTGAAAGTGATGCTTTGCATGATTGGTTCCATTATGTCTAGTACTGAGAGTCTGAATACTTTCATCTGCATAATGCTGTGATGGAGTATAATTAGAAAAATGCTATTTTGAGTCTGAAGAATCTTTCTGTTGCCCTATCCATCTCAAAACTAATTGTCTCATTAAGGAGCTGAAAATTCTATTGTGTCATCAGCAGTTCAACTTTTGTTATATTTGACCAAGTGAGCTAAAACACAGTGAAATAAAGTAGCATATTGAAACACTTTCCTGAACATTCTTTTAATATAGTCATCCCAGAGGGTGTAGCCTCCTAAACAGCTCAGAGAGAGCATTTGCAGTTATAAAATCATTGTTGCTCAAGTCCTTATTGTATGAGAACATCTTCAAGGCCCTTATAAGAATAATTTTTTGCTTGTATTAACTACTCTGTAGTTGTTATGAGCCATTATTTAACTATTCCATGGGTCCAGTCCTGGTAATGTGATCTTGCTGTGGTGAATAAGTGAGCTCTCAGTTCATTCATAACATGAGCTGCTATGTTCTGCCCTAAGGGTTAGGGAACACTTAGGATGTCACTTCCTTGGCCCCTGTGCCTGAAAGGGGGATATCTATTCTATAGTTTATATGGTGAATAAAGACACAATGCAGCTGCAAACAGCTGAACAACTCAAAAGAGGGTATCACTCTTGAAATATAACATAGATATGATTACAACATCTTTCTAGAGCTAACACTTCTGATAACCTTCTTGGGAAAATAAGGATCAGATGTCCTTATCTGATTACAGTAAATAACCTACAGGCATCCCAGTTAAGCAAATTACCATCCCAATTAAGCTGCAGTTCTTGCTGATAAGTATCATTAGGTTTAATTCCATTCCTTGGGAAATGTCCTGATTAAGGCTATTTCTCAATTTAGTGGTATGTAATCTAATAGTTATAGGAAAAAAAGTGACATTTGAAGCAGAAACGTGAAAGAAAAGCTGAATAGATTGGAATATGAGCATAGGTTTGGATGAAATGCATCACAGCAAGCTCTAAGAGGCCAGATGAAATATTGCCTCAATTGCTTCAGTTGGTTTTGATATCTTACAGAGGGCACAAGAGTCCTAGGAAATATGCTTATTTTCTTTTCTTAAAGATAGTATCAGTTTGTTGTAAAAAAAAATCAAATGCCTCATCATAGGGAAAAAAAATTAGAAGATGGGGAGAAAAAAAAAATTATCTTCTTGGAAAAGAAGTTTCTCATAGGGGCCCAGATTATTTGTAGCTGAGGAATAATTTCTTGTTGAAATAAGATTGTTATTGGTAGTCTGTACAGGGAGCATGTTTCACCTGGTGAAAATGTGGGAAGTAGAAGAGCAAGTTCAATCAAATATATTGCACTACAACAAAGCTGGATCTCCCATATTCAACTCAACAATGCCTATTTATTATTATATTATACACTAATGTGTAATAGGGAGGTGAGGAATTGCATTTTGCCATAAGGGGGGTAGAAGGCAGCCAAATGCACAGGAACCTCCCTGCAGAGTGTAGTGCTGTCAGGGGGAGTGGGGCTGGCTGGTGATCTCTAACCACTTCTCCAAGCCCTTTTTGAACACTGCCAGAATGTTAAAGGGAATGCATTCAGTACAGCTAAAATGTTCTACCTCTAAGAATTCTGTTTATGCTGAGAGCATTACAGATGAGCAGCTTGTTATTTTTAAAACACCAAGCAAATGTCCTAGAAAAACTGCCAGGAATTTTTTCTGCTGTGGCAGTAGGGACCAAGGGATTTTCTAAGTTCTGGTCAATCCCCTGCTCCAAGAAGGGATAATACCAGTTCAGGTTGCTCAGGACTATGCCCTGACAGCAAACAGAAAAAGGAGCTGGTAGAAAAAGATCTGTGAGGATACTTTAAAAGCTATCAAACTCCAGAATTCTCTTATACTATTAGAAGACATAAACCCTATGTTCCCTTTAATTTGTGTTCTTATTGAATCTCCGAAATATTTCAACAGATTTTTTATCCCTGTCCAAGATTTTTTATTCCAATGAGTATTTTAAGTTCAGTAAAGGCTTTCCTCAGGATGGGAAACTCTGAAAATTGGGAAGTAGAGATGGGAAACTCTGAAAATACAAAAGATAAGTATTAACATATAAGATAAGCATTGACTGTCATCTGTAATATGAAATCTAAAATTTTCTGCACTCCAAGAAGGATTTGAATACTTTGAAATATTTTCCTTATAAATTGAAGTATCTGTGTTTAACATGTTGTTCTTTCCAAAGCCTTCCTGGAAGACTAGAGCCCCTGGAAAATGTACTGTACTACATAAAATTAGTGGTAAATGATGGGGGAAAACCTGTGCTTTTATATAATAATGATGCATGTAATAGTCCAGCGTCCAAAAGTGTATCTTGCATAACAGATGCCAATAGTTACACAATCAGCAAAATACTTGATACTTCCAGGAACCTACAGTGCAGCACATGAAGTATAAACTCCAATATATTTCTGATAATTAGAATGAAAAAATCAAAAGACTGCTTGTAAACGGGAATTCAATTTCCCAGACAATCTCAGCAATTGTCAAAGAAGGGCTCCTGCACAGAGTGGCACAATCAGAAAGGAAAATACAATCTAATCTATCACTTCAGATAACTTTCTGCAGGATGTGACACACTAAAAAGGTCATTATGCCCATCACTACAGCCTAACATTTCCCAACAGTGTGATTCTCCTTGTTTGTGAAGCATATGCTAAGCAGAAAGGGAGCAGGGAGTTGGCTGTTATTTAAAGCTGACAGCCAAAATAACCCTCAGTGCTTTGCCTTCAACTTCAAGTGACTGAATGCCCATAGGCATTGCTTGAGGGATATAACTGCATGGTGTGTGAGTAGATAGCAAGGCTGATAGTCCCAGGTGCCATCCAGCCTTGCCCTTTTCACTCATGATCTTCTCACTCATAGCTGCATTTGTTTTTTAACAGTGGGGTTAAACAAACATACTTTAAATCCATTCCTTTTACAAAAATAAGACTTATTATTCAAAAAAAGAAATCTCAAATTTTTAGGCAGCCTTTAGATACCATGGGTCGCCCTCAAACTGAATGCCTTATAAATTGTCTACATGTGTGTACTTTCCATAACAAAAACCAAAGTGACTTTCTACCCTTCTTAAAATTTCAAATGTTGGTATCACCTCTTTGCTGCAATCAGAAAATATTCATCTAAACAAAGCTCAACTTAATTGCTGCTAACTTCTGAATTCTACATTTATTCATTTATTTATTCATTTTATGAAGAGAAATGAAAGCATTTTGGTTTTGTTTTTAGTGCTGATGCCAACTGATAGGCAATTTGTCAGTTTAAAATAAAACCATCCCTAAGCAGTGCTGAAAAACTGCTAATGGTTTAAATAATCAAGCACATTCTAAGTCTCTGAGGGCACTGGAACTAGATGAGAAATTAGCACAGGATTTTAAAGTAGCACAGTACTCCATAGATTAGGGAGGTATACTGAGAAAGTGACGAAGATTTTTTTGATGCAAGCAGTAAAAAAAAAAAAATTAAAAAAATTAAGTTCAACAAAAATCCTAAAACATTGTTTTCTGAAGCATAGAAGATACAGCATGTAGATCTCTATTTTAGTGGGTAAATCAGGTTGTGTTTTCAAATCCACCTGAGTATCCTTAAATTTTTTGGACTTTGATAATTGCTTGTCTCTGCCTTTTACAACTATAGAGTATCAATGCAGTGGCCCTAGAGAGCTCCACCTGAATACTTTAGGGAAAAGAGGGCTAATAATCCTTAACTAAAATCATTAGACAAATATTTAAAGGAATAGATTGCTAGTAGAGTCAGGAAAAAATAATGATTTATTTAATAAGTTATACTAAGGGACTGACCCACACAACTATTGTATTTGGAAATCATGTTTCTAACGTTAAACAAGCTCTTCTGCTGATATAAGACTTCTAGGAAAAAAAAAAGAAAGGAAAACAAAACAAATTTTGAGCCTGGTGTGCTTAAATTTAGCCAAATTAAAACTTTTAGAGTATAAGAAAAAAGTATAGAGTTGTCTCTACAGTTCTACTTAAGAGTATAAGTTGTAAATATAGATGCATAGCTACCAGTAGGAACTCTTGCAAAGTAGAAGGGCTATATGATGAAAAGCGTGAAAAAAATGCAGCTTTATGGAAGATCAGTAGTATTGGTGTATTAAAATATGTAGCTCCTGAGGGATGGAGAAACCATTCCAACCTAATCACCACCTTCCCTGATTACATTTGCCCAAGGAGATTAGGAGTTAAGGCTGTGTTGTTAAAAGATTTTAGGGTTCCCTGTACAGGAAGGACATCAACCTACTGAAGTGAGAGGAGGCCACCAAGATGAACAGAGGAATGGAGCACATCTCCTATTGGATAAATCGAATAGAATTGGTTTTGTTCAGCCTGGAAAAGAGAAGGCTTCGGGGTGACCGAACTGTGGACTTCCAGTAACTGAAGGAGCCCACAAGGAAGGCAGAGATGGACTTTTTACAAGAGCATGTAGTGACAGGACAAGGGGAATTACTTCAAACAGAAAGAGATTTAGTTTAGATTCTAAGTTCTTCACTGTGAGGGTGATGAGGCCTCAGAACAGGCTGTTTGAGATGTTGTGGCATCCCATCCCTGGAAGTGCTCAAGGCCAGGATGGATGGAACTACAAGCAACCTTGTCTAGAGTAAGGTTCTCGTTCCATCTCGTTCCCCTCTACCCATGGCAGAGGGGATGGAATGCAAATTTTATTGTCCCTTCCAACCCAAACCATTCTCTGATTCTACAATAAGGTTAATCTATTAGAACTCTTGTACTGAGCAGAGGGATTCAGGAAGTTAGCCAACTGAAAAGCATTAACAAGAGGGATGGCACTGAACTCATGTCCTCGTCGTGCTTGTAGGCATCTGAGCAAATATTGTTAGGAGGGAAATGCTCCTGGGATCCTTTCCTAAGGTTTGCTCTAATTATGTCTAAAAGACAGGGATAGGATTTAATCTTTGAATATAAAGTAGAAATGGGAGATGAAACCATCAGGCTCAGATAAAACTCTTGAGGCACTTGTCAAAGAAATAAGAGATCTGGGTTCTATCTTTTTCTCATTTTCGAGAGTTCATAGCCATGTTTCATTAGAGAAAACAAGTCTGGTGATCAGTCCTCTTAGCACACTATTGTGAAGTCAAAAATGCAAGTCCCACAGATTGCATTTTATAGAGCAGGGCAAATAGAAATGTTAGAACTGAGTTTGGTTTCTGGTCCCAATTTGTCTTTAATCCAGAAATTACTAAAAAATCCTCTCTAGGTGTTTTAATTGCACAAAATAAACAACTTCAAAGCCAGAGATCCAAGAAAAAGTAATTTACTTGGTTTTTGCCTCCTCTTATATAATTGTTAACTTGAAGGTAATGATTTTGTGAAAATGTTCTGAATAATAAATTTTGTTGTTACACAATGTGCTGAATTCCCTTTTCTCATAAGGAAGCAAATGATTATTCTCTACTGCCAGAGAATATTAGAGAGTGGAGAATCCTTTTCTCCTGTATCATCCAGCATGCAGAAATTTTCTGGTGCAGAGTTGCTTTCTAGTTCTTCTAGATGAAACTAATAGAAAACTTTATGCAATTCTAACAGTGACATGACCATATTTCATACATTTGTAGTTGGTTTTCAGAAGCATTAGCATGGGAACATGTATTGCCAACTTATCCTCTCATAAAAGGTTTTGTTCAGCTTCCTCTTTTTTAGAGGCAATGTCATTTCAGAGCCCTTGACAGCTAAATAAGCATGTATTACATTTAAACAATAACACTTAAAAACTAATTCCTTTGTCACTATCCTCAAAAATTAAAAACTAATTCCTTTGTCACTGTCTTCATATTTCGTTGGATTTGTCTTAATGTTTAATACAGGAGCAAAATAGGTTTTTGTTTGCTCCTCAGATTCCCAGCTGAGCTCAGCTGTCACTTCCCTCCCTTGCTCTCCCTGGTCATCATGACAGAACCTTGTTCCTTTCCATCCACTTGGCCACCCTAGCAATTCACTTTTACCCTATGTCACCCACAAAACTCATTCATTAAACAATAGATAAGTCCTTTTTATGTTTATTATTTAAATGCATGCTCCAAATTATTAATTTCTGATTGCTTGTAGAGTTTTACATAGCATTATAATAGAATTATCCAAGTTCCTCACGTACAAAATTGATGTTTTTACTGTATTTTATAGGTTCATGATTTCATTTTGCACTACAATAGCTAATGAATTTAGTACACAAAACACTGTTGACAGGAACAATTTCTATGTGTTTGTCTCCTTTTTTCCTTAATAACACCAGAATCTTCTCTTAAGCACTGCAACTTTTTTCCAGTCCTTTTATGTAACATATGAAGATAAATTGAAAATACTTATGGATAATCCTCCAAATGGCAAAATGTATTGTAAAGTTTCCCTCACATGTCTTAATGGGAAAATTTACCTGGAAAATCATGCATAAATTATTAGCTTTTTTTTAAACTAGCTAATGAGAAATTTCTCTCCAGGTATTAAATATGAATGATTCTCCTTTTTTCTTTATCATTTAATGTTCATGTTCTTTCCATCCTTTAAGGTATATCTGTTTCACATAGTAAGCATAATAAAACAGTCTGCAAAACTGCTAAGGATATGATGGTACACAGCCTGTGAGCTGTGTACCAGTGAGGTTTTACTGCTTGTAAGATTTGAAAAAGCCCTGTCTAGGGGGCACAGGCTTGAACCACATGAACAAGCTGAGGTTAGTGTTAGCTCAGAAATTTCCATCATACAGAGTTTTCCACTTAGGCTTAGGTAATGCCTTTGAAAGAGTATATTACTCAGTATCTGATTCACCATCTAATAATTTTCTTTATGTTTGGTTGTTTGGTGAATGTGATCCTTTTCTAGGCTGATATTTTACCAATTTTATTATAACTTAAGAGCAAGAGATAAGAATGAAAATTCATTGTATGAAGTAACTAACAAGGAAACATGACAGGTAAAACCATAAAACTAAAAAAGATTAGAAAAATATGTCAAACTTTAGGAACTAACATAGAACCCTTCCCTGAATACTGAGCTAGTTTTTGTTTTTTTTTTTTTTTTATTAGTTATTTTTGGGTTTTACCTCTATCTCTTCATTGAATGTGTTTTCACACCCATTCAACTAATATGTATTTTAGTTTGTTTTGTTCCATTTTTTGGTTAAAATAGACTTTTACCTACACATCTTAGTCTAGTCCCTCTGGCAACTTTGGCAATTAGATTTTCCATGGTCTCCCTAAGTCTGCTACAGTTACATCTGCTTGTACGTGGTTTACTGTGGCATCGACTATAGATGAGAAGGGCATGGGTCAGAAGACAAATTGGACTATGCCAAAAGTCAGAATATACTCTTTGAATGTAAACTTATGACTATTTAAATAATTTACGTCATTTACTGATCCTTCAGTAAATAGATACTTGATGAAGCAGTGGAAAGTTAAGACCCTTTCTGAGTGAACTGTTCTGAGTGAACTGTTTTACAATTAACTGTATACTAATATATTCATGAGTAGTCTGTGGGCAGCTGCTAAACCTGTTGCTACCATTAACATTTGATCAGTTTTAGCCCTAGCCTCTGTAAAACAGTCCTATCTCCCCTTGCTCTGGACATGCTAATACAAATTTAGCCCCACTGATGTAGAAGGTTTCCCTCTTTCTTGGGACAAATGTGGAGTCCTGATCTAGCTTTCCTCAGACAGGAGGCATAGACAGAAATTCACAGCTGTCACATTTGCCTCCTTTTGGGTTTTTCCCTGGGAACAGATACATTAAAAAGGATATCATCTCCATGCAAAAATGATCTAGATTGTCAGGAGGATGTATTTAGCTTTGCATTTTTTAAACACAGTTTTGGTTTTTCCATGCTGGAACTTAAATGCAGCCTTCAGAGTACAGAAGTCTCTGAAAGGGTGGCAAAAAATCATACAAGCACTACTATACTTAAAAGGCATATTTAAGAGTAGGGCTCTTAAGTAGATAGTATAATTCAGGGGTGGGACAGTGGCAGGTGGATAGGAGAGGTGTGATGCTGTCATCTAATACTGGCAATAAAAACATTTAAAAAATTGCATGTATCTATCTAGTTTTATTCTCTGAGACCTTCTGTGATATGACCAAGAAAAGTACAATATTTTCTTCTGGTTTTGATATTGAAGTATCAGATTCTTTAAGCCCGCCTTGCTCCTCTAAGTAGAAAAAATAGAAAGTATTGTGAAATTTAAATAAATACGTGGAGTCCTTATTTGACTAATACTGAGAAACATTGAAGTCTTAAGTCACAAAGATCCTAGCAAACAATCCTGTAGTCAAATGATCAAAAGTAAACTGGAGAACTAATACATTATGTTGTTATGGCAACTGAATATTTAGATTTAATTTTATGTAAGCAGAACTTCAAGGATTATCCTGGGCAAATACAGTAAACATATTTGCAAACAATTTAAATATTCCCATCCAGATATTCTATCTCTAGTAATCGTCAGTTATGTTTACTCTAAAGTTATTTAATATTCTGGATTCCCAAAGACTTTACCATTAATCTGGTTCTATACAATTTTACAGTATGTTTTTGGTAGCTGAATACTCATCTTTGTTGTCCAATCTGATTTCAGCTAGTTCTGGGTTTAGGTTTTATTTTTCTCTACCGCAGCTGTATGTTATTTTCCCCCTTCTTTGTCTGTTTCTTTAAACAATAGTAATTTCCTTGTCATCTGTAGGCTAAACTGCCTTTTTTTTTTTGCCAGATAATCAGTGTACAGTTCCTTTATTCCTCTCCTTTTTTCTTACACCAGTAGCAATCTGTGTTGCCTCTGAAAAATGTATGGCAGTATATGTGAACTGAGGATCCATCTCAATGTGGTTGAGATTGTTCTATGCTGATGTATTTATAAAGAAGCCTGTCTTTATAAGGAGACTCTGGTTTTGGTTTTCACTTCATTTCAATTCAGGTTCTCAAAGCAACTGGTTTTCCTCCAATGTTACAAGGTATTGAGCAAATGCTGAACATACTTTGTAAAAAACACTGGTCTTTTCAATGAAAGAGGAAATCAGATAAAATATGATTTTATATGAAGCCTTCAAAATTGCTTTTGTTTAATATTATATCTCTAACTTTATTTGCCATTATCAGAGACACATTTAATATGAAAGTGCATTGCAAATGTAAACAATCATGATTTTTCACAGAAAAGCTTATTTTTCACAGAAAATTTGAATTAACTGCTTTCTAACATATTGTTTTGTAGCTAGTAACTTAATGTACTAATGCAACTGCATTTTCTAAACAGTGATTGGCTCCTTTATTAGTGTTTGTTTCAAAAGGAGCAAAATTTAACCACCCTTTACTGTTAATCTTCAATAATGTGTGCAGGATCTCATTCTTTTATTCAGTTTTACTGTCTCAGCTTCAGTAGTGCTTCTATTTCTCACCTAAGAACAATTTTTCCACTTACATAAGAAAAAAAAATGGAAAAGAAACTTGGAAGAAAAATCATATTGTTTTCCATGTGCATTAGGAAAAGTGATAAACAGAGTCATTGAATATATTTGCAAATTTTCCTCTAGGGCAAAGTATACTTGAGCAAAATACTTTTTTTCAATATTTTTTCCCTGCAGTAGGGAGGAAAAACTATTATACAGTCTGCTTTACAGACCTAGGGAAGTTGGGTCTGCCAATTAAATTGGTTTACAGGTATGCAGGCAGAAAGAAAAAAACTCATCCAAACCAAGCAAAGAAAGAACTCATTGCTGAAAAAATAAAGAGCAATACCTCCAAGGAAAAGCAGAGTTCATTATGCCTTGTTTCACCTTCAACTAGCTGAAACAAATAGTTGCAATCCCTATACAAGATTTTCGTATCTGATAAAACAATACTCAATAGTCTTGCAACAGATTGCTTCTAAGTGTAACACTTGTAAATCATAAATATGAACCACCAGGAGGGTAGCTGCTGTAAGGTTAGCTGTGCTATAGTTTCAGCTATGTTATAATAAATAGAGCTGAAATAGTCTCAAATTGACTTCTATTTGATAGTCATGAGATTTTTGCCATAAGAGACAAGTTATTTTCATTATGTGTTATATAGTCTTTCAATGGCACATCAGTGTTTGGCTGTTCTGGCTTCCAGCATGAGGCACACATAAAATAAAGCACACTGCTTAAAATATTTGGGCACTTCATGTTGCTGAAATGTTTATGTTTTCAAGTGTGATTGCCTAATATACATACTATATAGTAAAAGGCTAGATTCATTGTTATACATTAAGAGATCAGAATTTTTGTGATCAAATATGTGTTTTATGTAAAACTCCAGAGTTACATTGGTATTATGCTGTCATAAGGCTAATGAAACACTAAGTAGGATCATAGTTTATGTGTTATGCTTATAGATGTTTATAACTTAATTTCAAATTATTAGGGCCTGATTTCAATATTTTTGGATTTATGATTTATTATGGTAACTGTGTTAGGTGAAATCAATGAACCATATAATCTACCATCAATGGTAGTCATTGCTAGACATTCATATTAAATAGAAGAAAAAATTCTAGTGGGTAATTGTGAAATAGCTACTTCAACTACAAAGATTCTTCATATTCTCAACACTTAGTAAGTATCTTAAATAATGTGAATTTATACTCATTAAAATTTAGCTCATCTTCCATATCAAATTTCTACACATACATTAGCATATTTTAGAAAGGAACTACTGAATTTGTAAAAAGCATAAATATTCTGTGTCTTCAATTTAGTCTAACAGTACTTGAAACTCAGGGCTTAAGTATCATTTTTGCTAATTTCTAAACTGGGGCCATGAATAATGAGAGCTGTCAGTCATACATTCACCAGACAGCCATGATTTCTCATATATGATGCTTAGCGACTCAGTCCCTTCATCCACCAGTCCTGTGGACTTGTACATCTTCAGGTTCCTAAGATGGACCCAAAATGGATCTTCCCCCACACTGTGCAGTTCTTTGTTTTTCCCAGACTTTGCCCTTGTTTTTTCTGATTTGCTGGTGGAGGCTGAGGTATAAAAAGTCATTGAGTCATTAGCTTTCTCCATGTGTTAGATAAGTAGGTCTCCCACTTCCTTCCAGAAGGGGCCCACAATTTCCCGACTCTTCCTTTTGTCACTGACCGGCCTGTAAATGCTGTTGTTGCTTCTCCTTTTTTCTTTTCATCACTATTAAATTTTTATTGTCATCAATATTGAAAAAAGGCCTGTGTGCAATGGAATAGTTGGCATCCATACATTAATATATTTCTGATTTGAACAATGTGGTGTAAGAACAATTAAATGCAGCCTACAATACTGGTTTGCATTTTAATGAATTCTGAGTATTTCTTAAAAACAGCCTCTGCTTCCCTACATATTTCAAGTAGATATCAGGAATATTCTTAAAAATCATTCAAAGATTTTTGTGATTAGTAATGTACTTCCCCAAAAGAAGTTCCATTTGAGATGGTATTGGTAAATGGTATGGATTGGTAAATGCTCAAAGATGTGGTTGAGTGGTCAAATCAAGAGCTGTCAAATTTTTTTTTTTTTTTTAAATAATGAGTCTTTGGTCCAATTCTTTTGAATGTTTAAAGGTAATTTATCCAACTCTTTGTGAACACAGAACTAAAACAGCGCAGTAATTTAACTAAAATATCTCTTTGGTGAAATCTATTCCAACAGAATATCTGTGCTCTCTGAATCCACTCCAGCAATTGGTTGTACTCATTGAACCAGACTTCTTGGTAGAGTACTAGTTCAGTTAAATATTAGTCTGTTCCAAAACTGAAGGAAGCATCATCAGGGAAAAAAAATTAATGAATGAATGAATGAATGAATGAATGAATGAATGATCTCTTATTGATTGAAGCAGTATTTTTCTCCTGCCATTGCTGATAAATTTATACAATTACAGATGTGCTCAGCTGTTGCAAAGCTCAGAGCTGATCCCTGATTACAATTTTTGCTGCAGTCACAGTAGAACCTCTGACACCAATAATATATTCTTCTGTAATTACTAATATTAGGTTTTTAACTACATTGATTTATTTTTTTAATAGGCAGCTAAATATTAGAGGAAGGAGTTTGTGAAGATTGTCTGATTCTGTCACTTTTTAGCAGTAACTCACTCTAATAACCACTCCAAGTCAGTATATTGTAATCAGGAGATAAGAGATACTCATTGACCGTGCATGAAATACTGAGTGGGTTGCATTCACACCCTAGGCTTCTGGCCAAAACCAGACGCTGCAGCTGTCATTGTTTGGTCCATCTGGAAATTAGCTATAACGTGCTAACTTCATTCCCCCAAATGGCCTGTGGCTGAATTGTCACAAAAATGAGTACAATGTCTTGGGAAAGAAAGGCAAGACAAAAGAACTGAAGGATTTTATTCAAGATTATATCGTCTGTGATAATAACTGTAGTATTGAAGTTCTTCAGTAGTGTATTGTGTAAGCAACATGACTAACACATTCCCAGAAATGGCAGAATTGGATGTGATATGTGCTAAAGGACACAAAAACACCCCCAAAAAACCCCACCACAAAACACCCCTGATGGTCTGTTTCCAGCAATAGAATACACTTGAAATGAAGGGTAAACATCTTGAATGAGTCTCAGTCTTATGGTGGTGCATCTGCTTTGTATACCAGTTTTTGGAAAGCATATCAATGAAGAGCTGTGTTTAAAATAAATATTTGACATTTCTAGGTGAATTATACATCTTTAGGCTGGTCTTAGTAATAGTTTGACATTATATATAATTTTTTGTCTTGAATTATAAGCAGACAAGAAAGGGCCAGAAGAAAGGAAATATCACTACATTCATTTTACCAACAGGAAGAGGTGATACAGAGCTTTAAGTTTTTTTTTTTGTTTTTTTTTTTGCCTCCAGTCACATAGCTGTAAGATATTTAAAGGCTCTTCTGGCTTCCATGGATGGATATAGTCGTGTTTCTGTCTCACAACGCTATGTTTAAGTTAGAACTGGGCATGTATCCATCCCTCCCAACACTTGGTGAAACAAGGCTTTGTTTCCTACAGAGTAAAGCTGATTTAACAGATTTAACCCACTGCAAGGCTCTCATGTAATACTCTAGACAGAGTCCACCTTGGAAGCCATGATGACACATGTTGTTAAACCTATCTCCCGTGAATTAAATATGGTCTTAAGTAAATAGCTTTTCTGTATGATGCTAGGGAAAATCAAGTCACTTCAGGATCCAGGAATGCCAAGATCTGAAGCAGAAGCAATAATGTCATATGTCAGGCTGAAAATCAAGCCCCACATCTTTTACTAGTTCCTTTAACTGCTAAGTTTCAAACATGCTGCTTCCTTAGTATCCCACTTTCCTTAGAGTCTTTGACTCCTGTCATTGCATTCCTTCTTACAGAGAGAATAAGAGGATGGAGAGACTGATTTCTGCCTGTCATGAACCCCAGCCTGTACACAGAGTACTTCAGTACAGCTTCAGTATCCATTTGGGAGTCATACCACATGTAGGCTCCATGTATATGAAAACCAATTCATAGGTGTTTACAAAAACTATAGGATCATTTCAAACCTTTATGACTCTTCTTTCAATGAAAGCAAACTTCCCTTAAAAAGTCCAGTACTATGTTAAAAAGGATATAAGTTTGAAAAGCTGGTTTATTGGCTTCGCTTTCAAATACTATTTTTAATTTCACTTTTTAGTCATCTTTATTCTCCTTTTCTTGAAAATAAATCAGGCTTGTTCTTTTCACAGAATGCTGTGATTTCCTTGTTCCATCCTCTGCTTGGAAGAATGGATTTTATTCAGAATACAGACCCCTTTGCTGTGTATTTTCCCAGTTCTCAATATTGTTTGTTTACAATGATCAGGAGCTGCTGGATACCAGAACTGAATAGTTTGCCATCAGCCTTGGATGTTGAATAATCTGGAATTCCTTGGTGTTTCATAGCAAGCTTTTGTACAGCACAGCAAGAGAGTTGTAAAATCTTTCTTTCATGTATTAAAAAGAAAGCATGGAGTGAATAAGTATGATTTTCATATTGGAATGCTCTATTTGCTGAATCTCTTCACAAATTATATGTGTGCACCTTAGAAATGAAATTCTGTCTTTCTTGAAAAAGGCAAATAGCAGAGAGTTTAGAATTAGACAGTTTTTGGAGCATATTATAGAAAAATGGATACAGTTTTTCATATTTAAAACTAACTCTATCATGAGAATAGAGAGGAAGCAAAATAGGAAGCAAAATTTTGTTTGTTTGTTTATTGAAGAAGAGATTGTTAGTTTTAAGAAATTTACAGGGAAAGTTTGATAGAAAAGCAACAGGAAGTTTACAGGAAAAGTTTGGTATTCCTATAAAGCCAGTCCAGCTTTCTAGATTGCTAATACTAGCCCTGGAACTTAGCTCTTGGTGAGTCCTAGAATATTAGCCTCAGCTGCTTTTAATACTATTCAAGAGTGATTTCATAAATGAAATTTTATTTTTCACTCATAAGAGGCTAAAAAATCATATCTAATGAAGCTAAAGCAAGCTGTGTGAAATGCTGATAGGAATGTTGTAGATATTCTGATTGCATAAGCACTTGCTTGATAGGATCTCCACAAAATATTTAATTAAGACTGAAAGAGGAAAACATTTTAGAGATAATTTGAATCCAATATACCTCATCTATGTAAGAATTCTTACATGTCTCAGTTTTAGAATTTGGAATTAGAAAGAAAGACATTAATTAATTTCTACCGTTCTTGTAGACAAAATGGTATGATATGAGTGTAGTCATTTAGTGGAGATAAATGCCTTTGCTTTTAGTTTATTCAATCAACCAATGCAGCATGACTAAATATAAAGAGGTATAATATATTTTTAAAATATAATTTTAAAAAATATTTTAAAATAATTTTATTTTAATTTTAATTAGTCATTATTAGGTAGTAATTTATATTTCTACAGGTATTTCTAGGTAAATGGAAAAAAAAAGAAATGGAAGCAGTACTGGAAAATTAAAAATAATAATACTGGAAACTAGATATTGTAAATATTAATGATATATTAAAAAGTAAGCAATAAAACAAAATTCAAAATCTTTAGATCTCAAGTATAGAATTTTTTTCTTCCTGTTCTTCATAAGTCAGGAAATTGTTCTAGCAAAGATGAACATTTTCTAAGCTTATTAATGAATTCCTGAAATCTAAGAGCTTGGGGGTTTTTACTTTATACTTTTTATTCACACAAATTAGACACAAATGGAAAATTCATAGAAAAAAAAATCTGAAATACTGTCTGAGTCTGATTGTAAATTAGAGACTTTCAAAATAAAATCGTAATGTTTTTTTAAACAACAAATAGATTAGTGCTGGAAATGAGTAGTAAAAAGTTTTTATTCCAAGTGAAAATCAGCCCACGACAGAAATTTATGGTAAAAATGTGGTTTGCAAAATTTTGGCAAAGTACCATGTATATCCACATAAAATTGTGCCTCTCTTATGGTGGTGTGGACTTTTAAGATCATAACACAAGGTAAAATTTTAAGCCAATGGTAGAATTTGCTGATAGCTTTTCAATAGATCAATTTTCTTTTTTCTAAGGTTTTCCCCAAAATTCTGGGATCAAAATTGCCCCAGGTGACCATATGAAAACACCTGCAACACCAAGATGTACATTTTCACCGAGAACTTTTATTTTTCCTTTAGTCCATAAGATCTAACAAGTCTGAAGGGTTGTTTATTTCATGTTACTCCAGACATCTGCACTTGTCAAGGTAAATTACAGACTGAAAACCTTAATTTATCTTAAATACTTGTGAAGTCAAGGAAAATTATGGTGTATAAGATGGCACCAAGCTAAGATCAATCCCATTTCTCTCTTTGTATGATCTCAAATGTATAGGCATACAAAGGTATAGGCATAAATCATTTCATTAGAAAACAGATTCCTTCCCCTTCATCTAAGATTCCTTCCCCTTTTTCTCTTGATGGTTTGGGCAACAGTCCAGACAATAACAGGAAGCACAGTTTTACAAGGCAAATATTATTAAAAATATAAAATTAATACTGTGAAGGCAAATATACAGTATGCCAATTACTGTGACAAGTAACAGTGTGAGCTTATTATTGCAGAGTCATAGAAGATAATCAGATAATGCAAAGGAGCATGTCAATCTTTGAATAAAATGCAATTCATATTTTCAGGGGAAAAAAAAGTGACCTAAAATAGTGTAAAATTTATCATACTCTCCAGCTTTCCTGACCAAAAAACATGCACCAAAAATGCTTCAAAAAGAGTTGTTCTATGTTTAAGGTGTTTCCTTTCTGTCAGCCAAGAAACTCTGGGCATTACAATTGACGTCTGTGAATATCCATGTCCTCCCTTAAGTTTCAGAGACGCAAAAGATTTTAATAACAATCAAGAAATGCTCATGAGGACAGATTTACTGGATCTTTGGGACCATTCATCAGTATAGTGCAGGGGTAATTCTAAAACTATTCTGAAAAATTCTGATTAACGAATGTCTCAAGAGAGTAAGACACTGCATGAAGTTCAGGAAAGCCCTGGCCCTGCCTGCAGAGCCAGCATTTGCAATTGAAATGTAATAGCACATTATTTACCTAAACAGCTGCACTGAATAGTGTATCCCAGAATTGGTGCTGCTGCTGCTGCTATTGTGGTTGAAGAAGAAGAAACATTAAAGAAAAGGAAAATCACTAAGTTGATATACTCACTTTCAATATCCCTAAAAAGCAATTAATTTTTCTCCTACAACTCTGTATATGTCTCTTTTCCCCTTTTTCCCATAATATAAATTCACCACATCTGTTTTCCTCTTTTTTTCTCTTTTTTTTTTTTTTTGCTCCTTCTCCCTGAAACATTTCTTTCATTCTGCTAGTACCAATTACTTTTTCTCACAGAGGGCAATTTGTCAGTACATTATTTGTTAAACTCTGCCAAGTTCTGCTCCAGAATTGTAGCTGTTCTCTCTATTTCACAACTAAAGAAAGGCCTGTGTGCCTAAAAGCTTGTCTAGTTTTTGAAGTTTTTTCCCCAGCTATACTACTTTGGTGTAATAAAATATTTGTCCTTTATTACAAGCCTTGTTTGCCTGCACTGTGCATGGGGCCTGGAACATGTAATAGTGAAGCTATGCATATGGTAGTATAAAGTCAAGGGCAGTCCAGGGGATCATTACTTTTTTACCAAGTTTCATTTCAATAATTTTTCCCTAAGAATCACCTGTAGTGAAAGCACTTATATTTTCTTTAATAATAAACTCTGTTAAACTTTAGAAAAACTGTGCTTCTGAATTATGTAAGACTGGAGCTACAGGTAGCAGATTCTGATAAAATTGTAACTTTTCTGTCTTAAGCATTATTTAGCTTTGTTTCACTTGTGTTCTCTCAAACTCTTAGAAATTACAAGTGTCTTTTGTGTCCCTCTGTTACTCCCTCCTTGTTCCCCTTTCTGTAGACAATTCTCCTCTTTCCTTCTTCTCTGGCTTGAGGGGAGCTATAAATTCCTGAAAGAAAAGGAAAAAGAAAGTGCTATAATTACCAGCACAGGCACTTAGCGCAGGTAGGAACCAGCTACCTCTGATTGCTAACAGCAGTGTGGCTGCTTTAGAGCGGAGGAGGAAAAACTTTCTATAACTACCAGCTGAAAGCATAAGCTCTCATTCTAAGACTAAATGAGCTGAGCCAATGCCAAGGATAAGGAAAGAGAGTCATTCTCTGTTTTGTGCAAGCAGTATGTGTCTCTTTTACACTTGGGCAAGATTTGAGGAATACTCTTTTCTACAGGAATTTGCAATGCTAGAATTAGTGTGTGATGTTTGGGGTTTTTTGTGGTTTGTTTTTTTTTTTTACTGGTGGGTTTAGAAGACCCATTTAACCTTAAAACTTTATCATTTTTTGTAAATCTCTTCAACTTCTTGCTTCTTTTTATTTGCACTTCGTATGCATCTTTGATTGGTTGTTTTTTGAGCAAATTATATCTGACAAACAGTTTGTTACAGTGGACATGAGGATAAGGGACAATAAATGGCAGCTACCCATGAACACATAAAGAAGACAAAGAAAACCAATGAACTAAATCAGAAATGTGACCTGTTGGACTCAGATGGGACTGCAATACTGTTGCTATGTGGTGCTTCAACTTAATAGATTTTATGTTACTCAAAATAGAACCCTTCAGCAAATACCATTTCCTTGTCCCACATCAAATAAAAGGAAATAACAATCAGAACAATGAAAATGTTTTCTGAAGGGGAAACCTGAAAGACCTGAATGTGGATCTGGGTTTTCTCTCTCTTTTCTTTTTCCCTCAGTCTATGAACAGGAAAATAATAAAATAAAAAGTTTTTTTACAAATTTGCAGCTCATTTGGTTCTTCCTTTACCTTTCCCTTAAAGAGTTCATAGTTTTAGTCAAAATATCTTTTTCTTTGGCATTTTCCTCCTTGAGAATGAATCGTTTCAATACCTGTTCCAATGTATGAGCACAAAAAAAACCCACAAAAACAAAACAAAAAACTCCCAAAACAAAACAAACCCCAAACAAAAAAGAAAAAAAAAACCCCAAACTACAAGCCCCCCTCCCAAAAAAAAAAAAATCAACTCCACCCTCCTCCAAAACAAAAGAACAAAAAAAACCCCAAAACAAAACAAAAAACCAACAAAAACAAATGCCAGATGTAACCTACATTTCCTGCTACACTTTGGTCCTTTGCTTTTCAGGAATTTATGTAGAGTCCGCGTCAATCATCCTTTATCCACCTTGCACATCGTGCTACTCCTCATATTCTATTATATGAAAGACATTCTTTTTCCAAGGGATATCCAAAATGAGGATGTATCTCAGAGATTGAAGCTGCCTGCTGCTGTGCCTGCTGTCATTGCTCCTGTCACCAACATAAATGCAAGCAATCAGAGCAACAGTGAGGCAGACAGAAGTGGTGACAAAAGCAATAGAGCTGGGAAAAGATGTTGCAGTAATGCCACAGTTGCCATAATTTACCTGGATGGGGAGAGTTCAGCTCATGCTCTGCTGTATTTTAATAACTGGAAAATAAGGTGTTGCTTATCTTTTTAGATTGCTTCTCTTTAGACCTTATGCAGGTTTCTGTGCATGTTTAGTTTCCAACACTTCAAGTAGAAGCTAACTTCAGGAAGACTGTTCACAGAGCATTCAGTTGAAAATCAACATGTGTGCACAGGATTCCTTCCTTATACACAAGAAAATCCTTTTTTAAACACAAACACAGTCTGATCAGTAACTCTATATATTAAGTGAACATCCTCCATTTTTAGTGAAAGCCTGAGAATTTATTTTTCAAATTTTATGGGCAGAGAGGGGAAGACAGAAACAACATCGGAGCTATGTCACAATGCTGTAATAAGCTCTTAAATATGCAAATAAAATAAAGAATGCAAACTGCTGCTTAGGGGTTCAAAGTAAGTTCATGAATTATATTATCTCAGTTTCTCATGTCTTTATGTTAAACTCTTCAATTATAACTTTAGTATAATTTTAGAGATAAATTTAAAAGAGAAATAGAATTTTTTTTTGGATACAAATTCAACTAAACTTGGCAGCTTAATTTCACACAAAAATTTTGTACTTTGCTAAGACCTGATGAAGAACCTAAAATTGGAAGACTGGACTGAAAACTGATGCAAAAGAGAGAGTATAATAAACTCCCAAGTACCTAACTTTTTTTTTTTAAGAGCTTTGTTAAGAGTAAATTTGAATATTGCTCATTAGCTGACTGAAAAAGCTTGAAAGCTTACTCAGTTTTGTAGTCCATATCCTGAACCCTCCTGTATTTCAGCCTAATGATAATGGGGACTTGATTCTTAAACTGTACTGGAATCAAAATGTCTGAGTGCAGTTTTCAGATCTCTTATAAATGTCCCCATTATTTTCAGCAAGTCTGAACCTCAATTTTTCATCATTAAAACATAATACAATTTTTTTTTTCAGTCTTTTGAAATAAGAAAAGAGCACATTTTATAATGTGCTGCATGATATCTAGCCTAAGGATTCACAATCTCCTTTAATGTGTATTGGCTCAGCTACAAAATAGTGGTATAACCTTTTAATTATGTTTGGGTTCAACTGAACAGTTTTCAAGGAGCCACCCTGGGTGAGATCAATTCCTTTCCTGCTTAGCTAACTGTTCTACCTTCCACAAGTCCCATGTGGGCAAACAGCCCAGAGGAACAGCTTACATTGCTAATGGGTAAATATAGTTGGTGTGAGAGTGCAAGAGGAATGCCCTTCACTTTTCAAATAAGCAAGATCTGCTTGCTTGGTAAAGATGTAACTGACTATACTGTGTAAGAAGTTTTCTGTATTTAGACTACACAGTAACAGTTAGGGTTATTTTCATAATTCTACCAACATACAGCTCACTTCCTGCTTACTCAGTCCAGGTCATGTTAATTGAAAATCACTTTTCTGCGTAATGTAACAGCTCATGGTAATAATTTTCCTCTATTACTTTAGAAAATTAAAGAAAATAACTCCAGTCATCACTTCAGTGAAGAAGATTGGACTCCAATACTGCTGAGCGTGTAATCATGGAGTATGTTAATTTTGCATTAACCCCACAGTGGAAGAACTATACAGGGAAAACAATAATGCTTGTGAGTACAATTGATTAGTCATCTCAGGACAGATCTAAGAGCTAACTTAGTCACCTGCAATGACATAAATTTATGTAGGTGACATTTAGGAGGCTTCCTGAAAGTCACAATTTATGTACATTACATGGTCACCCCAAAATTGAGACAAGTGAGAGAGTCTGTTCAATCACAGATCTTGAAAGAGTAGGGACAGGGGACTGGGCATGGCAACATTGCCATACATTAAAGATCTTATGGTGTGCATACCTCCAAAACAATATGTTTCCTTTCACATACAAGTATTCTTAATGATAACTTGTGAAAAACAGGCAAAACCAGGAAAAAAAAAAAAACTAATAAAAGATGCACCTTCCAAAAGCCTTTTTTGACCTAAAGTACAGCAATAAATCTTACCACCTTCATCTCTCTAGCAGGAGCAGTAAATCAAAAACTCAGTTAATCAGACACATATATTAATGGTATTCTGTTTAGTTTTATTTTATAAATGATCCATAATACCTGCAAACCATATAGTATTTTAGGCTGCAGATCCTCTGACTGAATCTAGATGCTCAAAAGAGAATTCAATTGGCTGCTTTCCACTTCTTCCTCACTTTGAATGTATTTATGAGAAAATTTACCCAACCAGCACCTTTTCAGTATTCTTCATCTAGAAAGAATTCCTGCTTTAGGCAGAGCATAGCCAGCAGGTCAAATGAGGTGATCCCTCCCATCTGCTCATCTCTGGTAAGGCACATTAGTGGTGCTGTGTACATCCATGGGCTCCCAGCTGAAGGAGAAACATGGACTTGCAACTGTAAATCCAGCACAGAGCCACAAAGATAATGAAGGGACTGAAGCATTTCTCACACAAGAAGAGGGGGAGAAAGATGAAACTGTTCAGCCTGGAGAAAACAAGAGGAGATCTCATCATTTGTGTGTAAATCTCTTGTGGGGTGAATAAAGAAGATTGAATTTTCTTAGCGATGTTAATGAAAAGAACAAGAGGCAACAGACACAAACTGATATGCAATAACATCTATTTAAACATTAAAAAAAAAAAAAACCTTATTTCTGAAGGTGGTTGAAAATGAATTGTCCAGAGATGTGGATTTTCTATGCTTGGAGATATGCAAACTCTGGTGGTTTAAAACACTGAGCAACCTGCTGTATGTGACCTTTCCTCTGAGTGGCTTCATACTCAATTAGACAGTTTTAATAAAGTCGAACTAATTAACCAACAGGGCATGCATTTACTTGAAACAGAATAGAACAAGGTTAAATTTGTTAGTGTGTATTGTTATGAATGTGAAATCTGGAAATTGAAATTTGAAAGCCAGATTATCTGCATGTCGGATTTTTCTATGTGTTTCTTGCTGGCAATTCTGTTCTTGTCAAAAGCCTCACTTATATCTTTTTAGCAAAACTAGATTTTCTGGGAAAAAGATTAGAAGAATTGCAAGAAATTTTCCCTCTGAAATGTTATATAGAGAGGTCCTTATCATCACAAACTGCGGTCTCTTCCCATCTCACCACTTATTTCTGTCTTTTAGTCTGCTGGGTCCTCTTCTGGCTTTTCATTAAGAATGGACCTATGAGCCTGAGAAAAGTTGTCAAAATGCTCAGTTTATATCTCCCTGAAAATAGTTTTCTCATCTTCCTGACACTCACTGAGAAAGACCAACAAACAAATAAATTTTGTTAGGACATTAAAGAATTTCCTTGAGATTCTTCTCCTTATCCTACTCAGTGGTATTTCCCAGATTCCTCTTGATATCATCTTACATAGAAATGTGCATGTATATGTGTAGACACTCATGCCATTTTGTTACTGCATAGAATCTGCAAAAAATTCCCTGTTACATGGTAACTTGAAGGTCTGCCCATGGCTTCCAGCATTATTTTACTTGATTCATAGTTAAAGATCTGACAGTTGTTAGGAACAATCTTTGTAAGTCCTTCGGGTGATGACTGACAAAGCCTTTATAGTGTGCTTCATATTTACATTCCTTAACATCAGGCTATAAAATACCAATTTGTGAAAGACTATAATTTACTAGGAGATAACAAGTATTCATGCCTTTTATTCTTGTATTTTTGCATTGAATGCCATAAATCAAACCTGGTGTGAGATGAAGAAGCAGCTTATTTTAAGGTGTATGTAGAAAGAGAATTAAAACTGAAGACTATAAATTTTCAGTATATTTATGGGACTGTTTTTTCTTTGTGTCTTTTATTTTTTGACCATGGCTGATTCAAGTGCGGTAACCCAGGACAGACATGAATGATAAATGCACATCCAGATTTGGGGTTCTTATATTAATTATTAATGTACAACATTTCTTAATATATAGTATATGACAAATTTATAAATTTATAAACATAATTTCTTCAAAGAGAAATCCATGTGAAAATGTTATCACCATTATGTGCAACAGTCTCTGAAATATTTTTTTGCTGTCACAGAACATGTTGCTCCATTCAGTTTAACTTTCTGATATACTCTTAGAAATTGACCTCTATGACTGGTATAGGGGAACCAGTTCTTTAGTACAATATGTTCAGAAGTGAGATACAATCTGGTAAAACATGTGTATGTGCACAAAATTTAGTTTCCAAAAAGTCCACAAGATCATTGATCCCCATTCAAGTCAATGAGTGCTCTTACTCTATAAAACAGTTTTAACTAATATTTCTTTATGTTTATATATATATAAGGTCTTGAACAATGTTTTAATGTGACTGACTTGTTTTTTTATGGTGATAAAATTTCCTGTGTTGAGATCCCAAGAACTGGAGGTGGCACTTCAGATGGGGTTTCACCAGAGAGAAATAGAGGGTCAGTGTCGCCTTCCTTGACCTCCTGTCCTGTTGCTTTCTGGGCTGCAATTGCACACTTATGTCTCAGCACCTCTAGGTCCTTCTCAGCAGGGCAGCTCTCAATCTGTTCATCTCCCAGCCTGCAATGATGCTGGAGGTTGCCCCAGCATAGGTGCATCACCTTGCACTCGGTCTTGTTAAACCTCATGAGATTCCCATGCCTCACTTCTTGAGCTCATCTAGGTCCCTCTGGATGGCATGCTATCCTTCAGGTGTGCCAACTGCACCACTCAGCTTGGTGCCACCTGCAAATTTGCTAAGGGTGCGCTCAATCCCTTTGTCTAAATCAGTAATGAAGATTTAGTATAACAAGTTTCTGGTAGCATCATGAAATTTTTTAGATTCATGAAAAAGTCTAGAAATAGAAGAGAGATAACAAGAAAAAAGCCACTCAGAATACAGCAATAAGTGGTAGCAATAACAATGAGGTATTTCCAGGTTTGTACACAATAAGAAGTGGCCTGATGAGAAATGCATCTCTATCACTCATGTACAGAATTCAAGTGTTCCATGTGATACTCTAAGATTAAGGTCTTCCTCCTGAGTTCTCCCCCAGATCTCTGGTTCTTCCAGCAGAATGTCAGGAATGGAAACTTCTTCCTTTAAGAGTCACCATTTGCCTACTTTTCCCTGTCTTAAAACCCTTGTCCTTTGTAAACTGTGGTTTCTTTTGTATGACATTCGTTATGATAATAAGAAGTGTATTAGAGCAAAGTTGCATCCAGAATTCAACAACGTGCTGTCTATTCAAGTGTGCTTTCTGTCTGTGACCTTCATGCAGCAGCTTCTGTCCCACATATCAATGAGTTCACAGCAGGGAGTAGATGAAAAGAGTGTAGATGTTAAGGATGGTTAAGGTCTTAAGGATGGGAAAAGATTCAAAGCCAGAAGATTTTGAAACTGCAAAAAATGCCCATTACTATGGTACACAGGAGTTACCTAGCATCAGAAGGACTGTTCACAGAAGACTGCATGCTGAAAAATAATACTTTTTTGTGAAGGAAAAGAACCTGCACTGGATGTTGGTATTTGAAGAGATACCCACAGAGTTTACTCTTCAGATGCCATGCAAGCTTTCATCCGTTTTCTCACCTCCAAATATTCTTGTTAGTATATGTCACATGAAGTCCTACGTTTTAAATTTACAGGGTAAGACAAGAGTAGAATGAAAATAACCACTTTAGAAGAGATTTTGTTTTTGTTTGATTTGCTTTGGCTTTTTTTTTGGTTTTGTTTGCTTTTTTTGGTTTTTTTGGGTTTTTTTTTCCCTGAAGATAAATACATAATTTTGAATTCAGAATGGAAGGGGGGGGGGGGGGGAATTGGAGGGTGGGAAGCAGAAACAAGTAATGTATATTTCCCGATGATGTTTCCTTATTTTTTGTGTGAGCTATACAAAGTATATTGAGTTAGCATAGCTCTGGTGTGTAATTTTTCAACTTTCCACTTCTAATTTAGCAATAGGCTCTTGTTAAGAACAGAATATTTTAAAGAAATGTAACTCTTTTCATTGTACTGAATGAAATTTCTAAGCATAACATAACACAGAAAACATCTTCCTTCTGTACCTCTATTTTTTAAACCATCTGAACAGTGAACAAGACTAACAGTCAGGACTCTTCTTGTTGTTCATTCCTGTATATAAGAAAAGACAGAAAGGGATTTCTTATACCCCATCTGTACATTCTAACCAGCAATACTGGGCATGTTTTTCAGTCTGAAATGGTCTCAGTCTCATCATAATATGAAATGGAAATAGTTATTAAAATATTTGTTCTTTCCATAAAATGATAATAAATGTTTATTCAGCCAGCTATATTTTGGATTTTCAAGTCAAGTCAAAAGAGTAAGCTAGTTAAGAAAATTTTGTAGATCTCCTTAGATGTTCTTTTTCTGAGAACGGTATCATTTGGTGCCATCGCATTTATTAGAAGTGTAAGTACTTGCTCTTCATGAGTACTAACAAAAAGGTATGGAAAAGGTGAATGGCATCAGAAGAAAGCAAATCACACCAAATTAGGTTAAATCTTAAACACTAGGCTTTTCAGATGTCCATCTTATGAGACTCATATTTAGGATATTGTACACAGACAATGGCTGTCTGGAGGAAGAGATACAAATGCAAACCGTGCTTCCCTAGTCTGCTCTGTCACAGCCAAGTGGGCTGAGGAATAACATCTAATGCATTGTCTCTGAGGAAAAGCATGGATATATCAGATACACTTAATTCAGAAAAAGCTGGAACATCCTTAAAGAGCAGTGGAACTGTGGCAGATAAACTAATTCCTAAAACAATTTCTGCTTAAGTGATGTTCTCTACTTTTTGCAGTAAATACTAATAAGAAAAAAAATGACTCAAATTCATTTCAGAAATTCAGGGTTGGTTTACAATAAACTTATTGCTTATATACATAGAGACTCACAGTTCAATAATTTGACTTGGTTAAACTTCATGTGGGTGGAGTTCAAATTTACACATGAAAAGATTGAGGAAATAAATTATCTTTTGCATCATTTGACAAATAGTTCTTTTAGCTCATGTTAATTAGAAAGCTAGAGGTGTGTTTTTTTCAGAAGGAATGATAGATTTTTTCACTTTTCTTGCATCACACAGTGGTGCAAAAATCATGCCTTTTAATGATATGTTCATGTAATCTTTAATACAGCAGTAACCATATTGAATACTTTATGCTGGAAGACTTAAATTGCAGAGTAATGATTTACAAAGAAGGAAAAATCAAGACATGTCTAACCTGCTTTCACAGATTCTTTCTTAAATACGTGTCCTTGTGCTTCATGATACTGTATAGTGCTTGAAAATCATCATGGTACTTTTTATTATAGCCCCGATTCTTTTGCTCATAAAGTTTGTACTTGGAGAGAATGACATGTGTTGGTATACTCCAACATTAAGTTCTGAATGAATTTTAACTTGTAGCAGACCTGAGTGAATATTCCACATATCTATAAGGGAATTCAAGCTCTTTATTCCCATTTAATATAATAGCACTTGAGGGTATCCAACACCTTTCAGTATCAGAAGCTGTATTTTATTAAAAATTTGAAATGCTGAAACAGTTGTTAATAACAAAATATCACCTAGAGTATAGCTAGCCTTGAGAAAATTTAATTGCCTGTACCAAAAGCAACAATGTGGCAAGAATTTAAACTCTCCTTTGAAGTGTTTATTTTCTTAGTAATAATGTGTATTAAGGTACAGTGTACATAGTATTATTTCCTCAAGATCTGAGTGACCGATTCAGACAGAACTTATGAATCATTGAAGTTAGAGGTAGCATGCCCTAAAGAGACTCCTTGAGAAAAAGGACATACAAGCAAACTGGAAACATACTATTTACCATTTAGGCTGTGGAAACATTTTAATTCACATATTTGAAGTGAATTCAGGGAATAAGAGCGGATGCTTCTTTTTTGCAGTCTAAACTGTACCATAGCAGATGATTCAGTAGCTTGAATTGCAGATCTTTCATTTCCATCTGAGCTTTTATGTATAAAAGCTTGGAAGCCTTTCAACTTTTCAAACCAATTAAAATTGCCCTGCTAAATTGAATTTGAATATTGCTTGTTTTACATTCAGTTACTTCCTTCCGATTCCTTTTTCTTTTTTGTTTTAGTTTGGAGTGGGTAATATTTCTGCAGTACTACTAAGATGAATGAAGAAGAAAGTAAATACATGCACAGATCAAGACCTTGCACAGAACTCTGAAATATTCATCATAAGGAAAAGGAAAAGGAAAGTAGGAGAACAGTGCAGGAAAAGAAAAAAAAAATCACCTTTTACTGTTTACAGGGATGGTAAGAATATCACAATTGCCCTTGAAAATATCAATGTTGGATGAATCAAATGACAAATTGTCAACAGCATGCCAGTAATTATGTCAAATAATTGTTTTTCTTTCATGCAAATAAAAATGGAAATCAACATACTTAACAGAGGATTGTATGCAGTTTAAGAGAGGGATAAATCACTTTGAAACAGCTCTGTGTGTTTACCCCTAAACTGCAAGTAATTAAACAATAAATGTTTGGATAGTTCTGTTGATTCAATCCTTAGGAAAAAATGACTTGCATACTAAAAAAAAAAAGCCTGTGATCTTGCTTGACACCCCATTCAATTTAATTTTTCCACTGCTTGGCAAAGAGAGATTCAGTTACTAGCTTTCAAATTATAACCATTTCGTGTTCTGGTATTCAGAAATAAAGAGCAACCTATTTGTCTTAACACTTTCAAGGACAGTGCTGTATTCCTCCATGATTATGTATATTCATGTCAATGGGCCTACTGAAATAAAGAAACATAATTGTATGCAGGTTTAAAGAAGTCCAAGAATATCATAAACTCCTGGTCTCAGCTTTCAATTAGTGCAATATTAGCTATGCAAATTGGAAGGAACAAAATAAGCATTTTAAAGAGGAGATGTTTGTGGTAAAAGAGAGATAATCTATCCTACGTACTATTTTTCCCCATTGTTGTATTTTAGGAGTGTTTTTATAGAAGTTATATCCTTTTAATAACCTGTTACATAGATTTATAGACAATTGACTAAATGTCCATCAGTATTCATTCTAAACTCATATGAAAACTACCATGAGCACATTATAGAAAAAGCAGCATTAGCTTAACAGTATATGTATATATTTATTTCACATATAATATGCACAAGAAATAGTGACATGGATGTTTAAGGTATTACAAATGTGTTAGTGCCTTCTCTCATAGGAGTATTTTCTTTCATTTTATAAAAGCAGCTATGACTGCAGCCTCATTTTGTAATGACTGTATAATTTTAAGCATTTTCCCCAAATAAATTAGCTTCTCAGTGTGTTTTCCACAACCTTTGTATTCCTGCCTTTACCATTACTATAAAATAGTTTGGCATAATCAGCTTGCTCTTATCTGTCTAGACTTAAATTTTCTTTTCCTCCTGTGATTTCATTGAGTCTGCTACAGCTAGTGCTAGTGACTGATTCTCTTTGAGACCTTGAAGCTATGAATATGTGAAGAACAAGGACAAGAAAAAGATTTTTGTATTTCCTTATCTAGTACCCAAACAGATTATGGGCTACCTGAACTTGGCTTACATATTCAGAAATTATTGCAATTTGAAATTAATAATTATCTTATGAGATTATTTGGTATCTCCAGCCTTGTTTGAACTGGACATAAACATTGTACCTCTTTTCTGCTTTCCAGATGGAAAGATTTTCTGCTTTCCAAATGGAAATAACTTTTGATGATGGTTCTTTTCAAAACTTGATCCAAAAAAATCAATGAGTTCTGCTGCTCCCAATTGACATGAGTAGAAACTGGTCTCCAGACAAAGGCAAAGTGGCAATGATTCCCATGTCCAACACCACAAAATATTTGGGAAACAAAGGCAGTAAAGCAAGGAGAGGTCCAGCAGTTTCCCCCTAGCTTGAAAACAGTGAAATACATGGACAAACAACAGCGAGGATGTGAGGGGTTTAGATTAAGCAACTTGGTCACACCCACACTGTGTTAGTCTCTGCCCCCTTCTCTGTCACCAGGACACCATCAAATTGTTTATCAACTCAGATGTTACTTAGAACTTTACATCAATGTTGTGGAAAGGATTCACACTGTTTTCTTTCAAACAGCAAGGTGTCTATTGCCAGTCCTACTATAGGCACCTTAAGTACCTGGTATCCCTCATTAATGAACAGTCAACAAGTCTGAGGCGCTTCAGTGAAGGTAGCCCAATCAGACATTTCTGAACTGATTCAGGACTTTAGGAGTCTGAGAGCATTGTTCCAAGCAAAATTAGTAAAATGTCTCAACAAATTGAACATTAAAAGAAATTCCTTCTGCACCGTTTGCTTCTTATTGAACCAAGCCTTCAGATCTCAGTGGCTGTCTTTCACAGTTTTTCAGAAAAATCTCAGAACTTCTTTAAACCTAGGACTTAGTTTTAATCCTCCTACTTTCTCATAATATCAGCCTTTGGCTTCATTGTAGCTTAATTACAAACTTTTCTAGTGATCCAGTCTTGTAGGTCTATCATTTTCCTTGAGTTATTCAGAGATATCTGGTAGTGGAAGCAAAAAAGTACAGGTCCAAGAAAAAAAGCACTTTTTACAGTAGATAACTCAGGAATTTTCCACTAAGGGAACAAAAATATTCTTGTTGAATAATATGTTGTCTCATTCTTCTTAGATTTCTTTACACTTAAAACTATTTTCTTTTCCAAAGTCCTTCCTTTTGCTTGGCTAAAAAATTAGATTGATATCTACATAATGTTAAGATGCCCCGCTTAATGCAACCATTTAATAATCTCTACCAAAATTCATACAAAATTCTCATAGCTGTCCCATCTATTGCTCTGTTAAACATTGAATAGTTAAACTTGTTCTAGGGATTTCTTTATAGACAAAAAAAGTATTTAAATAATAAAAAACTTTTTTTCCTCTTATGGCACTGAAATTTCAAAGCTTTTCCTTTACACAATCTGTCTCATTCAAAAATCCATCCTAGAGAGGCTGAAATATTCCTATAGAGTGAGCTGATATACCTCTTATTGTGTGTTCCAAGTGAAAATATTCAGGATAGTATCTTTAAAATACTGTCACTTATATCACTTGAACAATAAACTATTGTTTTTGTTTAGAGCTTGTCAACAAGCACTCTATTTTGTAGGTATTACTCAAAGAAAGTATTTATTGCCATAGTCCTGCCTTTGACTCATGGCACTGTAGATATTGTCTTTGGTCCTTCCAAATCACTGTGTGGAACAAGTGAATTGTCTGAGGTTCTGTTCCAAGAAAATATTTTAAATAAAAGCATTCTTTTCTGCTCACATATCCAATCAATTTTTAACTCAGTGTTAGCCTGCAAATTCTATTTTACTTGTTGGTTGTTTGTATGAACAAAAATTAAGTTTCATCTGCATCACAAGTGAAGTAATTCCATCTATGTCAGTATACCAACATGCTTTGAAATGTACACTGGGAAACCAAGGTTGGAATGTGTCTCATTTTCTTTGCTTCATTTTTCAGATGTGGTACCAAAGGATACCATTCAACTGTGCATTTTCTCTGATGTAAAATCCATTTTAAGAACAGCTGGACACTCATTCCTCCATCCATGTAACAAGCTCATGTCTTCTCTGCTATGTCAAGCGTTAGCGAAACTCTACAGTAAGCTAAATACCTGAAATAATTCAGGTAAAAGCTCAACATTAAAATAAACATTAAATCTTTTGCAGCCTATAGTCTTATAATGGTAATATAAAAAATTTCCATTTGTATAACCGAGGGAAGTGGTAAGAGTAGGAAACTAGGAAGCAAACAAATTTTTTATTTTTTTTTTTTAGTAAGGGACAACTATTCACCAAATCTTTTGGATTCTGACTTGATTCTCATTTTCTCCTTATAAACAAAATGACTAGTTAACTCCCTGTTTTCCATAGTACTACTTTTTAAATTAATTGTTCCTTCACTGAAATCAAAACCAAGTTAATTCTCTACTAAATCTTATTAAGCAATATTATGAAGATTTAATTAATGTCGTTATGTTTTTCAAAAAACACGACCAAACAGGTATGGATCAGATATGTGGATGAGACCACACCCCCCCCCCCCCCCAAACCCTGAAAGCTGTGTAGGGTCTTAGACCTACATTACAAAGCCTTTTCAGGAAAAAAATTAATTATTCAGAATGATATTATGTAAATTCATATTTGTATTTCTTAGAAAGAGTCACACTCCTAATAGTGGAAAATTAATAGCAAAGAGCTTTCCACTAGTTTATTCTCTTGAGTTATTCTGCTTGGAAACTGGGTGCTTCTTTTATAATCAAAAATAAATTAGCATTACATATCTCAAGGAAGGAAGGATTAGCTTTGAGAGAATGTGGTGTGGTTGCATCTGGTTTGTATTACAAAAATACTGAACTATTAGAGAATGTGTACATCTTTTTATTACTGATGTAGCTATCTTATAAATGTCCTTGCTCTTCTGTGCCACAACAGATTATAATTATTTTCCTCTTTAAAAGCTGAATGTACATCACATGTGAATCTGTTTCTTCTACATATTATTTCTGCAATGTATTTTCAAGGCAAAGATAAATAGTTAAATGGTTGCTGTGGTGTTGATGGACATGGTTTCGAGGCTGAAAGAAAATTGTAGCAGGGTACCTTTCAATTCTAGCAAATCTCAATACTCAGTTGATTTGCAACTGAATAAAGATTCATTTTCACGCTCATGAAACTTCCATATTTAAAAAACAATCTTGCTATGTGTGATGGTGATAAACAAAGTATGAAAGAACAATGCAGAAGGCTTACATGGGATACAGAATGTCTTTTTCAGGTCCCTCCTCAGAGAGACTGAGAGGAAAGACTTATGCCTGGGTCTTCTGTCATTAGCTGGGTGTGAAAAATGGTTTGTTCTTTGTGCATAAGAAATCTTTCCTATGCTTCTAACAAACGTATTCCATTTTTTTTTTTAAATGATGAATCTTCACAGTATTATGTAATTTGCATGAACAGGAATTTTTCTGAAAGGAACAGAAGGAGAAAATTCCTATACAGTTTAGACAGCTGGTGTAAATGGCATCATTTCCACTTAGCACTCTTTGATATAGTCATACCTGGATACATTTAGGTGTTAATTACGCAGTGAAGAGATGTTTTAATCACAGCATTGATACAGCAATGGATATTCCATACGTTAAAACAAAAATTAATAATTTCATGCATGAATAATCAAACTTCATGTCCTAATGTAGTGCAGAAAAGAGTCACAAAGCTCTAATGCATTCAGGTTCATAGGAGAGACAAGGAGGTAGAACAATGATAAATTATTGTTGTTTCTGTTCCATTTATTTAAGAGAGCTGGCTAAAACACTGTCAACTAAATGGGTCATCTAACTTTTCACTGTAGAATGATTTTTCCTGAGGTTTCCCATCAGTGCTTATTGTACCTCATCTTTTCACAGCCCTGCAGCTGTGGGATTGTTAATGGTATTTTTTAGCTATCTCAGGAAGGTGTTTTCACATGGTGCAAGCTCTGCCAGCTCACCTGCATAAGTATATGTCATTTTCCTGATCCTGTGGCCTTCAATTCAGAGTACTTCTCAGATTCAACACAGGCTCCCACTTAGCTGTGCATCACACTGTTAGCTCACACTGTTTGCCACTAAGCCTTTTTGCTCCCCTGCTCTTTTCCTAGCATCTTTAACTAAAATAAAATTACTACAGTATTTCATTTTTGGTGTTATTTTTGCAGTAAATGGTAGCACATTAGTGTGCAAATGTGAAAAATGTAATGGCAAAAAAATCTTTCATCATCAAATATGTTGACTGACTTTGTAAAACAATATATATTTATCATATTGTAAATCATGAACCATATGATGAAATGTTAAGATCCTTAAATGAAAATGAACTAGGATGATATGAATCATAATCAGGTCCTCCTTTGTCACATCCTTGCATAGCTAATAAAGAGACAAACCTGTTAGATATAAATATAAAAGCATTTCTCTGGAACAGGTTTCTCAGGCTCTGTCCAATCTTGAGCACTGCCAGAGGTAGGGCATCCACAGCTTCTCTGGGCAACCTGTTCCACCACTCTCACAACAAAGAACTTCCTCCCAACAGCTAATCTAAACCAAATCTAAACCTTCTTTTGGCTTTAACCTCTTGTCCTATCACTACATGCTCTTCTAAAAGATCTCTCTCCATCTTTCTTGTAGGCTTCCTCCACATACTGCATGTGAAGGCTGCAATTAGGTGACCCCAAAGCCTTCTTTTGTTGCAGGCTGAACAAACCCAGTTCTCTCAGGTTTCCCTCATAGAAGGGGTGTTTCATCCCTCTAATCATGTTGCTGGTCCTCGTCTGGGTGCAGTACTTCAGGTGGAGTCTCACCACAGTGGAATAAAGTCAGCATGATCTCTCTCAGCCTGCTGGCCATGTTGCTTTTGATGCAGCCCAGAGCATGGCTGGCTTTCTGGGCTTCAAACACACATTGCACAGAAGCTTCTTTTGTCTGTGTGCTTAAAGGAAAAACTGTTTGAAAATGGGTTAAGTAGTTTTGGGACCAGCAATGGCTTTCTACAACTGCCAGCCTGTCTATTGACTAAAGTTTCTTTAGGCAGGAAGTAAATCTACCTCTCTCCAAAGGCAATGCCTTTCACCACCAGTCTCCAATCCTAGAGCTGGGCCTGCAGTGCTTTTAAAATATAGCTATTAAGTAATTATAGCTTTTCAACTAAGAAAATAAAATTGCAGTTTTCATGTCATGAAATAGTGAACATGGGGATAAAGAAGAGTTCTATCTTTATCATTCTCACCATGCTTTGATGTGATCTCACCATCCTCTCTGAGGTGGATTGAAGTAGGCAAGCCTCAGCCATTTTGACACAGCCAGGAGAAGAAAAGGTACTTTATTAACAAAGGATGGAAGTATCCATTCCCCTCCTTTTTCTGCTTCTGACTCAAAAACACTCTCAGGCCTTACCACAATCAGAAAACTGACTTAGTCTCTTGTTGCTGTGACCAGTAGCTGACCCCTGAGTCTCCAAGTTTCTGTCATCTGGACATGCCAACCACTGAAGTGCAAAGCCCTTCTGCTGTTGCTACAAACTCAGGTGTGCACACACAGAACAAGAAGCACATACAAGGGCACACAGTCTCACACTTTATAGATCACTACAGTCATCCAGTCTGGACCTAAATCCTCTTGTCTCCTCCCACACTGGGACTCACATTTTCTAAAGAGTCATGTGAGGAGCAAGACCAGACCTGTATGCTTACTCGTAGATGACCTCTATCTCCGTGGCCTTCCCATTAGCTGACCTCCTGCCCTCTCCAGTAGCCAACTTGCCAATCTTTTTGCCTCTTCAGGCTAAGCCCAGACTCATGATCATTCCACTATGTGGTTCCCAAACCTTCTATCCTACCTCCCAGCTAGTCCAGCTTCATTTTCATCAGCAGTCACATGCTGCTGCAAACAACCCAGTTCATCATGCAGCTTCATTGGCCTCTGCAGTTGCTGGTACCAGAAACAGACCAACGGATGGACAGACAGACAGACCTGGTCTGATTCCTGGCATGCAGCACGAGACCTATGCACACACATGCACCTGAAGAATCCTCTCAAGAGGAAAAGAGTTGGAAATTAGCTCAACAAGGAGAGGACAAATTGTGCTTCATGGGTGCAGGGAATGACCTAACTAATTTGATTACCTGACTGGAGGTAGCTAAATTGAACTTCAGCAAAGGGGACATATGTGTTTCATATAAAAGCTCAAGCCAATTAAAAAATTTGGAATAGATGAAGAATAAAGACTCTCTGCTTTGCCTAGCACAAGTTACCCATGTCTGTCACTAAAAAATTACTATGCTGTTCATCTACATTCTGTTCTTTTCCCTGTAAAAAAAAAAAAAAAGAAGATTATAACATTTTGACCTTAATAAATCTATATTGAGCTCTGTATCCTGTCTAATCAATACTGGAACGTTACTGAAATACTTCAAACCAATCTAACATTTTTGCTTTTTCCTGACACGGACATGCTAATATGACTCTATGTAACTGAAGAAAAAAAAAATGTAAAACATTACAGTCAAACTTCCAAGAAATCTGAGGGGTTGTGGGGGGGTGTTGTTGGTGCAAGGGTGTTTTCTTGTTGTTTTCGTGTGCCTTTTGAAACAGGATGAACTGTTAGTATTCTCTGGAAATCACCTTGAAACTACCTGGTTTTCTATATTCCCTAAAATTATATTTTCCTTCCAGAATCCATCATAGAGAAGATTACTTAATATCTTGTACTACTCAGTAAGGAAGGATCTTCAAGCAAATCATCCTCTTTCTTTGTCTTCCTTGACAGTATATTATCAGCAGTTTCAGTGCTTCTAGCATGACTTGATGAAAGTAACTATTTTTAGGGAATAGAAAGATTTTGTTCAGGAAAGGAAATGTAATTATCTCATTAATCAGTTCATCGCAAAATATTTGGACCTGACACTCAGCAGTGAAAGCTGGAGCATATGAACAATGGAAATAGCAATGATATTGTTGGTGATGGTGATAATAATAATAGTAATAAGAAATAATATTTAAACATGTTTTAATGATCCAATGAGTAATTAATCTGATAAATTTAGAAACTCTTTGTGCTCCTGAAATATCTACAAGCAAATAAGATTTCTCTGGAAAAGATATTTTCATTGGTATATCTTTCAGCACCTAGAGAGGTTTGAGTTGTGTAATGGGAACAAGTAGTCCTCAGGAGACAAGCCTTATGATGTTTCTCACCTAGTGGAAACATATTAGTGATTAAGACACAGCAACAAGAACAGGATTAAGTATTCTTTGCTTAGAAGAGCAATTTTTCCATTTACACATGTAAATGCAAAATTTTCAAATTCATCTTCCACAAAGATACATTGTACAAATATCCATAAGAAGTTGATAAAAAAAAAAGTACCTACTTTCTATTAAATAAAAGGATGGCATGTATTTTATTTACATTTAATATTCTCTTAGCATTTTCATTTTAACTTCTACTTTCATTATTTAGCCTACACAGTAGGATATTTCATGACAAGGAATAGTAATGAGCCTCATTTCCATAGGTTAGGAAGAATGACAAAACAAACTGTAGGCAGACTGTGTTGTATGGCCATTGAGGCTTTTAGGGATGCCAGGAAGTCTCTAGTGCATCTCTACACTGAGCAGAACCAGCTGTGAGATCAGACCACACTGTTCAGGTCTCTGTTGAGCTGGGTCCTGAAAACCTGCAAGGATGGAGCCTGCGCAGCTTCCATGAGCATCCTGAAGAATGCAGTCTTGCAACCTATCCCTAGTGCATATCTCAAACTGCTATAAAATCAGGAATTTTTTCGCTGAATACCTTATACCATACTGTCTTCATCACTGAGAAGCATTTATCTTTATTTCAAGGGTGTGATTTTTGTTTCTTTGTTAATATTTCTTCTTGAACGTAACCACTTCACATTAGCCACATGGAGCATATGCAATATTTTCTACATTCCTGTCACCAAACCTTCTTGGTTCATCTGAGTTTAGGGAGAGGAAAGTGTGCAATAGCTATATTAGTATGCAATCACCTTTGAGTTATTATATATCCTGAACTGCTCATTCCTAAATAACACAATCTATTAGCTTTTATGTATCTCAAGTTCATTGTTTCACTGTTGTATACTCCATTCTTAAAGAGACCACCTATATATTGTCATTAAAACATGCTGGGCTGAAAAAGCTATGGATTTTCCCATACTCTGGAAGATCACACAGCGTAGATTTTGCCACTGCTTTGTCAGAGCTTTCTGGCGAACACATTTCTGCTAAACATTTTTGGCAAACTGTTTTATCTAAAAAGAAAGAAAATAGTTTTGGGGTATCTTTTTATTTTATTTTACCAGCCAGCAATGTTCTCAGTCACAGATGCTCATTGTACAACAACGACTGGTCATGGTAGGACTGAACTGTATGGGTTGTACTCTGTGAGTGACGATTTCAAAAACAAATGGCCTTGTTAGGTGAATTGCTATAGTTTATCCCAGCATTTTTGGGTGCTCATTTAACCAGCAACATTCAAATTGTTCTCTCTCCATAAAGTGTGAGGTGTAATCTTTCTGACTTTCCTCTCTTGTTAGTGTTGATGCTGGAGACCATAGTAAACCTGTACACCAGACGCGTAAAGATCTTCCTTGTTCCATTTAATTTTCAAGGGCTAAAAATACTCTAAGTATTTAGAAGTACTCAGACATTTTTATCTAAGTCCTGCCTAGTGTTACTCTCTGCTGCATGTAGATTTTTAGCTTAACGTTAAGTTCAAAATGAAAAATATCTGTTGAGCTGTGTGAACTGTGACTGCAAAGGACATAGCTCTGTAGAGCAGTAATAAAAGTAACATTACCTGGCACTATATTTGAAGTTATTGTATTCCTCACTATTTATCCATAATAGGAGGGCCAAGGTCTGATTTTCAAGTCCCTGACTGCTGAAAGCTTGTGTTTCTTAGTATAGTCACTGGAACGTTTTTTTTTCCAGATGGACACAAAGTGTATGCATATTCACACAAATATAAGAAATGTTAAGGCCCAGGCCTATTCCATCCAACCTTAGTCATTTAACTGAGTGTGTAAATTAGAAATCTAATATTTGGAAATGGAAAAGAGCTTATCTTAAACTAATCTACCTCTTTTCAATGCCTATGGTGAGAGGTCCCAGTCTCAAGCACAGGCACTTGAAGATGATGTCTCCATTTAAAAACTTGAACTCAAAGATCAAAGCTTGACAATATTTGCTCTAATCAATGGGGAAAAAAATACAAATTGGAATCAGAATTTAATTAAAATTAGATAATTACACTTAATTGGTTACTGGAAAAAAGTCGTTTTCCAGTTCAAAAAACCAAAATGCCAGACAACAGAAGTCAGAGTTGTATCTGCTTGCCTAAGTTCACTCCGAAGGCCAAAGAAAGGAACTGAAAAGCTTCTATTTCAAGAATTTTTGGAAGAGGATTTGGCCAGGTGTTGTCAAACTTTTTTCTTTATTCTCCAGCTTGGGGTAAAATATTAAACTCTACTCTACTAAAAAAGAAAAATTGTGATAAAATAAATATGTCTTTTTTTACCTCCTCATTCTTTTCAATCCTCTTGTGGTCCATAGATGTATATTTCTAATATACTTTTCTTGTTGATGGACCACATCTCCTGTCTAACTTGAGAAATAATATTTTGACAGGCCAATATTTAAAAATAATTAAGAAATTATAATATTATGGCTATAGTTTTCAAACTTTTTTTTAAATAGGTAAGTAATCAGAAATGATAAATTTTAAGGTGGCCAAAGTGCTGCAAATTAAAATTAAAGAAAACAGCAACACTTTGTCCATTTTTAATTCATTTTTAAATACCAGAAAAGTTATCTTCTTGCAATCTATATGCCAGGAGTTATTCCTGAGTGTTTAGCAAAGCTGAAAAACAAGCTAGTTCTTCAATATGATCCTGTGTATTAAAGGGAGATCTGAAATACGACCTACTGTAGTATCGTATCTTTCTATAAATTACATGGTATGCCACGTTCTTGGTCTCTTTATGCAGAGTTCAATAACAACCTTTTAGCTAGTTAAGGTTTGTTTGGGTCTTTGTTTTTTTTCCAGTCGGTCTTGTTTCCCTAATTCACCATCAATTTACCAAAAATCTCAGTGGAAACAGTGGTGCTGACTAGGGATTCTGATGGGATACAAGGAATTAAATTCTGCAAGACAGCTGTGTCTTATTTACAATGTTTATATTCCCAACCTTTGCATATTACAAGGTTTAATTGAAGTTATACACTCACATCTTGACAGAAAAGCTGTCTCAAGATCATCAAAATGCTTGAGGTAATCAGAAGGAGATTTGCTATCAATTGTGGATCTATTCATCTGTTCTATTGGTTTAATTCTTTCACATGCTAAAACTTTATTATTCTTATGCCAATTTAGAAAGGATTTTGTGATGAGTACACAGATAATGTGGCAGTTCAGCATGAGCCAGGCATTTAGCAACTCACATCATAAAATATGACAGAATTACCGATTTCAATGACATTTTATAAGTTTAGAAGCAAGCAATTTTTTATTAACAATTAATTTAGGTAACTTTAATCGCATTTGTTATTTTGAAATACCTTGTATTTGATATTTATGGTGGAACCACAATTTTTTTGTCATTTAGTGTACACACTACTAAGGCAGTCTGCCCTTTCGCCAGTTTTGGATATTTCTGATGAAAACTCTTACCTGGAATGGTAACATTCAGATTTACTTGCTTTCATGTGTATGACTGGATACTGGGATACAAAATCTTTGTATTATTTTTTATCTTTACAAATCATACTAAACTTATCAAGTTCAAGTGTATCACTGCTTCACAGCTTGAGGTATAATTCCGCCCATTAAGAAAAGATAAAGTCTAGTCACCTTGGAACATTATTATTACCATCTCTTTTGCTGTTTTCAGAAAGAGAATTAGTGGACCAGTGGTTTTCATTATAAGGGTTTGAAGCATTTCTTCAGATCCATTCCTACATCTGAGAGCCTAAGACTTTTATCAGAATTGTGCTACTTCTACTCATTTGCTCTTTATGTGTTTCCTTCCTTTTTGTCATGAGTGTAGCATAGTGGTGGGAGAAAAGAAACAAATGAAATTTTCTGCTACACCAAAAAAAAGTTATTTCCTTATCTTGAGAAAAAAAAAAATATGTGCTTTGTTTAACCATTCATAATCTGGTTTCTTTCTTTGAAAAGGAGGGAGGAAGCCGGGCTGGGCAGGTGTGAGAGAATGGACTGTACTGTCCATGTAGCCAACAATATCTTATTTTTTTTCTTGTGATGAAAATAGTTTGTCACTTAGCTCATTCTCTAGGACAATAATATAATCTACATTTCTTATGGTTTATGAGAAATTTCTCATACAAAAGAAGGAAACTAAATATTTGAGTGGAAAGTATATTTATTATTTTTCCATTTATCTAGAAAAACAGGTCAATTTATTGATAAACAGAAAAATCCTTTGTTAATCAGAAAAAAAATTATGTTGACATTCAACAGTAGAAGAAAACATGGTTTTGGTCTTCTTTTTTGAACACAAAACACAAAGGCTACTCTCTTTGCTCAGTTCTCTCCTTAGGATCCTTTTCTTCCTTAAAACCTTACAGAAAATTGCTACCTAATGCTTTTATTTCTAATGGAAGACAATGTAATGCTCTTCCTGAATCATGAGTTGCACTAATCCTGCTGAATAACCATGTACTTTCATTGAAGTTGGTTTTGTCTGTCATTTTATGTTCTAATATCTTGTTACTCTCCTACTTGGACTGAATACAGTCTCTTTAGAAGCTGCCCAAAAAGAAGTCTTATTTTGCATCTATAGAGTAGCATCATCTTCCCCAGTATGCTTAAATTATCTCCTGATTTTTAGCTTAATTATAAAAAAAGTTACTGGTTTTGTGTGATCTTTTCCCTTGTGGAGACTGGAAAGGAGGTAAAAGACTTATATGTGTTTGGACTTTTTTTCCCCCTCCCCCTCTATGTGTAAACAAGATTTAGATATATAAAGTATATATTAAGCCCTCTGCATGAAACATTAGCGTTGTGGGACTTCTTCATTAAAATAACAAAAAAGGCCACAAAATATTTTTCCATTATGTGACTGTCTCATCTATGAAGAAGAAGGCAGGATTTTTGTCAGAAGTTTTTTTCCCCTTGAAGCTCTGTAATTTCTCCAAGTACTACCCAGTACAGTAAGAACTTATTGCTATAATAATATGAAAAACATTGAAGGCATAACTTTTCCTTCAGGCATGTGTGATCACATGTACACCAAGTACCAATGTATGAAATACAGTAACTTTGATGCAGCCGGGATGATCAATTTCTTTTCTTTTCCATTTCAACTTTTAATATTGATGATCTACTGATGGTTCATCCTGTCTCTATTCTTAATATTACCTCCTGCTCACAGTACTGTAACTACTTTAGGAAATTGGTTCATTTTTCCATTTCTCCTTTTATATACTACGGTTGCTTTTATTGCTGATGAACATTCTGGACCTCCAAACGGATCTATTCGATTACTTTTCCAGGGAAGGAATTGAGGCTGACTCACCAGTAGTTTCCCAGGTCCTCCTTCCTGTCCTTTGAGTATGACAGTAACATTGGTCTTTCTCCTGTAACTGGACACCTCTTCTGTTCTCCATGTTTTTTCAAAGATAACGGATAGTGACTTAGCAACATCTTCCAGCTCCCTCATCACCCATGGGTACATCCCATCAGGGCCCCTGGATTTATGGGTGTTGTCTGCCTAGCTGATCTCTGATCCAATGCTCTCTGACCAAGGGGAAATCTCTCTTTCTCCAGTCTTCCTCTCTTAAATACAACATTTAGGATTCCCGAGGGCTTTTCTCAACAGTAAAGTCAAAGGCATAGCAGACATTCAGTATTTCCATCTTCTCTGTGTCTTCCACAAACACTTTTGTTCAGCAGCAGCCTCACATTTTCACCAATCTTCCTTATGCTGCTAATTTTCTTATAGAAGCCCATCTTGTTGTTTTTGCTGGATTCAATTCCAAGTCACCTCTTGCATTCCTGAAAATGTTCCTATAGTTCTCCCATATGACTTGTCTCTTTTTCCATATCCCATAAAATATCTTTATGCTCTTTGATATTTGATAAAAGCTCCCTGCCCATCCATACAGGTTTCCTGTCCCCTTTACTTGATTTTTTGCTCCCTTCTTATAATTTGTTATTTGTCCACTGAAAGAAATTTCTGTGTGCAATTTAATTTTCAGTCTACTTTTCTCCAGCAGAAATACTTTTTGAGGATTTATATAACTGCCTTGTGATTTTTTTATTTATCTCACAACTGATCAAGCTTAATTATCTATGTTATACTTGTAGCGACAAACCTGATATTTAAAGTGTTTTCCATCATCCAACATCTATAACTATATAGTATTTGAAGTTGCCATCCTCTCAAAGTCTCATATCTGACAGAATTTTTTAAATTTTTTTGTGCTCACTTAGATTGGTCAAAAATTATTGCACATTTGAGCAATCCTCAAAAGCCTAAAAGTAAGCCTTCTGTGGTTTTCTTGTGCATTGTTTTTGGCCCTGATTGTCAGCCAAACACCCAACCAGTTGCTCACTCCTACCTACTACAAGAAGGGGTAAAAACCAAAATGATCAGCAGTGGAAAAAACTCAAGGATCAAAATAATAACAGGAAGTTCACTCACTAGTTACTGTCACAGGCCAAACAGACTCAACTTTATGAATTTACTTCTAATTAAATAAAAAAATTAAATATTGATTAAAATATTCAGAAACTAAGCCAAACATTTAAGCAAATATGGAAAGCACCTCTCCTCCCCATTTCTAATCTCTACATACCTTTTTACTACTGCAGGTCACACTCAGTCTCTTCAGTGAAGCACAGGAAGCTGGTGACATTTCACTTCCTATCACTTCTGTTTCTTGTACTTTTGTCCCAATTCACTTTTCTCCATACTCATTTCTGCTGCTGCACACATCACACTCCCCTCAGGAATACACCCATTCTAGCATGTCCTACACAGCCCATGGGCCCCCCAGGGGTCTTACCAGCTTTGCTATGAAGCATCTCCTACTCACCTGACCCTAATATTACCCACACATCATGCTCTTTCTCAAATATATTTCCCAGAGTCATCACACACTTGGCTGCAGGGCTCAGCTGTGCCCTGTGATGAGTCCATCAGAGCCAGCCAGAGCTCCTGTACTTAGCACAGGGCAGCCCCTGGCTTTGTCTCACAGACACCGTCCCTCCAGCCCCACCACTGTCAAAACTTGAGGGTAATCCTGTTAAGGGCAATATCCCATTCAGAAACATACAAACCTGATAAAAAACATGCATTCAAATCTTTCTAACTTTTCTTCAAGACAGAGTTACTAACTAAAGAACAGCAGGGCTCTGGCTTTTCTTACTGTTTTTGGTGGGGGTAGTAGTTTTGAGGTTGGTTTGGATTTCTTTTTTGCTTTGAAATGGTTAATGCATATTAAAAGCCATGCTAATTTAGGAAGCAAACAAAAAAGGAAAACAGCAGCTAGGGGATTGGAAACAGATACTAAACAAAGGAATGATAATGAACAATGTTTTTGTTTGCAGTAAACAAAATGTAACCACTCAGCTGTAGATATTTTTAATCAGTTATTTTGTGCTTTTTAAATAATGTGTGCCCTAAAATGCTGGAGATAACTTCTATTTCATTTACTCAAGAAAAATAACTAATTCTACCTCTACCAATTACACTTTAAGTTTCTGCATAATATTGTCTTTCTTTGCTGAACAGCAGTGCTTCTCTGTCCGTTCATAGACCATCTTACAAAGTAATCTTCCTCCCACTGGATGATCTCAAATAGAGTGCAAACAAGTGAAAAAACCATCTGTATTTCTTTTTCCATTTTTTTCTCCCCTTACTTCTTGCTATTTGTGTTACAATTAAGGACTATACAAAAAAATTTTGTATTCATCCTTGTCTAAAGTTCTGATACTGCTTTGCCTTCTTTCAGATATTGTGTTTTGATTTTATGGAGTCCCAGTAAAATAAAACCAGTAATTGTTTTCTTAGCTATAATCATGTTTTATTGAGAAATTAGGATCTGCTACCATGGGAATGGTATATGAATCCAAGTGTTGATTGATATTGAGCTTTCAATTCCCATCTATGTATTTTCAGGGTTATTTTTTGTTTGCAAAAGAAAGTTATGTTGCTTACACTGCAGCTGATGAAAATGGCTATGCAAATAAAGAAGTCTTTAAAACAAGTGTAAAGCAAATGCCCACTATCACTGTTTAATAACCTTTTACTTGTTTTTCTGATAAGTTGCATGTAGTTATACACAATATAATGCTCTTCAATTAAAAAAGTATTTTGATATGCTCACAGGTCACTGGATGTTCAAGTTCTTTATCAAAAATCAAAGATTACTTTTTAAATTGCTTTTGAAATGTTTACCCAGTGTGGTTCCAAAATTACTTATCTAAAAGAAAGTGGATACTAAGCTCCTCTCCTATGAGCTGGAAGATAAGCTTATTTTATCTTTGCTTATGAGGGATTTATGCAGTTAGTGTTTACTGAAGTTTATGAAAACATAATATCTCTTCATAAAAACATTATTTCCTCAATTCTGAATGCGGGAAACTGCCATGATGTGCAAAATGCAGTGTGAGTAGGAATTTTTTTTTACTGAATGATTTTTTGCAAAACCTAAACAAATGCCATGGGTTTTGTAAGGGCGACACATGACTGGGCCTTTCTGTCACTGTACCTGACAAAAAGATGTAGTTGAAGTTTTGTTCAGAAAATTGCAGAGGAATTGCAAGAGGACTGTAGGTATAAATGCACAGTAAAAACATACGCTGGTTCTAATCGAAGGCATACAGGTGCTCCACCTCCACCTTGGGGGTGACAATTGTGCTGATAACAAGAGGGGATGGAACTAATACCTGAAGGGCTGTTAATTTCACTGTTCAAACCCCAGATCCAGTTTAAGGTTTTTCTGAGAGGCAGTTACTGGCTTCAAGAGCAACAGATTGACATCTTGCTTTGCCTTCTGGCTTAAAACCTAAAGAAAACCAGAGTTTTCCAGGAGCAAGACAGGGTGTAACTTAAAAAGTATTTCCATTTTGCTGTGGTTTATAGGTAGTTTGAAAGCAAATTATGTTCTGTGAATAAAATCTAAGTGTATAAGGGTTTACGTAGATGAGGATGGCTACTGCATTCACTCCTGATTTGAGAAAGTCTAAAAAACTTTTCTTTAAAGTTTCTCTAAATTTTTTCTTCTAAAAGAGTGTATGTTATGTCATTTATAATGATACATGAAAAATAACAAAGAAAAACCAATCTATTACTGGTTAATTTCTTTCTAAGCTTGTAAAAACAGAGGTTGCCAATAATTTCATAAATTAATCCATACTTTGTTGTGAGTTTAGACACTGGGAGTCAGAGTGAATGGCAAAGACCATGATCCACAAGTGGATTTGGGTGCCTCTGTTGTTCTTTAAAAATCAAGGTACAAGAGTAGTTCTCACCATTCTTGAAATGGTCAGCTTTCTCTGGGGATCTAAAGTTGTACTGTTAAGTATTTGAACAGACAGAGCTTGATGAAGTTGACCGATTAAAGCTCCTCTCCCATCACCGTTCTTTAATCAGGGTCCTTTAGGTTATCTGGTGAATGTTTCCCAAGCCTGTTTACATGAACACATGCTTTAATATGTTTTCTTAAGCTGTGCCAAGGGAAATATAGGATTTTTACAGAAAGGATGATAAAGTATAGGAATGGTCTGCCTGGGAAGGTGATGTAATTACCATCCCTGGATATGTTTAAAAAAAATCTGGATGTGGCACTTGGTGCCATGGTTTAATTGAGGTGTTAGGGGTGAGTTAATCTTGAAGGTCTCTTCTAACCTAATGATTCGATGATCTTGAAGGTCTCTTCTAACCTAGTGATTCTGTGATTTTTTGGGGGGAAAAAACAAACAAAAAAACCCACTTCCTTATTCATTAAAGGAAAATAATTTATTACCTCGCATAAAAAAAAAAGAAAATAAAGAGTAATTAGTCACAGCTCTTTTCTGAATGATGTTCAAATAAATTGCACTGAAGGTAAGATTGTGAAAGAGACTCAAATCCCTAAACCTTGAATATGCCAAGACGGAGTTCTCGGTGGAAATACCTGCATGTAGCTACCTACTGCAGATATCAGAGGACGGCAGCTTTCAGCCAGGTTTTTCCCACAGAAGTGATGATTTCTCTTAGTGCTGAATTGCTGCATAGAAAGCAGTCAAGGAATTTTTTTTTAACTTTTTCACAGTGAGTTTATCCATTTGTATGCCTGAAGACAAAGAATATAGTCCAAAGTTTAGAATCTTAAATTGAGGTAGACATTTTCTTCCAGATTATCTTTAAATTCTCCCTGACAATAAAGTATTAGCCATAATCATTTCCAGTACTCATTGAGTTTAATCCCATTTTTCTGACTTCTGTAAATCTTATTTTTAGCATTTGACCTTTCTAAAAGTATCATTAAGACTGCATGGATTCGTGACCTTGAAAATGCAGATTTCATTAGTCTGGTAAAGTTGAATCCAATGTTGTCTTTTTTGGATGGTAAATGGAAGACACCAGACTCAGAGATTCTCAAGATGACAATGGGAGAAATTAAACATAATGCCATGAATTCCAGCATTGATCCAATACCTCTTAAATTCAGTGGGATCATGGAAGAGACATGTAGTTATAGAAGAAGTGATTAGTTTTGAAGAAACATCTTGTCTACACTAGAGAGAGATTTTTGTAATCTCAGAAAACTGAGCCATATGAAAGGGTATTATTTCCTTTACAGGATGCACCAAGGACTGTGGATGTTCTACTTGAGGCTTCCAGCAAAACATGTCATTTACCTACAATGCTCTGCTAGCTACAAAAACCAAAATCAAATCTTTTGTGTTCTAGCAGCATTTTCAATGTAAGTTTTCCCATTAAAGGCAGAAAAAATTAATAACAGAAATAATAGAAAAAATGACATATCTTTTCATTTTCTGGAGTGCCTCCTTCCTAAAAAACTTTCTTCCTTATTGCACTAGAAATATAGTGGACTCACTTATAGAGGTTACTGAAACATCTCTTAATTTTAGACTTCAGTGATGAACACTATGAAAAAGTTGTTTTAAAAATTATCTCTCTATTTTTTATCTGAAAGCAGTGATACTTTTTTATTTCCAGGGATATAAGTAGTGTCATAAATAAAACAGCTGACTACTCCAAAGGAAATTTTTTTCCAAATAGAATGATGATTTTTTGTATATCTATATACATGGGAGCAATTAATGCTGGTAATAATTTGCAAGTCTGTTAAATCATTCCCACTTGGATGCTAGTGCAAATTACAAATCTACACATTGTATGTTTGAAAATGTTGCGAATTATCTGCATTTTCTCTTTCTACCCCTATTATATTCCCAATGCCAACAGAAAAAACTGAACTGTCCAATTTATATGAAGAATGAAAGAACTTCTAATTCATACAGTGCAGCAAGAAGTGTCATTCATCATTAATGTGATGAAGATAAATGCTGCTGGCCACAAAGAGGAGCCTTATGAAGATGACTGTGGCTTGTAGGAAAAAGGAATATTCATTTGTCTTGAGTGAACATGATAGTCTGAGAATTCAGGAAGAAATAGGACATTGGGTACATTCCTTTAAAGATATCTTTAAGTCCATTTTCACTGTTGCTGTTAGCATCCTTTAGGATCTATGAAAGCATTTGAAGAAAAGTCTGTAGATTGTGCCTTTTTTAAACTGTGCATTGGAGATTTTCCCTGCAGAACTTTAAAAGTCATAAAATTGTAAACAGTCGACCACTACTTTGAAACAGGAAAATAATTATAATTGGATGCATGGAGGTATATTTTGAAAATCATGTCATAAATTAAAGAGACTGTCCCTATATATAGATAATTTGTAAGTTTAGTCCATTATACATGACATTATCATTTCACAGGTTTTTGGGCATTTGTGTTGGCCAAATAAATGTACAGGGTTGCAAGATGCATCAGCAGTATCGGTCTGATATGGTCTGGTTTTCGGAAAAAAGGAAAAAAATAAACAGAAAAACATGTTACCACCAAACAGAAAAAAAATGTTAACTTTAATTCACATTAGGTAATGGTCTGTCAACATGAATTGGAATGCTCCAATTTCTGTGTGAGGGGTTATGGATAACGTTATTGTGATATAGATACAGAGCATTCAAGCAAACATAATGTTATTCTATTGACTAATGGCAGGAAATTGAGAATGCACTGGAATATGAAACTCTAGTGAGACAGACTTTACCTCTGCCATTCTTTAAAAATCAGTATTTTGATATGTACTTTTAATTTTCTTTAGTACTGAAAAAAATGTATGTGTTTTTAAAGCAGCTCTGACTTGTATGTTTGTGTGGGCTGAGCTGGACTGGGTTGGTTAAATGCAGTTGCTATCACTATTATTGAATTGCCATGCCAATCACTAAACAGTTAAATCATTCAGAAAGACATTTTTGAGGTATTTGTCTTTTAAAATTAAAATCATGGGTTTGGGCCTGGACAGTTAATTACTTTTTTTGTTTTTCTTATTTCCTTTGAATTATTATGAGACTTTCTCTGAGCACTGACAGAATTGAAGCTCTTTTTATTCTTTTACTATAATTATTTTGAAGCAAAAATTGACAAGTTGAGTCATGCATGCTCCTAAATAATATTCACACTCAATTGTAAAGTATGGGCAGTTGTTGAAAGAAAGGATATTGTTTCCAACTTTGTAATAAAATATATATATTTAGAATTAGCTAATTTCTGTTTATTGGAAACTTGATCTCCCTCAAGAGACAGGAAATAGGTATGGGCACATTTCTTTTCTCAAATCTATTATAGAATTCTAAAAGATTTTGGAGTCTCATTAAAAATAACCTTAAGTTGTTAGAGGCCTAGATTCACAGTATTAGAAAAATAGTTTACTTTTAAAAAACTCAGTATTGTTTCTTCACAAATAGTATTTTAATAAAAAAAATCTAATCTGGAATTAATTTTAATGGATTATGAGATGAAATAGCTTAGAAATATATGTTAAAATGCATTTAAGTCTTGTAAAGCATGCAATAAGATCAGAAATCTTCTAGATAATTTTTGAAAAACTTATAAGAAAAACTCCACAGCCTCAGTGGCTGTTATTGGCATTTGGCATCATTTTTGGCAAAGAATATTTCAAGGTAATATGTACTGGAAGGATATGGTAGGATTCTTAATTTGACAAAGGACCATATTAGCTTCCTCTGATGCAACAGCAACATTACAAGCTGCAGAAGTCAAAAAATATTTCATGCTCTATTTATTATCTCTTTTTTTTCCCTTTGAGTTCTTTATACTTCATATTTCTAATGTTTTTCTGAAAACTACTAAATATTGCCAGACCACAACACTGATAGGAAGTATTACTAAAGAAAATGTCTTGATGTGCAGCTGCTCATAGAAATAAATAAGGTTAGAGGGGTGAAAGTGGATTGTGAGGGCATAGCTAAAGTATGATGTGTTTTACATGTTTTCCTTGTGTCTTTTTGTCCCACTACATTGCTAATCTCAACACTAAATATTATTGAAGTAATTAGCCAATTAATTAGACTCTTAGTTCTGGTTGGACAACAAAGCTTTATTTCTGAATGCATGAAACTGTTTCATAAAAATTCACCTAAAATTTGCAACAATAAATCCTTTTATTTCAAATTGAGCATTCTGGGCATAAAAGATTCACCCTTAATAAAACCACAAAGCATACTGTTGGAAAATGATTTGAAAATAAGTTTTAATTGTGAACTTTATGGAGTATTTCTCAGCTGTGATTGCCCATGCTTACAAAGCAGAAACAAAGTGAACCATACAACCCATACCTGCCGGAAGCTGTAGATTCTGTGAGGCATTGGTGCATCTCCATATGCATCTTCAATTTTAGAAAAATCATGATACAATTCTTAGTGCTGTCCCATGTCAAGAGTAAGACACAGGAGAGATATGTTAGAAACCCATTATTCAGAATGCAGAAATGGTATTTATACTATTTGGCATCATTTTTGGCAAAGAATATTTATTATATTATACTATAATATAAAAGAAAAGGGAAGGCCCAATATTCATGTGTTCAATGTCATTTTGAAGACTTTTCTGTTCACTACTAAGAAAATATAATAATATATAAAAGACATGTGCAGGTTCAAAGGGTACTTAAAGACCATTCAAATTGGTCTCCTCTTAAGATCCTGTATTTTTCTTAAAATATTCAAAGCCCTCTTATCATTGGAAAACAATAGATTTTTATTTGTTATATAAATTAGCTTTAAAAATTCTTCAATAACATATTTGGATGGACACATTCAGGCTCAGAAAAGACAATTAAAGTTGCTTTTCAAATACTTCTTTTTCCTTGGAATATATTATGAAATATTAATAAAATAATAGTAAAATAATTAGCTAAGAAAAAAAAATGTTTCTTTTGAACAATTCCCAAACCCATTTATTTCCTCCTGTGCTGCTTGTACCAGGACTAGCATGTGCCAGATACCGTGAAAGAAACAAATTAGAATGTACAGATGTGCTGGACCTCTTCATTTCTCAAGCCTTCCTGATAACGAGTGACAATTTATGCAGTGCTGGTCTGTAAAAGGCTCTGAATCCTCTCAGCTCTGCTCAAAGGGCTCCTTCCCAGGGCTGGCTTAACCCACAGCTGAGAGTGCTGGGCACTGGAGGACAGTAGCCAGGACACTCGCATCACTCTTGGGTTGTCATCCAGACTCCAAATCCACCAGGATCTCTCTGCAAATCCAGTCTAAATTTTGCCAAGGAACAAATATTCAGTAGAGACCCTTTGTGTGAGAATACAGAAGACCAGCTTGCAGGGATTTCAAAAACAAAGCAAAATATGTTGGTTTCTGAGTTCATGTTCATTACCTGCTCCTGAGCGTTTGCAAGAAGGCAAGTAGGAATGTGATGATATCCTTACACATCCAATAATTTTTGTAAATATTGACTGCATCAATATATTGATGTCTGCGTTCATAAACTGCCATTTACAGAATATTGTTATGATGCTGGGACAATTTATACAGATGATACAATTTACACCCACGATTTGCAGGCATGGCTTGACAACTGTTGCTATACTGACTATGTTACCTGCTGGCCCATCATTCCCAGTCTTTTATTAAAAATGCAGTAATGTGGTTTATATTACAAAATACTGCCTACACTGCTGACCTGATACTCCTTTACACTCCACATTTCAGACTGTATGAAAACAAAAGAAATGGGCCACTCCACTCCTTCTGGAATCAAACATTTTTACTGGATGCATTTTGCTTACTTTATGGAAATAAAGGTTAATACTCTAATTACAACTTCAATTGGTGCTATAATAGCTGTGAGGAGGATTGCAAGACTGATATAAGTTAACTTAAATGGCTATTTTTACTAATTTGGGAAATAAGATTAAGAGGGTTGAAGAGTTGCAGAAGACAAAGTCTTGGGTAGTCTCAAGCCCAGATTTGATCAGCAATTTCCTGCGTAAACAAGAAACAGAAGCCTCCATAATCTAGATGGAAATGGTCAGTAACCTTCTACAGTACTTAGTCACACAAATCTGTGAGGCAGGATGGAATCCAGGATGGATATTGAGAGAGCTGATGGGAGTGGTCACCAAGCCCATTTTCATCATTTATCATCAATCCTGGCTAACTGGGGCGAATGAGGTTTTTTTTCTTTTTTTTTTTTTCCTGACAGTAAGACAATATATGGTTTCTATTTTTAGAAGTGTTTGGTTTTCTCTGTTTCCCAGTATTCTTTAACATTTCTGTCAGGGATACTTTCATGCACAATCCTTGAGGTCATCTTTATAAATTTTAGGGATATTATAGATGTAACCTTTTTCAGGAATTTATTTTTAAAAAAATCAACAGATATGTTTACAAATATGGAACTAAATTTGAATTATAGAGCTGCTGAAAACTGTGTGACTCAGAGGAACATAAACCAAGTTTGAACTCTCTTGACAATTACAGCAGGGATAAATTGGTTGTTAATTAATTATTCTTAACAATTAGGTAAGCAGAGAGTTCCTACTATCCCAGTTGTGAACTTATATTGATTTCTGGATGGTAAACTTTCATATAATGTGTAGCTACTGTGTGTTTTTTGTTCCATGCATTAAATTTTCATTTTAGCACCTAACAAAAGTACACAAAATTAAAATTCATGTTCAAAAGATCCATCTAGGTCTTCCAATGTCAATTCTGTGCCAGGATTTTCTTCATAGAAATTAGCTTGAGCAACTTCTGCAGAACAGCACTATTATTAATTAGAAAACAATATTAGAGTGTTATTAAACTTTATGGTGATTGGATTTATGCTTTCATTTTTGACCTAAAAAATATCTGTGAAGGCCATGATAGGTTCGTCTCATCACTTCAGACTCTTTATGTATTTCTTAATAGCCCAACATTGATGCGCTCTTCAACCTTCTCACAACCTCTACAAGACCTTTAGAAAATGACATATCCTTATGTGAAAGAGTGCAAATCTTCATGTATACCTCAGATGTGCTGCCTCATTACAGATTTCCTGCAGAAAGCTAAATGAATAGTGAAGGTTTAAGGTTTTGTTTGTTGGGTTTAGGAAAAAAATTCAACAAATCAAGCTGTCAGAATTCTAGAACTATATTTAAACCTTCAATAAAATTTTCAGAAAATCTTATTTGCTTCAAGAAACTGCATCCCCATTTTCTTCTCAATTTAGTGATATGAAGCCATTCCTCAGGGACTGAAGGCTGGGAAACAAAAATTGTGAATTGGCAGAGATGTTTCGAGGTACTCTGAGATAAAGCATTGATGTGAATAATAGTTGATGCACATGTTTAGCTTTCTCGATGATACTGGTTGCCTGGTAACCAGTAAAAGGCATATGTCAGACAGGAGTTCAAATGAAACAGATGACATCAATCTCAGCAGGGTGAGGAAAAGGAAAACCACTGATTAGCTCACCCAGACTAGTATATATAGGAGTCTTGTCATGTTTTCATGTTACTAAATAACTAAGCTGATTCTAAACCTCAATTTATCACAACACTTGTGGTAGTTCTTAGCTAGGGATGGCATTTCTGTTTTTTTCTGATGATTTTAAATGTTTATTTTCAGAATCTGCATAGTGTCCCTGCTCAGCAGCATGCATAGGAAAAATATTTTTTTCATTGCTCTGCCACTGACTGGGCAGCAGCTTCTTTTAATTTATCCCAAAGTCACACTCTATTTTGCATGTAGAGTCACTGGACCTTCAAAGAAGGTCACAGAACCTGCATGGGGAAGTCACAAGGCCAAAGACACATTTTGAAATATTACATTTCTTTTTTCCATATTCCTTTGATTGAGCCTTTTATTCCACACCAAAAAGTACACAATAATTCCAGTAATGTTTTTAACCTTGCTTTTCCAAGTATTCAGGAAACTATATTTATCTATATCTAAACAATACAAGAAACAGTCTAATTACAGATGGTTATTAATTTTTCCTACAAGCTATTAGGATTCACATTTTCAGTGTTTTTCATGGAGAGGTATAAAATTTCCATTAGGATTTCTTTTCGGATGGTGGTAATAATTCTAGCCCAGTATCTTGGTTAGTTAAAAACTCAAAGCTGTTTATCTTTTCAGAGTCTTTGTTAGAATAATTTATACTTTTTAGCACAGAAACCCACACAACATTATTTTTTAAAAAGTGGGTTTAGAGTAATGAGTTTTATTATAATGATGTTCAAAAATTATGAACCACTTTTAAATTAGCCTGTCTTATAATACCTTAGAGTTGCATATTTAGCCTAAGATTTCCTCTCATTGCTCTCTGTTGTTAATGGAGAAGTGTAGCACACCTTCCCTAGATTGTGTCAAATTGATATCTAAGGGTGATAATTGTTTCCATTAGCAATGAATCAAATACATAGCTATCACTGGCTAAAAACCTGTTCTTTAAACATCAGATATCAAACCCAACAATTAAACACTTTTTTTTCTTTTATGAGTAAGTAACAATAATATGATGGGAACAGCCACTCCACATTCCAGTTACTGATGCTCATTATGAAACCCAGAGTTGTTAATCCAGAAAACAGGCATTAGTAAATATTTCTAAAAATATTTAATTTAGGTAACTTGCTCATCATAGGGCATTACTGTCATGAAAAGATCCAGCCATATTTTTCCATCTGTCTCATACATGAAATCAGCTACACACAAAATTATTTTTCTTTTTTTTCCTGAAATAATTTCCCCCATACACCATTCTTTCTCCAAGGTCTGCAATAAATAGGGCATCACAATACTAATAGGTTTCTAAAGTGAGGCCACTAACATTTATTTTCTGCATTTGACTTTATCTTTTTGAGTTCTCATCCTCTTCACTGTGAAAACCTCCACAAACTGTGAGAGCATGAGAGTGGGATCTCAGACTCATATCAGGGAGATTAATTACTGGATGTTTACAGAGAAGCTACAATGAGCAATTCTAAGTCCCAGAAGATCTCATATCCTGGAGATGAAACAGGCCTGAAGTGTCTGTCGGTGGTAGCAGAGGTGCTGCCTCTTGGCTTGCTGAAGGACTGTTTATTTCAGACTGATAAATGGGAAAATTTAATTAATTTAAGTCTACACAATCTAAGATGTGTAATCAAAGATTCTTTTAAAGATTAATTACATCAACAAATGTAGAAATATTTCAAGGCAAGATGAGACATAATAAAAATGCAAAAGGCATCATTTTATTATTGCTTATTCAGAAGAGTTCACCAAGTCACACTCCATCATTTACCAGCAATTCTGGCTAACCAGACGAGTTCCAGAAGTCTGGAGATTATTCAGTGTGTTGCACATCTACAAGAGTAGGAAGGAGGATCCAGGTAACTACAACCCTGTCAGTCTGACTTCGGTGCCATTATGGAGCAGATAATCTTGAGTGTCCAGCACATGTTGGAGAGCCAGGGGATCAGGCCCAGCCCTCATGGATTTAGGAAGGGCTCAGAGAATGCTGGTGAAGGGCGTCCCATCTAGTTGGCAGGTGGTCACTAGTGGTGGTGCCCAGGGCTCAGCAGTAGGGCCAGCCCTATTTAATGTCCTCACAGCTGTAACAGGACGGGGAGTTGACCTCTTCTCCCAGATAAGAAGCAGCAGAACAAGTGTCCTCAAGCTGCACAAGGGGAACTTTGGGTTGGACATCAGGAAGAAATTTCTCACTCAAAGGGTGGTTAAGCATTGGAACAGATTGCCCAGGGGGTGGCAGAGTCACCATTCCTGGAAGTGTCAAAAAAAAGCTGGACATGGAATTTAATGCTATGATTTAGTTAACACACTGATGTTCCATACAAAGTTGGAGCCAGTGTTCTAAGAGGTCTTTTCCAGCCTTGATTCTATGATTTTATTATTCTGTTCTACCATTGCAATGGAGCTGGTCCCTGCTCTGAAGCACTGAGATCTTTGATGTTGGCAGTGAACTCAGTGATCCACAATGCCTTTCTGAAAAATCACTGAAATTTTCACTAGAATCAAAACAAAGATTTTTCTTCAGTTACAGTTTACAAAGAATATTCTAGCCTGACAAATGGAGTTGAATATAGTTAGAAGCACAGAGGCAGGGGCTGTATGGTGGGCTGGGGAGAGGATAATAGTTTTTAAGGGAACTTTAAACAGGATATGGGAACCCAGAAAGGACAGAAGAAACTGGTTGACTGAGCCTAATCCTCAGAAACTGCAGTCAACTATCAAACAGACATGTTGCTGAAAAAATCAATAAGATTCTTTTTCCACACATAGCATAAGGCATAAAATGCATCTTTTGACACTTAGATATTGAACCACAATCAGAACAGTTAGAAAAAAAAAAAAAAAAACCTAACTTTGTATCATTTCTTTTAGATTATAACACAGCATTAAGGATGTTTTAAATAGTACCATTTATCAGTGTATTTCAGACGTGTTCTTTATTGAATCTACACTTTTCAATGTGGAAATTAAAATTATTAACTTGATTTTTACTTCAAACCACTGTGCAGTGTTTTTCAACTTTCAAATGCACATGGTAAAATTTTGCCTGCAAGCCTGCAAAGGGGAAAATTACTTTTATTTCAGTTTGTTTTGTTTTGTTTTGTTTTTTCTCCAATGTGCTTCATTTCACACTGCATAAACAATGAAGGTAAATAACATTAACAAAAGCAGTTTATTTGCCTTAAATATGCATTATGTAGTCATCTTCTGAATAATCCCATAGAGATGTGGCCATTTCTTGCAAAAGAGATCTTCAGAATCAATCTTTTAAATTTTAAGAACTTGGTAAAACTGAAGTCTTAATCCTATTGCATCCAATTCAGTGGTGAAAATTCCACTAGCTTCAGTTAAGGTAGAAACAAACCAGTGCATTTTTCCTTTAAATTTGCCAATAACATCCTCTTGACTATAATAAATCTCTCTCATATTCTTAATACCACAGGAGACACTGTCACTAAGAAAAAATAGCCTTTTTCCTGAAAAATGTTGATAAAAATCACTATTTTAACTTTACAGACAAAATGTGGTGGAAGTAGGAACCTCTAGTTTTATTTATTTTCAGAAATTCTCTTTATAGGTATCTTTAAAAATGACCTTGCTATTTCCTTTTATTCTCTTAATTAATTTAGACATTATTGATAATGTCATTTTCTTCTAATCTGTCTTTGGAAGCTCTTTGAAAGTGCAAAGAAATTCCTCATTGCTTTCTGTATCCAGACACTTTTTCTTTTTGGAAGCTGCTTGATAGTTGAGAGAAGTCAAAGCATCACATATGTTCACTTTTGTACTTAAAACAAAGGGCACCTTGAACAGGAAAGCACAAATGAAAAATTCAAGTTTTGACAGATGTAGCTGTTCCAGAGTTTAGTATTAAATGCTGACATTAAAACACAGCATCCTATTTCTTTTCTGCAAGAAGTTAGATTCCTTCACTGAGAACACAGTCATTTACTTGATTCTGGTATTTTCTTGTGTTATTCTCTTTAAAAACAGATAAATATAGGTTTACATATATTATTACTGAAAAAAAGACGTTTGCTATGCTGTTCAAGTTTACTGAAACACTCCTAACTCCTTATCTGAGTCTTCTTTTCAGTTACAGAACAGACAACAAGGGCCCAGCAGCCTGCCATACTAACTGCTCCTATTATCCCAACAGTCACCACTGGAATTGCAAAACTATTATTTGGAGTTTTGCAGTAAAAGAAAGTGGCAGCATACTTTATAGGAAGTTGTGAAATTTAAAAAGGAAGAAATACAAAAGCTTTGTTTGAACACCTAACACATCTTTCCGATGAAATATTTGCTGTCTACCATTGCTTTCCTTAAATTCAAGTAGACTTGAAAAGCTGACAATTTACTTTGTCATTTTCACGTTGTAAAAAATTCTAGGGATAGGATAGAAGATAAATAGCTCTGATGCTGAATTTCAAGTTTCAAGGAGCCTGGGTTTTATTTTCTTCCTCACATGTTTCCCCTCAAAGATAATCTATTTCCATAGTATTTCAATTATGATTGGAAGACTTCTATCAGGGAATTGTCATTATGAGCAATCAACAACTTCGTAAGGCTGGTACTTTATTAGAGCTCTCTATGTGTTATAGCATATCAAAATCTGGGATTATAAATCTGAATTTTTTTCGCAAGACTATTTAGTCAAAATAGACACATGATAAAAAATGACATTACTTTCTGTACAAGTAGCCTAAGGAGGGAATACTTAACTTCTTTAAATTCACTGCACTCTGATTCATTGTCATTTAGCAATACTTTGATATCATGGATCATTCAGTATTTGAGAGCAATTTAGCACTTTCCAACCAAAGATCTAATATTTTCCAATCAAAGTTATACTAAACTTTGTGGAAAACAACTATAATGGGTTTGCACACCTACCCTCTTGCTAATGACACCATCAATTTGTCTTTTTAATTCCAAAATGCTTTCTTAGTAAGACCATCTGAATTCCCTGTTTATTTGCTACCTAAAGAATCTCTCCAATATCAAGCATTCACATTTTCTGCTTTTTGATCTTGCCAAAATCCAAACGGATGTCTTTTCCTTTTCCCTACATCACATCCATAATTCACATTTCTGCATGACTTTTTCCTGGATCTGGGGAATCATGGGGTTTCTGGATGGAGAAAATTAGAGATTCTGTTCTGGTTCCTGGACTGTGCCATGATTTCCTATCTCTGATACAATAATAAATTTGACAGTCTCAGAATTTAAAAATTGCTATTGTTCTTTTAGTGCTCTCTCTTCATCTGTGCTAGGAATGATTGCATGTGTTAGGAGTTGCCCATGCTGTCTAATTTGAAAGAAATTTCTACGTGTCCCAGTTAATACACTAATCTTGCTATGCCTTGTTCATACCTGGTGGAAAGAGATGGCTCTTTAAAAAGTGATTCTGAGAAGAATTCTTTATCTTCATTCACTGCATTAAGCCCTGGGTGGAAAATTCTATTTTTAAGAGATCTGTTGTATCAAAAAACCTGCTTTCTAGCTTGCACACATTCACTGTCTTCTTAAAATTAGACAATATGAAATTCTCCTTTTGGAGTGCATATGCTTGATCAGGCTTTGGTGTTGTCCTATGCTTTTGTGACATGATGGATTTCTGGCAGTTAGATGTGGCAATCAACAAATCCTTACCTTTAAACCAAGGTAAAACTTAATGACTATATTCTGTCTGATTTTTAAAATTATTATAAAAAATTATTACTGAATTTATTAAGTGTTCAACTCCTGTAAATATACTAATGAATTAACTTAGATACAGAATCAGTCACATACCAGAGATCTCCATAGGAAAGTAAAGTTAATCTTTCAAAACACAGATATTTTCTGTTTTGTGAATTTTCTGATGTTTATGTCAAGTGAGACTTAGTCACTACAATGTACATTTGAATCTCCTAGTTCAATTTCCTTAAGAAATTACTACTACTTTCCCTTAAGAAATCATTTTAATAAATATTTGAGAAAAATTTAAACCATTTTCAAATAATACAGCAGAAATTAGACGTTAATTACTGTGATGGAAGTAAATAATTCTGAATTTTATAAATAGTCATCTTAACTATGCTTATTTATACCTGTATAGGTATATAAATCTTCCCGTTTTTCTGAAACTTTTATAACTATCTTTGTCTTTAATGTATTCTGGATATAGTCACATGAGAATCCTCTAAATGCAATACAAAATCACATTGCAAAGCAAACAATTGAAAAGATTGAACCACAATCATAAATTAAGGCACAAACCCAAGGAAAAACCTCTTTTTAAGAGCAGAATTTTGCAATTATATAATCAGGATAGCACATAGGCAAGTATGTGAGTAAAATTCATGCATTTGCACACATATTTTTGCATAATTTCATTCACAAATGTATAAAAACAATGATTGCACTGGCTAGTAGTTTCTCATATGCATAAATGTTTTCTTGGTTTAAAGGTTGATTTCTAGGTGTCAAGTCTTAGTCACTACCACCTTGATGTTTGTAACATTGTGCTTTTAAGTTTGAACTTGCTCTTAAACTGCAGTTAGTTTTACCACACCACCATATTTTAGGATTTCATTTTTAATGAAACTCCACGGACCTTTGTGCTATTTTTCATCTTGAAATATGTATGTCAAATGAAGAAATCAGCAGCAGATAGGAAGGCAAAGATACACATTTAGATGATGTAGAAAATGACTCAATGAAGTATTAAAAATAAATAATGGATAATCCTGAAGATTTTGGCACTGCTGAGTAATGAGAAACATCAGTATTCAGCTTTGTTTGAAGGAGTTGTACACTTACTCAAAATCTTCCTTTTATTCCCTCATCCTGCCAGCCATGAAGTATCCTGAAAACTGTCATGTGTGTATAATTTTGGAAAGCAAAATGAAACCTTATTTAGTACTTATTTATTTCATTCTTATTAGAGTATCCCATGTTTCTAAACTAATTATTTCATAGTATAGCCCATGACATTTTTTGTGGTGGTTTTCCCGTGATAAAAGAGAGTTGTGGATATCTACAGACACCAATAGGTACTCTGATGTTTTGTATTGTATTTGTGAAGTGGATGCAAATGGGAGATTTCAGCTCGTTGCAGAATGAGTTCTCAAAAAATAATTTCTCAGATCTTTTTCAGTATCTAGATACTAGGACTTGACAGGAGAGTTCTGAGGCTGGGAACAATTTCTTTTGAGTTAATAGAAAAAATCCATTTCTTAGAGATTTCCATGAATTTTGCATCCAGTCTATTTTCTCCTGTTAAGACCACAAATAAAATGCAAGGTGTATTTGCAAGGCTTCTCTTCCTTCAGGACTTCATACTCTTCATGTTACAATAGACAGAAGCTAAAATAAATTCAGAACTGCTCACAGAAATTGAACATGTGATAAGGCTTGTTTGGAGATACACAAAGTGCGAGTGCATCCATCCTAACAGGTATTGGTATTGTGACCTCACTCTGAGAAACATCCTGGAATGTTACTTCAGCAGGAGTTAAGTTTATTACATTACAAAAAGTTCAACTAGATAGGTGCAGTAATTGCTGTGTAAGAATTATGCATTTACCACAAAGGACATTGTTCTGATTGACTGTTCTGTTCTGTTCTGTTCTGTTCTCAACAAAAATTAGTAGCAGCTTTAATAAGTCAGAGAATTAAATATCCAATTTTCATTCTGAAGAAATTTTGAAATTGAGCCTATTTGGAGACATACAAGGTACAGCTGCAATCCATAAAGATATCATAAATATCCTGAAAAGTAGAAAGCACAAATTAGACTAATTTTATTATATTTTTCCAAGTCACAACTGATTTATGCATGATAGCAGTTCTTATATATAGCCAGGTATACAGATATATACATATATCATATATACATAAATGTTTACACAATTTACCATTTCTAAAACTATAACCTCCTTAAAAGATCAAACTGTTTTTCCCTGCTATTATTGAAAATATGTGCACTTTTTAGTACAACTTTGGCACAAAATGCACTATTAGGATATATTACATCAATATCTAAGTATTAGCTTTTATGTGACCAGATAGTTATATAATCTCTCCTATCTCATTATACTCTGTGCCTCTGTGCTTTGATGGCATGTTATAGTCAAAGTGTTCTGAGCTTTAAGATATTTTGGAGTATTTCAAAGTTTCATGGAAAGGATGATTGCAAATTTCCTACATGCAAACATGGAATTCAATAATACACCTGACCTTTTCCCTTTCTTTTGGAAAATAGAAGTTTAATATTTTTTCCAGTGATCAAAGGAGAGGCTAGCAAAATATGCTTCAATTACCCACAATCCCAGCGTATCTGGGTATACTAGACAAACTTTTACTGATAGATTTCTTATTTTATTTGCAAAATATAGACTGAGAGATAAACCGTGATATCAAAATTATATCTAAAAATGATAATTTGTATGCAAGTAGAACAACAAAAAGGAGGTAAGCTTATGCTTTTATCATGCTTCCTTCACCTTCTTCTTTAATGCTGTCCCTACAAGATGATCATAAATATTGTATTGCAGTTTGTCTATTCAACCCAGTTTCTTCATTCTCAAATTGTTTAAATATCATTTCTGGATGATGTTCCCTCATTACCTACACCACTGACTGTGTTTCTGATGCTACTTACAAAGAGAAGAATTAAAAATGAATGATACAGGCTGTTCTTCTTTTCTTGAACCCACTCTTTCCTTATTAATCTGCAGATAAAATTTCCTGCTATGCAATTGAGTAAAATATTTCTGAGGAGCAACTAAGTAGAGGTCATTTATATCAGGGGAGTTCATTGTATGAGGTTGTCCTGTGGAAGTCAATACACTTCAGCCACATTACTAGTATTGGCAACTTTTGATCAATTAGAAAGAGATGTCTTGCTCCTTGGAAGACCTCAGGAGCAAAGGGAAAGCAAATAAATTACATGTTACCAGAGCATCCTTCTGTTATTTTACCACATTGCAGAATATTTTCATTTCAAGACTTCAATCCAGGCATGTTTTTGTAGCTATTCCTATTCTTTAGAAAAAAAATTATTTACATTTTTTTCAAAAGCAATGAAATGTTTGGACTAGTCACAATTCTTTAACTTCTTTATCTGGTTATCCTCCATAAATATAGGAGATATGATTTTTTTTTTTCTCACGTAAAAGAGCTGTCATTGATGGAAATGTTGTAAAAGTAGAATTCATATGTTCTACTTGCAGGAACACTATAAATAATCCATTTTGAAAAAGCTTATGAGCGGCACTTGAGGATAACTTAAAGACCCAGATAGCAGATACTCATAAATTTGCTACCTGCCTACAGTAGCATGAAGGGTCATTTCCAGAAGCTGCTGAAAGTCAGTTTAAATTGAAACTTCTTTCACAATGTAATCATTTAGGAGGAAAAATATTATTTTTTTAGTAGGGCTGGTGATAGAAGAAAGACTAACTGTGATAACCTCATTCCATATAATTTTTGGTCTAATTATACAGTCCTGTTCGTGGCAACCATTTTGTTTTGTCATAAGAGCAGTGGTTCTTCTGAATTTTCTTTAGGGAAAAAGCCTTCAAATAGAAAGAAATCTAGGATTTACCTGACAAAAGAACAAAGCAACTGTGAAACTGTGCAGCAGCACATGCAGATCTTATTTTAGGAGATGATATCTGGATCCAATGCTGCAGTGAGCCAATGCCGCACTGGAGGGCTGACAAGCAAACAGGTTTGTCACCAGAGGGAATCAGATAAATTGTCTTTTAATGGAAATTCTACTGCACTGCTGCAGATGCTGATTTATAACGGCACTAAAACTGATACTATGTCAAATTTATTGGTCTAAGTCAAAGACTGTATTCTTAAAAACACACACCTAGATTCTAGCTGCCTAGGATTCTTCTAAAATCACTGTCCTTAAGGATCATCAATCCTGGTATGGGAATAACCATCCTGAAATCACTGAGCAGCTCAATACCTCTTTTAAGAACTTTAAGATACTGTAACAAGATTTGCATCTTCATCTCTTTTATTTCCAGAGGGATATAACATAAAATCTGTGCTCAGATTTTCTTTGTAAACAGTGACATGACTGAGTGCTGTAGAAAATACACTAGGAATGGCCATGTTCATTTCACTTATGCTTTTAGATAGAGAACTACTACTGAAATTTGTCCAAAAACTCTAATTACTGCACTAATCCAGCATTTGGGAGAACTGAGTTCTCTGTTTTCTCATCTGTGACATGATTCTCGTACACTTTTCTTTGAGCAGCTCCATAATATTTTGTCTTTAGCTGAGCTGGGGTATATCCATATTTTCTGAATGCTCACCACTCTTTGTGCCACTTTGACTAATAAATGCTACCAATAGCAACAAGAGTAACACAGATTCAGACAAAAGCTTTTGTAATTTGGCAGTGTAGCTGGTGCACAGTAGGAAGAAGAGGGGTCTAGGTCATGGATTTCAGTGCAAGCCTTGCTTGCATGTTTCATGGAGCCTAAACAAACCTCAGAGGACAGGTTTGAAACTGCATAGATGCAAAATAAATTTTCTATCAAAAAAGAACTCTTGAAAATTGCTCTGCATTTTCCTGCACTTCACTGTGCTTCATTCATTAAATTGTGGTGGTTGGGCAACAGAAGTTGAGTCAATTGCATTTGTGTGTGTGTGGTTGGTTTGTTGGTTGATTTAATTTTTAATGTTGTTGAATATTTTCAGTTTCTGTGTATCTTGAAAAGAAGCTGAATGAGTACATGGATAGGCATATTTAAAAAGAACTATGCCTCTTCAGCATGTAGCACATGTAGCCTCTTGCCTGCAGCACAGCAAACAGGTCTCATAGCAATTTTATCCCCTGATTGTGTGGCAGTCAGAATACAAAGGCTGATAGCGAGAAATGTTAAACACATCTCAGCTTCTTTTTCCTCTTAATTTTATGCCTATCAGTTTTATGTAAAACCTGAAATGAGAATTACAAAAATTGTCTAATTCATTCATGTTACCTGAACATTAATTCCTTTGGGCTTCTTTAAAACATTTTTCTTCATTTATTCCCTCCTCTATTCTTTCTTACCAGCATCTCTTTTTCTAGCCCAGACATTTGAATAAATCACTACCGTTGTCATCTAAAAGTTATAGTTTGCAGTTTTGAAGCGCTCTGGTATGGGTCATCTTGTTTTGTTCCTGTTGGAGCTCTGTCATTTCTTATAAACTCCAGTGTTTATGCAGTAAGAAGAAGAGGGTAGCTCAATTAGCAAAGATTGGTTTTGAAAGAGAGCCAAGGATGAATACATTCCTCTCTCGAAAATTATTTGAACTAGAATATTCTTGTAGAAGCTCATAGATATGTTTCAGACAGAAGAAGGAACTGAGGCTGGGGTTTCCATATCCCATAACTTCTGGGTTTCAGTCAAATGAAATACTATTATATTTTTAGATTCGTTTCTTCATTAAAAATATCTAAATGTTTCTTTCCAGCCTAAATATAATGACACCTTTGATACAGAGGGAGTCTTCAAATTTTTGTTTAAGGGGAAAAAAAAAAGCATTTTAGTGTTCCACCTGAAACAGTTTTTCTATATTAGATTTTTCTTTTTTTTACCTGCCAACATAAAAATCAATTTGAACAACCCTAGATCAGACTATGGATGTCCTTGCATTCCTATGATCTTCAGGATCCAGAAATCACTTGCCTTTGACATCACAACCATCTGTTCTTCAAAAAGAAAAAAAAAATCACCTAGAAACTTTTCTAATACTAATGTATTTACATTGCATAAAAGCTACTATATGAATGCAAATTTGTAAAACCCACAGAACAAACATCAAATCAGGAGTTTAATAGTATCAGCCTTCTGATACTATTTAAAGGTTAAAACAAGGTTGGGGGACTATAGGAAAGAAAAAAAAAATAAAAGAAACCCAAGTACTTCCAAAGCAGACAAGACTTTTAGATTTCCTTTCTTCTACAGCAACTGCAATAAGATGGACCTCAGGACATAACAGTAGAGATGCTCTCAGGAAAGGAAGATGAAAATTGTGGGAAAACACGTAGAGGTTTGGGACCAAACTTTTGTGTGGTCCCAGTTGTGAAAAAACTCGGCCCTGCAATCAACTTATGCTTCTGCTGTAGGGAGGAGGATTTTTAGTGAATACAATTTTTATTTGTCTCTCTATCATTTGCATAGAGGTTGAGTGTGAAAGAAAAACTCAGGCCATGTGCTTTGGCTTCTACTGTATTATTTACCTGAATTTGGTGGTCAGTAGCATAACATTGTTGTGAGCTACCAAGAAATGACTCTGCACCTTAACTAAAATTGCATTTTTGTTTTAATTGGAATTTCACATTCAAGACCTTTCAGTAATGGGGCGTGGTGGGGGGAGGGGGAAGGCAAGAAATATAATAGTTGATGGTTTAAATTATTTAAATGGTGAAAAGAAATATGACTAAGAAAGTTCTACAGTTTTTCAGTCCTCTTCTGATCTGCTAAGCACATGTCACAATTTTCATCACGTCATCAAATTCAAACGTGTCCCCTGCCAGGCTGGGAACAGAAGGAAGGCAGGCTGCTGCAATGGTACACCAGCTTCTTATTACTCCCTTTATGGATTCTTGCAAAGGTGATATTCTGAAGCAAGCATATGGAGTAATTTCTAGAGCAAGTAGCATAAATGCAATCTATGCTTTGGATTGCCAAATATCTTTTGTTAGTGTAGTCAAAAAGGTAATGTAGTAAACCAGATCCATGCATTCTCTAATGCCCTACATCCTTTTTGTATTCTTTTCTGATTGTCATTATCCAGCTGTCTTACTACTCCTTCTATTAGTGCCTCTGATGAGCAGTTTGTTTCCATATTCATCTTCCAAAGCACAATTTTGTGTTGGTGCTGAAAAGCTGAAATTGGAAGAAAGCCTCACAGAAGTGTTCCAAGCGAGTGAAGACAAGTCCCTGTAGCTCCAATAAAGGACTCTATCTAAATCCAGAATTTTGTCAATGTAGACCAAATATCTCACTAGTATAAATAATTACTTCAAATTATCATTTATGCTTTAACACTACTCTTTAACATACACTGGGTATGCTTAATAAAGTACAGCCAACAAAAGAAAAATCTATCTTGTGCCTCAGACACTGATGCTGTGTCCTTAGATACATGCCATGTCATTGTCAAGATTTACATTTCAAAAGGAAACAACTTTGCACAGTTTACTGTTTTGAATTTCCAAGAATGGCCAAGTTGGCAGATATGCAAACCAATTTAATTCTGCCTGGCACCACAGTTCTTTTCCTGGTCCTCAAAGACTATTCTTTGAAAGAACTGAACCACAAAAGGAAAGATTACTCACTACTGGACAACACATGTCTTGTCGGGAAACAAATGGGAACTTGCTTGCCAGCTGTTAATCAAAGTATACAGACAAACAAATTATTAAAATCCCAGAGAGACTTAAATTTCAGTAATAGCCTTCTGATCTTAGGAATACAGCCCTCTTCCCAATTATTACTCAATGCTCAAAACATTGTTTCTAATCTTATTTTCATATTTTGAGTATGCATTTTTATAAATACATTCTTTCATCATATTCATTATAAATGTGAAAGCTCCACTTGATGTTTTCTACTCAGCTAAATCAGTGCAGACAAATTGAAAACCTTTATTACACCCCTCTCCTCTCAAGAGGGCCACTGCGGCAGCAGTTGACATGATTTGAATCACTGAAATGTTACTAGCCATAAAAACAGAATTTTAGTAAATAGTGTTTGCTGCATGATGTGGAACTACCACTGCCTGAATTCTAAGTCTTTGTGAATTCTCTGTGTTACCAAGAACTGACTCTGTGTTTGATAAATTTTATTTAAAACTGTGTGAATCAACATTTTATGAAATATCAATTGAAAAAATTAGTTGAAAAATTGCTTCAGAGTGGGCCATTTAGATTCCAGTAAAAGCTAATCAATGGCAAATTTATTTTTTGGCAATTGCTATTAGTTAGTATATCTTAGATTTCTGCCAATGACTCTGAATTTAAATAAAAGAGCAGACAATTTAATCAAATTTAATAATAGAAAAGGTATACATAAGCATTATATGTACACTCAGATTCTGCTACTGTACTGTGCATAAGTAAAATAAACAAAGCTCTATAGTTTGAGATCTAACTTTTTGTTAGCTTCAATAAAAGTCAAGGTAGAAAAGAAACAATAGAATGGTATTATATTGATATGATCAGAATTTAACAAAAGCATTTACTAGAATATCATGGCAGGGGGGTTCAGAACTCATGGGTATGGAAATTTACCAATTCTCATCATCACCAGAATGTTAAGTCTATTTTAAGGTAAAGCCAAAGAAGAAGCTAGACTTGTTTTAGTCCTTATCAAAAATGGTGTTTAGGAAATGTTTCAGGCTACTTACAGTACCAGTTTGGTGGAGCAGTTTAAAAAGTCCTATTTCAGTACCTATGAATTTTTGTTGACTGTGAATGAGAAGTATGTTCGTACAGGTAACTTCCACCTCCTTAGGTCTTCCTAATCATTCCTAGCTGTTGGTGAGGCAAGTCCCAGGTTTCTGGGAACTGTGTAGGGCCTGGGAGTTACACTAATTCTTGGGAAAGTTTTAAAGACAAATTCATCTTATTTGGAAAGCACTGTGGGTTGCATTGGTGAAATAACTTAGGCTTCCCATTCTTGTTCAATCTCTTGTGTGGCTGTGGAACTGAAGCTCTTTTCTGAATATAGTGATCATGTTAAGTTGCAAATATAATGATAGAGGTTAGGTGCTGAAAAAATGTTGGCTATAAAAGGATACCATGTTATTCTGCCATAAAAGAAGCTGGGAAAAAAGGTGCATCTGCATTTTTGCTATACAAGTTCTTTCTACTCAACATACTTCTGCAGAGTTGTTGAGTATATTGGCTATGCCACTAGGAAAACTGTCATTCAGTCAGCACACTGAATTTAAGAAGGTAAAGTTACAGATCAAAATAAGTTTTAGTCTTTCCTCATAAGGAAAAAAAGATATAAGCACTTTGTAAAAGTATTTAGCATGATGTGTAGGAAAATTAATTTTTCCCTTCACACATTCTGAAGTTGACCTTCAAATTTAACTGTTTTGAGTAACTGTCAATTTTCAATTGATAAAGGAAACCAGCACGTATTCTATGAAGGGGAAGACAAAGTAAAATTTAATATAATTTCTCTATTTCCACTGAAAATTTGAAAAGTTAGGCCTTAAAAGATTCCCAAGAATGGGGACAAATTATATTTAATGTCTTTATTTATAGACATTGAAAAAAATCTCAACGGAAAAAGTGATACCTATATAATGAAAATGCATGAGGACCATTTAGCAAAATATCTCAGGCCTGCTGGAATTAACTGATCTCATATTGAAATATACTTTTTTATCTTTTGCAGTTATATCTTCTGAAAAAGCAGAATAGCAGCAAAGTAAATCACGGGAAGCAAAATCTGTGCTATAGCTCAGGAAAGTGGCACACGGATGTCACGGCTATTCATTATATCCATTTTGGCTCTCAACACAGTAATAATTGCTGAAGACACACCTCTAAAAGCACCTTCCCTTTTGTATGCACAAACCATTTGCAAAGTTTCCAAACCAATCTGTATGTAAAAAGACTTTTGTCGTTGTCATCTCAAAATCAATTTTTCCCTTGTGCCCATAGTGAAACGGATTGCAGGTTATATAAACGCAAGTTTTATCATGGTAGCAGAGAAGAACTGATACAGCATAATAATTTTTTCATTAAAGTGTAAATGAAGAAATTATAATAAGAGCTAGTTGCATAGTTTGCTTCTGCTACCTTTGGTAAATCTAAACATGTATATTCAAAACTGATGGTTGTCCAAGAAGCATCCTTGCAAATTTCTTCAATTTAATCTTCTCTGCCTTCCTTTCAACACTAGTTACAACATTTTATAAATGAGATATCAATCTCCTACAGTCATCAGATGGTAAGAGCTCATTAAAGGCTATTTGAGTGGGAAAGGAATTGGGAGTAGGGGGAAAGGAGCAGGAAGAATAAAAGTACAGATCTGCTGGATCACTTGTGTTAAAATTCACATCAGACTTAGTGATTGCAATATGCCTAAATAATTAGGTATATTATTTATTATCCTATGTTATTTATTGGTAGCCACGTAAAAACTATTAAAAAACTAAACTTTTAAAATTAATTATGGAAACAATGTCAAACAAGAAGTGGTATATACATCAGCCTTCTCTGGTTTGGGCTTTAAGATACTTAATAAAATTTTCCTCCTGGAGATATGACATGACTATATTTGCTATTATATTTGCTATAACTTGCAAATAAGTTTATATTTTGCTTCAACCCTATTAAATTAACAACTAAAAGGTATTCAACTGATGCTAGCTTAAAGATAATTAGACCAATTTTGAGGGTTGATTTAACAAAATTTTTAATTAATTAATCATGAGATAGTAATAAAATAGAAAAGCAGCTGACAAGACAGGCGCTGTTTCTGTTTGCAAAAATGTTATGGAGGTTCTCTGTTGGCATTTCATCAGTGTCCCTACCCACGTTTGGTAAGGGAAAGTAGCAGAAAGAGCAAGGGGAATTATTTGTACATTGGTTCTTAAAATGTCTCCTGAGATTTCCTGAGTTACCTGGTGCTGCAGGAGAAGCCTTGCATGGGATTATAGGTATGATCACACATTGAGAAATCTAGTATTTTATCACTGCACTTCAAGAGAAACCCCACTTATTTTCCTGAAAGACAATTCAGGAAAATTTCAATTTTCCAGCAAGCAAATTCATAACAGTTTTTATGTCTCAATAGCAGGAAAAAAAAAGCAAAAAAAAAAAAAAAAAAAAAGAACACACCCAGGGAAAAAAAAAAAAAAAACACTAACCCCAAACTAAAATAACGCAAAACTCCTAGATTGATTAATCTTTCATAATCATTCAAGAGACATTTGGAACAAACTGAAACATGGGACATTCCATCTGAATGTCAGAAAAAGTGTATTCACTGTGATGGAGACCTAGAACTGGCAACATCAAGAAGGTTGCCCAGAGTCTCCATCCTCGGAGTTAGTCAAAAGCTACCTGGACATGGTCCCAGACAACCAGCTTCAGGTGGCTCTGCTTTAACAGGGAGGTTGGACCAGATAACCTCCAAAAGTCCCTTCTAATCTCAGTCATTCTCTGATTCTTGATTCTGAGACAATGGGAGTAAAGAAAACTTGATTTCTTCTCATATGTGTAAAATATGGGTGAAGAAAATTGTTCACATTCATCTAATAAAGTATATTTTAAGTACATGAAAAACATACAACTTCTTGTATTTAATGCTTGGACATGAATAAGTGGTGTGGTGGTGAGAGACTGTCAATCTGATTTTGTTTCTGTCAGTACCAGAGATTTTTCCCTGGCAAATATCAGGAGGAAAACATAATGAGTTTGTAATATTAAATGAAGAGGCAAAATCCTTTGTAATGTATATTCAAGTAGGGATTGAAGCTGCTCTTTAGAATGTTCTTTGGACCAGTACACAAACATTTTCCTTTTTGGTTTGATGATGATACGGACAAGGGCATAATGAAAGTCCTTTAGCATTCTAGTTTATGGATTTGGCTAATGCATTAACAGATTTGATTGTGCCTCAGAGAATGAGTGATTGTGGTTTTTTCTGCAGCGTATTACATTTCATGGACAACAGGTAATTAAGTTTCATCCATACAACCACTTGGTCAGTGTTTAAGTGCACTTTACATTCATGTTTTTAATGGAGTGACAATTTTTCTAACTTTTCATAAAGACATCAGTGACACTTAAATGTTTTTCTTGAGTGATGCAGATAAATCTTAACATAAAATTACTATATTAAAACAGAGCTGCTAAAAGCCTGACTCTGGCTGGCATCAGTTAACAGGAAGTTGAGCATGTTTCAGATTGTCTGAAGGCATGGGGAAGCCAAGAGAGTCATTACATCAGAGTGACATTTTCAGATAGAGGAATCACTCTAAATTTGAAGTCAATCTGCTGGGGAAAGAGATGCAAATGAATCAACCATTCAGAAGATCAAGCAGATCTTTGATCTTTGATCAAGCAGATTAGGTGAAAAGAACACTTAAACTCATTGAAAATTAAATCTAACCAAAGGCAGATCATGCCAGACCAAGTTTGATTATATCTTTGATAACTGATCTTCCAAATAGTCCCATCTATAGATACGATGATAAAGCACTGATGTAGTACCATGTGGGAAATCCCAAACTGTGCTGGGAAATAGAGCAGTAGCACAAGAATTACAAAGTAATGATCAATGCATGACCAAACAGTTTCAGCTATGCAGTTCTGCATTTTCCCATTTTCCAAATCCTGCTCAAATCTTGGCCACAAGTGCCATCTTGGAGCAAACGGTGAATTGTGTGCAGACATGAATTGCAAGACTGGAGAGATATGAGTAGTGGAATTAAAAACCAGAGTTGAGAGGAATGGTACTTTTGTTGATGACATCAAGGTGTGGAATAGTTAAGGTAGAGGGTATGTACAGCCAGAAACAGATCAAATAGTATGTATGCAACTGAGTGTCTTCAAGGGGCTTAGGTGGACTAGGATGAAATTTTATAATTACAGCCATGCAATTAAAGGTTAGTAATTACTGATAATTTTGCCATTGATTATTTACTGGAAATGATTATGGGTAGAAAGTCTTGGTTACACAAGCTGGGCACAGTACCTCATGTACACTTCAGCTTATAGAAAGGTAAATTTAATATTAGATAAAGGCAAAATTGACCTAAAGACTTTAGAAAATACTAATAGCTTTCTGTAAGGCACTGATAAATTGCTATCTTTGGTACAGTGCTATCAGTGTCCAAGAAATATAAAGAAAGAAAAGCTTTGCTGAAAAGAGGCTTCAGTTCATCCTTCCCAAACGCTTCAGGCATTGAAATCCTACTGAATAGCCAAATGTCCCCTGAAGTAATTTGTTTCAGTGGCAAAGTGAGGCCTAAAATAAGAGTTAGCAGACAAGTACCTTAGAGGATCCAATCCCAAGTTTCTTACTTTAATGAGAGAATAGCCAAGAATGGATACAACTGCTCTTTTTAAATTCTTTAGGGACATAACACTTGTAAAGGAGAAGAAACACACACAGGTAATGTTGGTATAAAAAGAAGTAAGAACACAGAGGTCATAACTAAATCTAGGCTAGAAACAAGTATCTGACCACCAGAAAACTAAAGCTGGGATAGGGAGAAGAAAGGACAATGACCTTCTGACTTAAATAAAAAGAGCTAACATATTTCAGTACATTTATGATAGGATTGCAAAATATATTGGCTAATAACAATAGGGCTCTATTTACAGCCTATTTACTTTGGTCTAAAAACATCTGGAGATCAGCTGTTAATGCAACTAGTCCTAAATATATCATGGTGTATCACCATGTTAAACCTCATTCTTGCTTGGAGCTGAGAGATCTATGGAAAGAAATTTCATTACTTCTTGGTAACATCCTGAGTCTCTGGATCTGTATAAAGATGAGTTGAACCCTAAATGGAAGCAGTAAGCTGAGGCCAGGCTTCCAAAAGGGTAGGTGTTGACTCATTGATACGAGGAATTGCTCTCAATGTTTATTGGAAGTATATTTAAAAATCTGTTGTCAGCAAATTAAAATAATGGTGGATCTGGAAACATTTCTGGATTGAGATGGCAGAGGGTCTTCTGTATGTGTTACTTTTTCTTTTTTGATCAATTACAGCATAACTGAAATAATTTTATGAACTGTAACTTATCCTTTTAAAAATTTTAAATGGTGTCGAATTTAGTGAAAGAATCCCTAAGCAGATCTTACAGCTTCTGTAGGGACTACAGAATTCCTAAGGCCTCACTCCTGGAATAGGTCTTGCTGGACATCCTAAAGTTTTGCCTTTGATCTGAAACAATAAAATGCTCCCCTAATCCAGATCACTTCTGCTGCTCTGAGTTAGGTAGTACTCTTGTCTTGTCCATCTGGTTTAAATCTGCCTTTTCTTTACTCTATGAAGAAAGTAAATAAAGACTAACTTTTTCTCCTACACTGGCTTGGCCTATAAAGTCCAAGCCAAATATAAGAAATGTGCGGCTTGGGATCTCTATAATGTGGTTTCACTTTCTGTGAAAAACCACAGCAGGGAGAGGGAGATGGAGTGAGAGTTGAAGAGGGACAAAAAGAGACATAAAAGAAGGAGAGACAGAGACCCTGGTGACTATGATATATTTTGGCTTTGGTTGATGTCAGGGCCTTTTCTGTTTCAAGGGCCAGCCCATGCAAGCACACTATCACAAAACCAATTCCAAACGCTTGCTGCTTTGTAGCAAAATGTTACTGTGGGCATCATGCAAAGTTTATGGATTGTTAGAAAACAGTAGCTTAAAAATGAGTCTGAGGTGTTTAGAAGTACTGATTGGGACTGAGATTGGGATGAATAATAGCTCATCCTCTTCTGCTAAAATGTATTAGTGTGCTGTGGAAATTCCTCAGCTAAATGGAAGTCCAGTCTCTCATTTTGATCATCGAAATGGTACCGCTGTTTCAGATGTATATTCCTGTCTATAAGCTACATAGTGTCATTTCAAGAAAAGTTGGAGTATTCTTAGTCCAAATGAATGCACCAGTTATAGCTCAATGGCATTTTGCAAAAATATATCAGAAGTATGATGATAAGATGGAGTCAACAGCTGACTTTGATCAAGTTTCATTTAGGTAATTTTGACTTTATGAAACCAGATTAAAATACAGTTTTTGATCAAAGTGTGCTGCTGCCTCCAGTGTAAGCACATGTACATCTTTTTGCCATCAAGGTAAAGGGAGTAGGACCTTCTTTACTAATACGATTGCAACAGTGTTGTAGCTGTCTCTAACTCGGTTTTGGATTCTGATATACTTTAGCCAAAATATTTCAATTAATCTATGCTATTTAAGGACAGACAACTACACAATACACTGTAAACAGTATCTTTTTACCTCTCTCTGAAAATAAATATCCCTTTCTTTACTAAGCATTTTGTAGGTTTGACTTAGTGGTTCGTGAAGCAAAAATTATAAGGCCAATTACACAAACTCCAAATTATTTTGAGCTTTTTATACTATTTCTCTTACATGTGCCCTTCATTTTAGCCATTAACATTTGGCATTGGAGCTATAGTGTTTTGATTAATCAAACCAAGGCATTAGCTTTCAATTAACATAAAATCTAACAGCATTTAAACTGAATGATAGAACTGGACCATTTACAGAAGTATTCCTTCACAAGAAAAACAAGAATGAAATGAATATAAATTTCTAACAGCATTCAACTTTGCACTTAAAACATATTTCTCAGATAAATGGATAGCATTTTGTCTGAGTGATTAGAATTATTTGAAAATTTTCTCCACTAAGTGAATATAGTTCTGGAAAACAAAACATCATTGCTTCAAAAAAAGCTTAGCTCGATACTTTCTCCGTATGCAATAGAAAAGCAGCTCAGCCGCTCTACAGTTAAACATGACCCTGCTTTAGAGGAGGTTATGTTTCAGTCTGAAAGTCAATTTGATGCATTGTTCTCACTAAATGCAGATGATTCTTCTATGAGGAGATTTTACTTTAGCAGTAATGCACAACCCTCGGCATTACAGAAGCAATTGAAGTCAGCAAAATATAGTTTTAAACATGCTGAAAATATTTTTAAAAAAAAAGTTTAAATTAAACAGCATCTAAATATAGATCTATTAACCTTAGACTGAATTTTGGAGAGTTGCGTGGTCAAAAAGCATTCTAATAAGACAAGGATTACTGTACCTGATTGAACGGCTATAGTGTGTCCCTCTGCTTCTTTGTTATCTTTAGGAACTTTCTGGACAGGAAGTATGGCTTCCCCATTTCAGAGGCATACAATCAAGTTCCTAAGGAATGACCATATTGCCCACAACAGTATTATATTTCCTGATAAATTTGCTTTAATAAAATGTTCTTTTCAAAAGATTTCAACCTAAATTTCTGAGGCTGTCCCAGGGATGTGGCATCTGAGCCAAGAGCTGATGACTCTGCAGAAAATCAACATATTTGGGAATCTGCACTTGAGATGTACTTGAAAACTGGCAAAACTACCCTCAACACAGAAATGAGATATCCACTTCCAGAAATGATTTTTTTCCTATGAACATTTGCAGGAGTTTAAGGATTGGGTGTACTAGTTCCTCAGTCTGACATAGTGCCCACCATCAACATCAGTTGTTGCGGTGTGATGTAATAGCCTGTCTTAGTCATCCCGGTTCTTTCCCCAGGTGTGCCAATAACCTCTCCCTTCCCCTCCCTTGCCCCCGCTGAGTGCTGTCTGTCAGTCTTGGCATGCCAGAAAGGGTGTTGTGTGATTGGCAAAGTTCAAAAGGTGCCTCTCAGCCCTGCAGACATTGGGCCATCCAGGTGTCATCTGTCCCCTGAGACTTCCCCCTTTTCCTGGTTGGTGGGATCCCTACCCCTTCCCTCCCCACTCCCCGGCCTTAAAAGACACGGCAACCACGCGGTTCTTTGTTCTGCTGGAGCTGTTGACGGATTCAGAGGCCTGAGGGCCAGGAATAAAGCTCTGGATTGAAACCCTCCAGCAGAACCCGACTCCTTTTTCCTTCACCTCGCCCTGAAGCCTTTCCACCAGAGGTGAACCTGAGCTCCTGCTTGCCTGGACTTGTCCCAAGCACCCAGCTGCAGCATCCAGCCAGCCAAAGGTGTCTCTGAGGTGAAACCACCACAGCTGCCGCCCTTGGCCAAGCAGCAAGGGCCACAGAAGCCCAGGCACGTTCCATCTGGCAATATTGGGATTTAATTCCAATAATTAGTTGTAAGGTGTAGGTAGTGGTGAATGTAGTTGTATTGTGCTCACCAGACTGAAACATTGGGTGGGGCAGCCAGGGCCACTGTTGCCATAAAACCAACACAACTCATTGCTGGAGGGGCAGCAGGAGCTCTGAACCTCTATGCAAGCACACTCTCAAAGAACGTGGTTCCTGTTAAACACCAATTCATCTACAAAATTACTCCAGTTCATTTTCAGTCCAGCTTTTATTATGAAACTAGCTGAAGTCCAGACATATAGACATTTTTTTCCTTTTTCCAGTTTTCTGAGTAAAGCTAGATGTATTCTAAGCATGCTGTGAGTAGGGGCAGAGGGGGCAGAGGGGCAAGATGTGCTGCAGGCTGCTCTGCTCACTCTCTTAATTGACAGCTTCAGGGGAATATACCAAGCTTGCAGGACATTGTACATAAAATACAGGATGCTTCCAACAAGGAAAACAGGGATATACTGGAACCCTAGCTGCATTCTGAAACCTTTTAAATGCAAAGTGACAAATGTTCCTGACCCAAGTGTCATGTTTCAAAACCCTCTGTGAAGGCACAATCCTCAGCAAGGAGGATGTAGAGTGTGGGAGTTTTTGATTAGCTGGAGATAAAGAGCCAAATATTCAAATTACCCAAACTCTATGTACCAGCTCAGCTCTGTTGCTGACTCTGTGTCACCACTTCAGCAGAGGAGCAGCCCAAGGGACCTGTAAGCAAGCTACTTGTGAGCTGCTTAAAAACTCACCAGTTGATGGCTTCTGCTACAGAGAATCTGACATCCTCTGATGTGATGGAGAATGACATGATTTGAAAGAAAAACTCCCTGAGGGCTTGTTTGTATCTCTATGGCCATAAATGCTCTTAAAAATCTGCTGCTTGGCTATTTTCATGAGGGTTTCAGCAAAATAACTCTTTCTTTAAGTAAGCATGTTTCGGTGGCATATCTGCTATATTAATGAATTTCAGAAGAGGGTGAAGTTTCTGCTGTTATAAGTTTGATGGGGCATAAATTCGTATTAGTTATTGCTATCTAACAGAAAGTCTCCTTGAATTTTATTAGCAGTTACACTGCAGTGGTTGGTGAGTTGCTGAGCAAGAAGAAAGTGATTTTTTGCATCTTCGGAGAGATGGCTGTGCTAAGAGTTAAAGATAATTCCAAATTTTTTTTTATAAAATCAGTAAAAAGACAATAGCCTGAAAATATGCTGCTTAATTGTATGTATGAAAAAAAAATCTATGTGCATAAGTGCTGAGTATTATCTTCTACAAAAGCAACTACGTACTCCTTTTGCCAATATTATTTTTTCTCCTTAGTATTGTGCATACTGTTTAATGACATAAGCTCCCAGAGAGATTTAATGTAGCATCACCCTCCAACAGGCCCTGCAGCAGCAAGACAGACAGGGGCCATCTCCGACAGCTGTAATTTATGCTGCTGTCAGTCTGCTTCTTTAATGCAAAGCATTAGTACAGCTATCTTTTTTTGCATGGCCCTTTCAATCATGACACCTCTTCCACCTGTTTTTAGGTTCTGGAAAATCCCTGAATCTTGATAAATCCCACTCACTCCTGTCCATCTTCCTTAGACATTTTTCCTAGACTTTTTAAGCAGTCAAAATGTTTTTAAAACAGTAATTTAAGAAAAGCGAATGCTTTGTCTGCAAGACTTCCTCTTCTAACTTCTTTCTTGCACAGATTTTAAACACATTTGGATTTTTTTTTTTTTTTTTTTTTTTTGTGATTTGAGAATCTAAAACACTCATCAAAAGGTTTCTGGCTTACATGCCCTTTAAGATACAAGTAGCTCAATAGTAAAGACTTTGAATAGCACAGAATCTGCCCATGCTTTGGTAAATGGTCCAAGTAATAAATTAGTTCCTTGGTTAAAGTATTACATTCATTGCAACTGCATTTTTCTATTATTATTTTGAATGCTTTAGATTTCCATTGGGTGTATTGTGAATTTTTATGCACATATTTTTTTTAATTGTTCATGGTTAATATTTAATTTGCAGTGGATATGAAAACTTGGGATTAACACTTTTGCTTCTTATATAATTTATCAAGAAACTAAAATTGGATAACTAAACTATGTCTTTACATCTCTAGATGAGTCAGCTATTAGAGAAAAAACATTTTTGATAGAGATCTGGAGTTGAAAATATGGCACAGGAGAAACATAAAACAAATGTAAAAATAATAAAGTATAGCAAAAATAAGAAAGTATAATGGCAAATAAAAACCCCAGATGTTTCTATGGGAACACTTGATGACTGGTTATTGGAAGAATACAGCTGGCAAGTAAAGACCAGAAAAGTTTTCAAAAAAAGAAAAAGATGAAATGAAGCAACAAAGAAAGAAAAAAGATTCATTAATGAAAGTCTAAATGAAGATCTATTGCCATTAAAATAAACATGCTTGGATTTGTATTCTATTTCATACACTTTACCAATTACACTGCACATGCTAAAAGTTGTAGTTTTGGAAACTTCATGCTGAGAGGATAAATATTACTGGTATATAGGTTTCATAAAAATTAGCCTCAGTGACTTTTTCTTTCCTACTTTTAATACAGATTAGCTTGAGCTTGCTGCTATTTTCTGTGCTTCTCATAGTTACCTGTTGTCATATATATCACAGGCATCGTGGGAAGGATGCAGAATCATTATCTTCCATAAAGCAGGTATGAAAAATACTCGAGTCAAAAGTGTTTGGGAAGCCTGCAGTCTTTTTAAAGGCAGCTAGACTAATTTAGTAGGAAATGAAAGCGATTGGTTTTAAGCAGGACTTTTATTCCTTCATAATTCACTGAGATGTAAGTGCATACATTTAACTGAAGCATGTTAGTCTGGGCCAGGCTGTTTCCTCTAAAGTTTTCTATTTTTTTACCAGGGCATTCTCATCACTTTAAATAAGGTCCTTCCTCCAGAAGCAGCTTCTAGCTCGACCCAGCTCCTGTGTGCTAACATGATAGCGAATTAATCCTAGTATTAGGAGATGGTACTAAACTAGAAATACATGACACCTCTGTACATGTCTGAGCAAAATTGATGCATGGCTTTGACATGGATTTGGCCCTTCATTTGGTGAGGTTGAGATGTGTGAATGGAAAATTATCTGCTCTAGCTTGTGGTAGTATTTGACATTCACAGTGAGCATCTGAACGACAAAAAATCATCAAAACAAAAATGGTTTAGACTCAAGAAGCTGAACAGAATGTTCAGAGCAAACTTGTCTGCCTTCTCTTTCCCACCGCTCCCCCGCCCTATTCCTGCAAATATTGCTTCAATTGCCTGGTTTCAATCCAAAACAGAGAATCGTAAATTTGTTAAATAATTGGGTTTGATGCCAGTTAAATTAAAACAAGAACTACTCAGCTTTAGTGATCCTTCCTGTTTTTTGCTGTGTTTTTCCATGGTAATATTTTTGCTTCCTAGGCTCCAGACTGTTGTGTTCTGAGCTCCAGGACTGCATCTGCTTAGGAAGTTGTACTTAAGAGGATAATTCTAGTGTTCTTGTAATCAAGGGCCAAATCACAGTTAACCAAGAGACATAATCTGGAATGAGTTAGAAATTATTTGTGCAGTTATACTGACTGTTTTATATTGGCACATTTCTTTAGATTGCTTTTAATTTGCTGAAGAATAACAGTAGGAAGTAGGCAAACTTTGCAAAGTTTCCTTGCCATATTCAACCCTGAGAACCTGCAAGTTCTTTCTTGATGGTTCATGGGGGACAACTGCAATTTGTTTTGTAAAAGTTTAAATGAAGGGGGTATCTCCACTGCATTTGTGGCTGACTTCAGTCATCCTAATATTATATCAAGTTTTGATAAGTATAAAGGGGTCTTCAGCTGCTCTGAGTTTAGCAAAATTTCATAACACAACTAAATAAGTTTGCAAGGTTCTAGGCAGTCTTACATGTCCTCTGCAGAAGCACTTTGATTTTATTCCTTTTAACAAATATGATAACCAGATTAAAGCTAATTCAAATACCCTGCACGTGTGATTACATTTCATAATTACAGCATGCATAAATCTAAGCGATACTTTGGCTTCGTCCTGCCTGGCTTGTTGGAGTAGTTGGAATTTAAGTGCTGGTGGCTTTATATAGTAGCACAATAGTGATGCAGCTTGCTAGATTGTAGCAGGGGAAAACCCCAGCATTTTACTGATTTAATGGCTGGCTCCAATGTAATCTGAACAGGGGATAAGCCCAGGCAGCGCATTATTTCCAGCAAATATTGCTGTGGCTGTCTTAGCCTCCACAACTATTTGTTCTGTATGTTTGGTGGCAGTCACTAACCACTGCTGCTGGTGCAGGAGGCAAGTTCTCCCTTTCTACTCCATAGGATGGGGGTCTACAATGTGAATAAGCCAATCTATCAACTGGTTGCACCAAAGGGAACAGTTATCTTTTGGACACTTACAGGCAGTTTTCTTTCCTTCTTTCAACCACCTACACAGGTGCCCATTCCTGTTTTAATGTCAGGCTTCTGCTGGTTAAGCAAGTTGAACTGCCTCACTTTCTGGTCAGATGAGTGTAAAAGTCAGCATCTAGGAGGCGAGAACACAGGAGAAAGGGGCAGCCAACTTTGCTGGAAGTGAGCCATTAGATTGGTTCAGCTTTATCATAAACTCTCACCCTCAGAGATGCAAATGCAAAGCTGCAAGTCTCCGTTTAGGCTGCCAGAGAAGGACTTTGTGCAGAGGCAGCTGACAAGCTGGCCCACATTATCTCTGCTGACTCTGCTGTTGACCCCTGTCAGAAGGGCAGAGTCGCCAGCTGGGGGCTGTCGCAAGATTTGTCATCGTTTGCCAGTCAGTGTCCTCGCTCTGTGATCCCTCCTGCTGAGTTAGGGACTCACTCTGCTGCATTCATTCGGCCTTTTTGTTGCACTGAAGCAAAGGTATTTGGCAGAAAACTGCAGGATCGCAAAGTTCCCTCTGCATAAGGGAAAGTTTAACAGAGTGGCTGTTGGTATTATCACCTTGTTTACCTTTTGGAAAGCAAGACCAAGGTTTTACTTGTTTTCTTTTCTCAGGAAAAAGTGACTTGTAGAGAAGGAGAAAAATTATTATTCCCTTTTTATTTTTTTTTCACTCAACCTCTGTGTAAAAGAGAGCAAGAGATCTAGTTCTAGTTCACTGACCTGTTATTTTCCAACTAAAATTCATTTTGCAGTCCCTATGACACTTGTGAGTTTCAAGGGCAAAAGTGTATGAAACTTGAAGTCTTAATGACTCTGTGAAGGTTTGATCACAGAGTAACTTGTATGCATTAGCTCCTATTAATGGCTGCTGTGAAAGCTAACCTTCAGTGGGTTAGAATTTGCTTTACTAAAATTAGATTGGAAACTTTAAGCTGTGCTTCATCCATCTTTATATGGATGGTTTTACATGTTCTGTTTGGCATTAATATAAACATGTGTTTAAATAATATATGTAAACATGGTGGTCCACCCAACTTCCTGCTGGTAAATCTCTTGTAGCAATGATGAGATGCTGAAAATGTGTTTCTACAAACTGCTAAATTTCAGTAGTATTGTAGATTACAAATAATGACTATTCACAGCCCTTTCCATAATGACATAAAATGCACAGCATTATTTTCATTCTCCCTTCTGCTATCTGGGACAGAAGATGAGTGAAGGCTGAAAATCCATGAGCGTTTTTTTAGCATGGTGTGCCACAGTCATTTTAACTCATTGCATAAAAGTAACTTAGAGAGATGAAAGTGCCAGGAGGTTTTTGCAAAGAGACTATCTGTATCTCATATTATTTTCTGTCTCAGGAGTACTCCCCTGCTAGTGAACTCAATAGTTCTATAGTTTCTCCATTGGGAGAAAAAAAATGCATCAAGTCCAAATAAGTTAATTGGCTGTGATGATTTGAATAATTGCATTTACACTATTTATAGACTTTGTTTCATGAGGTAGAAGTATTACAAAATTCATCTCAAAATTCATCTGCCTTTCTTTTTCTTTTTTTTTTTTTTTAATTCTTCCATACTAAAGTCAATACAGTATTGCTGGCAAGGACTATTCTGTGTCCCTCCAGACCACAGACAGTAGTTAAAAGCAAGTTGGGAGGATGGGTTAGCAGAAGCCCAGGAGATCTAGTGTTCTCTTCTTTGCCTGTGGGAAAGGGTTTATTTTGAAACAATGGAAAGTTACCCAAAGCTGACCAGAGAAGTCTGTGATCCACTGGGTGTAGTATGCTGGTGGAAGCCTTATCAAGATAGGGCAGGTAGGGAGGAAAAACAAATAAGAATCTTTAAAAGACAAACATTGTTCAGAACACAGGGAGCTTAGGCCAGGATCAGAAATAGCCTGACCTAACTAGACAGCTGAAATCAGAAAAAAATTGAATGAGATAGAAAGGTTCTGCAAATCAGGAAAGAAACCACAAGTTTCAAAAGCCTGTTCCTGCTGCAGCCTAGTGAGTTCTCAGACAGTAGGAAATTGAGACAGAAAGATAAATACAGAAATTATTTTCTGCTTTTTTCTTATCCTGCAAAGTGTTTCTTATCTTACTATGAAATGAGCAATGGTGATGGAAAAACCCTGTACTAATGTGTGTGTGTGATTATACATATTCTGTCCATGTACTTTAGCCAAGAACACCCCTTCTGGTGGGGTTTTGGACATTTTGTTTTTCTAAGGACACACCTAAGGTTTTGAAAGGTAAGGCTACAGTCCTTAAAAAGGACTCCTGCACACATTTAGCAGTGAAATATTTGTACTGCCTTTATCCAGGGGAGAGACATACACTCTTGTAGCAAACTAGAGGCTAGCAACACTTTGTAAACTGAGACTCCATGTAATGCCATGGAAACAGCAGGATCCCAATTACACCTATAGATATGCTCCTTCTGTTTGAAAAATTTGACTTCAGGTTCATAACAGATGACACAAGCAAGACAAGCAGTGGTTCTCATGACAACTGCATCATCTTTTGTTCTTAGTTTCTCTTGTCATGAAGGCAGCTATGCAGAAGTTAAGACTATTTAATTCTTTCAACTTAAAAAAAGATATTATCCAATAAAATTATAGCTATATAATGATGCAGATACTTTCCTTAGTTTACTAAGTACTAATGCAATAGCATTTCAGTAGCATTTAAAGTATAATGTAACAATTTACGTTAACTGAATGTTAACAGTAAAAATAGTCTCGGTAAAGAAGATTGTCTGTATGAAGCCCACATACTAATGTTTTCAAAATTTTCTTTCTGTCAGCATATACCAAGAATTTAGTTTCATTTGTTTGGGTTTTTTTCTTTAGTGTTTGTGGAAAACAGTGTTGATAATATCAGAACTGAAATAAGAATGAATTTAAATAAGCAAACTAATCTCACAGAATTGTTATGCTTTCCCCTTTATTTTCTAACAAAAATCTCTTATTCTTCAATATAAACCAAAAGTAAGTCACCTTTATCCTCTGCAGCTATTTCAATTGCCTTATTCATATATAACTTCTTGTGGATTAAATAGTCACTTTCTTTTTACTTGCAGAAAAATTAAAAGAGAAATATAATTTTTCTACTTTTTAAAAATCTCTGTCTCTGAAAAGGCACTCAGAAGACCAACATAAAAGCAAAAGATTTTAATTCAGAAAATATTTTTGAGAAAAGTTATGACAATTCCAGGTGCTAAAGGCACTGTGGCCACCAGCTCTATAAGAGTACATAAGTTTGTCCTTGTAAAAAGACCTGAATACCCCTAATTCTCCTGATGCTATTGTCCATCTGTACATCAGCATAGTTCTTGAGATTCCACTCACTGCAGTGTTCAACACTTTAAAATCAACTCACAAAACAAAAGAGTAAAAAAATGCTCCATGATGTGTGTTTGCAACTTCTTCTTCAGTTGCAAAATTTCTAGAGAAATGATCATTCACCCTTTAGTCTTGTCCCTGGTGTGATTACCATGAACATTAGTGTTATAATCTACTAATGTAGATGAGCATCAATGTTAGTATTCCAGAAAGACAGACCAAATACCCTCCAGTGATAGAAAAGGTTTTTTTTCCCCCCAAAACCCTGGTGTTGCAAGGTATGCCAGAGCAGGTGAAAGGAAAGTGGTGGAAGGAATTAAGAAAAATTAAGAGTCGATTATAATAGAAAGCAACAATGATATCGTTTTAATGTTTTTTGAGACAGTAAGATAATATTACAAGAAAAAAATGTATTTAACTGTTAGAGAGTGGAAAAGATAACAACTGATAATGACTTTGTAAAGAACCTTGTAACTTTTACCTGTGCCTCTGTTCCTATTCAGCCCCAGCTGCTATGTGCTCAGCTCTGCAAGCCTGAGTAGTCAGAGAAATCACCTCCGACTGCAGAGACATTTTCAAGTACTTGGAAAAGACAAGCTTGCAGGTGGACAGGCTGACCAAGACCTGTCCCCAAGATACATTCTTTTCAGTTCACTTTTGCTCCAATTTGACATGACAGCACATAGGGGACAAATGAAAATACCCATGGTCAAACCTTCAGCATCAGTTTCATGAAAAAAGGCATATAGGATAGGATTAAAATGTCCTTTGAAAGGTAATGCTCATTTTTTTCTTTTTTTGCCTTACAGCTGTTGAACATTTTGGGTCTATTTATATTACCTTGGATATTAATACCCTACACAGGGTTTTTATCTTTGCCTCTCTGACGTATAGCCTTGATTAGAAATTACTTAACCATTTCAATTCTGAGACTGAAAGATTCAATAGGATGCATGGTTGAAGAAAATAACCAGAAAGCTGGGAACAGTCTTAGAGGTAGCAAATTATTTTTGCACTCAGGCTTTGAGCAATTTTTTCTGTCCATGGAGAACTGGAAAAATATAAAGGTATGATGACCTTTTGACATGCAAAGGAAGTTTTGTTTTCAAACTTTCCTGAATTAAAAGAAAGTGAAGAAAGCCAGCTTTTTTCTTCTCGATCTTAATGAGATACAGCTCCATTTTGTTCATCAAAATTGCACAGCTCTGCTTTTTGCACATGGTCTAATGCTACTAGTTTCCAATTTCACTCTGTTCTCAGCTACTTGAAAGATGGCTACTGAAGCATGTTGACACCATCTGTGCTTTCAGAAAATAAACTCTTTGATAATAAAAGTAATTTTTATTTTGGAGACAATTGGTGCACCATTTTCCATTCCACAGATAACCTTCTTTTAGAACTGTTCTCACAGCCACCTCAAAAATACCTGGAAAAGGAGATCCTCACCTCAGATTCACCATGGTCAAAGGTCTTGCTAACCAGTTTTAGAACTGCCACTGACTTGATATATTGAATTGTTAAGAGTTCTGGCTTATATTTCATTTTGTACTTAGCAACTTTTTCCAAAGTTGAACGAGTAGAGCCTTGAGACAAAGCACTGCACTATTTAGTCTTTGCGATGAAGTATTGTGTAGCTCTACAGAATTATTAGCTCATGAGTTACAATACTATGAGCCCAGCCATACCATAGAAGCAGTGAGTGTGAAATCACTTTTTGTCTATTATGTTGCAGAACAGAGGCTTAAGAACAGTTGCTTAACTTCAGTATCTTATACATGTATAGGCAGATTCAGTTATCTGTATCTCTAACAGATAGAAAGATTAGAGTAAATATCTAATTAGAGCCTTAGTGAATACCTCTGCAGCACCTTGAAATATTGTGCCTTAAAATACTAACAGAATTAAGCAAAACACTCTGGGGTTTTCTATCATCTAAAAAAATTTAGCAAAGATTTCAATTCAAATTTCATTACCTTTTCCCGGTATTAGCCAAGTTTTTGAAAGATAAATTGCAAACAATTTGATCTTATCAGCTTTTTTCTCAGTTGTGTTGCTCTGATTAATTTTAAAATTTCTAGCAGAAGCTACATAGTTGGTAAACTGTATTTCACAACATCATTGCTCAATAGATTAAATAATTGTGATATATTAGGCGCAATTTCTTTGCTCAATAGGTGTTATATTAGGTGTAATATCATTGCTCAATAGATTAAAAAATTGTGATATAGGTATTATATTTTTTTAATAAGCACTTTCCTCCTAATTATCAAAGTGCTTATTATACTTAGGCTTTTCTCTCTTCATAATCAATATAGCATTTAATTTGTTTCCTATGGAATCAGAAGACTTATTGAAATGAAAACCATAGCTGCAACCACCTTCAATGGAGAGGCAGAAAAATGAACAGAAAGTACAAAAGAACAAGCTTTTGGTAGAAATGTCTTTGTATTTGAGAGAATTTGTTAAGGTTTTTCTTATTATATAAATAATTATTTTTTGTTCATTGTCATAGCATTTGAATTCACAACAGTGTCATATTCAGTTTGAAAGCAGTTTGTATAAAAATAAACAGAAATTATTCAGAAAGCAAATGCATTCTCAAATGGTAATGTTACTATAGCTACTGAAGTGAAAATATGAAGAATTAGCCAGAAAATGAGAGGAATTTCCCTCAGGTATGTATGACGAGCCCATAGATTGTGAGATAATTTTGACTGGATGATGAAGCTTAATAGATTTTAAATTCTTCTATACTTATTTTACATTTGCTAATTCATTTGAGATCTTCTTTAGTGATTTCTGATGGTCAACAGATTTTCCACATATTTTTAGCTTTTTCCAACGCTTGTCCAAAATTAAACCCTCTTTCAGTACAGTTGCGATGAATAGAAAGGTGATCAGTTTTTTTTCTAAACTCATAATTTTTCTATGCTCTAAGCCATGAATATAACCTCTAACTTGTCTCAATGTTAAGAAATACTGTGTGCAGTAATTTTTTAACAGCGTTATCACTGAAACACTAATGTTATCTACCACAAATCTTTCTCCTTTAATATTAAAGTCCTACTCACACGTGTAGTAAAGGTAAGATGTAAAGTGGTAGAAAAACTAGAACCACAATGTATATAAACTGTAATATAAAAGCATAATTGCAAGAAAAAGAATTTGCATTTTGGACATTCCTAAATGTCCTTTCCTTTTCTGACTTCCAGTACTGAGGACATGAAGAGAGAAATATATTAGTTTAATGCTTAGGTAATTAAATCAGCTTTGAATATCATAGTGACGGACATTTATTCAGTAAGAAGAAGGAATTATTTTTGAGTCTATAAAATCCATGTAAATATTTTCTAGGATGTATTTTAAGAAAAGACCATATTTTTCTGAGACACAGTTTTTTGAGAGAGATTTACAGAGCATGAACATTTAACTATTGCTTTTACCAAAATCCTAATTTCACCAGATTTATTTCATTTTGATACTTTGAATATTTATTACCTGTGTTGTAATGGGGGCATAAAAGTCAGAGCTCAGTCTTCTAGGAAGCAAAGGGTGCAATGTTGATCCTAGGTGTTTCAATGTTGTTTCTAAGTTTCATGTCTATTTTCCAGTTGCTTCAATAATACTGTAGGCTGGATGAAAATATCTTTTTCTTAGTTCTGAAAAGTTTATACATTTCTGTAATGTGCTTCTTATCTTCAAGCCACTGAGAGATCTAATCCTGCAAAGATTCTAATGTGGAAGTCCACAACTATGCATATAGTTTTTGCTATGTTCTTAAGCCATAAATCAATGCCTTTCAGCTACAACAATTGTCAAAATTAGCTGATTAATTTAAAACTTTGAACAGTTTACCAAGGCAGAGTTTCTTGGTGAGTTATTATTTCAAAATTTACAATCTTTAAAAAAGTTTAAGTTCATTTATATGTATTTAAATTTCTTTTTTTTCATATTTATTCAATTTTCAGCCTCTAGGCTCATTGAAAGACAACACACTACTTTCATTTTCACATATTTCTTGAGATGGTGCAACAGATGAAAGTGTGTTAGCTTACCAGCTTTTCTTTGTAGGATCAAAAAGAATGAAAATTTCCTACTTTCAGTGACCAGCAACTTTAACATAACTTTAAACCCTTGCTTATGAAAGGAATCCCATGAGGAAGAGCAAATATTTTAAAGAGGCCTAAACCCATCATCTTTTTGTATTCAATCTTCAGTTTCTTGCTCTGCAAACTATTTACTAGGTAACAAGGGTACCTGCTTGAATGGGTACCATAACAACCTTCACTTTGTAAAAATATTAATATTGTATTTTGTCATGTTTTATTTGCTGGTTTTGAAGACAGAGTGAGCTCAATTCAGAAAAAAAGAGAAAGAAAAGTATGCTTTTCCCTTTTTTAAGCTCCCCCTAATCAATGCTGCTTTTTGTGCCTGGGAAAGAGGTACAAATAAATAATATTTTTTAAGTAGTCAATTTAATTTTCAATAATAGCAGATCAGTTGAACAGTTCTGCTTCTCAGAAATTTTCTGCTGCTGATATCAGTGATGCAAATCCTGCAGATATTACTCTTAGGACTCTCATTTTTACTTGGTCAATCACACATTAAATTTAAAGGATGTGTAATTGAGGAAAATTGACTATAAATAGGGTGAAATGTCAAGCTTTGGTCAATATTAATGGACTTCATGTAATAACTAGTATATTGTGATTTAAGGACTTTTTTAGCCTAGATACTTAAGCACGAATCTATCCAATCCAGCTTTAAATCCATCTATATCTTAAGTGGGTTGAACCAATTTCTCTCTCAGTTTCTTTCTCTTCATCTAAGGACTTAGATGTCTCATTTAAATTCCTAGTTCAAATGAATCCTAGGATTTTGTGAATCCAATCATAAAATCCTTTTTGTATTAATCTGGTTCTGACAATGACAGAATGGCCATGCAGGTCATGCTATCCTTAAGGCAATGAGCAGTTTATCATGGAGTCATAGACTGGTTTGGGTTGGAAGGGACCTAAAAGATCATCCAGTTCCAACCCCCAGACAGTGTGGGCAGGGACGCCTTTCTCTAGACCAGGCTACTCAAACCTTCATCCCATCTGCCCTTGAATACTTTCAGAGATGTGGCATCCACAACTTTTCTGGGCAACCTGTTCCAGTGTCTTACCACCTCCCCAGTAATGACTTTCTTCCTAATGTCTCATATAAACCTACTCTCTTTCAGTTTGAAACCATTGTCCCTTGTTCTGTCACTACATGTTCCTGTCACAGACAAAATAACTATTTAGCAATTATCTGTAAGATTAATCTTGTAGATTTTCCCGTGTTTCGATCTACTCCCAGGATATAGCATTTTCCCAGGAGGCAGCAAAAAGCAAGTACAAATTCTGAGATTCACAGAACAAAATACAGAGCCAAACAGTTGCTGCATATGTTACAATAGTCCACTGAGTAGCATTCAGTTACAATATTTAGCTAATTCTTGAACTGTGCTGTTGTTTGGATAGAGCACACTTAGGATATGTTCAAAACCAGGTCATACTCTACTTATTGATTGTGACCATTAACTAGGTTATGCATGCTGCCTTTTGGATTATTTATCCACCAACATTCATCTGATAGTGCTATTGGTATGGATTTTCATAAACCATAACATGCAAAGTTTAAAACAGAAAAATGTGGGATGTTACTTACCTATGCCTGCAGGAATAAAAATATTACCATATAACTTGTCTGGTCAGAAAACCAAATTTGGAAAAAATATCATAACTTTATTATACTATTATTATTATTATTATTATTATTCCGTGGAAAACATATTATTATTATTATTATTATTATTATTATTATTATTGTTATTGTTATTGTTATTGTTATTATTATTATTATTCAGTGGAAAACAAAGTATTTACTTCAATACAATATTTGAAATAATTAATCTGATAACAGGTGTTCCAACTAGAACTATATATCATAAAATATTTTAAAGCTGAAGCCTGATCCTTTCAATAGCGCTTTTTGAAAGAAAGTTGGAGGCCTCAAGGACCTAGAGATCTGTTGTGCTCTGATGCTCTGATACACTTGACAGTATAGAGACCTAATGAGCTTTCAGTGGAGATCTTGAGGAGTTGAGAAGGGGAAATTGAAGAGCCTTGTTTACTAACAGAAGTTGTTTGATATTGATTTAATGTAGCACAATTGTGTCATGACACTACTTGACATCCACAAATATTTCTTCAGGGGGGTTGAATTTTTTTTTCCTTTTTCTTTTCCCTAAAGAAGGAGTCAAATAAAAGTTAATATAAGAATAATTTGTTATAGAACTTTGTGCTTGTCTTGTAGCACAGGGTTATTTTGCATAAATGGTTATTTGTTTCCATAACAGTTCTTTGCATCTGCTTGGGATATTACAGGGTTAGTTCAAAGTAGGTATATCAATTAGCAGGGCCACTTTCATGTAGCACTTCTCTCATGTTTTCTTTTCAAATCCAACTTCACAAGACATCTTTGTAATCTGTGCACGAAGAGCAAAGGTAGAGGTAGCTTTGTCAAATACTCTCTTTATGGTAACTGCTTCTTAGTTTGTATTCTACTGTAAAAAATACCTTTAGAGAAGTTTAGTATACAGTCAAAAAAAAAAAAATAAGGTTCACCCATTTACTGTATCTCATAATTACTTTTGCTGCTGCTTATTGGTATCATTTAAAACAGGCATTTGGTGACCACACTTTCCCATACTAAATACATATAATTTAACTTTTTTTCTCTATATTCTTCTTTATATTGTTCTAAGACTTTTGTAATCCTTCTTTTTGATTTCTAATGATTTCTATCAGTTTGGAGATAAAATTAACGGTACAATTGCATGCATATATGTGCTATGTTTACCTATTGTTACCCGTGGGCTTGTTTGTTTGGAGTTTTTTCCCTCCTGTACAGCAGTTAGATTTATTTGAATATTAGGTTTTTTTGATCTTCATAATTTTTAGGAATTGTTTCTATATTTTAAAAATTAAAATAAGCATGGAGCTTTATACATTTACCTTTTTTTATTATTCTTTCTCGTTCTTGTTTAAAAAAAATACAAAACAGATTATATGGTGTAAGGGCTTCTTTATTGTTCTAATAATTATATTATTCTAATGTTGATAAGTGACTTTTGAAATATATGTAATGGATGTAGAATTATAGACATGAAGAAATAGTGCATTTTCATGAAGCTGAACAGCATTTGCTCTGAAGCTTTTTTAATTTAAACTGCATTTTTAAAGCAGAATTCAGAACATCAGCCAAACTTTTGATTTCTCTAGTCTTACAACAAATGTTACCATTTAAACAAAGAATAGATTGGATTTCAGATAACAGGAAGCTATGCAATGTAGTAACGGATGTTTTGTTTTCTTCATCATTGATAATATCGGGTCTTTTCTGTATATGCAGAGAGGCAGAATGAGAACATATGACAAACAACAAAATGGACCTGTTTCCTTATTTCCTTACACTTCATTAAGAAAATTATTATAAAACCTTCTTATTTTTTCATAAACAACAATTCATAGTATGTATTAGCTCCTCTTTCAAACTCTCTTTTTCTATAATCGGTTTGGAAGGATTTTCACTGATTTATGTAGTGAAAAATTAAATAAGTTACAGGGCTTTCATATTACTGCCTTCATAATTCAAGAGGATTTATCACTAAGAACATTTCTGTGAGGAAAATAACTCTGCTAATAAAGAAAAATGATTGCTGAAATCTTCAAAGTACATAAATATCAATGAAGTTTTATTGATCAGTTCATTATATAAAAGAATCTGATTGGAAAGCAGAGTACACATGGCATTCAGTAAATAGCTATTCTTATTGGCTGTACTGTAGAAAATTCTATCTAGGAAAAAATCAGGTCCATCAACAACAAATAGATCTGAGAAAAATAAATAAAAGCAAGATACTTGAAATTATTTAAATATATATATTTCAAGAACATTAAATATAAATCTTTCTACACACAAATTAATGTTCTCAACAAATGTTCTGACAATACAGAGGTGGGTCCCAGTCATGAGGGTCTGTTCATTCAGAGATTAGAAGAACTTCTTGGTATTCTGAATAGAGAAGCAGTTTAATGTTGCCATAATTTAATGCTGAGATGTCTTGTGCCTGTGAGGAAGGCAAGAAAAAAAAGTATTTTTGAGACTCCATCAACAAAGATAGGCACTGGATAACCCTCAGAAAATTCTGTGATGAAAGGGACGTGCCTGTCTGATTCTCAATATCAGCTGGTAGGTGCGGACATTCCTGGCACTATGAGGAACTGTAAAATTCACTTTGAAAGAAATGTTTGGGTTCATAAAATTAATAAACTAAAATTAATAAAAATTAATAAACTTTTTTTTTACTAGAACTGCTTGTTCTAGTAAAAAAAAAAATTCAGAAGGAGAAATTTATTTTTAGAAGAACATTCATGAAAAATTAAACTCATGTTACTCAAAGCTGGTGAAGACTTTTATATACACACTTTTAAAACATACAAAAGTTTTAAAAGTTGTGTTGTTTCGCTAGCTGATGAGATACAAAATTGGTGCAATATGACTCCTTAAGATGGCAAATTCATTTTAGGAACAGCAGAAATATTGGAAATAATATTGAAATATGTATGTTAGGTTTTCATAAAATTCCTTTAAAAGTTTCTTGCTTTTGTTTGTTGCTTTTGTTTAAACAGAAAAGTTTTTGGAATTCAAGCAAATGCAGAACTAAACCAAATGCAACATGCCTTACAAACAGTGTTGTGTTTTGTAGGACATGAATTTTTACTTATGTAATACTACTGGTTGACTTCATCAGATGAGAGAATAAACTGTCCATGAATCCTGGTTTGTCATTTCAGTCTACCAGGAGCCAAAATTCGACTGCAAGATTTGAAAAATCTGATGGTTAGAAACAAAGAGGTTTAAGTCAAATTTCCTTATATAAATTGCTTCTCTATTAAAAGAAACAGAGTGCAATAGAACAGAAAAGAAAAGCAAACTCAGACTTTAAGCTTAAAACGTGTATGCCATGTATGTCTTTCTAAATTAGGGTACACTACAGATCAACCAAAGTTGTGATGAAGTAGGTTTTTTAATCCAGTACACAGCTAGTGACAATGATTTTGCCTTTTGGCACTTATTAAGTAAGCTTACTTCCAAAGAAGACATGAATGTTCCAAAGTACATAATTGCCTGGAAGAAGCACTGAGGAATTTCAGAAAGCCAATTCAAAGTTTCAAGAAAATAATACTGAAGCCTTAGCTAATCCAGCTATAATGTTTTACATGGATACTTAAAACTTTGTAATGTTTTCTACTGAGCCACATTTTTTCCCATGCAACAAATTTATCTAGTGTTCATTTGAATAAGTGCAACACTTTACAGATGACTTAGCATGCCTATTAGCATGTTGAAACTCTGTGATGCAGCATCACACTTCTTATAAAGTCCTGCTAACTGAATTAGGAGTGTGTCATTGGGTAACTGCATGCCTGACCAACTTGTGAAATCCTTATTTTTCTATGTGTGTACTGGTTTAATAACTGATCTGAAGTTGAACTGATCTCTAGTAGAACTGTAGTAGTCAAAGTCCAAGTAGTATTTTTAATTCTATGGACCTGCTCCTATGGTCTTACAATTCATTGCATTTTCCAACAGGTTTTATACTTGAGTAAGCCTTTATACACACAATTATATTGTAAACAGGATCAAGATAGTGAGAAATTTCTTCTCTTTTATATAACCTTCCTAAAAGGCTGCATACCATTATGCTCATTGAAACATAGAAGAAAGTACAAAGCAGACAAGTTAATAAACTGGTTGAACTCTGCAAAGGGATTTGTGGACTCACATAATGTAATAAAAATAGGGATTTTTTTCACTCCAGTCACACGCTTAGACTTGCATACTGCAGTTTAGAGTGCCACAATAATATTAGTACTATCTGAAAGAGAATGCTGTTAATATGAATGAAATTAGTACTGCTTTATGGTTATATTTGGACAGACAATTAATATCTATATTTTATCTCCATCTAGTTATTTAAAGTGCAGCAATGGTCATTACTCTGTGTGCAAAGCAATAATGGTTACAAGAGCCATTAACAGTGAGAAGTTATGAGCAGTTTCTCTCAGTGCTCATTGGAAGGCTGACCTTCAAGAAGTTGCTCTAGCTTTGAGCAAATTAAGAATGTGGAGTCCAATATTCTCTTTCCAACAGTAAATAGCAAATGTTCACAGAAGAGCCTAGGAACAAGGCAAGTACACAGCAGTATTTCTCCAGAAAACACCTGCACCTTCCAGCAATTTGTGGGTTTCTGAAGCTAGAGAACATAGCTTTGTATTTAGCAAACTTTTGTATATTTTCCTGCATAAATTCACCCTCGAAAAACTTTACTTATTGCTTTTCCATATAAGAACACTGATTATGCAAATGTGACTTTTTCACAATAATAACTTTTAAATTACCTATTGGTCAGCTAGGAATAAATTCTTCAGAGCAGCATATTCTTAACTGTTCTCCTTTATCATATAAGGCAGGAATTAAAATATACAGCTTACACAGGTTATGCGCAAACATATTTTTGCCAAGCTGGCCAGAGTGATATAAAGCATTACTGTCTCCATCTGTCCAATTACTGCTTCTGCATTCTGAACACCGTGTTATTAAGAAATTTCTCCTTGTTCATAAAACAAATTAACTTAAATCACCCTCTCTAGTGATGAGTCTGAATTTTTTTATTATACGAGATAATACATTGTGCTCACACTATCATTTATGGCATATCAACTGTGTTACGTAAAATGTCCAGCACAGAAGGGGCTATAAAGACTTTGACTAAAATTTTAAAAGCTACTGTCTGCAAGTCCAGTTTTCTTTGGTTTTGATTATGTTTTTTTCACAAATTAAAAATTTTAAAAACCCCCCTGCACTTTTAAGTAATAAAAGACAGACAAATTGCATTTGGAAGTGTGTTGCATGTGGCCAGGATCTGAAATATAGAGTATTAATGTAGGAAACAGGATAACTCTGAAAATTTTACCTTGGTTCTATTTAAACAATGAAGAAATATGTGTCCTTTTATCACTAATTCAAGTAGCCCAAGAAAAAGGGAGGATGGCTCACAAATTTTATTAAATCATCCTGACTTTTTGTTTGCCTTCAGAGTGATTTCAAAGAAATTTAATTTAGGGTTTTATAACCGATTAAAACGGGTTTTCACTGGGGGAAAAAATAGATATATTTTTGTGAGGTTTTTAATGGGTTTTCATGAAATTTCAGGGTTTCTTTAGCTCAAATGTTTTCAAAGTCAGTTATAGCTCTGAAGGGTGAATGTTTGCTGTTGGAATGGATTAACAGGAAAAAAAAGTTCCTCATTTGTAAATTTGGCTTCACAATAGACATCAATACTTGGTACAGTTAAAGACAAGACACTATTGCACATTCTGTTATTTTAGAATTTGTTTTCATTTTTGAAGTCAATTAGCATTAACCATATCTCAAAAAACACAGGAGTGCAATTTCTCTTCTTTGACCAATACAATTTCTCAATTCTTGATTACATGAAGAGCTGGATTTTTAAAAATTATTTCCTGAAAATTTATGTTCCTTTTTGTATAAAAATAAATGTGCTTATACACTCACACACACACACACACACACACACACACACACACACACACAGATTTATTGCCATTTTCAGGTAGCTTTCAAAACTTCTTTTGTGTTTTTGCTTAGCCATTTTCCCTAGATGATAACCTTAAAAAGTAGATTAAAAACAAAGTACAAATTCCATACTAATGCATCTATATATGTTAAATATATGTTAAATAACTTAAATTATTTTGCTAGTACTTTGTAGGCTAGTGCTGCAGCATGTTTCTTAATAATTTCCATCCCTGATCACTAAGTTTCAGTGATCTTCACAGTTAAGGAATTTTCAGGTAACTAATTTCTATTCTACATTGGTTTACATTAGCTTTTTTCCTCCTCTGTACAAATTATTAATTTCTACTCTATGAAAGCTGTATTATGTAAAAGTCTGAAAATTTTCATGTATTATCCATTTAAAAAAATCTGCCAATTCCTAGGTAAAATTTTTCATTCCCTTTTAATACGGATGCATTAAAAATAATAATAAAAGTGGTTTCAATTAAAATAGAAATTTATCTTGTAAATCTGCTTTCTCTAAAGGAATGGTGTTAGAGGAAATTTAGAATGGTCATTCTTAAGGCAGCATTTCTCTTCTTGCATTCTTTTTTTGTTGTTGTTGTACAGTTGAAAAACGTCAAAGATAAATTTTCCCAATTAAGACCATGCTTGAATAAATGACATTGAAAAAGGTTAGTGTCACTTTTCTCTACAACTTTTCCATATAATGACTGCAATTTTAAAATTTATTTATTTTCTAATGCTGGCTAACTTGAAGGTGCTCTGACCTGAGTAAGAGAAGGTGGAAGATTGCTCACAGGTATTTGTGTGAATCTGTCTTGGTCTGTCATTGTCGGCATGAAGGAACGTACAGTCATCTTGAACAAAAATAGAAAAGTGATGAGTTTGGCGGACATGTATAAACATTCCTCCCACATCAAGCCTCCAGCTATTTTATGAAAAGGCAGCTCACACAATCAAATGAAGAAATACAATTCTTTACTATTTCAGAGTAAAAGGAAATCCATCTAAATCACAAATTTATCAGTAACAGAACACCTTCAGAGGAGCAAAGACTTTGAAATTAAGCATTTATTTACCTGTTTATATTAACTGAACTTTTACAGCCATTGACTACAGTTGTAGGAGTTCACCTAAACCAGTACTTAAAATAGTTCAAACACGCTTTTCTTGTTCTGAGAACAAATAGCACAGCTTAGATAATGGTCTTGTGTGTATTGCACCCTGGAAACAGTTCCTCATCACTCAACACCCCAAAAACTTCCTAGGCATTGTCCAAAAGCTTTGAAGTTGGTATAAATCCAATACACATTAGGGAGTGTACTGGCAGCTAGCAGACAAAGATCATCTTGCCTCTGGCACTGTTTTATTCAGCCCACCAGTACAGATGGTGCCACAGCAGAGCTGCTCTAGATGGAGTTCTTGGGTTCTGTTTTATTCTGTAAATACCACCTTTACTGACCAAAACAAGAAAGCCTCACCCTTGGTTTTTGGTGTTGCTTAATATGAGAGGTGTCTTTGTTTGTCTATTGGTTGATTAATTGCTACTAAACTGTAAGAAAGGAAATCCTTCAATGTACCTGCTGCATTCAATGTATTCAGACGGTAGCTTCAAAGTAAGCAGTAACTTATTAGATCAGACAGTGTGACTTTAGAAGGGCACTATAACCACAGATTAGCTTGATGTGGAAGTCAACATCCTGTTTTGCTTCACTAGCTCATGAGCCAATAATCTTTGTTCTAAATGAATGTAATTGTTTTGGGTAGCATCTGATAGAGGGCTCGAGTCCCAAGGTCAGAGAAACAGAAAGCATGTAAAATGGAATCCATCATTATATCATGATAGCATCGTATACGCTAAGTTTAAAAAAACCAGCAACCATCTTAAGTAAAACAATCAGGAGGACAACTCCTGTTCTCGTATTCATTTTTCTATTAGTACCTTTAGACCTGGAAAATAAAGGGGACAATGTGGATGTCCTTAAAATAAGAGAAAGAAATTATATGAATTTTCTCATTTTATTTAAACATGCAAGTGAACCTTGAAAGTTGAAGATTTCAATCATATGGTCATTTGGCTTCTCTGAAACTGATGGTTTTCACCCTGCCCAAATTGCCATTCCCTCATTTGAGAGCAGCTATTACAGATTTCAGCCTAACAAAGCTTTCTATCCCAACCTGTCTTTTGCAGAGAGAGAAAAAAAATGTTCAGTCCATCTCCCAGTCAGCAACGTATTAATTACAATTATAACATGTAGAGGGAATGAAAGCTGCTTGCTAAATTCATAATCTGCTTCAGATGTACGTGTATTAAGATTCATCTAAGAATAATTTTTTGCCCTTCTCTGATGGAACATTGAGTTCCTTCACTTACTCAAATGTGAACTGCCTCATTTTAACACAGAATGATCAACCACAGCATGGATATGTGCTTTCTATTTATATCCCTGATGTCATTCATCTGTTGATCAGAATAAAAAGCCATCAGCCATAAAGTCTATCTGTTCATTTTATCAGATACTCTTGCATTTTAAAATAAGATGGATTATATCTTATTTTATCAACCAAAGAAAAAGAAACAACATATCAAGTTAGATTTTTCTATTAGTCATTCTCAATATGGCGTGATAAAACCAAACTCTATTTTCATGAAAGCTCATTTTTGATTTTGATTACAATGAACAGAATGATACTGCCATCCAAGCAATCTCTTACATTCAAACAACCACACAAATGACAGAACATCTTGAAAGACAATAATAGAAATCCCTTTTTCAAGTAGTGATAATGCCCACAATATAGTGGTAAATATATAGTAAGAAACTGGAAAGGCATTTCATACCAGTGACTGCATGGATTCAGTTAGATTAGTTGGTTAGTAGTACTCTGAGCAGCAGCTGTAGAGACAAAATAAATGTCAGAAAAATCTAATAAAAGCACACAAACAGCAACAATTTAGAAAGAGCCTGTTCAGCAACTCACAGTTACACTGACATAGCTCATTTATACACCAAATGCAAATCATCTGTTTTTACAGAGCATGTTCTTGCCACATTGTTCTCATTATTCGTTTCTACAGTCTTGGAGCATTCACTTCAGCCTCAAGAGCTGGGAGGGGACCTCATCAAAGTGCATAAATTTATGAAAGGCAGCTATCAAGGCGATGGAGCCAGGCTCTTCTCTGTGGTGCCAAGCAATAGGACAAGAGGCAAAGGGCAGAAACAGATACACAGGAAGCTCCACCTGAGTATGATGAAGAATTTATTTACTGTGTGGGTGACCACACACGCTGGAACAGATTGCCTTGAGAGGTTGTGGAGTTTCCCTCACTGGAGATATCCAAGAGCCACCCAGACAAAATCCCGTGTTGTGTGCTCTGGGATGGCCCTGTTTGAGCAGGGAGTAGCACCAGGTGACCCATTCTGACCCACGCTCCCAACCTTACCCATTCTGTGACCCTATGATTTCCATAAGTTGTCTAGAAGATATTTACTGAGTTTGATTAACTTCCTATGCAATTATTAACTAGTTTTAGTAGTAATAAAGAAACAGAATTGTCATTTCCATATCCTACTGTGGATATTATTCTCAATGTCTATTTGTATCCTCAGGTACTTAATTACGTTGACTTAGGCAGCTGTGAAATGCTTGTTTATTTGCTTGTGGTCCAGTTATAATGCTCCTTTGATGTACAAAACTAGAAATTCAGATAGTCTGAATTTTGTTAACATCAGACAAATGACTGGCCCCTAAGAGCTGGTAGTAGTATATATATTAATATAGTGGTAATATACATACACACATATATATATATATGTGTGTGTATGTGTACATATATATATATTAAGGTATCTGTTTCAGAAGGGTGAATGGTATAGAACATGTTCTTCATAAGAACACAGTATCTGGCACATCCATATGTTTCATATCAACTACCCAGAACTTCCTCTCGGATATGACAGTGAAATTCAGGGGTCTTGCTTCTACATCTGATAGAGGACTTTCTGGCAAAATGTCTTTTTGCTGAATGTAGTAAATCAGAACTTGAACTTCTCATGGAAGCCTATAAGTTCTGTTAAAGCTTTTGGTAGGTCCGGTAAAATTCAGATAAAATGGACATTATTTACAGAATAAATTCTGTTTGGAGAAAATGAACAGAACATTATAAAATTCCTTTAGTATTTATGGGTTTGGATATAAATTATCTTTGCTTTTGATCCACAGATATTTGCACTTGTTAGTACCATTTCTTGAGTTCCTATTCTGACAAAAACGTAAAGAAAAAAGAATCCCACGCCAGAATCACAAATCATCCAGTCTAAACAATCTATCTATATTTTTTGAGAAAAGAAAATGGAAACACCAGACAATAGCAGTGCCAGGCCCACAGTATAACTTTGAAATAACATACGCAGTATCTCAGAAGGAACTTTGAAGCTGGGCCTTCAGAAGAAGCAATTTCAGCCATTATTCTTCTTTGTTAAGCAGAAGAAGTTAAGGGTGCGAAAGAACTTTCCAATTTTCCACTCCCACTTTATTTCCTGCAAATATGCTGATAGGAATATAAAAGGAATCTGTATCTTTAAAACTGAACTTGCTCTTTTTTGAGGAAACTATTTTGAGAAATGCCACTATAACTGCCAGTTCCTCAAACATATGCTCAAAGACTACCGGAAGACTGTCTTCAGAGTTAGGCTAACAATCATAAAATGATGCTGCAAAGTACCCACTTGTGTTTAAACATGCAAACAGTCATTATACATACTTTCTGACTGTGGTTCATAATATCTGTTGGTTTCTGAGCAAAATTGTAGCCAGTTAATAACACATTCATTCTTTATAATATGAAAACCCAGATGGGAGAAGGTTTCTCTCAGTGATGATTGCCATTGTGTGCTTATTAAGTATAGCAGAAAAAATTCATTAATCAAAACATAATTTGACAAATTCTTGATTATACCAATATGACTAATTGGAAAATAACAGTCATTCAGGAAAAAAGGTACAAATTTAGAATATGACTTTGCATATTTGATTGTGGTTAATAACAAGCTCAATATAAAATCAAAATACAGGCTTTGGAAAGCTAGATAATTTGTGTTAGACTGCATCAAAAGCAAAGGTATGTTATGGTAAACAGTGATAATCTATTAGTCAACACTGAATAATCAGAATTTTATCTCTTTGGAGATTTGTGTAGTAACTTCAAGTTACTACACAAGACTTGGCAAGTGTTACGGGTTGACCCTCTTTAGATTCCAGGTCCCCTCTACAGAGGTCTATCACACCCTTTCTCAGCTGGACAAGTGAGAGAACATATATTGAAAGGCTTGTAGGATAAGGACAGGGAGAGATCATTCACCAGTTACTGTCATGGGCAAGACTCAAGTTGGGGAAAATGATTTAACAACAAATCAGACTAGGAAATTAGAAATAAAATTAAATATTATCACACATTCCTCCTATTGTCCTTCTTTCCAGTCTCAACCCCATTCCTTATTTTCTCTAATTCATCCTACCAGCAATGCAGGGGACTAGGAAATGTGGTCTGTGGTCAGTTATCACACCTTGCTGCTGTCACTCCTTCCTCCTTAGAGGGAGCGCTCCTCACACTCTTCCCTTCTCCAGTGTGGGCTCCCTTGCACGGGAGACCAACCTTCATGAACTTCTCCAGTGTGAGTCCTTCCCATGGGCTGCAGTTCTTCACAAACTGCTCCAGTGTGAGTCCCTACTACGGGATGCAGTCCTTCAGGAACAGGATGCTCCAGAGTGAATCCCACCATGGGGTCACAGCTCATGCCATTAAACCTGCTCCACTGCAGGTTCCTCTCTCCATGAGGCCACAGGTCCTGCCAGGAGCCTGCTCCAACATGGGTTTCCCATGGGTTCACAACCTCCTCTGGGTACTGACCTAATACAACATGGGATTCTCCATGGGCTACAGAGAGAAAACCTGCTGCACTGCCTGTACCATGGGCTGCAGTGGAATCTCTATCCCAGCACCTGGAGAATCTCTTCCTCCTTCTTCTTTACTGTCCTTGGTATCAGCAGGACTGTTCTGTTCACGTGTTCTCATGACTCTGTCCAGGCTTCTCTTGCACAGCATTTTTTTTACCCCTTGTTAAATCTGTTATCCCAGAGGTGCTACCAGGATTGATGGGTTCAGCCTTGGCCAGCAGCAGATTCATCCTGGAGTCAGCTGGGATTGGCTCTTTTGAAAATGGGGGAAGCTTCTAGAAGCTTTTCACAGAAGCCACCCTATAACTCCCTTGCTACCAAAACCTTGCCACATAAACACAATACAGAAAAATATTGCTTCAAAGGTTAATTGTTTTCCAAGAGTTATTCACAGTGACATTACTTCTGCATGTCCCTACTGATACATGCTATTAAAGTAATTTTATTTCTTCATTAAATTTGTAGAGATAAAGTTGTCTATTTTCAATTGAAGCGTTTTCTGTCTGCAGATTTGAGAGGGTGTTCCTTTGGTGTATTTAAAAGCAATAGGCAAGGGATTCAGTAACATACTCTGCTACTTTTGCTCCTAGAGTACTTTGATTCCAGTGGTAAAACATAGTTTATGTGGAGTCTATGGGTAAGAAGTGATTTAAAACACTATAAAAGAGAAAATAATTAATTGAACAGCGTAAAAAGTTTATCAGCAAAATTGTCTCAATGTTATTGGAAGAGTATTGTACATTCTGCCATTTGAAGTGGTGATATTTTCATAGAATAGAATATCCTGACTTGGAAGGGATCTGCAAGGATCATCAAGTCCAACTCCTGGCCCTGTGCAGGACAGCCCCAAGGCGTGCCTGAATCATTGTCCAAAAGATTCTTGAGCTCTGTCAGGCTTGGTGCTGTGACCACTTTCCCTGGGGAGCCTGTTCCAGTGCCCAAACACCCTCTGGGTGAAGAACCTTTTCCAACACCCAACCTAAACCTTCCTGAGACAATTTCAGGCCGTTCCCTAGGACCCTGATTGCCAGAGAGAGGAGATCATCACCTTCCCTTCCACTTTCCCTCACAAGGAAGCTGGAGATTTGGTCTCTTCTCAGCCTCCCCTTCTCCGGGCTGAGCAAGCCAACTGACCCCAGCCCCTCCTTGTATGGCTTCCTATCTAAGCCCTTAACCATCTTCACAGTCCTCTTTTGGACACTTTCTAGTATAAGGAAACCCTTTCTAGATCCTAGAGAAAAAGAAAATACAGATGCATTCTCAGATCTGTATCTATCAGGCTTTAAGTTCATTGTGTAGTGTGATAATAAAACATTTCTGGGAAAATAAGTTAAGCAGAAAGACATGGGAAGAAATTGGCAATATTCTGCTTCCTTTCACTTTTTTAGCATTAAGCATGCTGTCACAAATATGATCTATTAGTTACAAGATAAATACTGATTATTTCTAATCATATGAAATTCATTAAATTAACTAATGTCCAACTTTATGTTTGTTTTTAGAGTATGTAATACATAAAAACTTTTCATTCTCCAGTGTTGCTTATAATCAATTAGAAAAATGGCAATTTAATTTCTTTACATCTTTCTGTGCTTTGCAAAGCATTCCCAGTGTGAAAAAAAGTGGAATACTGTTGGAAGGATTAAAATTTCATTTCAAATTAATGCGATTAAAACTTCTAGTTTACAATTTTTTTGGTTTTTTGTGAATATTATCTGAGGTTATGAAACCCAATTAGCCTGTCTTTTCACCAAAAAAAGCCCCCACAGCAGCCTAAAATCAAAATAGAATCAAACTTATGGCAGTGAGGCCCAAACAATGTTATCAGGGTTTTGCTTGTTCACTGAAAAACCGATATAATTTTCCATACTTTTTACTGTAACCCTTGACTTTCTTCACCTTTGTTTCTTCTTTTTTCTCTTTTTATATGTTTGATATATTTCTAAGTACTATCACAGACCACACAGAAGAATGTTTCATGCAGAATTAAAAATAATTTTTAGTTAAATGTATCATCTGTCTCAATGTGATGCACTCTGTGGTAGGTTGGCCTGTCTTAAAATGACTTCATTCAAAGGAAGTCCGAAACCATAAGGTTTGAATTGGTAAATTCTTAAGCAGCTAAAAATTGATTGAAATATTCAATGGAGCTATCTGAGAAGAGTTAGAGCTGTATTTCATATAGCTTCACTGAGTCTCAGTTTTTTGATTAATTATAGGATCCGCAAATACTCTTCAGAAATCTGGTTTATTTTAAATGTTTATTGTGAACTTGATTTTAAACAAAATGCAACCTAACAAAAGATTTGTTGCAATAAAAGATCAGCCTGAAGCATGCGCGCTACAAATTCAGTGTTCTATGGAAAATCTGTTACTTGCATTAATAAATTGGATTAATGAAGAATGTAGGGTCTGTATGATTGTATGTTCATGTCATGCAGATACGTTTCTTAACAAATAGGCACAAAAATGTGATATGCCTGAACTATGAGCATAGGACAACACATATAGGAGAACTACATATGTGTGAACAGAACCAGTTGTCTGTACAAAAGCCTAGTTTTGGGGCTTTGGGATTTTTTTTTAAATTTATTTTTATTTTTAAAATTTTGGTGCCTGTAACTATGAACAGTCTTCATTCTGGATATTAAGAAACCTCCATCTTTTACTGTTAACAGTACTTCTACATCCAAAATAAATACTTTGTTTAAATTATTTTATCATGAGAACTCCCCTGGAGAAGCTTTTCAGTTGAACATTCACTCAGAAAAATCCCAGTATTTATGCTTATAAAAATAATTTGGTCTTGGTGTTTTCATTATTCAATGTTTAGATTGTGTACTTTTTCCTTGGATTGCCACAGAAGTTTGAGACAGGCTGAGCCTTCCTATGTATCAAATTAATTGCTTGAATGACTACAAAAAACATATTAAAAAGTGTAAAGAAAGAGTGTGCCATTAATTATAAGGATTAAAGTTTCAGAGGAATTGAGTGCATTACTGTGGATTATCAGAGGCTTTCTTTTGCTTTGAAATGGGTTTTTATTTGCCACTGGAAAACAGAACTTGTAATACTTCTCCAGTTCTTAATATTTAAAATTTTAAAAAAAAGGATTGTAAGTTACATGAGGTTTGGGTATTAGGTATTGAAATTTTTGGATGTACATAAAATTTGAATAATTAAACAAGCATATTTCATTTATAAACCTAAAAGATATTAGAATGTTTCATGCAACTTTGCAAATAATTGAAAAAACCATAATTTTGTTAATGCTTTGATTCACGTTAATCAATGAAACAGGTTTTGAAGCATATTTGTGAGATCTTTAGACCTAGGCTGACCAGATATTGCAGCTATAATACTACTAAACCTGTCATTATTAATGCAAAGAGTACTTCCATCAAGAATTTGCTGTAATTATTTTTTTTTATTTTGACTAAAACAAGAGAACATAAATTACTTAACAAAAATATTTTACATTATTTTTAACTTCAAGCCCACTCACTTTTCAGTGTTTTAAAGTTTAAAATATATTTCTATGAAATCCTGAAAATGTATATTTTAGGCCAGATATTTGTGACAGAATCCTTTGCCTCTGATTTTTCTCTTTTTTCCCCTAAGACTTTCTTCTCAAAAGAAGCTGTTCTTCACTTACCATACATGTCCTTCACTTATACTCAGGACATTGAACACCAAAGCTCATTTTTCCAGGAATTAGAGCAAAGTAAGTTGCCAGTGGCTGTAGAGTACATTTGCCTGGTTCTGAAGAATCAACTGAAGGCGCACAGAGATGAATGAAATATTTTTGCTACTCATTTCACTAGTACAGGAGAGAGAAAGATGATTTGGTTATGTTTGGGTTTCTTTGTAGCTAGGGAAAGAGTTTGGTTGTCACCTCTTTCTTCATTTTTGAAGATCTACAGATCCAAAATAATTAATATTTAATAAAAACTGTCTTATGATGGCTATGTTATTATTGTTAAGCTAGCTTCTTATTAGAGCTGTGGATTTTTAATTATTCATAGAGATAATCTGATTTACAGAATGGGATTTTTTTTCTGAGTAAATCTTTGATCACTCTTATTTCTTCAGTATAGCTGTACAGAATTAAGTAGTTTTTAAAAATCCTTTCTTTTAGAAGAAAAGGATTTAAAAAATCATTATAAACAAACCAAATTTAATTCAAAGAGGAAGTGGAAATAAAAATTTTTTGAGGAAGGGAGCAGAACACAGAAAACCAACTAGCAGAGGCCCAATAATAACATATAATCTTCTTGAAAAAATATTTCAGTTCTATTCTGCTCTCCAGTGAGGAAAGGGAACATCTTTCCACTTTCACATGAAGAAGTAGGCAAGATTTTTTTTTGAAACAAATGTTATTGTTTTCATGTTAAAACATGAATAGAGTAATAGATGAGCCTGACGCTTTTCATATATTCTGGTAATCCATTACATAGCCATTCAGTATGAAGGAACAATAAAGCTAACAAAAATTGGGTCCTGAAGTAGGTCCCCAGGGCTTGTTCTATATGTAATCATTTGACCAAAAAATAACAGAATAAGAAACCAATTTAATTGTTATCTTACAAGTCTGAGCCTGCATGTTAAAATTAATAATTAGATGTTTTTTGTGAGTCTGTTACCAACTTCAGTAACTTTTAATTTACTAACTATTGATTTCCATTGTCAGCCCTAGTATTGGAGTGCTGACATTTTCCTCTCATAGGAAAGAATTATCTTTAAGGATCTCAATAAGAAAAACAAGGTCACTCTTTGTTGGTTAACAGGATGGTTAAGACTGAAACTGTAGAAAAGGTGTTAGCAGTCTCATGTCCCTTCTGCTGCTGGGAGCCCCAGCTGTTTTAACATCAGATGAGTCTTCCCTCATAACATGCTGCTCAGATCCCATCTGTGGTGGAGTCCAGCCCTAGTGTTCTTTATATCTCTACAACATTCTGAGAAGTGAATAGATTTGTCAGTCTTTTACCTGCACAATGCTGAACATGCTAGATGGCACAGCAGGGTTCACACTGAGCATTATGCACTTGCAGGGTTCCATAGGACCAGACCTTACGAGACCTTATAAGAAGTGTCACCATTTAAATTGGAGAGATCATGCAAGACCTAACAAGACCTTACAAGAGGGATGTACAGGTAGCATTGGCAAGGGCAGCACACCCTCACAGATGTCACAGTGTGTGCTCAGGTTATCTCAGAGCCACTCCCACTAACATACTGGTCTCTCTAACTGGCCTTTGGTTAAACTCTGTCTAGATGCTGCTTGAAATCACTACTGCAATATCTTCCATGTGGAAGGTGGCCCATGATGTATTTGCCTAGAATAAAATCTTATCCCAAAGGAAACCATTCTCCAATGACACATCCCAGAACCTTTTGCCTGGTTTAGCTTTGCTCTGATCCATTCCCTTTCTTGACGGCTTTTAATAAATATTTTTTACTGCTGTCTTTCAAATCTCCTAGCTGTTGTCTAGAGTACCCTGAGGTCTAAGAGATTATCAGAAATGCTCTTAGACTGTTCTCACCTCTGACCTGCAGCCAAAGAAAACACTTTCTCTGTGGGAATTTGAGTTCATACTTTGCTCCTGTACAAACCCATAAATGACAGGTACCAGCATGAACATGTAATATATTTACTAAAGTTGTCATATCACCCAAAGATTTTGAATTCCCACATCTTTTCCCTCTCTTCTTTTTTTTTTTCTGTTTTCTGTCGTAAAATATCAATAATTTCCTTGTCAAAATGCATGTCCATTGATGAGGTTTTAATGAAAATATTCATCCATCCATACCATCAGTTAATTTTCTCTGGAAGACTATCAGTAACATAGATCTTGTAATTAATTACAGTGAGAACTTTTCAGTAAGGGCAAAGCTAGAGAGAGCACAAAAAATAGATTCTCTTTGATGCAACTGGGAGAGTGAGCTATAGTCCAGACACTTCTGGGAGTGAGTAAATGTTGCCTCTAATGCTCTAAATTCACATTCTGCTATATACATTTTATTTCTTCTAGAACAAACACTGTTGTAGGAGAACATCAAAAGTTGAAGTGCTCCTCCAAAACCACCATTTAAATTGTAGAGACCATAATTACCTTCTGCTGAATTTTAGGTGATCTTCAGAGAAATAATTCATTTGATGTTATGGAGAGATTCCCTTGACATCTTATGAAAGATATTGTAAGCAGTCCTGAAAATGTGGTCACCTTTATCCATGTCCTTTCTTCAGCCAGATCACAGCAAACATCCTCTTTTCTGTCTGTTATCTGTTATGCTAAAAACTTGCTGAAGTGTCAGCATTTTTTACCCACACAATTGTGTGCAGAAGCATACTGCTTGTGTGGTCACTTCAGGTTAAAACAGATTAGGATAAAGAAAGAATTTAATCAATTCTTGTTGGCAAACCTGACTAGCTTTGACTAAAGAAGAATAGAAATACACATGTAGCAAGTAGTTCAAAGAAAGCTGGTTGCTACATGTCAACTTCTGAAGTATAGATATGTCTCTGCTTGCTGCTTCAGAGAAGTAAATAAAACCTTCAGTTTCCACTTCTAAAATCCAGATTGTCTCTCAAGCAGGGAACAGGCATCTGATGTCCCTGAAGTGAATCAATTCCACTGGTGCTAACTGGGGTACCTGTTTTACTGGTAGGTGTCTGTCTTTTGAAGGCATTGTCAATAGAATTCTGATGGGAACTGAGCAATAGAAATCCAGGTTTAGATGATGACAATAGCTCCTCAAGACACTGAAAGCTGTAAAAATAGCAGGTCCTGTGCCCTGGCATAAAGCAGGCAGCTCATTTAGTTACATCATTTTCAAAAGGTGTTTTTCAGGCCAAACTCAAAGGTATATTTTATCACTGTTCCAGACCAAAGAAGAAGGGAGGAAAGGAGTGTTCGTTCCTGCCTAGTCACCTGTATTATTACCTATAATCTCCTTTATTTAACTATTAGATAACAAATACTCTGCTACATACCAGCTTGCTCCTATATTGTGCTGCTAGGCTGCAACATGTTGGATACTTGATTTGATGTTCACATTTTGATTATGGCAGGAGCAAATTAATCTAGGCTGACTTAATTGGAAATTCATACACTTTCCCAGGCAAAGTCTCAGACAGGTAGTATAAATGAAGCTGTTTGAGGATTTTCTGACTGTAAAATTGAAGGGAGAAAAAAAAGACAGTAATTTTAGTAAGTTACATAATGTTATGAAATAATAGAAAATGAACTGTCATCACCTCAGTCTTGTTATATTTTAATTCACAGCTGAAATGAGCCCAGACTGCCTCATTTATACCAATCAACCTCCTCCACTTCATTCCTGAGCTGAGTGGTTCAGGAAAACAAGACCCAAGTCTAACCAATGCAGGGACAAGAAAGTGTTGTCAAACCTTTTTCTCCAGAAGACTCCTTAGCAGTCAGGACTCCTTAGAATTCAGCTGGGGAATGCTTGAAAAGATGTATCTCAATCCAATGTGGTGCAGAATACTTAGAAAAGTTTTCACTGAGCCTCTACTTGCCAAGAGTGCGTGTTTCAGGAATTTAAAATCTGATTAATTCATTAATGATGTATTCCATGTTGCATAGTGCCATTCTGATTCTCTTTTTTAATGTAAATGTATCTTTTACTGTTGTCAAAGTAAGGCAATAGACTTACCATATAAATGTTTGGGAAAGTAAAGAATGGTCAAGTAGGATTAAATTTGGATAGAGGTTAGTATTCAGAAGTGGCCATTAGCATATGCCCAGAAAAAAGAACTAGAAATGGGCGAGAACAATAATACTTGCTAATACTAGAAACTTTCCTACTATTTTTAGCTCAGGAACTTCCTGAAGAGGAATAGCAAACCTGGGAGAGGGTCGATTACCACAATTGTGGTTTTCAGTAGATTTCTTTTTAGATTACACAGGAAAGACATCTCATGACAGCAGTGGGAGATGATAAAAACATAAGTGTCATTTAACACTTGAAAAATATGTTTTTTTCCTATCCAGAGACTGCCAGTTGTGTGCAAAAAATGAGATGAAAGAAAGTGAGATAATAAAACAAAATAAAATATGACTTTGCTGTGAAATAAGGAATGAACAAAAAAAATCTGGACTTATTTGAATGGGAAATGTTTTTTTATTCAGAATCCACCTCAAAACTGCTTTAAAAACCAATGAAAAAACACTACAACTGAAACATTAAACTTTCATCAGTCTTCTAACTTTCATACCATCGAAAGCGCAATATAAATAACATGAACAAAGGGATTGTAATGTTAAGCTGCAAGAAGTATTTAAGATTTGCAGGATTCAAATGTTTAAGTAGAATTTTAAAAAGAAAAATAAATTTAAAATGTGTTTTTTCTCATAAATGTAAAATAATTTTTTTACATATTTTTCTTTCTTTATTTTTTTTCTTTTTCTTGTAAACACTGCTTTTGGTATATCAAGTGATTATTTGTTATGTTATAAATCCAAATGCCTTATTAGAAGCATTGGCAAGTCTTAATCAATGACCATGTGACCACTTGAAACTAAATATGTGTTTTATGGAAATAAAAACAGGCTGTACTAAAATAAACTGTCTTTTATCTTATGTTGGGAGTTATGTAAAATTATTAATAACTCTTTAAAATAAATTATTTTTGTTATTTTTAGCATAGAAAATTTGTGAAAACAATTAGATAAAAGTGTACTATGGAAAAGAGTAAATGGGCAAGAGTAATTCAAAGGGACTCGGATGCAAAAGTTCTACTCAATAAAATTATATTCTTTCTATTCCACATCCTCCCCTATTCAAGAATAGGTGCTACAGAAAGTAAAGAAGAGGATATTTAACATGTTTCTAAATTTTAAAACATATATATGTACAAATAAATTGAAAATAGTTTGGATGCTTATTGAAACACTACTCAAACTTATGTGGCAGAGGGTGGAAAATAATAAGCAGTTAACCAAATTTAATTTCACCTGAACTTCATTATTTGCACCTGCTGCACATAATTTTATTTTACTTTAAGTTATCTGAGACAAGTATTTCAAATGACAAATTTTCTGAATTTTTAATTTTTCTTTAAAAGCATTTCTTCTATTTTTATTCTTTTATAAGTTCTTTTATTTTCAGCAGGGCAAAGTTCCTTTGCTTTCCAGCGAGCTTGTTTTCTAATTAGCAGAGAAAACATAAGAGAAAATTCCCTGTAACTGTCAGAGAAAAGGCAGAATAAAGAGGTTCTGAGATATCCACACTAAATATCAGATTGAATAATTAATAGTTTTAAATGACTTTTGATGTTATAACAAGAGTCTCAGCATTTTCCTTTCTCAGATAATTTTGCTTAAGGATTTCAGTATTGCTCTCAGCTGTACAAGTGTCTGCAGGAGCTAAACAGAACCATTTAATTCTCTCTAATCGTTTTAATGCTGAAAGCACTAAACTGGACAAACAAAACCATTTAGTTCTTATTAATCTATTTCATGTTAGAAGCCTGTATAAGTACTTTCTATATCAGTTTTTAAAAACTAATATAGTATCTAAATTTATTGGAAGTTAATGAACCTTTGCCCCAGACAACAGTTTATGACTGTGGTTCTTCTAGAGCTCAGTGAGAGGGCCTGGAGTAACAAATAGGATATCATTCCATATAACTAATAGGTGTCTGCCACAAAAGGGATTATTTTTTCTTGGAAGGTATCTCTCTGTTTACTTCAAAGGGAGCCTAGATTACTTGGTTTTCTTAGAAATCTCAGCCAATCACTGTTTTAACAGTTTTGGGAGGGATGATCTAATTATTGTATCTATACACATCGAAAGAAAATGAAACAACAGAGAGTATTTTCACTAAATCTTGCAAATGATGAAAGATTCTTTGAATGGGCAGCAAGAAATCCTCTAGTCCATCTGCCTGCTCCAGCTCCTGTACAATAACATGTCTTGGTGCAATGTGTCACAGTCGCTGGCTGTGTGTATATCCACTCACTCTGTAGGTGTCGTGAGTCCAGTGTCGCTGGGACTCTGCCTGCACCTTATAATAACCTCTGTGCCTGGACTTTGGCCAAGAATCTGTAGAACATTTCAACAGGTCTTTCTCCCCATCTGGTGTGTTAATTAACCTTTGTTCTATCACGGGCTGCTTCTACTGCTTAGCATTATCATAAGTCTAAGGAGAGTAAAACTGCTAGCAGTGAAGAGAGGCCAGGGACTGCCAAAGATACATTTAAGTTCCATAAAAGCATGATGAAGGACACTCACAATAAAAGCACTGTCAGTGTAGTTTTATCACCACAATCTGTCACTGCTCCTGGTATACAATAGTGTTCAGCTTTTGCAAAAAACAAAAGAACAACAAGTTGAAAAGAAAAAGCAGTTTCATTTCCATTTGAAAATTATTTTATTTTGTCACTAAGCAAGCTTGGATGAACTTGAAATTTGTCAGACTCTCACAGGAGCAGCTGATATTTCTGAAAAGTGAGCACAGAAAGCCAAAGATGCTGCAACATTTAACTCTTTCTTTTATTTGTCAGGAATTTTGCCAATGATTTTCTAGGTCAGTAATAGAGGCAAACTGAATAAGGACCCAAGAGGTTTTACATACATAAGGGATTGCAACAAGAAGGACTAATGGTTTTGAACAAAGGAAGATATTCTGGTAGCTAGAAACAAAATAACATATCCTTTGTGTTTAAATTCCAAATATTTTAAGAAAAAAGAACATTACTTTTAAGGAAATACATAATCAGACACTGTTCCATACCTAGGCATGGTGCAGTATCTAGGCTAGAAAGAGCTGAAAATAGACATTTACAGTAATATTCAGAACACCTAACTTTAGGTGATTAAATAAATCCTAGATTCAGAATCTGGTCACCCATGATGCATATACCAAAGTTAAGAGGTACTGCAGAGGAAAATCCTTAGTTTTGTAATGCCATCTGTCATATTCTCTCACTCTCTCTTTCTTTCAGTTGAGTATAATGGGAAAATAAAGATTGCACTGCTAATTTTGTCACTTCAGTAATTAAAATTATAAAGAAGAGAGAAATCCTTGAGATTCAAAAGTGTCTCCAAAAAAGCATTGAAGAGCTCTCGTTTTCATTCTTCTGCAAAACAGAAGATTTTTTTCTTTTAACATTTAGTCTCATTAATAAATATGATAATGTTTTTTCCACTTGACTCCATTCAAAAAGGCAAATTCCAAATAAAGTACTTTTTTTTTCAATATCACAGTAGATATTTTTGGCTGTAATATGGAAGTAGATTCTGCAAGAAAAAATGTATCCTGCATATTCACAGAACAGAAAGGTTAAAATATTCTTAGGAATGACACATGAGACTCCAGCAGAAGTTGAACAGCGAGCAAAGTAAATTAATACTGAAGTGCATATATATATATATATATATATATGTATATATTTATAGATATATATATACATATATATATATGGTCTAAGGAAAAAAAAAAGGTAAATATTATATGCTTTCTTAGGAGAGAGAGGAAATAAACACTAATAGTGCATTTAAGTACTAGAAACAATTTCTAAATTTATGGTGTTTTCAGCAAGGACATATGACATAATAGTCCTTTGCTATGCAGGGAGGATGCAAGGGATCTAGTCATTGTATGTTTTAGTGGGGATGCAATTGCATAGACAGTGCCATGGTGCTAAGGAAATGAGGTAGACTGTGGCATGTAGAATAAGGATCTCATATTCTATTTCTACTCAAGATTTTTTTACTGTGCCTTTCTGCTTGTTCCTTACCTGTAAAATGTCAAATTTTTTTTCTGCACTCATCAGCATAAGTAAGAACACGTATATGACAGTGAATTATTTTTAAATCTAATTTCTTCTTATCCCTGAAGTGGTTGATACTTAAAATAGAAAAAAAAAATAATTCAGACATGGACTTGTAAAATTTTCCACTTAATGTAAGACTGTTTAGTGTGACTGAAGGACAAGAGAGCAGATCACCATTCCTTAAGTTTTTAAATTTTTGTTTAATTAGCCTGGAACAGACAGACATTTACCTACTACTGAAGCTGGCAGCCACCTCCTGTGCTTTGGGTGAAAATGTTCATGTCTCTGCAATGAGGACTCAGGCATTTTGAGACCCTTGAATTATTCTCTTTCCCGAGCAGTTTAGATTCTGTGTAGCTGATATTGAGCTCCTTACGCTCAGTTTGACAACAATCAACACAAATTTAATGAATGTGCTTCAGTTTTCATAGCAATGGAGAAATTTTGGTTTATGAATTTTCAGGAACCTGAAGGCAGAGAGTCTCTTTGGGTATATTATTTACATTGCACACAATAAAGTAACAAAGGCCAGTATCCCAAAACTATTCTGTGCTTTTTCACATATATGTAAAAATCAATATCCTTCTCCATCACTTTTGAAATAAATATATGAAAAAAATTATATACAGCTCTAATCTAGTTCTATTTCTTGTCTTTTTAGTTAAAAAAAAAATTACTTATATAACATTAAAGAGGAATTTAGTTTATGAACACGCATGTGTAGACAGATGTTTTTTATGTCATACGATAAAAGAAATAAGATTAGTGCTTATCAGATTCTGAGGGCAGCATATTACAAATAAAAGTGTCTTTCAACACCTTTACAAAACATTTTGATACAAGTAACATAACTGCATCTTGTTTGGAAATGACAGAGTCACTCGCTTTTTTTACAGGTTTGAAATTCTTCACTTTGAGGTAATTTTAAATATTTTATGCCTTCAGTTGGCAGAAGAATATTTCATTATATATCAAAGAATAGAGAATTAAATTAAAAGGTATTAACCATTTCCATTAGTCTCAATCATCGTGGCAATAGGTCTTTTATTTCCAGACTTTGTGCATGGTTCTAGGAAATATGAGCATATTTTATATCTAGAATTCCCTGCATGAATTTCCCTTAGCATATTCAAAACTTTTATAAATAAAATTAGGCCAACAATGTGAGAACCAGGGTTTTTTTTCCATTACATTTTATGTCTATTGGAAAAAGTCACTCAAAAGATCCTCCTTTTTATTTGGAACTTTTCATTTGTTCTCAGGAAATGACATATCAGCTATCTTTAGTTTTCCACAGTTTGTATTAATTATTAAATAAGAATTTGATCAGGATTTATCTGTAGCATAGCAATAGAATGGCCTATTTATTTTCTGAATAATTTTTTCCTTTGGAGAAGTCAGCAGCTCATCTGGGGATTAGTGACGTAACAGAAATGGAATTAATGTAAACAACAAACTTTATAAAATGCATATAGACAGCTGCTAAGATGATAAGATGGGGAAGGGAGCATAGGAGCTCTGCTTGCTGCTCTGAGTGGCTTAATTTGCCACCACTTTAGTATTTATTAAGACATTGTATTACTTATTAGTTTTACTGCAGTACTTGGCAGAATGAGTCTCCAAGCATTCAGAATCTCCAAACCACAGCTGTTGTTGTAAATAAGGAGGAAATTCAAACTTCTCAGCAGAATATACAGCACTGATTTACAAACATCACCTACCCCCTTAACTTTTCCTGGAGTCAGGACAGGGGACTAAAAGTTAATACAGACTAAAGGAACTGGAGGATTGGTTGGATTTGGGTTTCCTGTTTTGCTTCAGGGAAGTGAAAAGCTGAAGGTTGCTATTGCAGCTTCCTGGGTAGGTCTTGCTGCTAAGCAGAGGTTGCCCTCCCTCTGCAGAAGTTCTCTCCCTGGCAGCTGAGTAGTAAATGTGTCATCTCACATCTCTGGTTTGGCTGAGTAGACAATGGGATGTGAACACTTTATTTCACAACTTTGGGCTTTTAGAGTGTTAAAAACTCTTGTATGATCTCAGCAATAAAGGATAGAAAGCATTTTCTGGTTTATATCTCACTTCTCAAGAGCTTGAAAATTACACAGGGAACTCAGTTTGGGATTTCTAAAATAACTGTGAATAGGAGAGAAACTAGGAAGCATGTTGAGCTGGTGTACTAAGTCTCCTTTAACAAAAAGCATCAAGGAGTAAGGAAGCAGGAAGTTTGCAGAAAGAATTTGCTTTTCTGATTAATTTTTTTCAGTTTCCTTGCTGCTGTGTTCCCTTCTGTTATGATGACTTCTATTTTTCAAGAAAGTTCCCAGTATTTCCAAAGTCTGAAATAAGCTTTTTCATGTAATAAAAGATTGCAAAAACGATTAACAATACATTAAATAATGTCTGCTGTACAGCAAACAAATATATTCTAACTACATTTCAAGACAATGATTTTTATGAGATCACTATTACTTATTATGCGGACTTTTCTTTTTCCCTGTGGTTACCTAATCTGTTTCATACAAGGAATTAACTTGACCTATACCCTATGTTCTGTTTCATCATATTAATTTGCTGATAAGCTTGCTGGGAAACTTGTCCTTTCTTTATGTATTGCAAATACATAAATAGATTGATGAAGTATAAAGAAAAAAATTAGTTTAAAAAAACTAAGCTGAATGACATCATTATTTTCTTAACTTCAGCTTGGAGGCATAAAGTTTGCAAAACAATATATATATGCATAATCAAAAGAAAAAATGTTTTCAACAAGTGTATCCAATTAATCCACATTACTTTCTCATTTCTAGAGATCATCATAGTTGACATTTTCATCCACAGGTCAAGAAGTAATTAGTAACATCTGAAATGAAATCTGAATTTGAATTCCTTTATAATTGTGGAAAAAAAATCAAGATACTTCTTAATTAACACTTTTATAGGTACCTTAAGATTTTATCTAATTTATACCAAACGGATCTATCTCAGGCATCAATACTGGCCTAAATTACTGATTATTAGATTTGGCATGTTCTTAACATTTTATATTGTGAAACTTACATTTGGAAAAGGCCTCAGAGTTTAAAACAGATATTGGACCTATATGTGTACATAGACCTATATGTGTACATAGACCATAATTTTGCAAAGCTAAATTATGCAAAATTACAGCAGACATTTTTAGAGTAGACATAATTTCTATTTGTAGATACAGAGCATATTAGTATATATGTTGTGCATATTTCTCCTACAACAGAACTGTTTAGAAATAAAAAATTGCTAATGTCATGTTATCATCAATTGAAAATCCTTCATTATACACACACATATATATATATATATCTCATTTGAAAATAGAAGACATCAATATGAGTAAATAACGATGACTTTTAGCAGGGCTTTTTGTATGTACACATACCCAGACATGGACATGCCATACCTACTTGAGCCTACTGAAATTGTACTGAAGACGGACTTAACTGCCTGCAAAATTCAGGATTTCCTTGTCTTATTCACGGTATTTCCATTCTCTTGTGAATGTGAGCCTGATTTAAGAAAATGTTGAGTCACTGAAGTGTAAGTTATTCACAGGATTTCATTATGCACCTATTTAAACATGCTTTTACTTTGGTCCTAAATTAATATCATGCACATTGTTAAACTGAAAGGTGAGCATTTTGATGTTTTACATGCTCTTCCAAAGGAATTCAGATTTTTAGCAGATAAATTTTATAAGGTGCATTAGATAAATATGGTGAGAATGTCCCATGCCCAAACCTTACATGGGTGAAGAGGTAAGCTGCAAATTGCCATATAAGTTATTGAAATCACGATCCAGTGACAGGAGTAATAACTTGACATTCAGTAGAATGGAGGTCTAAAAATGATTTCTTTTGTTTCTTTTTCAAATCATAGAATATTAGTCAACTTGCAATTTTAATTTTCCTCTGTCTTATACCAACTAAAAATAGAATCCTTCTAAAACTTAACTTCATGTAAGGTGCTAAAGTTATAAAGTTTTAAAGCTAAACTTAGTTCACATTTCAGAGGTAGTATCTTCCTATATTCTGTCCCATGTTTTATAAATTGAATAGACCCTCAATAAGTGGTCCTGACACTGAACTAGAATATTGATGAAAGGAAAAAAGCAAAAGGAAAAAAACAAAAGGAAAAAAAAAAAAAAGGAAAGGAAAAAAAGGAAAGGGAAAGGAAAGGGAAAGGAAAGGAATATATTTTTTTAACTTAAAGCAGTTCTGGAAAAAAAATGGCATGAGAATTTTACAACCTTAAGAATCAGTAGGACATATTCTTGTTACATTCTCTTTTATTAAAAGTATTGTTAATCAATGTGTTTAACAGTATTGGTAACAGAATATGGAATATACCACTACAACTTGATTAAGCTGGTGTAGCATAACAGCGTAAATTTTCACCTGAATTGCTGTGGTAACAAAAAACCCCCTCAAATTTAGCATGCAATTTGATGGTAAAGCTGTGCAACCTGAAGGCTGGCTGTTGCAGAAGAGGACACTGTCCACTTTTCACGGTGGCCACATGTTTCCTCCTCTCCCTTTTATTTGGTGGCAGAACAGAATCTTGCCTGAATGGTTGGTGAACCATTCAGGAAGTTAAAAAGCATTAATGGATTAAATGGCATTAATGGGTTATATTTTTTGTGTCATAGTAGTTTTGTATGACTTAAGCCCCTAAATGGACTCACTGAAGGTTCAAACTGGAGAAGAATTAGGGATTAAGGGAGGCGAGGGCAGAACAGGTCTTTTTTTTTTGATAGTAGGAACACAGAAGAAAAATGGTTTGGAGAGATCATCAACCATAGTCTAGCCCAGCCTCTCACTCACAGGAACAGGTTGGGAGCAGCTAGTCAGCAGATTGGTTTAGCTGTAACATCAGACAACATTTTTTTATTGGCTTACCTCAGTGGCAGATAGCCCAGCATTAAACCATGAGGCTGCCAGTCCTGCTTATGCAGCAGTTCTGTGTCATACACAGCCTTGCTGCAGCTCTACGGCTACAATTATGTATTTTACTCTTCAGTGCATTAGTGCATCTAAACACTAAATGTATAATAATTTATGCTGAGGAACTAATCAATAATACTGAGGAAATAATCAACAATACTTAGGAAACAGAGAATCTTTTGTAGAAAGTGATTACAAATCTGAAGTCCTTACAATGAGTTACATTCACCCATTCTCACCATTCAGCCTTGATGCTTTTTCCCATCTCAAGGCAGCTTTTGCAGGAGTAGGCAGGGGATGGCTCTATTTAGTTTGTCTTCTTGCTTCAGGGCATTTGTATGAAAGCTATGTTATGGGAGGGGAAAACATAGCATTATACTGTACTGCTATCATATATCCAGGATTATTTCCTGGGAAAGTTTCTTTTTTTTCATTACTTAAATCCAACCATGAAATCTTAGCTCCACATGACTCTTCTTGTGATAATTTTGGTGCTAATCATTGTATCTGATCCCCCTTTTCCTCTCCATTTAGACAAGCAATCTATAGACTAGTGGTTTTTCTATCTTCCCCTCTGAAGAAACATACATATATGCGTAGAAATAAATTGTATTAAAATATTTTGCAGCAGATGGACTATATGGAAATATTTTCTAGACACAATTAATCTCTGTGCTATTATGCTGGTACAGTATATGGCCTCTGTGATTATACATAATGTATCTTTCAGGCATAGATCATTGCTTCATTTTATTTATGTTCCTCTCAGACTGGCTGCATATAACAAGAATTCTGTCTTGCTAATTAACTCTAGTGATCCCTTTAAGTCCTGATTAAGTTCTATTATTAAATTATTAAGACCTTTCCCTAGTGTTATGTGGAGCTTTTCCTTCTAATTTTGAATGACTTCTTGAAGCAATAAATAACCTTATGAAATAATTTTTCTCTTTTTTTCCTGTGCACATATTTCAAGACTGTCAGGCTGGCAACATATTACAGGTAGAGGTCATAAAACAAGGGATTTCACCTGGAATAACTTTGAAGGATGTTTATAGTGATATTTTCATACTCTAAGTTAGCTACCATTACCCAATGGATTGCAGTAGTTTTAATTACTAGACAGAGATAAAAGACACAAGTGCAGCATGACAGGACTCTCAGACACACAAGTTTATGCACCATGCACACACATACTTATTGCCGTTCACCTATGCTAGAGCCTATATATTCCTCTGATTCCTCTGTTAAACATAAAAAGGTAATATTAGTGGGCAGTAAATAGGTCACAAAATTGTAAGATTATTTGGGGCGAGGAGGGAAATCAGAGATATTTAACAAAAAAGTATTAAAATTCAAGAGACTGATATCATTTAGTACAAAGTAGATATATTATAAATGTTTATTTTTTTTTCTGTTTTGCACAGAACTCTGGAAAAAGCAGATATTCTGATTGACTGCATCAAAAACTGGGGGAAAACTATTTAAAATCTGAGGATTAAAAACCATATGAATCATATTTTTTTGGTTTTTTTAAAAAACCCTTCATTTTAGTATCCTTATAGTGTTACTTCTTTAAACAATCCCAGCAATTATAAATAGAAAAATATTTCAAGCTTTTTGCAAGTAAATGAATTTTAAATTAATATACTAGGTTTTATATCCATATCAATAAGACTGAGCAATTCTTTTTAAGAATAGTTGCTTTTCTGATTATTCTATCTTAACATTTTTTGGTTTATCTCCCTTAAGTGACCTGCTGTAAACTTTGGCTTTTGAAATCCGAGTTTGCTTTTGTGAAGCAAGCATAACTGAAGCCCCACATACACATTTAAAACAGTAATAGGATGTGACAGCACAACATGATTCAATCATGTCAGCAGATGAGAATTGTACAGAGAAGATCAGTGGTGCATTTTTTCATCTTTCCAAATGGCTGTTGCTTTTTGCAGTTTTCATTGAAGCAGATGACCTCCTTAGCCTCATACAAAAGTAGAAACAGCAAATGCTGGTCTGTTGGAGTAGCAGGGTCTTAGAGAGCACTAAATATGAGTAGTGTTAAAAAGTAGAAGTCCTTTTGTAAAGAATAACTTTCTAACTGTGTAAATGATAAAATCTCTCACATTGCAACATCCAAATAATTATTTATCTCTCCCTCTTGTTGTTTTTTTGGCTGTCTCTCACTTTTGATTTTATTTTTAATTATCTTTGACCTAACAGCCATGACATACATTTAATAAGGTCTAACAGCCACGCATTATATTTTATAATTCACACTGAGAGTTCAAGTGACCAAGGCTATAAAAACTGAAATGCACTTCAAAATAACCACAGGAAACATTTAATTTCCTCCATAATACCTTCCATGTTTACACTATGCTGGTATTTTCCTGCTGTTCCACACTGCCAGGTGACAACACCTCTTGCTGTTTAGCAGTAAATTGTAGATATGGGAACCAAAGTATCATTTGGGCACCCTTTATCTGCTTCAGAAAGGAAGGATTAAGCAAATGATGGTTTATTCAGTATCCTGTCATTATTTCCCCTTCCAGCCCAGGAAAATTCATAAACTGATTTCCCTCTCAGATATTTTTTGTTATGGTAAAGTCATGAATTGATTGTGTTTGATTGAGGGTCAAGGCACATGAAGCTGAAGGAGAATGAGTAAATATATATTGAAAAATACAATGCATCAGCTTCAGAGATCACACTGAATATTAAAATGTCATAACATGCTTAACTTAAATAAGATATATTTTATTTTCATAGAATGGTAGAATCACAGAATCACAGAATCACAGAATCACAGAATGGTTGATGTTGGGAAGGACCTTAAAGATCATCTAGTTCCAACTCCCCTGTCATGGGAAGGAACACCTTCCACTAGACCTAGTTGCTCAAAGCCTAGATGCTTTCCTAGATACTAATGAAAAAAACAGTGTTTTCCTGTAAATATGTTGAGCTGTTAGAAAACCAGAGAGAAAACAGTTTATAATTGCAGAAACCACAAGTTTTATGTGATTGTCTTGCTAAGTACTTTGCAGAGATTGAAACATTTTACTCATAAAAACCCCAACATCTGTTATTACAAAGTAACAACAAAAAATGTTAAGTAACGAAATTACAGCAAATTAAATCAAAGAATGGAGGAGGAAAACATATATTTTGAGGAGATTTTGGAAAAGGAATTGGAAACATAATAAAAATGTGCAAGGTGTGACATTAACTAGCAAACAATCTATTCAACTTATTTGACTACACGTGCAGAATGTGTCTTCTGGAAAGCAATTTTGCTTTTTTTTTTTTACTTTTAACACATAAAACTAATGAATTGAACTAATCCAGACAGATTGTACTGACTTCAGTGTTGTTCTACTGGGACTAGACTGCCTTGTAATATTACAGAATGAATGAACCTCCTTGGATCTATAATTGCTCACATCCTTCCCTGTAAAACCCTCTTTGGGGCTTCTGGGTTTAGTTTAACCTTAAAATTGCTTTATCTTTTGTAAAAGTTAGCACTATAGTGAATTTTCTTCTAGACCTTGAAGAAAATGGAATTTTTTTTCATTTTCTGATTATATGTTTAAATGTAAATTTTTGAAATATTTCCCTTTGTTAAAATTCATTCATATTCCTATACAAGACAGGTAGACATTAAAAAGATTTACATTGCTATCTTTTCAAAAGGGCAACAGTTAATTCTGCTTTTCAAAAAGAAAACTTACTGTATTTAAAATTAACAGCTAATAATTATGGAAGCAGTTTTCATTTAGGATAGTGTGCTGTACTTCTGTCTCCATAGCACTTTTGTTAGGAGCCACAGAAACTACTTGTATCAGTTGAAGCAGATATTTTCCTCTGGTTTTGGTAGAGAGAAATATAGGAGAGCACACCTGTGAAGACATACTGCACTCTGTTGGCAAATTGTACTCTACAGGTGTCAACTAGACTTTTTTTTTAAGCTCCCATATTTTAGTCAAAAAGAGTAAAAATTCAAGTTCTGGCACTCATTTGAAGAATTCTGAAAAGGAAATAAATTTCTACAGATATGACTTCCTACCAGAATGTTTGAAACTATCTCTTTTGCAAAATGTTTTGGTTTGGGATTCGTAAAATTCATTTTATGCTTCAGCTTATTTTATTAAATCATATCATGCCTTCATATTTGCAACATATTTCAATTTGGGCCTGGATTCATGGAAAAAACTTTGTAAAAAATTGTAGTTTCAAAAATTTTCTACCAAATTAAAGTGCTTAAAATATCTCCAGCAGGAATTTTAGCCCATAAAATAACTGAAATAACTGAACTGTGTTCTTAGCAGTATCCCTGTCTCTGCCAATCCTAAAAACCCCAACACAAACTTTGGGGTTTGCTGTGGTAATAGGTGTTTTGGCATATCCAATCACAAAGTATGAATTTTTCTGGAATTTTTAAGGATTGCTTAAGAGGAGAGGTTTGATAATGACTATGTTAATTACTTTCTCAATGATACTAACCTTATCTTTTACAGAAAATTATAGCAATAATGTATATCGTGCTGATAAGGAAAATCTTTTATGTTCCAGAGTGTTTTATTCTAGCTCTAGGATAAAGTCACAAAACAAAGCAGAATTATTCTAGCTTGCCCAAACTGTGAACAAGATGCCCTGTGTTACATGAAAGGTACCCCCAGGGCAGCATATAAATTTATCCCAAATCAAAATGCATCAGTTTTACTGAATTTAGAATTAATAGAGAGCATCTGTTTTTGCACAGCTGAATGGTAGCACGTGCTGGCCCAGCATAATCATGAAGCAAAACCCTGTTAAGACATCTATAGCAAAATCACAAATTGCTTTAAATTTATGCATACAAGTAGTCTCATAGTCTGGACACGGCTAAGTGCTTTACTGTCTCATTTTCATTAATTCATGTAATCCATTGCCTTAAGTTTTGCTTGTGGAAATTATGAAATTGCAAGTCTGATTTTAAGAAATGCAGAATCTAATGGAGAAAACTGTATAATCACATAATTCATAAGCATTGGGGATGGCAATTCAACAGCATTGGGGATGCTTAATAATCTCTTCTTATTACTCTTTAATTATAATTGACTTCAGCACATAGATATTCTGGTATAATAAATTCTCAATAATCAAACTTTTTATGGCTAAGAGAAGTTGTGGCTTGGAAGTTTCTCTTTCAGAAAATATAGCTTATTTTTGTACACCTTGGGGAAAAATATATAAGAGTAGTATTTGCAACTACTTCTTGATTTTTGAGAGGTTTTCTACTAAATGAATTTTAATCTTACTGCTTAATATGCCATAATAGGTAGGTCTTCATAGTTCTAAGGATAAGGAGGATAAGGATACTGCTAAGAAAAGGGATATAATTTTTTGTTGTTGTTGGCAGAATGGTTTGCTGGAAATCTCTTCATGAGAAAAACCCTCAGCTTTCCTTCAGCCTCCTGCATTACATGCTCAAGTTCTCAAAAATTTCAGAAGAGCATATTGAAATTACTTGTCAGGTTTATCTCCCGAGGAGTACAACACTCACACTGAGATTAAGGACCAGGAGGAGCAGACTCTAACATACTGTATGTGCAGAAGTGTCTTTTTGGGTAAACCAGAATGTCTTAGAAGAGAAAATGGGGATTTCTCTTTCAGCTTGTCCACATTTTACTACAATATAGGGTCAGGACATAATTTCAGTGTATGTGAAACAGTGAATTGAGAAAAGTTTCTGAGTTTGGGGGTTTTTAGATATGGTTTTCAATTGAAGGTATTCTATTTGAAATAGCTCTTATCTGGACAAGAAGGGAGATTGCTAAACTGGAAACCCCTCTTTTAAAAGACCCTGCAGACAGATGAAGAGCTATGTGCAAAGACATAAAGTAATATGTATACTATTAATAATCATAAAATCACAGAATCATTTTAGGTTGGAAAAGATGTCTAAAATCATGGAATCCAACCTTTGATCTTGTCAACTAGAGCATGGCACTAAGTGCCAAATAAAGTAACAACCACATGTTCATTACCTTCATTATAATGGAACATCTTTTCTCTGCATGTAGCTCCAGCTGTTGTAGGTCATACTGCAACTCATCCCTCAAATGCAAGAGATCAAGAGTTCTGTTTGACTGACCTGAAGCTCCACTCTTATATCTCCAAACTTCAAGTTCATTCAGCAGGATGTGCACATCAGCTGATACAATTATTGTGAATTTGAGGAAATCACCTGGAAAAATTCTTGGCCAAGGACATGTACATTTTCCATCTTCTATACTTAGGTAATAGCAGAGAAATCAAATTTCATGACTATGTATTTCATTGGTTTGGGTGTAACCAGAAGACCAGAATGACCTGCTTATATATTTTTGTTTAGACCTACAGAGGAATTTTAGTTTAGTATGTAGGCAAAATTAGTCACTACACTTTAGCTGGTATTCATCCAAACAGCTTTTCTCCCTATTAAAGAAGAAAATAATTTGTCTTTTCCTAGAATTTTGATCAATATCAATTTACTGAGATTTCCTGGTTAAATTTAATTTCTGTCTTAGTTTTGTAATAGCATCATATCAGTATCTTCTGAATTTTTTAAATAAATAAATTATTTGAATTGGGTTTTTTAAGTTATGTGATATTTTACACTGAGCAGAGCTTCTGTTTGTCACAGACATCTTTCATGAAAAATCCTTCCTTAGGATTTTTCCTTGTTAGAAGCTGCAGTTTCAGCAACCAAATGTAAACAATTATTATCTGCTGCTGTGGAATGCAACAGGCGCATCTGTGATTAGTCTGGTGTGGATGTTTGGATTGACTGACCACTCATGGCAGAGCTGGCTCTCACCCTATGCCTGAGACACAGATCTTTGTTGTGTATTCTATTCTATTCTTAGCTAGCTGTCTGAAGAACCTTTTTCTTTCGATTTATTTTTAGTATAGTCTTAATGTAACATATATCATAAAATAATAAATCAAGCCTTCTGATCATAGAGTCAACATTCTCATCTCTTCTTCATCCTGAAAACCCTTGTGACCACGGTCACACTGTTGTTGTATTTTTCAAGTTTCAGAGAATATAAAATATTTTGGGTTTATTTTCAATGGAGAAGTTTATTGTCTTATACTTGGCTTATTTAGGATAACACTCCGTTGGGCTAATGTTTCAGTAATTATATGAGTTAGAATTTCTAGAGGTGCTTTTTTCTTCTATATAAGTCAGTTTGCAGATCAAATATGAAATTCTTGGGTTTCTTTGATCTTTTTTTACTGGACACTTTGGTGTCTGTTGGATTTTATAATCCATGCAAGCACGACATTTTTTCATAGCAGCTTCCTCTTTTTATTCTCTTACACATTGCAAATGAAATGAAATAAACTGATTCTCAACTGATTTTAAGTTACCTATTGACAGACTGACAGCCTATTTATAATCTATTTAAAATTAAATTAATACAAGCTGTATTGTGAAGTTCACTATTGTTTTGTACTATTAACTTCAGTTAACTGTCTCACTCACCAAGATGACCAGAGATACTTCAACCTTTAAATTTAAAACAACAATAATGACATAAGAAAAGTAAAAAAAAAAATCAAAGTGTGATGGCATGATGTAAGCTATTTCGTCAGATGAAATTCTTGTGAAAATATATATTTCAAATATTTTAAAACCAATATCCAACTCATCTGGTTGTTCAGAATTACATGAAGTAACCTGATGATTATGTCAGTGCTAAGGCACCGGAAACAAGAAAACAAACAAAAAATCAAGCCAAGAAACAAGTGAACAAGTCATTTTCTTGCTTCTTCTAGAAGCCCCACTGTAGACTAAATGATCTGTGGCTTCATTATTCAGCAGGAATGTGGATCTGAATCTGAATCTGGATTAGTTGGAGGTAGACCCATCACTGATGTAACATCTTTCTGAAACATCAGTGTTTATGGTTTAATTAGTGTTCGAATTCTGTAACTGTCTTTCCTGGTCTGAATTCTAGCTCCTTTTGAATGCCAGAGTCACAGAACATCAACAAGGCTTTTCTTCTTAAAATGCCTAGACAGATTATAATTCCAGAGCCTTAGCTGTAAAATAGTCCTACTACTTCTACCGATGAGAAAATCCATATTTTCCCATGTTTTACATTAATGAAAGTCAGTGGGTGTTCCAGGGTGCACAGAAACAGTTGAAATAATTAGGAAGCAATTTCCACAGGATTCTCCTCCTCTCCATGGAGCTTTCAACAGAATTTCCTTAAAGCATACATTTGGGAAAAAGAACATTGGTCTGTTAGGATTGTAAAAATTGCTAGCTTTCACAAAATTCTGGGAATCACAATATTTTCCATTTAGAGTTGATTTAGATAACATATCAGTCATAGTGAGTGCTTTCTTTTCCATCTTCATTTTCCCCTACACATATAATTTCCACAAAGCTGTAATGCACTCAAAAGCTTACTTACAAAATAGACAAGAGTATTTTGAAAAGTATTGCCACTTCCCTATATTTTTATCTTTCTCAAAGTTATGGATTGTCTCAGAAGGAAACACCAGCCATTTCCATGACCAAACAGTTTTAGAGATGCTTTTGAACTTGAAGAGAATAGGCAATTGTCCCAGGTTCCCTTTCAGTTTGACTCAAGGCTGTGTGAGGTAAAATGTAACCAAATATGCAAGCAGAGTGGAGGGAAGGTCTTCTACCTTCCCTCCCTCTTAAATCTCCACAACTGTATTGTAAACTCTGGTCATTGTGTTCCATTTAGTTTAAATGGATATGGAAAATAAAAGCTTTTGTAAGAATAGAAAAATAGCAGAAGTTAAGGAATAGCAAGGAATAGCTTTTTTATTGTCAGGAAAACAGTACAAGAACTGTGTGTCCTACTGTCATTGTCCTTGCCCTTGAAGGACTTGGGTATTTGTTTATTTTTTTAGTTCTGATCTTGAATGGCTTTTCCTTCACACCACAAAACAATGATGTGGTAAAAAGTACTTGCATGAATTCTTTGCTGACATAGTAATAGGCTTTGCTTGCGTTTGTGACCTCAAGAAGTGACTGTCCCACAAATGTCCCTGAATTGGTAACAGCTTTTTTTTTTTTCTCTTTTCCCATTGTAATATTTTTATTGGCTGTTTATTTAAATACTTTTCTGAATACACATGTATATTTAGAGTGCTTGCTTTCACTGCTTTCAAGTGCTCTGCTGTTTATTGTCCTGAGCTTCTTCAATAACATAATTAAGATAACCTTGAGTTTTTGGGTTTTTCTCCCCAAGTGTCTCGTATTTTACCTAACTGAGTACTGCAGAAGCCAAGGACTACTGTGTTTTACCTTAGAAGTGAGTCTAGAGTGCAATGGAATTTCAGCAAGTTATATGAAATGTCTCACACACTGACCATGCTCGTGCTACCAACTTATGCACAGACCTAAAATGTAACACCTGAAAATCATGAGGATCAACACTGTTTCCTAAAGTTTGAAAAAAAAGTGCAGAATACCTGATACTTGCAAAAGAAATGCAGACAAGAAAAAAAGAAAGAAAGCTCTGGATCCTAATTACCCGCAATATTTAGCTCTGCCTTTGAACTGCTACAAATACTACATCTACCACAAGGTCTAAAAGCTTTGAGCTGCATAAGAACCAATGGGTGCTATTTGGTCTTCACCTTTTACTTAGCAGAGCAGAGACTATATTTTGTAATATTTTTATTGTTTTATTGTTTATATTGTCATCAGGCTTGCATTCTTGCTTTGCTGTCTTTTCTTCATGCATGACAATGCATGAAGAAAAAATATTAATCTAAAAACTGACAGGGAATACAAATATTTTATACAAAGCATGAGTAAAGTTGTGTGAGGCAGTATTCCACTCACAGCTTGTGCTTCAGTCATGATTTGGAAAGGCCCTCAGGTACATGCTTAACTTGAATCCCTCTGAAGTCAATATGTTAACATGTGCATAGCGTCCGTGGTTGTTGTTTCACAAAGTGTTTTTACAGTGTATCTGAAGGATGTATGCTAGAGAAAAAGAAGGGAGTATCTACAGAAACATAACCAGCCACCTCTCTGTCAGCCCAACAGCAGCACAGCACAGAATGCATTTGGGGATGGCACATGAGGGGCTATGGCTTTGAGATACAATGGCCCTGTTCTTTCCCAGAGACTGGGGTGTGTGCATGAGCAGCATCTCCCCGGAGCAGTTCAAGCTGTGGCAAAATTTCCTCCCCTTTCCTACGCTCCAGAGCTTAGTGCCATGTAAGGAGGGAGATGTAACAGCCCTGCTCCTTTCTCACTGCGCTTCAAGGAGCTCTGTCAGGCATGTCATGCTGCAGCCTCTGCATCCCCCTAGGTAAGTCCCTGTGTCAAAAGCTAGATGTTTTTCCTGAAGTGTTTTAGTTTAAAGGTGCTCTAATCAGATCACATCCAATGTTTAAACCACCTTAAACCTATTCAAGCCAGATGCCTGAGTTTTGCCATGCCTTTCCACATGCCTGGTGCTTGCCTCAGACATGTTAGTGTGAGTAAACAGTGAAGGCACCAGAGCTTCCTGTGGCTTTGTCTTCCTTCATGATATACAAACTGCTCTTATTAACAGCAGAAGGAAATTACATCTGGTGAATCTCTCTTAATGGCATTATTGAGGGGTTAATTTGGCATGGTAATTTTCATTGGGTACCTGTTGAAATCCACACAGAGGGAAGTCCTGTTTTTAGCACTGCTTTGAATGTCTTTGCTGAAGAATTAAGGTAAAGTCTTTCCTTTGCACCCTTATTTGTTTTTCTTTTAGAAGGAGAAGGGTCAATTATTGTCATCCTTAGAGGTTACTGCTCTAGAAAGCTAAGAAAATTTCATCTGAGAAAACAAATACACTTGGAGAAACAACAGTGAAATTTGATAACCTTTTAATGTATTTATCAAAGGGCCTGCAGTTCCATTTCAAGGCAGGTGAAGAAATACTTACTGAACCCAGAAAATGAATCTACCTCCACAGAACTAAGATAACTAAAAAGGAAGAAGGAAACAGGCACAAAACCGTTAGCACCTGCCAACTCTTATTAAGAGATTAGAATGCTTAAAATGACAGCGAGCAGCTCAATATTTTCTTTTAAGTTTCTCTTGCCTGACTTCTCATGCATGCTGCTGTGCACTGCAGTGAAACAAACAGGTCACATTTCACCTCCTCAGAGCTTCAAAAGCACTTTATAGCTTAAGAGCAAGTAGCTTCTCTACAGACTTTGTAAGATATTTTTACAAAATGTATAATTTTAAGAAATGTATCTGTGTCCAAGTGATTGACTCTTAGGAAACAGAGTGAGGCTTAGCATTGGCAAGAAACTTAGTTCCCAATGTGAACCTAGAGTTACTTTACACATGAATGCTGAGTGATTTAGGAATTGTTCTGAGATCCACTGAAATATCCTACAATTTTAACAAGTTTCCTCTTTAATCAGTGGAAAACACAGTTTACAAATAGGCTTCTTGTGAAACAGTGATGAAAGCAGCACTGCTAGTCATGCAGATCAGAGAGCATAAGTCCCAGTGAAGCTGACGGGAATACAGACAAATGTTTTAAAATGGAAAGAGCTATTTCTGGCAGAAATGGGGGGCCTGCTCCCCCTGTGAAATGCTAAAACTTGTAGGGGAAAGGCCTGCAGCTGCCATAGTGTGAACCACATGCCTCCTGAGAAGGGACAGTCAGGTGACCCATTGCATTTGCTGCTTCACCACCCTTTAGTTTAACCAGGAATTAGACCAAACAAAGGCTGAGGAAAAACTGTTCAGATGCAGAAAGAAGGGGGTTTGTGCATTGAGCTGCCTGCAGAGATGTAGTCTGTCCCTGGCTGGGGGTAGGAAAAGGGCAGGGTTAAGGGGAGCAGTGCAACCAAATAACAGAGAAGTGGGGTCTTCACTGCTCTCATAACACCCATGGCTGGGGCAGGACCAGGCAAACCTGCAAGGCTGTTATCCTCAGGGGGACAGGGAGGTATGAACCTCAGTTGTCTTCCCCCAGCTGGAAGACTGGCACCTGGGCAGAGCTCCAGGCTCTTCCTGATTGACTCACATGACCAGTCCTAACATGACCACTTCTATTGCATTTGGCTGGTTAAAAAAAAAAAAAAAAAAAAAAATAGAAAAGAAAATAAAAAAAAAAGCCCCAAAACCAAACCAAACCAAAACAACAACAACAAAAAGAACCAAAAAAAAAAAAAAAGCAAAACTCCAGAACTACTGACCTCTGCCTTTGTAAAACACCACTTGGAGTACTGCATCCAAGTCTAGGGTCTTCAGCATAAGAAATGGACTTGTTAGAGGGGGGCAGAGGAGCCACAAAGATAAACAGATGGATGGAATGCCTCTCCCACAAAGGCTGCCTCTCCCTCAGCCTGAGAGACCTGGGACTGTTCAGTCTGGACAAGAGATGACTTTGGGGAGATCTCATTGTGATATTTCATTACTTTAAGAGGGCTTATAAAAAGGAGAGAAAGGGAATTTTTATAGAGGAAGATAGTGACATGACAAGGGAAAGAGGCTTTAAACTGAAGGAGGGCAGGTTTTGATTAGACAATGGGAAAAAATCCTGTAATGAGAGGATGGTGAGGCACTGGAACAGGTTGCCCAGAGAAGCTGTAGGTGCCCCATCCCTGGAAGGCCAGGTTGGATGGAGCCCTGAGCAACTTGATCTAGTGAGCGGCATCTCTGCCTGTGGTAGGGGGTTGGAATTAGAGGGTGTTTAAGGTCCCTTACAACCCTAACCATTCTATGGTTCTGTGAACTGAGGTGACTAGTGTTATCCTGGAACAGATCTTCACTTACCAACATTGTTACAATGTTTAAATTCCTCTTTTTAGCTCTGAGACTACATTACTTGTTTGGTTTTGCTTGAAAATGCAGATAATAGATACAGAATCTGTAAGACACTGACTGACCAGAGATCAGACCCAGGTAGAAAATGCATTTGTGCAGAAAATGTCACTGGAAGAAAAGAAAAAGACCTTTGTGCAAACAGAACTCTGCAGACAAATATTGATATTAAAAAGATTACATTTGATGACGCATCCTAACAATACTGGGAGTTGAAATGAATCCATTCTGTTTCAATGAAGAAGCCAAAGTGAAAACGGTTTTGGTATACACAGCATTTTAACTTCAGTTGCTTTCCCCAGTTCCTGTTCTATACTTTGAAGCTGTATTTCAAAAGAAGGCTTAATTCTCAACTTTTTCACTGATGCTATAGGGCTGAGATAACCAAAGTACAGATCATGTTAGAAGAAAAAGTGAACCTAACCTTCCTCAGAATGGAGACAGCACATGGGACAATGCAAAATATTTTATAACTTCATTAAGTCTCCTGGATGCATTTTACACAAATGTCCCTTTGTATGAAGATCAGAATCACATTTTTAAAAATATATTGCATAATGATGCTGCATATTCATTACAGGAATGCATCTCTGCAGACCCTTCAGTTCAGGCCTATTTAATGGCAAAACATCAATCAGCACCTGGATATGTGTTGCAATCCCATAGCTGCATAATAGCTTAAACACTATGAAGTCCTCAAATACAAACAATACTATATTTATTTCATAGGATGTCTCATTTTTTATTTAAAGCAAACCCATATTTTACAGCAAGAATAATTTATAATTAAGTTTTAATTTAACAGGCATTATTGATCTAAGCTCCAAAAGAATTTAGTGGGTTTTTTTTCTAAATTTGCTTTCAATCACCTTGTGCTCAATTTAATTAATTACATTGTGTGCCCTCAGCAGTTTTGTGTTTAATTAGAATACAACAGAGAAAGAATTTGTTTTAAAATCTTGGGTTATCTCATATATGCTTATTTATGGAAAAGCTTTTGTGAGTGGAAGTAGAGCAGCTCAGTCACTGTGAATGAAGTAGAAATAGGACCCTTTGTGTGTATATTCATTATTTTAATGCATTAACATTAGCCTTTCATATTCACATTTATTTACCTTTTACTCTCTACTATTGCTTGCATATTTGTCAAACACTTTTCATGTCTTCCTGTCGATGGTGAGAGTTAACCAGTCTTGACAATGCCTTTGAAAACTTGAATTTAAAATTATAAAGTATCTACATGGAGCTGCACAATACTGGAAATTATTAACATTAAACAGTTATAATTAATTTCCATGATGGAATTATGTTTTAAAGCAACAGCATGATCCAACACATGATTGTTCATAACAAACCCTTTGTCCTGGCTTGTCTTTTGCCAATGCTGGTTTCTCTGCTCTTCGGTAAATTTCTCTGCTTGCAAATTTTTTTCTCATCTTTTTTACAGAATAGAGGAACAACTTTTGGGAACAACTACATAAATCTAAAAAACCTTGTGGCAGCTGCCATATTTGACAATTTCTATCAGAACCCATAAAATATAGTGTTTTCTTTGAAATTTGCAATTGCACTGGTTTAAGAATAATCAAGTCATTTGACTATACAAAAAACTCCTATTTTCTTAAAAAGGGTCTATTTGTAAGTCGTAGAAGAGCTTAGGGAATTTGTTTAAAATATCTCTCCATCATCTTGAACTTTTTGGATAGTAACTTTACATGAATTCAGACCTCTTCTATCACTACATAAGGAAACACCCTTTTTCTTTCTAATTTTCTGAAAAAAGTAAAGAAAGCTGATGGATCAGACTAAAAAGGTACTTTCTCTGAACATGACTGCTAACTATATAAAGGTAAGAATAAAAATCAAGTGATAGCATCTAAAGTTTAGAGGTTCTAATAGCAATCCACTGATATCTAAATGGAAGTCATTAAGAAGGCAAATACAAGTTCTTTACAATAAAAAGGTAACAGACATACTGAAAACAAAAGAGATTCCAAAATATAATCAGAAAATACTTTTTACAAATGAGGACCATCAGGAGTGGCACAGGGAGCCTCTGCAGGCTCCATCTTTGGTGAAGAGGTTCAAGAAAAATTGCCAAGTAACTTACTCTCATCTCACAAGTGGCTCTGCTTTGAGAAGGGGGGGGGGGGGGGTCTAGAAATCTCCTGAGGCCCTTTTCCATGGATTATTCAATGAATCTATTTCATGATTCTCCAGACCTGCTTCAAAACTACCATATCATATAGCCTTTAGTGACCATTTTTGTAATGAGAGCATCTCTTTATTCAATGCATGTCTTATCTCTCACAAATGTTGTTGAAATCAGATCCTCAGTTTGATTCTCCATTTTGTAGAAGTGAATTTTCAACACACTGTTTTATAAGAGTACATGATAATTAATCTAGCTTTGTGATTTTCTTAGTCTCAGTCTTGGGTATTCTAATGTTTGGAATAGGTAATGTTAAAACAGGACTGCGCATATGTTTAAAAAGACACCACTCCATGATACACTGTCTTTTGTTAGACAAAGGAACTACAAATCATTCAGTCAATCAGTCAGTCAGTCAATCAATCATGTAAGCCAGTGATTTGTTCTGTGGTTCAGTAAACAAAGTATTTAAGTAATAATGTCTGTAGAACTTTTGAGATCTGTAAAATAATTTGGAATTAACAGCAAATTGATGAATAAAATTGAAAAGCAATTAATATAAATCAATTAATCACAGGTACTAGAGTGTGTAAAAAGAAAAACATTGCTCTTGGTTTTTCACCAACATTTCCTAGCAATTTTTCTGAAGTGATGAATTCTGATCTCTCCTTTCTTGTGTCTTTTGCTTATAGACTATTTCAACATAAATAAGACCGGGATGAATGAATCCGTTTCCCAATAAAATAATAAGAGATGTTCATTATTGCATTGAAATGAGTCCTTGTCTTTCCCTGTCCTTCAGGAAAAAAAAGATAATCAACTGTCTTCATTATAAGATTTGTCAGCATGATAGAGCTAATATTAATGCATTTTAAATTGAAAATAAATAACAGGGCTGACATTTATCTATAATGCTAGAATGTGACAGGATACTGTATGTGGTGGTGTGTGTCATTGGCTGATGCAGAGCGAACACATTATCCCTGCTGCTCTCTCTGTGCATAAATCAGTGTAATTACTTAATCTTTAATTTTAAACAACTTCCACTTTGGTCTAGCTACCACATTTCTTTTTTACAGGAACAAGATAGACACTGGAATTTTTTTGCATCCCACAAGAAGGACTTCCTGATGGGAGAAATTATGTGGCAAATTTTGACATGAAACTACTTTGCACAGTCTGTCGCAAAGTCCTTGGTGTGTCTTTTAACTGGTCATGTTCAATTCAAAAGCAGAATTGTCTGCCAAAAGAGTTGTTCCTAATTTTGTGACTACAGCACTTTTTGGAATGAGAGTTTACCAGTAATATTGTTAGTGGCCAAATTCTAACATATTTTTGAGCTACTTAGAAGAAGTTAAATTTACAGACAAAGAGTATCTAAATCCGTAGAACACAAAGTCTACTTGTTTGCCTGGATACATGTCCTTTAATGATACAATCATATTTTAAAAATCAAAAGCAGAACTAAAATTCACAATGGGTAATTTTCTCTATAATAATATTCTTTTTTAGGGAGAATACCACATTTCCCAAATACAGACATCTCATTGCATGCTGTGATTCACTTGTGCCATGATCCATGGATGTAAGGCAAGACAACCCAGTAAAATAAATGCTAATAAACTTTCTTTACTATTTGGATCTATTTAATATCCTTAGAATTAGTAGCAGTTTATCAATAGAATATGAAGAAATTTATCCCCATATATAAGAATTTATTATAGGGGAGGATAATCTATTTAAATCTCTTCATCCCTAGGGTGTCTAGGCTCTTTCAACAGGTGAGTCATAGTTGGAGCCAATGTGTCCCCATTGATTACACAGAAATCGAAGAAAAAATGACCCTGGCACCTGAAATGCCCAATTAGTAATGATTCATTAAAATTTAACTGGTATAATCTCCACCTCTGCTTTACAAATAGAACCTTGCTGAGCTAAGAATAAAACTTCCTTTTAGAGACTGGGGGCATGAATTCCACCTGCATTTCCCTTTCTAACAGTTAAACCACAGCCTAAGATATTTGGTGTTGTTAGGTGTTTGAGAGAGCTGCAATTTTACTAAGTATATCAAGTACGCTAAAATAACCCTAAAACCATACTTGAAAAATCAGATCCAAAATGAGAGTAAAGTGTAGAGACTTAAATAACTACATTTTTTTAAATCGTGCCCAAAAACAAAGTCTGTTTTGTAGTTCTTATTTCTGGTCAAAGTGTTGTAGACAACAGAAGTGAGGTGTCATCAAACTGGTTAGAATGGAGATAAAAAAATCTATCTCTACATTTTGAAGTTATGCCTGCAAAGAATTGAATTATTTTAAAGAGAGAGAGGCCATCACATATGATGCTATATTTTTAAGTCTCCTTAGCCCTTTCTATCTCCTTTTCTCCTGTACCACTCTGCCTAATTGTGTTAACAGAATATGCATTTTGAAAAGATATTAAAAATTAACTCCTGCCTTGACAATTGCATTTTGAATTAAGTTCTTCAAAGACTCCTCACAAACAGGACTGGGAAATCCTCCTTATTATTCAATTTGCAATAGCACATACAAACTCTTGGCGCTAGAGATTGTTTTGCTGACATTGAAAGCAAGGTCCAGAACAGCGGGGGGTCCAGAACACTTAGCAAGTGTTCTTCTTTCTGAAGCGAATCCTGGGATTCGGTATATACACCTAGACAGCTGATCTGATGTACTGGTGACAGACTTCAGAATTTTCCAACTTGTATTTCCTGCTACACTGAGTGGTAATGTGTTCCATTATTCACACCAGACAGAAGGTCATATGGAAGGATATAGAGAGTCTTTGGCTTTGACTGATCCTCTGTCCGGGTCCTATGGCTCACCTCTCTCTTGCAGGGTTGGAGTCTCCCACAAACACATGTGCCAGGGGCGGTTTAGATTGGATATTACAAAAAATGTCTTCCTTGAAAGGGTACTCATGCACTGGAGCAGACCCTCTGTCTGGAAAATGGAAGTCTTCAAAAACTTGTAGATATGGTGTTTAGAGACATGCTTTAATGGTGGACTTGGATGCACTGACTTGAGTTGATGATCTGATTTGATGACCTTGGAGGTCCTTCCTTATTCTTAATTATTCTATGAATCAGTTCTACACGTTGCTTTGAACCATTACTCTTTCCCTCCATTCTGCTCATGTTCTGGGCTTTTTCTCTCCCTAAAACTCAGAGGGATATTCTGGCCTCTTGCTGTTCTTTGATATTCTATCCCACAATTTCCCACAAACAAGATTTTCATGAAGGCTGATTAATGCAGACTCTTTCCTTAAATATTTTTCCTGTTATTGCTGGTCCACAGAGCATAAAGATGCAACATGGGACCAATTAGCTCTATAAGAAAATAGCGCCTAAATGCCTTTAATCCTCAAAAACAGGAGTGGCTGTGAAGAGTGAAGTTCCTGTTCTGGTAACTTCAAGAAAATGGTTTACTGAGAAATCTCAGTAAGTTAGATTGTCACTATTCTTCAAAATGAGGCTGTCTCACAACTCTTCAGAATCAACTCCAATTACAACACAATATAATATCCCGAATTGCTGCCTCTTTATTTGAGACTAACAGTACTGGAAACAAAGAATTTTTTTATTACAACGTCAAGACTACAGCAGTACAAACCAAACAGGTTTTATCTACTTTCACAAACTTCTGGGAATTCAGCATGTCCTGGTCTTCTGACTTTGTGATCACTTTTCTTGTATCATTTTAACTATATAAGGGCTGCAGGAATCAACAATTCTGTTCCACTCAGTGAGATTTTTGATGTTTTAACACTTATAAAACCAGATGACAGTAAACAGATTTTTTTTTTTTAAATTTAAAAATTTAAAATTTGCATTAAAATTTTAAAAATCACAATGTAACTTCAAAAAAAAGATTTTAGCTCTAGACTTGTCAGTAGTCTGCGTCATTGTTGGATTTTGTCCATTGCACTTAATTTAAGTAGTGTAACTGGGCCCTGATTCTGACCAGGAATTGTGGCTCCTACACAAGTCTGTGAACAAATAGTAATTAAATATGACTGCATTTAGTGCTAGTGAACAAGGAATAGAACTGAAAGCAAAAGATGAAGTAAAAAAAATATATATCAGCTAGCACAGCATGCTTGGGAACTAATTTAGTATAGATAAGTCACTAAGAAGGAAAAAAGTAGACAGGGGAGATTTGCTAAGTTTCCAAGCAGCTTGTTAGTATTCATGAGAGTGAATCTTTAGCAATTATCATGACACACAGATAGTTCATAGCCTAGATGAAGGATTCTGTGTGTCAATCAGTGAAAATGTAATCACCCAAAAAAAGAGATGTCTGAGGCTGGTTTCTGAGATTAACCAACTTTGAAGGCATTTGGAACTTTTGAATTTTTAGAACTTTAATGGCAAAGGAGCATAGGAGCTTAATGTATTATTTTCTCCTGCTGAAGAGGACAACTTTGCCTCTCCACTCAGCAGTTGTCAGGCCATGTCTGAATTACTGGGTTTGATTTTTTTTCCTATTATACAAAAAGGTTTGGACAGGCTAGAGGAAGCCCAGAGAAGGGGACAAAAATGATCAATGGGGAACCTGTCATAGGAGGAAAGGCTGAAAGCCTTGAGATGAAAAGGTTTAATGGAGACCTCATTACTATGTTCCAGTATTTAAAGTGTGTTACACTCGTTAAAGAAGATGGAGACTTCCTGTCATGGTTTAAGCCCAGCTGAAAATAAGGTGCCATGAAGCTGCTCACTCTACCCCTCTCTCTGCCCCTCACACTAGTGGAATGGGGAGGAGGACCCAAATAAAACTTTTAGGTTGAGATAAAAACAGCTAGAAAATTTTTAAAAAAGTAAAATACACTGCCAATGGTAAAATATAGCAATAATGATAATAAATAGGAAAAAATAGGTTGGTACACAATGCAACCACCACCTGGTCAGTGCCCCCTTCCCAAACCCAGATCAGCCCCCACTTCAGGGTACCTTCTCCCATTTTATATTCCAGTCATGATGTCCTGCAGTGTGGAACATCACTTTGGGTCACCAGTCTTGACTACGCTTCCTCCCAGTTTCTTTTGCACACCTCCTCACTGGCAGAGCATGACTTAGGATAAATACAACTTAGCAAAAGACCAAAACATCAATCAGTGAGTTGTCAACACTATCCCCATTCAAAATGCAAAACATAGCACTGTAACAGTTACTGAGAAGAAATTAGCTTTACCCTAGCTAAAATCAGGACATTTCCTTTTTTACAAGGAGTCACTTGGGAAAGACAAGGGGTAATGAGTAAAAGTTACTTCTGGAGTGATTCCAGTTAAAAACAGAAGGAAAATTTTTCACAAGAAAAATCAGCCCTTGGAATAATCTCACCAGGGAAGTGGGGAACACTTAAGATTCATCTCTTCAGGGTGCTGGGCCATGTTGTCAATTTTGGTGCTAAGAAAGGCTGGACCAGCTGATTATTATCTACTAACCTTTTAAGATAATTCCAGGCCTGCCGTTGTGCAGATTAGCACAATGTATTAGCAAAGATGAGATTCCTGGGATGAAGAAAAGCAGCTGATTGCAGAAAAAATGTATTTGGTTCTGTGTTTTTATCCCATTTCATATTCCACAAAATACCATTATGTCTACAGCACAGGATGACAGACTATGCTGTCAGTGCTGAGTTCCCAAGATGTCTTTGATATTCATAAACACAGCATCTGAATTTCAAAAAAAAAGTAATAAAACCTGTCAATTTGAGGAGAAATATAGCTTAATCAAAAGGAAAATTAGCTAGGTCACAGACTAACAGAGAAAGATCTGCAATTATTGTGTTGAGTGCATTTAGGAAAGAGGTATTTTGGAGCAGTCAAAGAAAAGCTACCAGACATAATGGGTTTTGATTAAGAAACAAAAATCATGAAAAAATGACAGGGAAAACTTAAAAATAGCTTTGTTATCAAAAGTTTTAGAGTGTCTAAATTCCAAACAAACTTAAAGTTCAAAAATAACTTCTGGCCTAATTTTAAATAAAGATCTGTTAATGTTTCAATAAATATTAAGTAGTGTTTGTTGCTGTTAAACCATTTGGATTACATTTTCTATGTTTTTCTGCTTTATTTTTTCTCAGTCATTTCTGGGGAATGTCACACAGGAGCTATGGTGGGTGCTTCTGATGTTCCAACTGGCCAGAATCCATCTAAATGTGCAGGTTTGAGTTGCACGGTGACTTTAAGTCTATAAATTACCAATACTGAACAAAAAAACATAAGACTTTCTTACTCCTCATTCCCAATTATTCTCTTCTCCCATGCATGCATTTCGCAAGGCTGGATCACAGGTCTAATTCAGCTGTGAATGAAGTCAGTAAAAAAGACCCAGTTTTTAAAGGACTTGTGTTATAAAAAAGTTAAACTTTTTTTTTCTTATATTAAGCATTTAAGTTCTCCTTTTGGTACATTAGACACATATCTTTTAACCTTATTTTATTTAACGAAGTGGGCAAATTAGACCAAGCATTTCCAATGGCTGCTTCTGTAGGTTTCTCATTGGCTTTGACAACAAATATAAGTGTTCAGTCAACAAAGCTTACAAAGCCTTCTGAATCTGTTATTGTGCTTTGGACACACATCAATAAAGCCAACACATGATTTATTCACAGTTGTCTCCCACTGAAATTTGGAGTAATTTCCTAGATGGCAGAAGTCCACAGGACAACAGTCACTCACAGGGCTTTATCAATTAGTCATCCCATCCACAGTCTTATTCCCATGGTAGTCAGCAGTAGCCTGTGCAGAGGAAGAAGCCAGAAATTTCAGAATAAGGCACTGTAAGGCATCCAAGCCACCTTTTGTTTATCTGCATTTTAAGTATCCAATGCTGTAACTCTTCAGAAGTCATGTAAGTGCCTTTACACATGCAGAGAAAAGCCTAAAAATTCTTCAAAAAGAGACCAAGTACACCTCTGTAAAGTATCTAAGGTGAACCAAATTTTGCATTCTGAAGGTCTCCAAAAATATTTTCCTTTAGGAAGTATATTCTGGCCTAACCTTGGAAAGATAATTTTCTGAATCTTAGTTTCTTGTTCTCAAGAAAATATTACTGTCTGACTGCCAATCTCACATATTACATGGAAAAATATTTCCATCTATTATTTCAAAAGTTATATTTTTCAATTTCATTACTCCTTTGACCCCTACTTCTGGAACATAAAACAACAAGCTCAGAAAATTGTCCCTCCTCTCTACAGCACTTATAGATATTATTCTGTCACCATTTGTTTTTTCTGAAATATCATAACTTAATGTTTCAGTCTTTCTTCAGAGGTCCCAATGACAGAAATTCTGTCATTTGTAATTCTCTGCCTCCCTTTTGATGTGGGGTTATCTACTTCTGGGTGGAGTATTTCTGGTAGGCCTGTGGCACTGGCTGTGCAGGAGACTTTTTCTATCTCATTTCTCAGGTGTCATAAATTCACTTGTCCTTTCCACCTGCAACTGCACAGAGTTCACTGAAGAGCAAGACACAGATCATTTTCCAGGATTGACATGTTAAACATAAAATCCCTTATGGTATACAAGTAGATACAATTTTCTTCACAAAATTTCTTTTCTTTCAATTCTTCAACAGTGAACTTCAGCAAGTTTTCAGTTCATCTGAAGTTTAATTTCTTTTTTTTTTGAACTTCATTGACTTTTTTCTTTCAGTACACTTGTTTTCTTCTTGTTTAGCTTTCTTTCTAATGCATTAATGCATTAATAAGCAGAACATTGAATATATATGAAAGTCTTAAACATCCTACTTTTAACCTTTTGTAGGGATGAAAACTGATTTTTTCCCTCTTGTTTTCCACTACTTATTTTTTGTACAGGACTGTGTAATACCCTCAAAGAAATTTCATTTGTTTATTGCCTTTCTTTAGAAACCTGGGTAATGGGTTTTTGAAAAGCTAAATAAATTTTCATCAGCATCACATTTTTATTTGTATGCTTTGGAAGAGTTTGAATTCATTAGAGAGAGAATTTACCTTTGTAGAGATGAGGTTATTTACCATTTCTCACATCACCATCTACATTTAATTTTATTATTCCTCTTTTAAATATTAAGCAAACTACTTGCTTCCATACATGTCTGTGGCTTACTTGTCAGAGAGTTTCTGAATGACAGGGAATCATTCTGAGGTACAAAGTAAAATATTTTCTACTGTCAACCCTTCTAATCTATAAACTTTTTTTAATGGCAGACTGTAAATTTTCTGGTAGCACGTCCGATGTTTTACTCTCAGGCTCTTTGGTAGTCTTCCAACACTGTGTTCTATTTGCTGAACAAGCTGTAGCAACAACAAATAAAAGTAAATTTGAAGGGCAAAATATTTTTCCTGATGCTACTGACCTATGCAAATTGTTGGATGTGTCAGTAAATAGTTACATTCAGACTTGACCCAATGTACCACAAGAAATCATCTAAGAAAAACTGCAGTGGAGTAAATATTTGAAAATCAGAGAGCAAACAACACTTGTTCAGAGAGAAAAAGTTCCCTTTACAATAGCTTGCATGAATACCAGTTTTGTATATTTCAGGCAAGCCCCTACAAAAAGAGGGGACAAATGTTCCTGTAAGGGCAGTGTCACATACCTATAATGCCATAAAAACAGTGTGGCAGTGATGTAATATATTCATCACAAGCTCATCCTGCTTCATTTGTGCGTAACTCTTCTACAGTATCTTTGTGCAATACACGGTGTCTTTTTGGGTATTATTATTGCATATCAATCAGTGAGAGAATACAAATGAATTATGAAAAACACTGAGCCCAAATCCTCTTATTCTCTCTAGGATGGCACCACATTTAACAGAGAGCCTCTGAAGGCTGTAAATAAATTGATACTGATATCTAATTTACAACAAGAATATAGTATTTTCAGAAGAATGTCTAAAATTGAGATAGCATCATATAATCCAACAGGATCAAATAGAAAAAAATTGTAGTAAAGACTGCATATTATGATACTGTGGTTTATTCAGTTTCCCATGAAAGTTTTTCATCAAGTAGTGAAAGGATTTTGATATTTCAGATAAGAACATATATTTGGACTTAATAATATTGAAAATTATGGAAATTGGGCAGAGGAAAAATAAGGGATATTTCTCTTTATGGAGAAAGCTGCTAGTACAGCCATTCACAGAGCAGTATTACACTCACCATGCAATTAGATAAGATGAGAAGGTTTTGCTAGCTGAAAACAGTACCTAATATGACCTGTCTTGAAATTTCCAATTTTCAGTCTAGCATAATAAAACCTTTTCCCTTCCTGGAAGAGGCATGCAGACCTGATCCCAATATCGGGCACTTTGAAGACAAGAAGCTCAGCTATTTCTTCTGCAGAACTGTATAACAGTGCTGAAACCTGACCCTCTCCTCTCAGGCTGGAATCACTGAGATATTCCTGGATCTTCTCTGGAAACTCTGAAAGCACGACAAAGTTTGAAGGAAATATTTTTTCCTTCCAAAAACTTTCAGGCACTAAGACATGAGGACAGGTTAGACTACTGCTAACACAGAAAATGACTGGGAAAAATAAACAACCTTTTACATTTTGGAAATGCAGGATACAAAAGGAGGAAAACAAGAAAAAAAAAGATAGGAAGATGAAAGAACTGTAGCATTCATATCCTCTTAACAACTGAGTGAAGCAAGTATGCTCCCCTTAGACAAAAGGGAAACTTTTATCAATTGGAAAGGCTAGTGACATCACTTGTTTCAGAGACACTAAATGTGGGTTTATTTGTCTGCTTGCTTAATAGCTTTGAAATCTGCACCTGTGATTGACTTGTGGTCTCACTCTTGAGCATTCAGCGAAAAACTGTGTACTCTATGAGCTCTCAAAGACTACAGACTGTGGCTAGCAGTACCTGTTGACTACGTACCAATCCCATCATCAGAAAGTTTTTGAGGTTTTTTTTACTAAGTCTCAAATATCATGCTCTGAATCTCAACTTTTCTCAAAGTGATATCTATCTCACTTTTTCCTAGAGAAAACCTGATGGAGCCCCTCTTCCACTGTGTATAAGGCATGACCACTGGTCTGGCACTCAGAACTATGTAGAAGTCACAGATCTGTCTTGTCTTCTATGGAGTCGTAATTCCGTACCTTATTTTTGGGTTTGTTTTCTCTGATTGACCAATAAGCAAGATTTAGTGGCTTAAACTGATGAAGAACCATTACAAGTTTAGGAGATAAAAAATGTGTATTAGATTTTAAGTGGCAAAACCTGATAGATTTAAGTATTTGGATAGGAGTTTCTAGTGTCAATTCAGAGATTAAAGTGGAACTTAAAAAATTCCACTTTAATCTCTGAATGTCAGCAAGAATATCCAGTAATAATCTCTGATTTTAATATGGCTCTTAATGGTGGAGAATTTACCTGACAGAGATTTTGTGTTTAACTGCATCAGCCATCTCTGTCAAAAGGCATGTTACGTAAGTGCAGTGCTTGAATACCTGGATAGGGTCTTAGCTATCTTAAATTTATTTTACTTATCTTTATATATGAGCAAATGTAGCAGAAAGAATCAATAATACACCTGAAATTCTCTCTAAGGTAAATCTCCAAGGTAAATCCAGTTTAAAAAAAATTAAAAGATAACTAATGAATTAAGGCCCTGTTGGTGAAGTAGAAACTTCAAAGGCCTATGGTTAGATTATGGAGAAAAAGCAGGAATTTTTTGAAAAGTAATATGACTTTCATAAGGTGGTTAAAAGTTTGAAGTCTCATAAACATTGTGTTATATGGTGTAAAAGCTTTGACTGCTGAAGTTATAGATGGGAGTTGTTACTGGGGGCAAAGCTGTGGACAGTTTGCACAAATCCTTAAATAGACACATAATGCTTTGAAATCTGTGAAAAGAGAAGTGAGATTTTGTTGCAGTCTCTATGCTGGTGATTATCAGATTGGCAGGTGAAACAGCAAAAGGTATGTGAGAGCTGTTCTTTACTATTTTATCCTCCATAATGACAAGCATCATTCTGATGTAACAAATGTTTATTCCCTTGCAGAGCCACCCCAGACTAGGGAAAATACTCTCTTGAGACATCTGCTCTTGGAAGAGCTTATTGTTGAGCTTAGTTTGACCCCTTTGGAGAGCTGATTGTGCCCTCCAAGAAAATATGAATTATCAATTGCTTGGTCACAAGTTGTCATGGCTGTGATTGCAATGTCATATATATCCCCATCTTGCCCAAATTTGGCTACTTGGGCTCAGCTTTTGGTGCAGCTGTGTGGCCTTAAACCAGAGCTGTGTGAGAAAAAAACCCAAACTGTGAGAGGAAAAGTCTCCTTGAGAGCTGCTTTTCACCTCAGCCACTCACCCTCTTTGAATGTCTGAATGTCTCACTTAAATGTCATTACAACAGCATGCAACTCTGAGGTCTTTATGTCAATCTGTAAATTAAATCTAAGCAGGAAAATAGGACAACTCTTGGATACAGAGTGTAACAATGTTGAATAGTGCAGTGGAGTCTTTGGCCCTGTTCATGCATTCAGAATTGTCTAGAGAAAAAAAATTAAAGACAATCTGCTTTGACTCTAGAGAGTTTACAACAAAATACAGTTCTCTTAATCAGTTCCATTAACCATGATTAAAATAAACTTGATGCAGTGCAATATATCAAGTGAAAATATACTTGACATCTGTGATACAAATGATATTAATGGAAAATTCACCATAATAGGCTCCTTCCTTAGTTTTAAATTCTGGGGGTCATTTTTTCTTTTTTAATATATTTCAGGCTCTAAAGCATTTGTCTTACATCTGGTGTCTAAGAAATTTTCTTCTTTCTTCTGGATTCATTAGCTCCTTGTCTTTAGATTTTGTCATCTTATTTACTGAATTTTCATAGAATCAAGAATTAAGACAGAGAATGTGCTGAGGTCAATTACCACCATTTGGGTTATGGAGTCTGACTCCTGACCCTGCACAGGACAGCCCAAGAATCACATCATGGAGCATTATTGAACTCTGTCAGGCTGGCACTTGACTACTTCCCTGGGGAGCCTGTTCAGTGCTCAACTACCCTCTGAGTAAAATATCTTTTGTTAATATCCAACCTCAACATCCCCTGACACAACTTCATGCTGTTTCCTCAAGACCTATCACTGCTCACCTGAGAGAAGAGATCTGCACATGCCCCTCTACTCCCTGCATGATCAAGATGAAAATTCAGTTGTGAAGTTGAATAAGTCTTATGCTTAAACAAGCTATACTTCGAAATGGAAAGAGAAATTTGAGGCATAGGACACTTTTTTTCTGTGTGTATGTTTATATCAACGTATGGCAAGTCCCCTCATCTGCCAGGAGTGCGCAGTAGCTGTTGCAAGTTGATTGGAAGCCCTCAGAACCCATAAGGGATTCTCTCTTCTGATCAGTGATGGAGATCAGTAGGCAGTAAAAATCAGGTCCTTAATTTGAGAAAGCAGAGGATATAAAGACTCTCCTTGTCTCCTGCACACACTGTTAATCAGTGGTATTAATCTTCTGACTACTGTCATGGTGAGCTGATTTATACAGACTGCCCTCACTTCAGAAATTATGTAGGGCAGAGTTGAACAAAAATACTTTCCAATCTTAACAGATCACTTGGTTCATGAATTCAGATGTAATTTTAGAAGGCTGTAAAACTTTCAAAGAGTCTCCTGACCATTGTGAGCTGACTTGAAATCAGTAGATCTTAAATTTTCTGGGGAAGCTGACCAGACATTTTAGAGATTATTAATTTGTTTTATTCTTCACAATTTGAACATTCTAATATACTTTATGATTAGATGGAATACTATTAAGCACACAAAATCAAAGACTAGTGCCTCCTTTTTTTTAACAGGCTACTTATTTCCATAATGAGTTATTTAATCTTCAGTTTTCTTTAAGCTCACCCAAAGGGATGTTTATGATCTTCAAAAGAAAGTTTCCTTGCTATATTAAGTAACAGCTAAAACTGAATTCTGATACAGAGGATGAGTTCAGGTTTTAGGGCATTATAAAACAACAGTGTAGTTAATCATCATGATGACTTCAGTAGATTGGATGGCTACCCACCAGAAAGACAGGACTGGTGGATCAGTTTTTTGCACATTTTTGCCTTGCAGGAGCTTGATTTATTTTGGCAGATAGAAGCATCACAGACCTCTCCTATACATGTATATACTTTCTCCTTAAAGTTACCAAAGTGAGACATTGATACCATCTCCTCTGCAGTAGTCTCTTGAAAGAGAGGAGACGTCAAATCAAAGAAACACATTCATATTAGGAGAAAACATATTTGCATCTTTCAGTTCATCATTTCCAAGATAAACAACAAAGATATGAGCAGAGCAGCTTACTATTCCACATCTGTACTTCGTTAAAAGAAATCTTGTTACATAGCATGTGAACTGAAGCTGAGATTAACAATATTCTGGCAAAACAATTTCAACCTTGCTTTACTTTTTTTCTACCTTCAAAATAAATAGCATGTGCATCTTTCACATGAAATAGTTCACATAAAAATTATTCATATTTATTCATATAAAATAGGGAAAGAAGTTTGTCTATTTAATTTAGGAAACACAAAAAGTTTTTGTTTTTTAACACAATAGTTTGCATTCTGTGGCATCAAGATCTTTTGAAAAAATATTAAAAAAAATATTATTATGGTATTCCATCCATGCAGATACAGAAGATGTTAATTATAATAAACTACAAAAAAAAATCAAAGGTTAAAATAACAACAAAACAGATGTTTTCATTCCCAAATTACTGTAAATTTCAGGCATAAGTATGCATAATATGAAACAGATATTCTCATTTCCTGGTACAGTCTTATAACACAAGGAATTTGAAAAATGCACATAGAATTGAATAACTCAAAAATATAATGTCTGTTTTGCAGGAAATTTAGATAGATATATTTTATTCATTCTGGATCAGATTTTTTAAAAAATCAAAATGGAAATTCCCCAGAAAAAAAAAGGTGGGGGTAGGAGTGAGGGCTGGTGTGAATGCATATACAAAACAACTTCTCCAAAAATCAGAACACTTATGAATCAATATCAATAAATAAAATACAATAATATGACATGCATTTTAAAAACATGTATTTAAATGAATGGTTTATGAGGAACATTTTGGTGTACAAACAGAATGAGAAGAGTTTATTTGGAAAAAAATATTTGAAACCAAATGGAAAATAATTCCCCAGTCAAAATTATTTGATTTTGATAATGCTGAAACTAAATGAAAATTATAACTTAAGAGAAACAAAATCTCCTTCCAGAGACTGTTCCTATGAAATACCTTATTTTCAGCAACCCACATATTTGAAAGCCACTTGTTATACCTTTCCTACTGCATGTAGTGAAGAATGTTAATCACTGATGTTACCACTGATATTCATTGGCAAAGATACCTTATGGAGGGTATTGTTCCCTTTTATCTGGTCACTGTTGCTGCATTATTTGTGTGCTTTGCCAGCCCTATCATGAGGCTGCCCAAAGTCTCAGAATGGGACTGGGAACACAGCCCAACAAAAGAGAAATGCCAACAGCACTCCTGCAACTCTCATGGGTAGAAAGCTCTCTGTAAAAGCTGATTTTTATCCCATGGTACACATGCAAAATGCAGTCCTCCTGAAGTCAGACTGCCCTTAATGCTCAAAAATGACAAATTTCCTTGGGGAGTCCACATTTGTAACACTACTGTTGTCCAACTTAATCAGGTTTTGTACCAGTTAGCCTTCTATATTTTGGTTACACAGTCTATATAAAATGCACTTGTAAGCTATCTAACAGATATCTGTGCTTGTAAAACATGATATCTCAGGTCCTAATGCACAAAGCAGGCACTGAGACTGACCCAAGTATTTCCTGAGGAAGATGTACTGTCTTTCAAACCAACACGTAATACCCTGGTGATCTGAGTATAGGAAACCTTTTAGAGGTTCCACTTCACAGATGTAGCATTGCTTGGCTGTTTTAAAGTGCCCATAATATTTGAAGTGACTTTTACAGCAAAATTTTTATCACTGGGAGAAATAGGTGTGCTCTTCTGACGTTCCTCATTGCTACGTAAAATCAATAATTGCAATCTCATCCCCTTATTTCCTATATATAGTATTTAATAGATTCATCTTTTGCCTGGTCAGTGTTCAGGCACTGTTCTAAGTGAAGGAGTGAGTACCTTTAGTTGTGGAAGTAAGGGTTTAAAAGGTTTTTTAGCCTTTGCCATTAGCTTTTCTCCAACTCTGTTATTGGCAACACATGAAGTATTATTATTGTTCTTAATGTCTACACTTTGAGATTGTGGAATAATAAAAAAAAAAGAAAGCTAAAATGAAGCAAAGTAAGTTAGGCTGAAGCAGATACTTTAATAATATTTCATAAAAATGTTGAAATTTTGAAGACCCTACAAGACACAACATTATTGACTCTAGTAATGTCACAGAATACCAGAGACAATTCACCAGGCTCAACAGCAACAACAAAAAAAATTAACAAAAAATTTAAACATATGGCTTAACTTTAAATGCACATATAACGCCTTTAAATAGTTCAAAAATCCCTAAGTCTATGAGTCAGGCAAATATTAGACGTGAAATAGACATCACCCTCTGCATATAAGCAACACCTTCTGTACTAGAATCTTTAGTGTTTCACAGCATCATATGCTCTAGCTGAGGCTGACAGGAAACAGATCTCACTGTCCATACACAGCTGATTCACTGTCAATGAGTATACACATGTACCAGGCACCACTAAGGTAAAATGTATCAAAACCTGAAGGCCACATCACTATTCATTTTTAAGTGAATGCTGCTTCTCCATCCAGCTCTTCAGAAAAAGCTCAGCTTACATAGCAGGTTATTTCAGGAATATTCTTGGAAAAATTAATTAGCTAGTCAGTCACAACCTGAGGTACTCCTGAGCATACATAAGAACTGCAGAATTTACCTCAAAATACTCACAAACTTTGAGAGAAGTTGAGCAGGAATCATATCACACTTTCTGAAGGCAATACCTTTATTCCAATAAGGTACAATTTCCTGGTGTCATTGAAAGTGTCATTGATCAAAACATCTCTCAAGTTCATAAGGGGCCTCTTCCTTCCAAACTGGTATGTGAAGTAATTCAGTTGTGCTCTCTTTGAAGGCTTCATTTTCACAGTGAGTAATGGATATGGTCACAAAGCATCAGTTGAAAGCAGTTAAAATTTATTTTGATTCAGAAAATTGCCATTTTGAGAGAATTTCTGTTGTGACTTCTCTCTTCCTACTTTCTTTGCCTCCCACCATCCTCCACATCTACACAGTAAGAGCTATTTGATGATTTTTAAGTTCCCTTTTGTGCAACTGTTATGATGGCCCAGCCAAAACACCAAACATTTCCTCAGTGAGGAAAAAAAATCTTTTCTATGGAAAATGGCTAAAATACTTCTTGGAAATGGCAGTCAGAAACAACAGGGGAAGGGGCAGAAGTGAGTTGAAGTCATCTCTTGAAAACCAGGAAGAAATGGCATTTGTAGAGGATGAGACGGATTGAGCTTTTCCATTTTGTTCTACTGACACCTCTCCTTCAGTGTGACTCAGATGATTAAGGCTATGTGCTCAGTCTGTTTTGACAGAGCTTAGGTTATCCAGAATCACATGTATTGTGTGTGTATGGGTGAGTGAGAATGAGACAGGGAGGAAGGGAAACTGTGGGCATATACACACAGTGCTTTATCTTCCAATTGGTTTTGCAGCCTCTGCAAAGAGAATCCTAGAATCATGGAATCATAGTGGCATGGGCAGGCAATTTTTCTTGTCAAAATAAGTTTTGTGCAGTTGCACAGCCAATTGAAAGTCTGCTAGTGTATTGACCAGGGCTGACCTGGCCATTCTGTCCACACTGGGAGCAAGCAGATCCTGGTCCCACTCTAGGTGATTAATGTAACAGTATTAACTAAAAACTCTGTCTGGTTGCTTTTCAAGAGCAGAAAGAATAACTCAGACACCTCATGTGTGATATGAGATACAGAATATCTGAAAAAAAATTACCAGGACTGCCAGTCTCCACACAGACAAAAATAAGTGTTCTTCCTAATGTCCTGAGAGAAAAAGCACACAATGTGCCCTTCCAGTTTCTCAAAATTCTCCATACACACACTTGCTTCCTTCCTGTTAACTCTGAATCCTCTTATTATTTCTAATGATTTGACAAGTAGATGCAGTTTAATGTCCAGGGGTTTTTTTTGTGATGTTTTAATTCTTCGAATTTCTGAAGCTGGATATTTGTGTTGGGTTATTGGTTACTGAAGTAATAAAATATTTTTTCTGCTTGAAATTTGTACAGTAGAAATAAAATGAATGCCAAGTAATAAATTATTCTGCCCAATTAACAATAAGTTTTTATCATAATACTGTTAATAATTTAAAACTACCAAGATGACTTTGATGATAATCATTCTAGATAGGCACTCAAACATATGAATATAGGTATATAAAGCCAGCACTTCGTGCACGTTTTCAAAGGTATAATCTTATTTTTTTCCTACAGGTACAAAGGTAAATTTAATTTATTTAGGTGAGCAAAATTGCCAATAAATCCTTCTGAGATTTTAGATCTATGATTCCGTCCTTGAAAGATTACTTTATTCTTATGGAATACTACCATCTTGTATTACAGTGTCTCATCTAATAGCCAGGACTGTATCTCTTTCAAATGCAGAGTGTCTAAAGTTATGTTGATGGTAAAGTGATGAGATATTTATATATATTCAGGTATTTAGTCTATGTATGTGGTTGTCATGATACATTAATAATCCAGTTCATCTTAGTTCTTTCCCTTGTTAAAAAAGAGTTAAAACAAAGCCAACAAAAAAACATTAGAGTTTTTTCTGTTCTTTGAGATTAGTTTGCCAGATATCTGTTAGGAACTCTGATATTTCAAAGGTTTCAATCACCTTATTGTATCTTATTTATAAACCCATTGTATCTTATTTTTAAACATATTTCTCGTGTTTATAAATCTTTGAGTTTAGCTATTGATGTTCTTTAAGAAAGAAAGAAAGAACTCTCATATTGAAGCATAGTTTGTAAAGTGAACGCCAAGCTCAATATACAGGCCAATGTGCATTTCACTGACAGTTTCATGCCTTGTTAAATATTGCATATTTTAAGTCTCTGAAAATCAGCATTTTGGACTTGCTAGGAGGTAGAGCAAAATTCCCAACCAAAAAATCTATATTTTCCTGGGTAAAAGAAGGAATACTGGCCAATCAAAGGCTGTAATATCTGCTTTAGTATTAGGAAAATATCAAGAAATTTCGAGAAATTTCAGTTCCAGATTATGGACTTCTACTAAAGCTAAAAAAGCCACCTCTCATTGTCCCTGAAACAGACAAAAAAAACTTCAGACTGCTCTGAGTCTTCTTACTCAACTCGGTTAGCCGTGGGACTTATGCAAATGCTGTTGAGCAGAGTTATATGGACAAATATGAGATCAATTCTCCCACTTCTGTACTTCCTCCTGCGTAACACATATTTAAGCATGAAATTAAGATGTCTGTGTAAAACCTTTGGTGCTTAGGAAGTCCAGGAAGGGTAGGAGAGATTATTTGGGATGTTTGTTAGGAAAGCAGGCATTTAAATCATGTCTGTAGCAGTGAGAGCAGAGAGGGATCACGTTCTGGTTTACCAGCTAAACCAGTACAGTTCAACTACAAACACATACATCATTTTTGTTTTTCTCCAGAAGATAAAACTGCTTACTGGATGCAGTTCTTGGCACACACCTTTTTCCAGGCAATGGCTCAGTACTCTCTGGAAATGTAGGAATTACCACAGGCCAAAGCTGTGAAGGCAATGGACAGACAGATTGACACCATGAATGTGCGTTGTCTAGGAGTCTATGTAGTCTTACTGGGTAAAACAGAGCAAAAGGTAATCAGAATATTAAAAATATCAATCTAGACTATAGACACACTTTAAATCAGCTGCAGGGTAAAGAAAATAAGAAAGGATACAGAGTGGGAGGCATTCATCTGAGAAACAGATCTCAGGAACAGGTATACTCATGCACTCTTTAGAAATATGGACAATTCAAAAGTAATTTTGAAACAAAGCTGAGGACTTGTGAATCAGAGCAGGAAGACGATATGTATGAACGGAGATTGGGTACACAAAAATCTTCATAGAAGCCCACGATTGCATTATTTACTTCTGCTCCTGAATAAACATTTTCTGTCTTTCTTCAGTAGACACATTTGCTCATTTTCTTGCTACCATGTATGGTGGACTGTTCAATATACTTCCTAAAAACGGATTTACACTTTCAAATATGAGTCATAAACTGACTTACTTCTATTAGATCTATTTTATGAAGAGAACATGTCATACTAAACAGGTCTAAGATCAGGAAAGAACCTCTTTGAATATAAAACTGTTACTAGACCCAGCATTCCTGCCTCTGAACAATTGAGTGTGATTACTAACTGAAAATAGAAAAATTATTGCTTTATTTCACCTAACCTTGCATCCTGAGTGCAGTTTTGGATACGACAACATAAGATATAAAGTTATTACATAGCATCCAAAGGAAGGCAACAAAGATGGTGAAGGGCCCTGAGGAGAAGCTGTGTCAGGAGCAGCTGAAGTCACTTGGTCTGCTCAGCCTGGAGGAGACTGAGGGGACACCTCATTGCAGTCACAATTGCCCTGTGAGGGGAAGAGGAGGGGCAGGCACTGATCTCTTCTCTGTGGTGACCTGTGACAGGAGCCATGGGAATGGCCTGAAGCTGTGTCAGAGGAGGTTTAGGTAGGAAAAGTTCCTCACCCAGATGGTCGCTGAGAACTGGAACAGGCTCCCCAGGGAAGTGGTCACACCACCAGCCTGACAGGGCTCAGGAAGTGTGTGGACAATGCACATGGTGTGACTTTTGGGGATGATCCTGAGCAGGACCAAGAGTTGAACTCAATGATCCTCGGTATTTTCCAACTCAGTGTATTCTGTGATTTTATGATTTATTGTTACAAGTGCCAGCAAAGCAACTGAAGCAGCAGAAATGTGGTGATGTAATTGACAGTGGGAAAATGACTTTCTGATTAAAAGTTTATATAAGAACAAAAGGTACACACATCTCCTGGTCTTCCTTCTCATTGATCATTTACTGTGAATAAGAAGCCTTAGTGAGCAATTAAAATTGAATTTTTAATGAAAAAAAACCATGTTCCACAGAATGCAGTAGGCAAAAACTGCTACAAAGAGATGATCACAAACCATAGATTAATAATAAAGGATTCATTTTATCACCTAGAAACTTAACACATACCTGCCACAGTTGCAAACAATCGAAAATAAAAGTTTGGCGATTTTGGGGCTACTACATTGATATTAATTATGCAATTTAGGCTATATTCATAAAATTATAACCAGTGAGATGAAACATACTGAGATCAAACCAAACTCTCATCTAGACTGGTCATTTCAGGTGTCATTTTTTTTAGTTTTCTTGGCTTAAAATTTTGATCTATAGTTTCCTTTTCTATTACATCATTCCTAGAAAGAATGGTAATGATGAGCTGACTATATTGGTTTTCAGTCTATGTTTAATAACAAGTAGTTTCCAGGATTTTCAGATAATTAAAAAATACAAAAAAGGATTTTTTTTTTTTTTTGTTATGTAACAACCTAGATAGCAAGTATCTCGTCAGTAGTCCAAAACAGTTAAGTAGAAAATAAAATGGGGAACGAGGAAATTTCTCTGTAGTCAGTCACACAGGTTTTTTATCACCTTTGTAGCCTGGTGTCCAACCTAATTTTACATGAAATATTTCCATGTCCAAAAGAGTTTAATACTAATGACAAACATCATTGTTTGGAAGACAAAAGGTAGCAAAAATGAAAATCAGCATGTGTATTTTATTTCTTTGTTTAAATGGTGACAATAATTGCAACAATCACAAGTACTGCAGGCACGGCCATGCAGCATCAGATGAGAGTATCTTTAAAGTGCCCCTTTTAGTATCCAAATGTAGATGTAGGTTTTCACAGTGACAGATTTATCCCCCAGTCTGCAGCTGTCGGTGTTCAGATACCCTAATGCGTGTTTTAATGCTGTGGACTGGATAAGGTTTTATTTGGAGGGAAGCAGCACCATCTATTGCAACCTGATAGCTTAGCTCTAGATGGTATAAAGACAGGCTTGGCCTGAGCCCAGCTTTCAACTCTTTCTTGCAGGCACTTTTATAAATTTGTCCTTGTCCAGCTTCAAATGAGATTAGGATCTCACTTGGTGAGATTTGGTGATGCAGGGACAGGGCCCTGTTCCATGCATGCACATGCCTAATAAAAAGTCACATCTAAGAAACATAACTGTTTACAAACTAAGATAAAAAAATAGCATAAGCCTAGTCCTAAGTAACTGTTGTTTTTAAATGTCTTTGCTGGAGTTTTCATTTTTGAAGTGGGAGGGCAGTCAAAAGTTAAGAGCATATTTTACCCAGGTGATATCCTCTCAATATTTTCTTCCAAAAGCAGCATTAATGTAGGTGTGCAGCACAGTATGTTCTGCTAATAATGACAGTGCTATTGTCATCCATCTATATTTCTGGTTCTTCTCTTTTTTCCAGACTGTCTACAAAGCCTGGCTCTGTTCCCAGTATTTTGAAGTCACACAGTTTCACTGCAGCAACAGAATTCCTTGCAAGCAATACTGTTTGGAGGTTCAAACGAGGTGTCCCTTTATATTACCAGACAATGATGATGTCATCTATGGAGGACTATCAAGTTTCATCTGTACAGGTATAGTACAGAAAAACCAATTTCACTTGTTTTCATAAGTCTAAATGTCATGGATTTAGCTCTAACTCTGAGACCCTAAAGGTATTCCACATCAGAGAGACTTCTTGGAAGTGCTAGGATTTGAGCTCATATCTAGTAATGCACAGTAGTAATATAGCCTGCCAGTCAACAGCTTTGCAAAACAAAATTTCTAGAAAAAAATTATTCTGTTTATTTTTTACACTTAATAATTTGGTGGAGGATTTATTTTACTTTATGCCGTGCAATACTCAGAGGTTGCATGTCATGCAATATTCAGAAAAAAAAAGATAAATGTGCATCCAGTTTTTAGCATATTCACCTTTATTTGCCTGCATTCTTATGCCAGATGAATCAAGAATCTAAAGCACAGCATTCAAAATTGTGCTGCAGCTCTCAGAAAGTATTTACAAAAACATCTTTCACTAGTGAAGAAATTTAAGAATCCGTTTTTCAGCTGTGAAGAACTTTTTTTGATTTTTGTTTGTTTTCCTATTAAGTCTGGTTACATTTTATGAATATTTTCTAATCGTAAAAGATATTGGTAGTGTATATCTCAGGTACCACAGACACTTTTTTCAGGAATGGATGGGGATTATCCACACAAAATTTCAGTTTATACCAATATTATCTTCAGACTTATGGTGCCTAGACTATCATCTGAGGTATTCAGGCAACTTATTCCCAGTAAATTCATAAAAAAATGAGTTTCAACACTTAGATCATTTGACACCCTTGTCCAAATATCAGAAATTAAACTGTCTTCGCCTCTAAATTAGGGCTGCGCTGGAAATCTTGACAGTAAATAAGTTGTCTAAAGTAAGCTACTTAAAACTAGAGCCAATTATAAGAATCCATAAATGTTATATACCATCTTAGACACAGGCATAAGGTTTATGGCAACTCACTTCACCTTGTACCCTGTGTTTAGATTTAAGGCGATTCTGGTAGCAAGGCATTTACTGGATTTTTTTTCCTTGGAAATTAAACTCATTGCACAAAATCAAGCAATATCCATCCATATACAAAAGAAAATATAACAAAAAGTGAGCTGAGTTACAATTTTGAATCATCAATAAGGTTCTTAGCACTTCAATGCATTTTTAAAAAATTAATAGCCTTCCAATATGTATATGCAGTAAGCAAATGAGCATTATTTTCCGGTTTAAGGTAGTATAGTAGAAGTGAGAGACTTAGGAAGATTTTATTTATCACAAGTACACAACCTACATGTATGTTCACATATATGCATGTGTACTCACACATTAACACAATGGCAAGAAACCAAACCAACAGCAGACAAAATCATTTTGGCATGTATTTCAGAAAATCAGTTAGGAAATACACATCCATCTCTTCATTTTCCTAGTACAACTCATAATCCAAATTCCTTCCTAAAACACACAAAATAGATGATTTTGAAAAGATTACTGGCATCTCTGAGTCTGGGATGAAAAAGCAGCTTTAAGGGAAGATTAAACTCATTTTGTTGCACATATTATTAAAAAATGTGGGTATCTACACATGAACTCTGTGACTAAGCTCTGCCTAGAGTCTTGGTGTAGTCAGTAGAGCTGAGAGCCATTTAACTCACCCTGAGCAGGCACCTGCACCTGATGAGAGGACTTGCTCACACTGCTGGCTGTAGTCTATTTGCTGTAGCTGCTGTTAGACCAGGGTCTTATTGCAGACACGTAAAATCAGGGTGACCTAAATCTCATCTCAGCTGTCCACTAACAAATATTTGGTTAAAGTTTTTGTCCTCTCAAGCTCAACCCCAGCAGCAGCAGAGCAGAGCTTTTGTTCACAGACCCACAGGAGTCAGTATGCTGACCCTAGAGAGTTGTGTGCAAGGGAAGATGTTGAGGACAGGTATGAGGCAGCAATTCAAGCTCTGTCTGGAATACAGACCCATTTTCACCTTTATTAAGCAGCAGCTCACTGTATGAGTGCTTTCTGCCACTAAAAAAGGAAAAATTAGACTTTAATCTGCTACAGGAATAAAGAATTATACCTCTCTGCAGCTTAATGAAAACAGATTTATTTCATGCAAAGTACAGTGAGCTCAACAGCAGACAAAACACTCTACCTCAGCATAGCTTGTGATAGATAACTTGAAATCCTTTCAAAGAAAAAACAGCTCAAAGAAACTCATCCATGTCTTGAGGAACATCTCCTACTGCACATTTTTTGTTTCTGTCTGGTATGGACCTTCTGAGATTTCTAGTTATTGATCTGTCTGTTCATTAGAAAAACACAAAAGAGTAAGGTTAAAAGGTATTCTTATTTAATATTTAGATGTCAAGTAACAAGAGAAGGTATACAAGGGATAGCAGATTTTATTTGGTGTTGACTACAGCCCAGAGCTCAGGATGAACACAAAAACATTGCCTGTAATTTTCCTGTTGCAGACAGGTAGAGGTTGGTGGGGCTCCATAGCCCATGCTGGGAGGTGCCCTGGTAGTGGGAGCTGCCACCTCCCCTTTCAATCCTGTCCTACCACAGCAGCAAATCAGAGCACAGAGATATGCTGGAGATGAGTGCATGGCAGCACTGGTGGACAACAGGGAACCCACAAATTATTTTATTTTTTGTGGCGTTTGGGTCTGGAAAAAAACCTGGAGGCTGTAAAAGGACATAATAACAAGGGCTTTACCCTTCCTTGGAAGGTCCTCATGATGAGAAAACAGCATAGAACTGGCTATTTTCCCCCAATAAATACTGCAGTCATTGTTATATTTGTATTAAGTTTAAAAGAAAATAAATTAGTGGTGGTTTATAATATGGATTAATACCAAGTTATTGGAAATTCCTGAAGGCTTCATATAGTAAGTAACAAGTATTCAAGCCTGAGAATATCTAACTTGATCACCTCCAAAGAAAGCCTATAATAGGAAAGGGAGAAGGCATGCTACCCTCATTTTGCATCACCAGAACTCATCTTTTGTAGAAATGCATATGAGGGTGTGGAACAACTGCAGTGCAAGAGAAAGTACTTGAGAGATTAATCAAAACAATCAGAATCACAGTGTGGTTCTGATTGTGGAAATATGCAGTTAGGTAGAAAGAATTTAGTGTTCCCTTCTTGCCCGCTTTCTTCCAGGACATAGAAGGAAAAAAGTTGATCCTTCCATCAGGTGCTGTGCTGTAACCTGCTGGTTTTCAGATTCATTAAAACTGAATGATTACTTTCAGTTTAGACCTTTGGAGTTCATATCCATACGAGTAAAGTTTCCAGTGGTTTCATCCAATGTTTCTTTTTACAGCTCAGCTGTCTAGAACTGCCCATGCAAACCAAAATCTCATTTGAGGGAGATAACAATAGTTTTCAGGTGTACATGAAAAATTACAGTGAATTAGTCCCACGCAAAATTCCAGGTCAAGGTTTTTACCTGTAACTTCTAAGAAAACAGTGTTCGTTCCAGCAGGATTGTTTTCTATTGTAAATGTAGTCATCTCTTCCTTAACTAACTGGGCTACAGCACCATACTACCCTATGCCAACCATTAATGCACATTTGGTCTACAAAATTAGACTAGAGCTAGAGTGAGGAAAAATCCCTTCAGAGGTATTTGGGGTTGACATGAGATAGGTACTCAGTACCAGCTGCTTCATTGTACAGATCTTCTCATATTCCCAAAAATTACTTGTTAATACAGCCTGTTCTGACTGTTTGGAGAAACTGCTGTCCATGTGCCAAGTCTGGACCAATTTAGAGTGCAGACTTAGGGCTAATTGTTTTCAAAGGTTTTCTTTGAAATGACAGTGACTTATGGTCCCTTTGTGCCCTGTGGCATAACAGGGCTGTCACCCATCATCAAGTCTCAGGCCAGAAATCCCAGCCACATACTCACTCTCTTCATCTGTACAATAGATGTCATGGCATTTAATGGAGAAGGAGAGTTCCTCCTTGAGGGAAAGGAGGAGAATGTAGTGAGCAGCAATAAGGCAGAGATGTGTTGCATCAACTTTTTCCAAAATTAGCATGGCACTCTTTAGTACATACTAAAAGCAGTGCCATCAGAACGAGTCTTCTACTATCAAGAGGAGAATCAAATTTGTCTATTCTGTGTTGAACAGACTTGTGATACTTTTCAGAAAGTTTTGAACAGACTTGTGATACTTACTTCTACAGAAAGAGAAGGTAAAGGGAAAGAAGAGGTAAGCAGACAAGTGATTCAGGTACTTTAAATCACTAATATCTTTCAGTTCATATTAATTTAGACTCCTAATTTTATGTGTTCTGATTAACCTCTCAGTTGTTTGAAACACAGTGTGAATCAATTTTTGGCAAATAACAGTAACATGTTTATGTGATCCATGCAAAGTAGCACTTACATGGAAACTCCACCTCCTTTAAAGTAAAGAATTCACTGGAAATAACACTGTCAGTCATGCTTCATAGCACACAATAATGTTTCTAAACACATAGTGAGAATTATTACAGAGAATTCTTATAAATCTGTAGAAGTTTGATGACTAGCAAAGCTGAGCAAAAGTATTAGAAGAAATTCTGTAAACTGCAACTTCCTCTCAAGGGGCAGATGTGTGATTGGGTTTCACCAACAGGTTTGGCTATGGTGTGTCTCTTTCAAAACAGATGCCCTGATTTCAGTGAAATTTGAACGGCAATTTCCTTGAGAAAACATGATATATAGAAAGGAATACAATCTATATATTTCATAGAACAATTCAAGAAGAGAAAATCACTCTGAATTCAATCTGCTTTATGTTGTTCTTGGCAAATTCAAAAAACCCATATATTTAATCCAAATTCTTTCTCTAAAAATGCCTTATAATAATGCGTCATTTACCTCCTGTCTGCACCTCTTAATAGGTCCTAAAATATCAAAATATTAAGCTAACACAGACAGCAGGATAAATCCCTTTTATGTCTGATAAGCATGGTTTAAATCATTACTAGCCATGGATCTGCCTACTGGGAAAATTTGACATGGTTTTTTTCAGCAAAATCTATCAACTAAATAGCTCATCTTTTTCAGTCTAGTGCTCTTCTAGTCTTGAGTATGGGGCTTTCCCATGAATCATGGGGCTTTCCCATGAATGAGGTCCCATATCATAATAGGTTTATTAGCTGTAAATTTTCTTCTACTATAATAATGACCCAGACAATTTACTTTTGATATTCCCTAAACTTTCTATGGTGACACAGCCCTTAGTTATGTATAACCCTCTCCTATCACATCACACCACATCACAATAATACATCCTTTTGGTCAAAGATTCTACATATAAAACTAAAACTAGAAGCGAGTCTTCCCGTATCTCAAAGATGTACAGGTAAAAATCATTATGTTGTTTTGAGAGTCAGCTATTTACTCATCTTTCTGACTTTCAGTAGCTCAGTTTTAGAGGAGTAACACTGATTTACGCCAGCAGCAGGAAATTAGCCCTATGCATAATTTAGGGAAGAAATACTATATAATGAAGAAACACTATGAATTCTTATTGGACATGGGCACATACACATAAGAAAATGTTCGTGAGTCGACTATCTGAAATAATAACCAAGATATAATGAAAAAAATATCTTAAAACACAGCAACACATATCTCCAACCCAAATCTCCTCTGACAATTGGAATTTAGTTATAGAAGTTAACCTTTTCAAAAGAGCTGAACAATCTTATTTGCCACTTAAGAATAATCAGTTTGAATAAAGAATAATTTATTTATCTTCAATATTCTTCTACACATAATTTTGTTTCATTTTTTTATAATGTGAAAGGTATAAAATGCATGTCTAATCATCATGATGTGTCACAGACACAGGAATTTAGAAATTGAGAAGACCATCTGGATAAGATCAAAAAGTTCTGGCTTCCACATCAGTTGTACGAAAGCAGTGAAATCTAGTCATATAATATCTAATGTGTTCTCTTCACTTCCTCAGTTGGAAAATGTTAATACTGAAATCTCAGAAATAGTTCCTCAGAAACAGAAATGCCATGCAGAGTGCTGGCATTCACTGGTACAATGATGTCAGTGCTGGATGGATAACTCTTGGCAGACGCTATTTACTTTGGGCTTCACAATAAAATGGAGTACTACATCCACTTATCTTGTTTCAAGGTCTTTTCTTCAAGCACAAGAAGCTTCATATACCTCTCAAAAATAATCAGGAATCTATGTGAAAAATGAACACAGGTTAGGGTTCTGCAGAAGGCAAAAGAGGAAAAAGCATAACATATCATAAGATCTGATTTGTTTCTGTGGCTTCCCAAATACTTTTCCAGCAATGACAGCACATATATCAACCAGACTGGTTTCCCATAACGCAGAATATTATGACTCCATAACTCTTTATCTTCAAATAAACCAAGAAGCCAAGTCAGACCACCTGCTGCAGATTCAAATTCAGCCACAAGTGTCACACATCCTGACAGTGCTGAGAAGAGTCATAGGAATGCAACCACTGCTTTTACAGGCTATTTCCTGCAACTGCTCAGGCAGAAACCACAGCAGTCTCTGAGTTAGATGGTGTTCTAGCTGATCAGCAGACCATGTCTTTATGATTTCAATTTTTGTGTAAGAACTTCTTTTTGGCTTTGCTGCTTTTCCCCCAAGGCATATTCTATAAAGTGAATATGGTATTCATGCTGTCACTCCTTTTTCTTTCAGTCTGATCCAGCTAGGCAGGACTTAGAGGATTTCTCTCTCATGTCTCCATTAACAATCTCAGTTTAACCAGTAGCCTTAATACTTGCATCACCATCAGTAACACACAGTCCCTACAGATGTAACTTCTGTGCTGATCACCAAAATGTTATTTTCATGTGGAAAAAACCTATGTGATTACAAAGAAAAGAGAGAGCTTTTTCATGACCTTTGTGAGTGATAGTGTATCTGTCTGGAGAATGATCTGAAATCAAAAAGTCTCTTTGCAAATTCTAGATCCTTGATTATAATAAAGGTCTAAGTACCTCTGTAGGGACTAAGTTTTCTGCTGGTGGAATATAGCTGAGTGCTGGGAAAATTTGGGTAATGAAGACACAGAACTGAGAATTTTAAGTGAAAAACACTTAGAAAAAATTTAAGTCAAGCCAGTAACAGTTGACTGGTCAGCCTCAGAAATAGAGTTACCAAACATCCAATTAATATAAAATAATGATGTCTACAAACAGCTATAAAGACAAGTGAGGAAGGGGGAAGCCTTGATAGTTTGGTGGGTACAGATATTGTTTTTATTTCTTATACCTGTGTAGTTAATATTTAAACAAAAATACCAGTCAAATAAAAGGGAGAGAAACAAATGCACAGGCAGCGGAAGCAAGGACAGGTAACACTGGAAAAGCATAGAGATGAAATCAGATTATGTAGGGATGGGGCAAGGAACGTCAGGAGGCAGCTGGAACTGAACATGTAAAGGCATGCAAAGAATGAATAAAAAGGGATTCTATACATATATTAGCAAGGAAAGGAAGGCCAAAGAAGGCGTATCACTATAAGCATTGTTGGAAAACTGAACAATGGATGAGGAGGAGGCTGAGGTACTCAATAACAGTTTTGCCTCAGTCTTGAATGGCAACCTCTCTTCCTATACCTTTTAACTGGACTGACGGCAGGATGTGGACTGGATCTAAAGCCCCTCCCACTGTAAGTAAAGATCAGGTTCACGCTCTCTTGAGGACCATGAATGTACACAAGTCAGTGAGACACAAGGAGTTACATCCCCAGAGACCCAAGGGAATTGGCTGATGTAGTTGCTAAGCCACACTCCATGATATTTGAAACGTCATAGCAATCAAGCCAAGTTCCTGGTGACTGAAACACAGGCAACATTGAACCCATCTTTAAAAAGGGTAAGAGTTGATAGGTAGGCTGGGAACTACAACCCTGTCAGACTCACCTCTGTGGCTGGGAAGATCATGGAACAGATCCTCTGCTAGAAGCTGTGCCAAGGTACATGGAGAACAGGGAGGTGGTTTGAGAGAGTCAATATGGCTTCAACAAGGGCCAGTCTTGCCTGACCAACTGAGTGGTCTTCTACAATGAAGTGTTTTTTAATATCTTTCTCAATGAAGAGATCAAGTTCCCCCTTTGTAAATTTGCAGATGAGTGAAGTGGTTGACACTAAAGGATGGGATGCCATCCAGAGGGACCTGGAGGGCAAGCTCAAGAAGTGGGCTAGGGGAATCCCATGAGGTTTAACAAGACCAAGCACAAGGTGCTTAAGTCAAGGCAACCCCTGATGTAAAAACTGGCTGGGGATGAACAGATCAACAGCAGCCTTGCCCAGAAGGACTTGGGAGCTCTGGCAGACGACAGGCTGGACATGATCCAGCCATGGACATTCACAGCCCAGAAAGCCAAACGTGTCCTGGGCTGCGCCAAAAGCAGCGTGGGCAGCAGGGCAAAGGAGGTGACACTGCCCCTCTGCTCTGCCCTGGTGATGCCTCACCTGGAATACTGCATCCAGCTCTGGGGTCCTCAGCACAGGAAAGACATCTACCTATTGAAACAAGTGCAGAGGAGGGACACCAAGATGATTAAAGGAATGGAGCACTTTTCCTATGAGGAAAGACTAAGAGAACTATGATTTTTCACTCTGGAAAAGAAAAGCCTTTGGCTGCTCTCATTGTGGCCTTCCAGTATTTGAAGTGAGCCTGCAAGAAAGATGGAGAAAAACTTTTTTTTTTTTTAATAGTGAGTGGTGATAGGAAAAGGGGGAATGGTTTCAAAGTGAAGGAGTAGGTTTAGATTAAATATTAGGAAGGAATTTTAGGAAGAAATTCTTTACTGTGAGGATGGTGAGGAACTGAAACAGATTGCTCAGAGAAGCTGTGGAGTCCACATCTTTGGAAGTCTTCAACGCCAAGTTGGGTTGGGCTTTGAGCAACCTGGTGAAAGGTGTCCCTGCACACAGCAGGGAGGTTGAAACTAGATGGTCTTTAAGGTTCCCTCCAACCCAAGCCATCCTATGATTCTATTAATATTTTGATAAAAGAACAAACTGGGTCTTCCTCCTTGATTTTCCAAGGAGATGTAGCCAGATTACCTGGATTTGTAATTAAGTCTCACATTTGCAAACCTCTGACTTAATAGATGGACTAATTAGATCCAAGGGGAAAGAGCTTATATTTGTGGCTACAAACAAGTATGTGGTGGAGAACATGTATTGTGTTCAGTACAAAAGGTTTTACTGAATTTATCTAAAACTTCTACACTGTCATGTGAATAGAGGCTCTGTAGTTAATTGTTTATTTAATATGTAACTGCAAATTCAAAACCTAAATTCAATTGCTGAATTGAAATAAAGAGGAAATGCAATTTTACATTAAAGAACATGTTCAATTCATCTTTGAATGTAGAGTTGTCATCAATTTATTTATAATTCAGTAAGTGCATATGAACTATTTAAATACCTTTTGATTGCCAACTTATATACATAGCTTTGATTTCAAAGGAAGTCTGGGTTTTCCAGTAACAAGAAAGGCAGAAAACATATTTTGAAAAGTAAACAAGCCTCAGTGGGATCAAAGCATTAACCATTCTCTGTGTCTCTTCAATTACTACTAATCGTTTGAGCTGCTGCAGTTCACAGAACAAATCATAATTCCCTGCTTTGGGAAGCATTGCCTGTATGTTGCAATGTTTAAAAACAGATTTATGCACAAAAGATGGGTCTCAGAAAATAAGACTGTTTTATTATACCTTCAATGAACAATTGTCCAGAAGTTCCCAAATGCAATAGAATTTCTTTTTAAAAAAGTGATCCTTTCAGCCATGATCTAGAAAGAGAATAAATAATTTTCAATAATAATTTTAGAATGCTGCATTAAGTTTCTGACTGCAGAAATGGAAAAATTGGTCAGGTTTAGCATAGGATAAACTCTGAATTTACAGAACATGAAACAAGTTGCTGTCATTCCTGTATCTTTAAAAATTTGGTTAAATCCAAAAACAAATGCAACTTAATTTGGACTCAGATATAGCTTAGCAGAAAATTGTGTCAGCTATGTAAAAATCTGTCAACCTAGGCATCTTAACATTCTTAGCATACTTAACATGTTTTTTGTTTATGGAAATAGTAACAAAAGCATTCAGGTTTATCATATTTTAAGGTATACTGCTTTTCCTTACAGGTTATTCCCAAAGGTGAAAGAAATCTGGTGCCTGGATCTCAGACTTAATGTTACACCTAAATTGCTTTTTGAAAGTAATATTGTTGTTGTGATACTTTGGAGAAAATGTAATTCTTGTTCTAAAAAATAAAGCTGTTTTCAAAATTACTATCCTAATATTTCATCACAGATAGATTTTTTTCCTAGAAAAACCTAGTTCTACCATAGAGTATTTTACTGCAGAATTTAATCTAAGATCAGTTTAAACAGAGAAAAGGTATTTGTCCATTATGTTGGACATTCTTGCATTTGAGCACTAGTTAAATAGCCAAATTAGTTTATTTTAATTTATCAGAGGAAAAGGTATGTGAGAAGCAAACAGAACACTCTGGTTATGTTAATCTGCTGTATAGTAATGCAGATAACACTGAGAATTTCCAAAAAGATACAGTTCCTCTTAGTGTTCAAAAAGTCATAATCAGATCATTGGAACTCAGTAAAATTCAAAGGCAAAAATGGGCTATCTGTATAATCAGAAACTTAAAGACATCCAATCACTGTGTGGCAAGGACAGATTATTTTTCAGCTCTGAGATATGTTGAAGGCAATATCCAGCTGGAAGAACTCAGATGAGTTAGGATAAACAAATTGGTTCTGAACAGCTCTGTTTGGAAGCTGTTCTTGTGATACAGTTTAATTTACATAGGTTTGAAAATTAAAATAGCCAACATCATCAGTGCATCATTATTTGTTATTTTATGTCTGTCTTTATGTGGTCACATACTGAAAGAAGAATTTTGAAGTCCAAATTTTGTGGAAACATCCGGGTTAATCAGTTCTTACTTCATCATTGTTTGTTACTTCCCAAAAAGGAAGAATTCAAACACCCTTATCATTCAAATATCAATTGCTTTTTAGTGTTGCTTCTTTACACAATCATGCTCAGTGTCATACTTCTGCTGAATGACCTTTTGATGCTGCTTCCTGTTAGATGATGCATATTCCTTCAGCATCTATAATTATACTGAATTACAGGACTTCTGAGGGCCTCAGTCTCACCCAAAGATATGGATTCAACAGATTAGACTAAATGTCAGCTGTTCCTTCAAGCTACTACTTCTGCCAATCCTTGTGCCTGGTATTTATTTTTCTTTTGTGTTTACCCTACAGGGCTCTATGAAAACTATCCAACCAATGCAGAACCAGAATGCTGTGATGTCAGATGGGGACTATTATCAGATCATCAACCCAAAGGGACTATAAAAACAAGTGGCTCAACAATGTGTCACAGGACATCGCTCACAGTTTCATCAGCATCAAGACTGTGTAACAGCAGACTTAAACTGTGTGTTCTTGTATTAATTCTCTTACATACAGTACTTACAGTCTCAGCAGCACAGAACTCAACAGGACTGGGCTTTGGAAGCATAACAACTTTGGAAGATAATTCAACCAATGAGGAATAAAAGGAAGGATTCATCTGACATGATAGAAACGCAACAGGCCCAAATTACTACAGTCAAAAATAGCAAGGACTGAGTGCTTTACCCTCAGAGCTCTTCTTGAATGACCTTTTGGGTAAAATGAAAAGAATGGGCCGCTACCTAAACAACAAGGACACACAAATGCAGCTTTTTATTGACTAAAAGGCTGTTTGGTGACTTAACTTTCTCACACCATTTTATACACTGTGTTTTAATGTTTGGAGTTTCTTTCTTTTTTGTTTGTTTTTTGCACTTGTTAATACAGGATTTTATTTTTGGGACAGTTTCTCAAAGCTAAATTAAGTCTTTTCTCTGTCGATATATTTCTAGTCATTGTGTGTGTTCATCTGATAGTTCTGTCTTTTATGTCCTGTCAGTTTCTATTAGAGGAATGACTGCTATGATTTCATGACATAGCAAAAAAAAAAAAAAAAAAAAAAAAAAAGGAAAAAAAAAGGAAAAAAATAGGAAAAAAAAAAGAAAAAAACAGAAAAAAACCAAACAAACCAAAAAAACCCCAAAAAAGCCCACAAAACACCCCAACAAAAACCCACAAAAAGAACAAAACAAAATTTAACCAAAAAAGAGTAATGAATAAGAAAAAGAAAAAAAAAAAAAAAAAACAACCACGAAAAGAACCCCAAACAAACCTTACTGTCCTCTTATCCATGGGAACCATTCATCTCCTTTCCCTTTCCCATCTACCGTCACAGACAACATACATTTGCTTCTGTCTGTGTAATCACAATGAATGGGTACACAATTCCAGTGTGCCTCTGCCACTGTTGCACAAAACAGTTGACTGAGCAAACCCAAAAGGAGCATGAAGGGGGTTCCTTTTAGCTGAACAAACAAGTGCTCTCCTTACAAGGTGGGATCGGACAGTTAAAAAGTATAAAGAAATATATAACAAACTGTTGCTCCAATACCCGTTTTGAAGAAGTCCAGTCCTTTCTCACTGGTCAGTTGAACAGGAGCAGCCTTTTCTAGATATGTTAAGTAAAACCAGTTATGCTCAGCAAGTTGAATAGTTGGGAAGCCTTCATATTGGAGGTGAAGGATTGACATTCATTGTGAATCACGTTTTGAGTTCTCCTGCTGTCACATAACCAGCAGATTTCCATAGAAAATGGGAGCCAAGAACTTCCAAAATTCATCTCTTTTTTTTTGCAACTGAATTACACTAGAAGTCTTTTAACATCTACAATACAAATTATCTCCTTGGTTTGATTCCATTGTTTTTCTATTACCTACATGTTGTTGAAAGTAACTAGTTTATTAAGGATGCACAAGAATGTGTTAGCACAGATAAAGAAACTATTTTTTTTTAAATATATAGGACAACCGTTTTCATAAATGTGCAATAAAAACAGTAAATATATACTAGGATATGAGTAGTCAAGAGAAAAGATTGTAATATGCTGGTTTTTCATTGTTCGGGGTGGTTTTGAATTTGTTTACTTTTATTTTTTGTGGGAACATTTCACCTGCTGAGTGTACGAGAATTTGCTTTTTAAAAAGGCTTTTTAGAGTTTACAGTAGAATCAATGGAAGGAAAAGTTAATAAGGGCTGTTTTTAAAAACTTTACATTCCTTCCTATTCTCTAACTACACTTGGGAAGTGCACTTTAGAGATGTTTGCTGTGTAGCTGGGAAATGAAGGAAAACTATAGAAAATGTTCTCTTAGGAAATAAAATATAGTTACCTATTTCTAGCTATGAAATACCCCTTGATAAATATTAATGTTGTAAGAACCTTTAATCACTGGTGCATAATGCGTTTTTGTATACAATTTACGGTCTGTTAAATTCTGGAGAAAAACAAAAAGAAGATAACCATGCTGCTTAAGCGGTTCAAGATGCACATGTTAAGCTGCGAAGCTCAAACATTTTGCAAGAGTATTTGTTTTGATAGTGTTTTGCTACAACCTGGACTGAGGAGCCTAAAACAATCTGTGCAAATACGACAACAACAAAAAGCACCAGCTAATGCAAAATTCTTCAGCACTGGTTTGTTTCTATAATTCCTCCCTTCCCTTCCTTGCACATGCTATATTTTGTTCAATAAAACATGGTGCTTTTTTATTTATTTTCTTTTCTTTTAGAAGCACATGTATTAATTACAGTGAATTGATGCAAAATTGGGGGAAAATGTAGAAATGCAAAAGAAAAAGCCTTAACTAATGGTAGAATGTAGACTTTTGAAGGACAGAAATGTTACTGAAAAGTGATGGAGCAATAACTGGGCAGTGCTCTGATACTGTACAACAGCTGATAAGTCACACTACTGAGAAAGCTCTTACTAGGTGAGCTCTTGTTCAACTGACCTCTTAATTCTAGTAAGTGTACATGGTCAGTAAACAGTTTGTTATAACCTTTATCTACCTCTGCTGTGCAAAGGCCATCCAACATCCATTCCTGTGATGTTCCTCATGTTTTTTTGTTCACACCATTACTCACTGTCATCTATTTTTACACTGTACCAATACAGTACCTAGTCTGGTTCATCTCGATTGAATTGGCACCTGAAGAAGAGTTTTTATTATTTCTCTTTTGCTTCATGATGAATTAATTCAGAGATCTAACTTTAAAGTATTTTATTTCTTCTTTTCTACTCTTTTTCATTCTTCATCCCTTATTTTTCTATAAAAATGTTTTTAAGTGGTGTCAGTGAAAAATTACTCCTCCACTGCTTGGCTATACTCAGTCATGTGTCATACAATATGAGAGAGACAGGAGGAAAAACAGTGACAACAACATCACATACACAATGTAGCCTAATTAAACTTGGGGAAAATGAAGCAGAAAACAATTACAGACTTTCAATTACAAATACAAGATGTAATAAATTCATACCCCTCTCCCTACCTGGAGTTAGTGCCTGCACTTCAATGGTCTGTGAATTTTCTCTGTCATCTTTTTGAGGTCTATTTCTTTAATTTTTGAAACAGAGTCATGTTGCAGTTGAATACTGCTGGGGTATCTGTTGCCATTTTCACTCTAGCAGTGTGGTAAGAAGCTTCTCTTGGTGGTACCTGGGACATCAGGAGTAGACAAAGACTCTTCTATGAAGCTAAGCAACATGTAATCATGTATGATGCAAAATTCCATCCCATCCATTCTTCATTCGTAATAGTTTTCCTGGCACAAACTTAAGCATGCTTGATATTGTGCACATATTACTTTTTTTCAGAATAAATTTGCATCTTGCCACTGCTATAACTGCCATCTTGTTCCATTTCTCCTTGTACTGTATGCCTAATACATACATGATAAAGAGCTGGCTTAACAAAGAAGTAACACTAAAATCTTACTGCAAATGACTGAAGAGAAGAAAAAGAAAAAAAAATATTTTATGATCATATGGAAGAAAATAATTTCCCATGTCTTTTATAGTCTTATTTTCTGCAATAGGGAAAATGCAGATTTTGTGCAATATGTTAATACTGCTAAGCCAAATGTCATATAACATAACCAGAGCTATATGTTATTCCTTATTGCATTTGCATTCAGTAATACAGTATATTGTTGCTTTTCTTTCATTAAAGAGACAGTATCTTTTTTCTTTTTTTTTTTTTTTTTAATATAGCAGGTGAAGGCTGTGCTTCTTCACACCATAACTTAAAGACAAAAAAAAAACAACAAAATGTTAGGATGAAGTTTTAGTTCTATAAATGATGAAACCAAGCCATCAGCTGCCAAAGAATCTGTTGAATAGTAGTTACAAACAAAACAAAGATATTTCTCCTTTCGAGATAAAAATAATTTTATTCTGCATGATTAAAGAAGAAAGAGTAAAAGAATAAGAGATGTATTTCAAAGAGCAGAGAGAACAGGTGTCATCTGATACATGTTGTGACTCTCAGCTTATATAGTTATACTCATCTATTAAAGAGTGAGGGACAAAGCATTGTCTTCTGCTCTCTCTATATTTACGATAATGAATGTCCTTTTTGCAAGCGTTGCCTCTCTGCACAGAAGATACCTGCCTACCATGAGAGCTGAAGGTAGCACATGCACACCAATTTACGCAGTGAAAACTGTCTTGAGCGACTATCCAAAGCACAAGTAAAACTCACTTGTGGAGTAGACCTAGTTTTTAGGAAAATTCAAGACACATGCGAAGAATCACTTAAGCAAGGGGTCTGTGAAGGTGCCTGGTCCTTACTTCAGCTTTCACAGTATGTCCTATCAGTGCCACAGCCCCATGATAAGCCCTGCTCAGGCAGGCTTCCAGCTGGGCTCAGTCATGCTGACTTCAGTGAGCCTTGGTACAGGTAAAGGCATGCACCCACAAAAAATTAATGGTAGTACATATGTCTCAATTTGCTATCCCATAATCTTTACTCAGGAATTGTTCATGAGCATAGTGCATAAGCAGAAGATCTCTGGGTTCAGCCCTAGCCAAGTGTTGACAAGAGATTGACAAAAGCATATTAATGGTGAATGGTCCTTTTTTATTATTACTGTCTACTCGCATTAGTTTGGTGAAGGAGTGGCTTCCAAATTTAACTACAAGTACAGAGGACAAAATACCAGAAATTTTGTCTTTGTGAAGAAGAAATTAAATAGCTTTGTGAGGTAAAAAGAGACTTTGTCATTTTTCAGCAGCTGTCAGCAGTCTTTTAGAAAAGCTTGGGAAAATAATATGTGTAGGTCTGAGTATGATAATTCTCATTAAAGCTAGGTGTTTTTATGAGAAATAGGATTGGATCACAAACCATCTCAACTGAGGGATATAATTTGCCAATTTTTCCTACAGCAACCCTGAGAAATTACATTACTGAACACCTCTAGGTATCCAATACTTAACAGCATTTTTTCAAATGTTAACAAGCTTGAGACAGGAGGGAAAAGGAGGGAGAGAGAACTATTGTCATTCTGGGAAAAAAAAAGTCTTGGCCAACTTAGAAAATCCATCCAAGAAACAGTTATAATTCTTCAAAATACAAATGAGACTAGAAAAAAATATTCATATGTAGGTGCAGATCTATATAGAAATAGACCTATATCAAAAAAAAGAGACAAAAATATATGTTCTCTACAATTATTACAAATACAGCATATTGTAGAACAAAAATGCCAAAGGATAAGACCTATAAAAATAAAAGAGCAAAATTGCTGTATTTATATTCCTTACTATGGAGTGTGAATTTCCAGGTAGAATTTCAGCTGTAGAAATAGATTTTATAATAAAAAAGTAAATAATTTGGGCAAAAGGGACATGTTTGACTATTCTTTCCACATACTGTCTCCTATGAGTTTAGTTATTTTTCTAAACTTCTCCTTGAAGTCATTGACTTACACAGGAAGATCCCAGCACAGTTTAGTTATTTTTCTAAACTTCTTCTTGAAGTCATTGACTTAACACAGGAAGATCCCAGCGCAGACATCATCCCAGCAGTTCCAGTGGCTGTTGGGGACAGAGGACATCTCAGTCATGAGTCCTAAGGGATAGTCTGCACTCAAAGTGCTGCCTCTGCTTCATCATTTCAGTCCAAACTCTCGGCTTCCCTCTCTCTCACTGTGTTCATCTCTTGGACACACATGAAGTGACTCAGTTTCCTCTTCTGAGGAGCATGTACTTGGCCTGCTTGCACCTTCAGCCTCAGTCACAGGGTCATTACACAGGTCAGAGGAAACACTACTGTGCTTTAGATGCAACATGTGCTCCGAGCACCCCAAACAGCTGAAATAAGATAAACATAATAAGCATGCTTTGGAACCAGCCCTCTGAGTAAGCCAGCTGCATACATCTCTAGACCTTTTTGCTATTTTCACACTGACAACTATCTCAGCAGAAGGGTTTTATCAACCAGTTTTTGTCAAATCTCTCTGCAGCACTTAAGACACTCCTCCCAGCTGCCCCCTTGTATGATTTTGCCAGGACTTACTGTCTCTGGTAGGACAAGATAAAAGAAGATGTGATGTCCCACCCCAGTGGAAAATGAAGAACACCTGGATGAAGACTAGAATGACAGCTGGGACCACTGTAACAAAGACATACAAACCTTTACATGGAGTCTTTAGCAGTGGGGAAATTGAAGATAGAAGAAGGGTACTTTCTGTCAAAGGGATAAATCAGGCAGCGGAGGGATTTATTTTCAGAGATCACTACATGATGTATTTGAATGTATTTGAATGTATTTTTAGTCAGGACAACATTGAGCATTGCAGCACCAAAATTTTATGTGTCTTATAAGTGGCTAATTTGCAACTCTGAATTAAGGTGGATGAAGCATAATACACAGTAGGATTTGGTGATACAAATCAAGAATCTCCTGAGGAAGGTACTATCTAAGCAAGTGCTCTACATAGAATGGGATAGCCCTATTTTACTCCTGCTCTCTTGGGGTCATTCTCAGAGCACCAGGAAGTTCCTATGTCTGGAATTCACATTTCTGAAAGATTTTTACTAGACAGGCTCCTCCACCAGCTTTTTTGCATGAAATGCAGTGTAGGATGAAGTGGCAACATAATACCATCTAGAGCACAGTGAATGAGTTTTCTGTGAATGCAGATCAGTCCTTCTCTAATCAGCAGACTACTCTTATTAAATGAGAAAGAAAAAGTATTTTTTTTCTTTTCTAGTGTTTCTCCAGTGGACCCAAATCAATGAACTAAAAATTAGTTCTAGTACAAATGTACAAATTCTGGTTACTAAACACATATAGGAGAGAGATGTTCTTTTCCTCCCCTGAGGAATGTTGATAGGTTATCTGGTAGCATTATGTAATTTTGACAGTCTCTATTATAATTTCCACAGGGAATTCAAGTCTGCTCAGTTCCACTTGTTTCATTTGATGATGAAGGGCACCTAGCACTTTACAAGACCAAGTTCCTATGTGGCAGTGGCTGCTATGCCGTTTTCTAGGAAAACTGAAAAAAGACAGAGCAGCTACATAAGCTGGAATATATCATAAGAAAATAGTCACTAGTTGTTGATAGTTTTAGAGAAAGCCAGTAAAAACAAGGGCAAGAGAAAAAAGAATTGTCTTTCCCCTTTCTTTCCTCCACCTTTCCCTTTCTCTGACAGTGTCACCAGTCTGAACTAGAACATAATTTTGCCTTGGTAGCCCTCTGAAAAATTAAATACATTTGATAAGAGGTAAAATTCTCTTATTTCGTATTTCCTATACATGTAGAATAAGAAACAGAACAAAATAATGAAAACAAAACACAAAAAAATTAATGAAATAAAAGTATTTTTTCATCCACAGAGAGATGTTCCCACATCATTTCCTATTCATCATTAGTCCATAGGTCTACTGAATTCAATGGGACTCATGCTTTTCATTTAGATGGAACTAGGATTAATGCCATGGATCAAAATCTGCCAGTTTCAGAGCAAGTCCTTCCACTGACTTCGGGGAGGATTTGAAAAGTCCAAGGTCCCCTTGAGCACAGATAAACTCACATGGATAAGATAAATAAACATGTGATCAGCTGAAAAATTGAAATGTTCCCAATGTTTGTCCAAGGGTTTGGTCAAATTAGCTGCAGCTCTATGCAAAAGTCAAGTTGAGCCAAAGCTTTGAGCTTTGATTTGATAGACCTTTCTTTTTCTGAACTCTAACAAGTTTCATTCAGGGTTTGAATATGCAAAAACTTACACAGGATTATAAATACAAGGAGAAAGACTGAAAAAAATTTCTAATATTTTCACTCCCACAAGTGAAAATGAAATTTAAAAATTCTGATAACTTTGGGTTTTTAAAATTAACCCTTAATGGCAATTTATTTATGTAGTTCCTTTGAAGCTGCTTGGTTTCACTTGTTTGTTTTCCTTTGTTTTGTTGAAAACCAGACTTTTGGCCTTTTAAAGATTCAGATTAAACTATGCAGCTACAAATTATATGTTTCTGTTAAAAGATTTGCTATTAAAAGTATTCTACTCTTCTGTTCCTTCCAAATTGTATGACAGAAAGCTCATGTTAAAAATAGATTTATCTAAGTGTGTTTAATCTTTGTTTCTTTCTTTTTTTTTCTTTGTTATTTGTTTTTATTTTCTTTCTTCAGAGTTAAGGACTGGATTTTATTTGAAATGGGCTAAACTGACATCAGTGTTTTTTAATATGGAATGTCCTATGATTCTTAGCATTGAAAAGAGGGCTATGTGGTCCTGTCAAAAAAAAAAAAAAAAAAAAAAAAAGAAAAAAAGCTGTAAATTGTAATAATATATTAAATATTGTATTATTATAGCAACTTTAGTTAAGCAACTAATACTATCTTTAATTTTTTACAGAGAACTTTGATGAAATAATTTATTACAATGACTCACAGAAAAAACTTGTTTTCAAAATGACAGGAGAAACTGTTGAAGATTGTGAAAAAAATACTAACAATAATGCTCTACTAAGAATAAATTTAAAGATGCAAACAGTGAGTCTGACTTTTTGGGTCAGGGTTTTGTGACTGAAATTAAATCCAAGGTGTTGGGGGGAATAATTACTTTAAATAATGCTTAAATTTAAACAAATTTCTTTTCAAAATAAAAAAAAGAGATAAAAAAAGACAAAGCACTTATGTTCTGGCCTGGACTGCAGTTACCTATTTCAGAAATTGCCATAGACAAAAATATAAAGATTGAGGCAATTTCCTCATATTCAGAGGAATATGGTTTTCCAGACTGTACTGTATAACACAGCTGTTTAGCTCATATCCCTTATGAAGGGAAAAAATTAGAATAAATGGAAAATAATATCCACAAAAGAAGAGCATTTAATTTTTGGAAGATGTGTGTTAAATTTCAATGGTGCAACATCTACAAAAATGCAGGTTCATTTACTACCTGTGGGATATTCAATGGGGGTGCGAATTGGTGGTAAATACTTGCCAATCTGGTTGCACAAGGATCAGTTCTTCTCAAAAAGGATTTGCAACCAAACCACAGTTCAAAGAGGTGAGTTCAAATATGTTTAGAAATCAGATTTCTTATATTTTAGGAAGTATTTTGGGTAACCGTAAATGATAGCAACCGGTCTGTGGAAATTAGTGCTGATCCTCCTAATAACATGAATAAAAATTCAATAAATCCAATTTAAGGTACTGCAACAAATCAAAGATGAAAATAAAAAGTCATTTGTAACAATCTGAGCTGTAAACATGGTGAGGAAATAAACCAGAAGCCTCACAGTTTCCTCACAGACATGTAACTTAAGATTGCCTCCACACCTTCACAGCCACCTACTTTTTGCCCTACCCACCTGTTCACACAGGTAGGTACCTACAGTGAGTGAATGAAGTCCCCTACAACTGTTCTACTTCAATATACAGAGTACAAAGAAGTTTGTACTACGTACAAACTCCTTCTGCATGTCATAATGCCTGTGTTGAAACCAGGTTTTCCTTGTGATGAATAGCATCCGATGTTGTGAAGAAGACAAATTTCTCTGATTCAGTAGATTAAAATCTGAGGTCCAGCAATGCCAGTTTTACATTAGGCTTCCTAGATGGAGATATGAGGACTACACTTTATTTCAAACCTATCGTCAAGGTCTCCTCTACTGCAAGGGTATTGAGGTTTCGTTTTATGTATGCAACATCATCAGGCATAAAGTGAATGCCAGATAAATGTGATTCCTATTTTAATAAAACTGTTTGGGGCATAGAATGAAATATTTTTTTCTGACTGGCCATTTTCACATGGGGATGAGAAAAAGGAAAAAAAGCATGTGTAAACCAAAGTAAAACTCTTTAAGTATTTGATAAATGTAATGTTATTTCAAGAACCCTGTTGGGTTTTTTTGGTTTTTTTTTTTCTTTATAACATGTTTTCCATCTCTTTTAGCTTATGGTGGGATTGGTCCACTTTTCTTAATAAAACTTTACAAGATTATATTAGTCTACGCTCTATACTGAAAGTGATGCATGATGTTCTTCAAAAGTAAATGTATTCAACAGACCAAGAAAGCAAAGATTTTTTCAGGCATTCACTTGTACCTACTTAGCTTATCTAGCCCTCTTCTATGCCTGGTTGTTTACTGTGGCTTCTGTTTAATATGCCTTGAACATTTAATAGAATCATAGAATTGTAAAACAATTTAGATTCAAAGAGACATTCAAAGATCACCTAGTTTGCAATGTTCCTGACGCAGGCAGGGATAGCTTTCACTAGACCAAGTTGCTCAGAGCTCCATGCAGCCTAGACTTGAATACTTCCACAAATGGGATACCCATAACTTCTTCGGGCAACCTGCTCCCATGTCACACCACCCTCATAATATGAAAAAGTCTTTCTTGTGTCCAGTCTATATTTACCTTCTTTCAGTTTAAAACTATTCCCCTTGTGGTGTTGCTTCTCTTGCTAAGCCCTCTTTATACTTTGAAAGCATCCACAGTTTTCTCCAGGCTGAACAACCCCAACTCCCTCATCCTAACTTTGTAGGAGAAATGATCCAGCCCGCTGACCATTTTTGTGGTCTTCTAACATTTTCATAGTCCTCCTTTGGTACAGTCTATCTGGTACTGGGGACCCCAGAGCTGAATGCAGTACTCCATGTAGCATCTCACAAAAATGGAGTAGGCCTTCGTCTTGCCCATCATGCTTCTTTTTATGCAGGCCAGGAAAGGATTGGCTTTCTAGGTTGCAAGAGCCCACTGTTGGCTCATGTTCAATTTTTCATCCACTGACATCTCTAGGTATTTTTCTGTTTGGCTGTTCTCAATTTGTGCATCCACCAATCTGTATTGACCCTGAAGATTGGCCCAATCCAGGTGTAGGATCTTGCACTTGGCCTTGTTTGAGTGAATGAGGGCCACCATTCAAGGCCACCAGGTTCTTCTTGAAATCTCTTCCCTTTAAAATGTTTGACCACTCAGCTTGGTATCAGCCACAAACTTGTGGAGGTTGTGTTCAATCCCATTACATCTAAATAGATTACAGACCCCAGAGGGACAGCACATGTCACTGCTTTCCACTTGGACATTTGGTTGCTAACCATAAGACTTTAGACATGGCCATCGAGCTAATTCCTTATCCATTCAACAGGTCATCCACCAAACACATAGTAGAACCAATGTAGCATCAAGGATGTTATGTGGGACCATTCCAAAGGCCTTACAGAAGTTCAGGTAGATGGGATTTGTAGCTCTTGTGTTGTCCACGGATGCAGACACTCCGTCACAAAAAGTTACTAGATTAAGCAGGCCTGATTTGCATTGGCTAAGCCATGTTGGCTGTTTCAAATCATCTCCCTGTCTTCCACATGCCTCAAAATAACTTCCAAGAGGATGAGTTCTGTCATTTTACCAGGTGCAAAAGTGATAATCATTGGTTAGTGGTTTGCAGGGTGCTCCTTTTTTACCCTGCTTGAAAATGGGTGTGCTCTTTCCCTTTTACCAGGCACTGGGACTTTGCCTGATGGCCATGACTTTTCAAATTTCATGGAGAGTGGCAACTACACCAGTTAATTCCCTCAGGACTCTAGGAGGCATCTGTTTGTGTCAGGTCCCTCAGGTGCTTTTGAATCTGATCTTAACTTATGATGAGCGGGACTTTGTTCCCCTCGTCCTTGCCTTGAGTTTCAATGACTTGAGAGATTTACTCTTAGAAATCTGTACTTTTCCAGAATCAGAAAACATCTCTTCTTGTCAAATGCATAGACTACTTCACCTTATTTTAATCTAATAGTTCTTTAGCAAATGTTATGAGGAATTATATTTTTCCCCAAAGACAATTAAAACAGAGCAATATGGAAAATTAAGCATTTTACTTTACTTATGCTATTCTTCAGATACTTCACAGAAGCCTTGGCTTCCTCAAAATATTTTCGGAAGCTACCAAGAGAAAAGCTTAAATGAAAGAAAGCTTAAATTAAGAAGAGCATAAAGGTTGCAGAAATAGCTAAAACTGGAGGTACAGCTGAATGTACTACAGGTATATCTAGTCAGAAACTAGCAGAAGAGCTACTAAGCATAGGCACACAATCTTGTATGAAATTTAATAACACAGAGTAGGTAACAATAAAAACAAAAAAATGTGGAAACCAGTGTCTAGCACTCTAACAAGTGAGAATATAAAAGTTAGGAAGAAAATTTAAAGTGACAGCCAAATTTTTCAAACAAACCACAAGCTGGGTCAAGAACTTAGGCTTTTTTGTTATATAAAAATTATCTCTAATTTTGAAGGGTATATGATTTCAGGATTTTGTTCAAAGGGTTTTTCCACCATTTTAAGGACATCCTGTATTACTACTGAAACAAATTTTTCAGGCTACTCTGGAAAATTTCTTCATAAGGCGACCAACCCTTTTGTCCTTGATAATATGTTACTCTAAGATTATGCTCACAGTTAAAAAAAAAAAAGCTGCTTATTAACTTTAAAAATATCATTCCCAAATGAGTGTATTAGCCTTTTGTCGCAGACATCTTTTTACTAAAAATCCTTATTGGGATTTTTCTCCCTTCTGAGGAGCTGAGGCCTCAGAAGCAAAAAGTAAACAATGGTTATCTGCTGCTGTGGAATGCAACAGGTGCATCTGTGATTGGTCTGGTGTGGATGTTTGGATTGACTGACCACTCATGGCAGAGCTGGCTCTCACTCTCTGCCTGAGACACAGATCTTTGTTGTTCATTCTTTTCTATTCTTAGCTTAGCTAGCTGTCTGAAGAAACCTCCTCCTTCTATTTCTTTTAGTATAGTCTTAATGTAACATAAAATAATAAATCAAGCCTTCTGATCATGGAGTCAACATTCTCGTCTCTCCTTCTTCATCCTCAAAACCCTTGTGACCACGGTCACAGCCTTTTTTTTCTGAGGAGACAAAAATTTTATGTTTGGAAAAAAAGAAAATTAACAACCCGTTATAGAATACAGCAAATCTATTGTAATGCTATAATAACTGCTTTTCCAATAGTGAACAATCTCAATAAACTTACTTTAAATTATCCAAATTACGTGGTATAAGAATTACACATTTCTTGTCAATATTAACTTTATTATGCCTACCGTTATATCCAGTGTCAGCTCCAAATCAAATATATCTTTTATTTCTATCATTCAATATATGATAGGAATATGGTTTACTCCTACTTTATCAAAATAATGTAAAATTACAATGTTGTATATATTTACTTCAAGGTGTCTCATGATTGTGACAACATTGTAAAAATTCAGGTCTTCCACACAGAGCTATAAAAATCAGCCTTGCAAAAAAACCAAAAATGTGAATTAAGGACTGAATCCAAACCCCAAATGTTTCAAAATATCAAAGGATACATGGAAACCATGTCAAAATCAGTTTAGACTAACGTGACTTACAAAACCTGGAGGTTTAGGTAAATGCAAGGAAACTGGGACCATGGTTGTTTTGGTATTGAGTCACCCATACCGCTCAAACCCTCTAGGTCCTAAATTATTGCACAGTTATTCCCATTCCATTTGATGAAACACCATAGGATCAAAGGGACTGTGACTTCTTACTGCCTGAAACAAGTAATTTTCTAAGTTTTAGTCCTCACCATACCAGTATGTGGTTCTTGGCTTCATTAATACTGTGGATTTCTACACACAGATGTACACAATTTTTTGGTTACCCACGGGGCTGGTTTATGTAGCAGGAGAAATCCTGCTACAGTCAAGAAGTACTTCCAGAGCAGCTCTATGGAGGCTTTCGAGATTGTATTAGCTCCATGGGGCTTGGGGTGAGTTTTTTTCTGTACCATTATTACATGAGGTGCCATGGATCTTGATACTGTACTTTTAAGTAGAACAGAATTTAGGGAAAAAGTACCCATAGAAAGCAGTTACGAATTTTTCATCTTCAGCCAGAGTACTATGTTCAGCAATAACACCAATCTATCCTTTGAACTTGTACAGTATTTTATTAAAGCAAAGATGGATATGAAACAAATGTTCCATAACATCTGAAAAGTCTCTTTCTTTCTAATGTTTAGCATTTAGAAACTTGAAATTTAATTTGTCTGCCAGGTCCTGTATTGTGTGCAATTGAATCAAAGACCTAGACTTAACCTCTACTCTTATTTTCTGGAAATCAAAACTCCCACTTAGGTGTTGATATACTGTCTCCTTTATGATTCAGACCTAATTTCATTTCTTAAGAGATGTCCCTGAAGTATCAAATTTTAAAACAGAATAAATATTTTTATATTCTAAGTAAAATGCATTAATCTATCCATTATAAGTACAATGAATTAAATAAACAAATGAATACAATATAAATTGAGGCTTGCATTGCCTAGCTGACAACTACTATCACCTCTGCATCAGATAAACATGATCTATAGAATATGATGAAAAAAGAAAGTTCTTAATTTAATATAAACACACCCAGAAAACTGTTTAAGCTAGTCAGAGGAAATGTAAACATCCCCCATTCTCCATATTTGTAAAAATTCCATATTTTTGCAACAATTTACGCCCCAGGATTTAGACACTGTATTCAACACTGAAGGAAAAATATATGCAAGAATATCAAAAGTAATTTCTCTCTTTATGTGAGGTATTCCTTCTCCAAATGCCCAAGGATAGAATTTAAATGAAGACAAGACTAAGCAATACTTCTGATATTGGGGGTGGTAGTGGTGGTGAGCTAATTCCTTTCTATTTCTCATCTTCTTTCCTCTTGCCCTCCTAATATTATTGCACACTCTCATACTATTTTCCATAAAGAACTTTAAATGCAGCATACATGTGGTGGTTTAATTTCTTTCTGTGGCTGAGATCTGCTTCCTTCTTGCAAGTGCCTTTTCAGGCTGGTGGGCACAGTCCCATTGCTCTTTTGCCACCATGTATGACATATTTCCAGTTTCAACTTAATGGACACCAAAAAGGAGAGCCTGGGTACAAGAATGAAATAGTCAAGAGGGCAGAAAAATTTGTTTCCTTCATACCCTTGCTCTTCTCCAAGTCTCTGCTATAGTACATTTCACCTCATCCATCACATCCAGAGACTTCATGACTCATTACCTCCTTTTTCCAAAAGGTGATCCTCCAGGGATGTGGCTGCTCAGGACACCTGGTCCAGAGAAAAGGAAGGAAGAGTCAGATGTTCCATCCATCATGAGGCACAGGATTTCCAAATCCTAAAATTTTGCTTTGCGCTCACAACCTTTCTTTAAATTTGAATACTTTTTTAATCATTGCATAAAAAAATTGTAGCCCGTTCTATCTATTTTTGAATGGCATAGTGATCCCAGGATCATGAATTTAATTTTCTGTCACTAACATTAGCCTCTTTCTTGAAGTAGTTGGGTATTTGCTTCATTACAGTAAGCCTGAAGAGTCATTGATACTGAGTTCATCAAGAGGCAGAAGGGAGATTTGTAATCCAACATTTCAAATCTTGACAGCATATTCTCTTTGCTTGCTCTGATTGTTATTTCCATAGCAGAAATTCCTCCAGAATCAAATAGTCAATGTAAGACAAACAACAAATGTGGGAAAACAAATTTGCAGAGGTTTGTTGTTGGTTTTGATTGTTTATACATAGTATTGTTTTTTATAAATAAGTTTAGCCCCAAACAAACACCAGCTATTAAGAAAAATCCACCCATGTATGATGACAGAAGGTAGTTCAGGGATGCCCTCGTGAATGACATATTGACTGCTCAAAGCTCAGGTCCTGTGTTCAATGTATTGGTTTCTTTTTTCCCATCTAAATATTCTTTAAAACAATGAAATGTGAGGAAAAGAATGAATGAAAATTCTGCATGCATTTCTCTGCCTAATTTCAGCTGGCTCTTCCTCAGGATTTACCTGAATCAAGCACTCAATACTTCAATATAATTTTCTTAGTAACCTCAGAGCTTCCAAAAACTAATTGATTTTCTTTACTAGCCACCAGGTGGCAATCATAAACTTCCGTAAACTTTGCCTGCACCATCAACTCTTCTGAAGCAGCTACTGCAGACAGAGAATATGCTGCAAACAGAAGGCAGAAACAGGTATCTCCATGGTGACTATGATACTATGTTTGTTGTTTGTCATGGGTGAAACTAGATGAAACCATGCTTGTGCTTCTAAATTACTTATTTCTTCATTAGGTTCTGAGCAGATAACCTTGAAAAAAAATGAGTTCTGCTGAAAGATGTACTTTGTCTCTCAAAGAGCCTGTTGATAGATTATTATCCATGTGGCATTTTTAGCCTTCTGGACAGTAACCATAATGAATATTACTGAAGGAAATCTATATGGAGTTTTAAGTTGCATTTTCTACCCAAGTAAAATCTAATAATAATTTGGCTCAAGTACTTGTTTTTCTCCCTCTCTTACCAGGGCTTTGAGTGAGATATTGCAAAGCTATGGCAGGCAGAGAAAGCGAATCTGCATTTTCCTTTTCTATATGATAAGGCTTTTAAAGGACAGAGAGCACTTTAACAGAGTCTTGATTTTCAACATCATTGTCATCCTTGGAAAACTGAATATGGAAAGCTCTGGTCTACTTGTGTGCTTCATTTTGAACATTCTAGATGAGAGAGATATAGCTAGACATCAGCAGATTTATTTTTTTTCAAACGTGTTTTAAGATCTTAAGCCCGCTGACTTTTGATTTTCATTTTGTTTTTCTTCTTCCAAGTCTCTTGCTCCTAGATCTTTACCTGTAGGTCTTTCAGTCTTAGCTCCCATACCTTTGGATTAACTTGAAAGTGTTTTCTACTTAGTTGCATTACAGCTAACTGAGCAACAAAACAGCAAAACAAAGATGTAAAGAATACATTGATTCTCCATATTCTGATAGGAATCATGTATTTTGATTAGGCAACACTTGTTTTGTCTTTAAAAAGATGACATAAAGTAAAAAAAGAAAGAAAAGTTATGAAAATAACTCAAGACACAGTAAGAATATCTGGAAAAGAAAAGTTAAATAATTAAAAATAATAAAAGAAGTCATGGGAAAAAAAGAGTGCAGTTTAAGAACTGTTAGAAGCACTGACTAGTTGGAGGGAAAAAATCCACCATCCAATAGGCTTGAAGGACATCAGATTAAGAGCAAGGAACTAAAAGACTTTTTAAAAGTCTCCTGTTTTCTGGTGAAAGTTGCTTTCAGAAACGGCAGCATTAAGAGGACATGAAAAAACAGTAATAATTAGATCATCTTGATCAAGTCAAGATAGCATAAAGATAAGACAGAACCTTATAGACTGATACTGTCTTTGTCTTAATTATTTACCATTTCTATTTTAAGTGTTCTTCAACATTTTCTTGGAGCATTTGTTAGGTATAAGGTAGGGAACTGGCAGTCTAGATGTGAGATTTGATGTAGAAATTCCTGTGATGATGCAGTCTTTTGCTGTCTTGGACTTTTTACTCCCTTCCAGCACACAGGCTGTTTTGTGTGTTTTTCTTGTCCCTGAGCAAACCCAAATTTCCAAAGTACATTTCCATTACAGTTTTAAATTTCCCTCTGTCATTTGAAGACAAGCCAAGCTTCAATTCTTATAGTCAAATTAAGAAGAAAAACAAACGTTTAATATTGCTACTTGTAAAGAAAAATCAGGTAATTTCTTATTTTAAAAAGAGAGAGACTATCTCCATGCAGTCACCATAAAGAATATAAGGACTCCCTGATTTTGTGAACCTGAGGTATTTTTCCCTGTTGATAACTTGTGGTTCTCTGTAGGAGCAGTTAGATGGCAGTGCTGTTACACTATTCAAAGCAACCACTCATTTCTGGTTTTGTCAGAAACCATCACTTCAATCCAACATTACAAAGTCAAAGCATAATTACCACTAATGCTCCCCCTCTCTTGAGCAATGCCATCAGGGTATATCTTGCAAATGAATGGAAACTGTTAATTATAATTATATTAGACACCCATATTGTACGTTTCAGCAGTGCTGGTGTCGTCTTTGGATCTTTGTTTATCATTCCACAGGAGATATTAAAGTAAAAGGATGGAGACCACAGTGACAACACTCCTTTATAGTATGAAAATTATGCATCCTATTTCATTAACAGCTCAGCCTAATAATTTGAAAGTGCTTGTAATTGGATTATTCTGTGCCCATATTTTACACATATGTCACTAAAAAAGAAGTAAATGTTTAATTAATCTTTTTTCTAGGTTGTTTGCAATCTAATTAAGATGTTTGCTTTAATTGACAAAGTAATATTTCACATTTATTTTGCCTTGAAACATATATCTTTATTTTCAACCCAACCTCCAGGAAACTATTTCAAGTAGAACTATAATATGTGTACAGTACAAATCCTGTCTGTGAGGAAACTGGGGAATAGCATGTGCTTTCTTAGCTCTTCATACTTTCTTCTTCACACCAATTTTCCCAACTCTGTTTTCCTTTTCACAAAAACCCTAGCTTATTCTTAGCTTCCTGACCTTTCCAGAAAAGACCTGTCATCTTTCTCTTAGCATTTTATTTAGCCAATCTTCTACAATCTGTCTGGTACACCTCCCTGACATTTTTCAGCTATGCTGAATCCTGACTGCTGCACTGACTCTGCAGGTGTGTTACTTTCTTTGAACTTCTGCTGTGTCTTCCTAGAACTTGCCTGAAATCAGGAAACTATCCCTTTAAGCACCCTCAAGCACATTCATTTGTGCTACTTTAGGTTTGACTAAATTACTGCAATGCCACCCTCTGCAGTGGTGATGCAACTGTACTGCTGTAGAAGACCTCCTGCTGGCTGTAAATGTACATCTTTTCCAGCTATAGCAGGGCTGAGTAAGCTGTTAAAGCCTGCAGTAGATCCTTACTTAGGTCTTAGCAAGCCTCTCTACCAGTGTTTTCCTCCCTCTGAAATTCAGCTTCCACAGTTCTAAAAAGTTCCATTCAAAATTAGCCAAATCTGCAATGAATTGCTCATCATTTTGAACTGATTAAACCATTAAGCATGCAACTTTTCCCTAATCAAACCAGGATAATAAACAGGAAAAGAGCTATCTCACCAAAGTGCAAAATACAGGTGCCAGGACAGCTTTTCCTCTCTGTAACCAACAGAAGGTCGTTCAAATAGCCTTTTACTGTCCTAAATCATACTGCTAAAAAGTTGGCTGCTCATACCCATTGCAGTAGACCATTTAAGCACCACATAGATATTTCTCCCTGAAAGGAAATTCTTGGCTCACTTTCTTTTCAGCAAAACAGTTTACTTTTCTTTTTTCTTTTTTCCCTAGGTCGACTTTCCAATCTTCTTCAAACTAAAGCTGTTCTTCTACCAGGATTTGTGCCATGTGGCCAGTAGCCTGGGAGCTCCAAGATCTTCAAGGTACGCTGAGATACTCAAGGCTGCTAGGGACTGTGTGTACAGAAGAGGACAACTGAAGGCAGAGTTCCTTGGATTCCCCAGGTTATCAGCATTGCAGGACCTTGCTATGGGGAGTGCCCATGGAGGGAGGAATCAGGAAGCTGGCTGTTAATGAAACAGACTTTTCCTAAGAAACCTTTCTGGATCCAGCTGGGAAATTAGAAGAATTTGACATGGTGGAACATTTGAAATGTTGTTAAATGTGCATTTCCCAGTGGAAGGTTCCCAGACAGCTGTCATAATTTCAGTATAAAAGAGATAAACACACAACTGAAGACACCATAACCATTCTCTACTCCTCTCTGCATTAATGCCTCAGAAATTCATTTGCAATAAAATCCTTTGAGTTTATTCATTTTATCTGAACTCAGAGATAATTCTGTTGATAGTTTGCCAGTCTTCAGATAGAAGTCATCTTCTGGAAGAAGTGATAGAGATTCTGCACGAATATATGATGAATATATCTTCATTCATCTGCAACACCCAGGCAGAGTGTCTATTATATATCTATTCTCCACATAAACAATTACTCATAAACAATTATTAGATCAATGTTGACGTGGCCAGATATTCTGAGTCAGCTCCCATGTCCTTGCTATGTCTCAGGGAGATTTTATATGTAGATCTTCATACATGCAACTCTCAAGAAAACAAACTAAGAAATGGAAATTCCAATGACATATTTTTGACTGATCATTATGGAAGATATTACTCCAGCATCTTTGAGGTAGTTATCATGGCCTGACATTGTCATCTAAAGTTTCTCAGGGAGAAGATTGAAAAACTATTTGAGTGACACATCACCCTAAAGTTCTCATGGTAGGAAGATCTAACAGAGTTAAAGCAAACTAAGCCTAAGAATGTTCTTACTCTTTGATGAATATGAAAAAATCTTAAGCAAATAGGTCAAACCTGGATATAAAAGTTTGGGAGACTTAAAGTTAATTGAATTATATCCTAGTCTGTAATCTGTAATTTCCATATAGACAATCAAGGTCCCTCTCTCACACAAAAATATTTCTTTCAATTTAATAAAGCCATGCTGGCTACATATGAACCTATCAAATATAATGTTGATATTGATCTCTTTGAACTCAATGTAACCTCTTTATCAAAAGCTGGTAATATGGTGTCCTTTAAACATATTGTAATGCAAGGCTATTCCACAATTCTCATTTAAAGTCAAGGTTCCATTCAAAGGGTTTTGTTCTCTTATTTAAAGTTCTCGAGGGAATAGTGACCTAAAACCTTTACATTTATTTAGGGCAACCATTTTTCACTTGAACATGAAAATCTGTCAGTAGGGAGACAACTGAAAGCAAAAAAAAAAAAAAAATATCACACTGTATTCTCCATAAAAGAGATATCACATATGTACAGTAACTTGGTGGCCAGTTAAGAAGGTTGATGGAGCTCCCAGTCAATCACATAGGACTTCAGGATAGCGTTGCTATCATTTTGTCTCAATCTCTGTGGTATGTATGCATATACTACAAATCTGTATTTGAAAGTCAAGGCAAGTAGATGTAGCTAGTTGTAATTCATTTCAGTACACGCAAGTCTCAGGTTTTTATTACTCTCAGTCACATCACACATTGAAAAATAAACATTCAGAATTTTAATTTATTTTCACACAAAAATATTTTTAAAGATCCTATATCTCTCTTCAGTTGTATAGGAACCAGAGAGACAATAATTAATGATATGTCTGTTAAAATCTTGAACTTTTCCAAGTGTGTTGTTGAAGTTGGATGAACAGAGAAGGTGAAACAAAGAAACAGGGAGAGAGAGAACAGGCATACAGTATTATATATATATTTTTAAAAGAAAATAACACTGGAAAAATGCAAAATAATGGACAAACACCACTGCAAGGTGGTGGTGAATGTCCATTCACCATGGTGCTTCCTGTCCTCAAAGCACAGGAAGCCACATACGGACACACTGCAAACAAAAAAATTTGTTTGGATTAGCGCTGTATTCAAGTCAAATGATTTTTCTAACATAATCCAACAGAAAAAGAAGGATTCCATTTAAAGATGTATGGCAAGCAGATGCAAGGCCATTAGAGATCTTGAAACTGAGGAGATGAATTTGGAGTGATTATTAGATATTTTGCATTTATGATTTTCCTTACATTATTTTGTTCCATACAAATCATCCATAATTTGTATATGAGAAAATATAGGTTTTAATGATTGTTTTTTCATTTAGGAATTCATGTTTGAAAGGCAGAATAATAAAGCAGAAAAGTGCATGTTATTTTCTTTATTCAAAATATTCTCAATATTTCTTCATTTTATTTTGGGCCCTAGTTACTCACGAGTAAGACTACTGCAAGTTGCAGAGATATTTTCACTCTGTCAAAATAAGAGCATAAACTCAAAGAGGGCATAGTTTTAAGATGCACCAGAGTTCACAATTGGGAAGGTAATACTGGGTCCTACTATGGAAGCCATATGTGAATCCTATTATGATGTATGTAAGGACAGAGATCTGCTAGAGGTGGATCAGCATGCCTTGATCCTACTTTAGCTCTCATCCAGCCCAATGATCCCGATATTACAGGGGTGATCCAATGAAAGACACACTGAAATACCCCCCTTTCTCCCACAAATGGTACCTTTTTCTTCATCATAACCTTTAGTCAGGTCAGTGCAACCCAGATTTACATGAATGACAAAACTCTGCTAAGTCAAATGTTTTTACTCGTCAGGCACTTTTTCTAGTCAGGATAGTAAAAGGCAGGTCTCCAGCTTAGGATGATAAGTTTTCTGAGTGGATCTTGTCTTATATATTTAATGAACAATGCAAGTCTTATGGACTTATTCTTACAGACAAGAAAGCCAAACAAATTTGCTCGTGAAAGATTTCAGATATCCTTGGAGATTGGTTGTGATTAGGCAACTCAAGAGTTCATGTGTGTATCTGTATTTAATTAGCAGCTACACCACAGTTTAAAAGTCCTCTGCAAGTAGATCCTGCCATGACTGTAAACAAGGGCAAGAATGAATATGCCTAACACTTTTAATAAAGCTGCTGTCTCTCCTTGTTTCAAACTTTGTCTTTAACGTGGGAGTCTCCCATTCCTCTCAGTTTCTAATTTGCCCATGGCTGCTACTGTTGATCAGCCTCTCTAGTCTAGATTACCTCTGCTGCTACAAGACCTCTCAAGAAACCCTTTTTTCTACTGCCTAGTGTGTTTGTATTAAACAATGTAATGAGGCATATTGTAGTAAACAATATAACCAGAATAACAGAGTAATTGGGAGAAAACCTTGCTTTAGAGTCCCTACATTTAAACAGACATAGCTTTTAATATTTTTCTCTTTTTTTTCTCTCTCTTTTTTTTTTTTTAATCACTTCATTGACTCTAGAGAGCTTTCCTCCCTTCATCTGACCAGCTGGGTAATTTAATTTAGTGGTGATGAAAAAAAAAGTTCAATTGGGTGCTGCTTTGTTTATTTGATTGTATTTTTGAAACTAACTCACTGAAGAGCTCTGGGAGAAAGTGTAGGGCAAGCAGAATGCAGAACTTTAAAAGCTGCCTTTATTTTGTTCATTCTTCCACCTCAGACATTAAGTAGTTCTCAGTTGTCTGTCTCAGTTTATCTGTCAAGATAAAATAAAACTGACAATGTGGCAGGGTAAGAGAAATAAGGCTGTACGTATTTGAAGAAGACAGAGTAATCAAAAAGAGAATTCAGAATTGACAAAAAAGTGATCATGGCATAAAAAAAGACTTGTTCCCTTATAATATAAGCTTTAAAAAAGCACCTCACAAATGCACTGCACTTTGCAAGATACTGTTTAATAAAACTCTTTCAAGACATTCAAGAGTGAATGATTCTACAAAATCTTTTGTATTGCTAGTAGTAACTGATTTCAGGACTTGAATTGCAGGTCCTTATGGAATATACAATAATGAAGAAAAAATGGAAGGGTCTAAAGTAAAAGGTCGAATACAATTCTAAAAATACAATTTTTTAAATTATCAGATAATGAAAGTGGACCATCTAGTAAAATAAGTGTAAGGCCATGCCCATTACAGCCCCAAGGTATAGGCAGAGATAGCAGATCAGTGTACAAGAAACAGCCACTGTAGGTTAGTTTGATTTGGTGCCCAACACAGGGACAGACCTTTGTGATCAACAAAATGAAAGCAGCTGATGTCAGAGGGTGAGGAGTAGTGAAGACCAACCACCAAACTTAGCCTGTTTCTTAAACTGTAAAGTCAGCCAACCCATCCTTGCCAAGCTCTGAGCCAAGAGGTTCTCAGGAAGAAGGGTTGTAGCCTCTGCACCTATAAGGAGCCTGGCAGTCAAAGTGGAATAGATTTAACTCCTTATGAAAGTGTAATGCCTAATAGAAATATACTTGGTCATGCAACAGAGGTATGAAGCAAGCAAGGGGGCATGTTAACCATTGTTGTAGCAAAGGCTGCTTGAACTAAACCCTTCAGCAGGGAGCTTCTTAGGTGGAATGGGATGGCAAGGAGGAAATGATGTGACAAAAGACTGGCATCCCAAATATGTAGGAAAGGATATTTTCCCTTTGCTTGATTACCATGCACCAAACTTTTTCACTGCTCTTAGGCAAGGAAAGTTTTCATTTGCCTCCTAACTTCCCTAGCCCTGTGTCTACTCTTCTGAGATCAAGCCGCTGGAAGTGACTTTGTCCCATCTTGCAAAATGAGCTCAAAAAGCAAGGCAGTAACAGTGATTTCTGGAAGGAATGTCAGGCCCAATTCTCCATCTGTCTTGAAAATTCCTTTAGCAACAAATTGCCAGAAATGGACAAGACATACAAAAGGAACATCGCTTCATAATTACCTTGTTATTTTCTGCTGTTGGCGACAGCCAGAGACTTAATTCTGGATTTCCTGAAATTTTGGTGTGATTCAAGATGCCCATTCTTGTACATTTGTATGATAGCTCAAGTCTCAAGATAATATGGCACTTTAAGCCTAGGAATATTCCCGATAACTTCAGAAACATCTGTACTACTGCATTAATATTGGGCTTTTTAACTGCTCTGGCAGAGTCAGGCAGTTAAATGTTCCAGCTCTAGAGTTATTGTGTATGGGAATATAGAATTTTAAAACGCTATTCCTTGAAAACTGGAAAGACAGTTCCTGGGAGAAATTGTCCAAACAGTTGGAGATTTGGTTAGGAAAGCTAAATCACTGACAGAAGCAAATCTGGCCAAGAACATCAAGGGTAATAAAAAATGTTTCTTTATACATCAATATGCATCAGAAATAAAAGAAAGAATAGGAAAAATGTGGGTCCTCTCTGGAAGATTATGGGAGACCTGTTTTCCCAGGACACGGATAAGGCTAAGGTATTCAATGACAGTTTTTTTTCAGTCTTCACCAGCAACTTCTCCAGTCACACTACCCAAGTTGCAGAAGGTAAAAGCAGGAACTGGGAGAATGAAGAACTGGGAGATGGTGTTCAAGGACATCTAAGGAACCTGAAGGTGCTTAAGTCTATGGGATCTGACAAGATACACCCAGGGGTCCTGAGGAAAAAGGCCAATGAAATGGCTAAGCCGCTATCCATCATATTTGAGAAGTCATGGCAGTCTAGTGAGGTTCACACTCTCTGGAAATGGGAAATATCACTCCCATATTTAAACAGGGAAGTAGGGAAGACCTAGAGAAATAAAGGGCAGTAAGTCCCACCTTAGTTCCTGGCAGGATCATGGTCAAGCTCAAAGTGTTGCAGCCAAGAGTTTAATATCCAAGTGGAAAGTAATGATGAGCAAGGTCAATATTGGAAGCAGCACTTTTTAACAACTTTGTTGGTGATACAGACCATGGGATTGAGTGCACCCTCAGCAAGTTTGCTCATGACACCAAGCTCTTCCATGAGGTTTTCACACTGGAGGGAAGGGATGCGTTCCAGAGGGACCTTGACAGGCTTGAGAGGTGTCTGTGTGAACCTCATGAAGTTCCACAAGGCTGAGTACAAGGTCCTGCACCTAGTTTGGAGCAATCCCTAGCACCAATAGAGATTGGGAGGAGAATGATAAAGATAAACCCTAGGAATAAAGACTGGGGAGTGTGTGTGGATGAAAAGCTCAATGTGCATCAAAGTGCATCAAAGTGCACTTGCAGCCTGGCTACATCAACAGTGACATCGCCAGTGGAGGTGATTCTGCCACTCTACTCTGTCCTTGTGAAACTCCATCTGGAGTACTTCATCCAGCTCTGGAGGGCCCCAAAGAAGAAAGACATGGATCTATTGGAATGAGTCCAGAGGAGTCCCACTAAGCTGATCAGAGGACTGGAACGCCTCTTATCTTCCAGTAAGACAGGCTGAGGAGTGGGCTTGTTCAGCCTGGAGAAGACTCCATGGAGCCCTATAGCATCTTCCAGTACCTAAAAGGATCTTACAAGAAGGGTGGAGAGGAACCTTTTACAATGGCATTAGTGAAAAAGACAACAGGAGAATGGCCTTCAGCTGAAGGAGGGGGGGTTTAGATTACGTGTAAGGAAGAAATTTTTTTACTTTGAGGGTGGTGAGGCACAGGAACAAGGAGAAGCTGTGCATTCTTCATCCCTGCAGGTATTCTAGACCAGACTGGATGGGGCTCTGAATGAGCTGGTCTAGTGAAAGGTGAAAATCCCCATGGCAGGGGATTTTGAGCTAGGTGAGGTATAAGGTCCCTTCTGGCCCAAAACTGTCTATGATTCTGTGATCCTAAAATACCAATTATGGGTATTTATAACAATTTTTTTAACTTTAGCCAGCTGTTCTTTGTTGTTTGTTGTTTGTTTCTTTCATATCAATCCCTTTATAATGGTTGCTTACCACTTAAGTTCTGTTATCTTGAAAGATGCAAATATCCCTGATCCACACTGAGGATGAGTATTCAGTCACAGTTTGCCTGAAGAGGCATATTTTATTTCTCTGCTGTATATACAGGAAAGAAATCTTCCAGAAGAAGAAAGAAGGTGCATAAATACAAATTTTACAGTGCTAAAATTTGTAGAAAAAAATCTCCTGAAAGAAATCTCCAGAATTTGCATTCTGTAAAGTATAAGGATAATGGGAAAGCAATAAAGCAATATACAAGGTGAATATTTCTTATGAACAGATACAAATACTGACTAACACATACTACCTGCTACATCCCTGAATAATGCACAATATCTAATTGAGCATTGTTTCTCATTTCACATGGATGCTGCAATCTCCTTAGTTAGACTCATCAGGTTATGAGAAATTAAGCACTTGAAAATAAATGCAGTAGATTCCCATGCTCATTTCTTAACCTCTCATAAAATTCATTTAGATTCCAGATGAAGAATTCTCCATTAGTCATGAGAACTAATAGGCTTATAAATTCATTAATTTTGGATAAGCTTTTTTTTTTTCTCTAGCAAGTTAATAAACACAGTTTTCAGTTAGCTTTCTGTCTTTCTTTTAGCAGATAGGAAAGAGTTGGTTCCATTACATTTTTGTCTCTATTTAATCCCTCACTGTTACAAGAAGTGGAAAATGCAATTAAATGCAATTTTGAAGCCTTTCCCTGGAGAGCTGTTTACAATATTGCCTGCATTATGCAGTCCATGTGAGATGATGTATCTGCTCTTCCATATTCATGACAGCCTTAAGAAACTTCAAAAAATATCTATTTATTTTTATTTAAAGAACATACACCCCAGAAACAACAACAACAACAAAAATTCAAACCAAAGAAAAACAGCCCCCTCACCTTTTAATATAAAAATATATTTATGAAAAAATTGTAATGTCAGACATGGATTCCTGGTGGTTTTACAAGCAGACCATTGTCAAATGTGCCTTAATTTTTGTTCTCATGCTGTTTTCTCCCTTCCACAAACTAAAAAGTCTCTAAACTTCCTGATTACTTCAACTGACACCAAACAAATTTCATAGGCATGTAATTTTCCTATCTGTTCATTCTAAGCAACAAAAAGAAAGCTGATAGTTTTTACAATAGAAGTGCCCTAAAAAAGTTATTTCTTCATGCAAACTGTCCCTGGATAACCATGGTGGGATATATCTGTATCCCCCTATATCTGTAGGTTTCTACATCCAAGGTCATCAGATAAGCTCTTTTTTTTAGTTTGTGGGGGGAAAGAACCAGAGGTTTTTAATGATTGACCCATCTGACTTGTTCAAGACTTGCATCTTAGGGTAGGGTGAGTTACATGTATGTGTTGAACTGTTACCTTCCTAAGCTGTCCAATGTTTGCAATGGTGCAATTAAGCCTCCAAAATCACTAACTTTTTTTTTTTAAATCTTGGCCCTCTAACTGAAAGCAGTCAGAAAACACGTGTTTGGAATTCTAATGAGTTAAATAAGTTTCTCAAATAACTTTTGAAGCACAGAGGAAGTGAGAATGGTCACAACAAGAAAAGATTACATGTAAGTAATAAGGTTAAAAAAGAAAAAGAACCCACTCAACATGAAAGCATCACAAATGGTCTAATATATTGCTGTTAATTTTCTAGGAGAATCTTCAACCAAGGCTCTTAGAAAAGGAAAATCTCAGGATTTGTTTTTTTCAAGGATAAGAAGTGCTCTTATAGACTGGCAAGCAATCTATAAATAGGATACAAAGGACAGGAATGCACATTCAATATCCAGAACAATGGCATGTATAAGCAGCTTTACTCCAAACCTGGCCTAGCATTCCTAGAACCTGAAATAATCTTAAATACCCTGGGGGGGAAAAAAGGTGTAAAAGCTGAAGATGAAAAAGAATAAATTCAAAACTTGGTTATAAAATTTAAAGTGAGAAGTCCAAGTAGATTTCATAATACATGGTGAAATAGGTAGCAAAATAACACCTGAAATTCAGCATCAGTGAGCAGAAAATGCCCCATGTGGTAAAATATGACTATGAAAACATCTGTGTAATGGCAAGCTCTAAATCTGATATTACTTACTCAGAAGAGCATAACAGTGTCACGGTATATCACTCCCAAAAATATCAACCTGGTAGCCAGGAGAAGAGACAAAATGATAGAACATAAAGAATTATGAAGGAAGGAATTGGGAATAAAGTAGAAGTTTTACTGTCATTATGCTATTGTATAAATCTGTTTTAAGTCCCCATCTATGAATACTGCACAAAATTCTTGTTGCTGTGTCTCAGAGATTTAGAGAGAAATTGGAAAAGGCACAAATAATGAAGACAACACACTGGCAGAGGTGAGGAAGAGTATATGTCTTCTGGTTTGAAAAAAAACAATTCAGTCTTAGGGTAGATACGAGTTAAATCAAGCATGACACGGAAAAACTACTAAGAGATGATTATGTACTGTTCCTCACCACACAAAACTGAAGAGCACCTACTGATATCACTATGCTGATATCATGGCTTCAAAAAAAGAGAAATAACCTTTTCACAGAGAGGACAGTTAAGCTGAAGATAGGGGAAGCTGTAGTTCCAGAGCTTATTGAACAGGATTGAGTAAATTGGAAGAGGAGCAAAAACAATGGTCATAATCGAATTTTTGTCTTAGTTTCTGGTTTTTACTGGAAAGTATAAAAATACACAAAGGAAAAGCATTTACTCACTTCTTACACATTTTTTCCTTGTTATCTAATACTGGCAATCACTGGAGACAAGATGCTGAGTTTCCCAGGCTCAGGTCCAAGTGAGTATAAACCTTCTTTGTCCTTAAAAAGAAATATTTAGAAAGTGATGTCTAACAATAGTTAAGGGTAACAGTTAAGAACTGGTGTATTATTTAACAATTATCCTCTCAATCTCCTCATCCAAATGAAATGTGTGCCTCATTCTGGTTGACTGGCTAGGAAAAATTGACTCCCAAATATGAATTTTCATAAGGTAATAATCAAAAGTTTAATTCTCTACTGGAAGAGGATGTGTTTCTCAAAAAACACATATTTACTCTGAAATGTTGGAATTACATTTTCCAGAAGATTTCTTTATTGTAGCCTCTAAGTTGTTATGGCTGATATATTTCTTTGATGGCAAAAAATAAATAGAAAATTTTAAATTGTTCACGTCTTGCAGAGCAGAATTCTAGTTTTGTTGACAAGATCTGTAAGTTGAATAATTTAAAAGTATAGTGCCAACTTAATTTTCTGGAGGTGTATTTGTAAAACACAGTCAAAGGATACAAAGCAGTATCTTCCACTCCCTCCAACATAAGTTGAAATTAAATAATATTCATTTTTTAATTTTAATTAGTTCAAGTTGTAATTATGTGAGATCTTATACTGGCTTCCAGGAAGAGATGCAGTGGTCATTCACTCCTTTTTTTTCTTTTTCTCTACAATGGGGGAATACACATTCCTGTTCTCCCAGACATTTATTATCTGTTCTTATTTAGCCTTGATAGCTTTTTAGGTTAAGTTGCCAAGCAACTTGTATAGTCTACTTAATAGACTTTTATTGGTTCAGGGTAATAAAAAGATATTTAATCCTTGACTCCTAAAAGAACTTGATAAAAGCTATTAAATTTATATGAGGCCTTTCATATAATTTTGGAATAATATGTAAGATTTTTGAATCAGTCTGAGAAAGCAAAGCTTCTGATCTAGCGGCAGGTAAATATGAACTAAAGGAAAAATCATACTGTACATATTTTTTCCCTGAAGGGACCCATATGAACAAAATTTCTGCCTTGTAATAGCTGTGTAAAGTACAGCATTTTTGCTGTGTAAAAGACAGCATTTTTGCTGTCTTTTCTGGCATATCATGTCCTTTGATCCATGAAATGTAACAGAGAATTAGGAAGACTGTTCAGTAAGAGAGTTTCTGTGAACCCTTAAATATGTTCTCAGGTTTTTTTTGCTTTTCAAGCCATACTTCCTATATTTTGAGTCTGTTCTATTGCTAAGAGAGAAGAAAAAAATTCCTCACAACAATAAATTTAAACTATTTTTGTCTTCTCCTAAATTTCAAAAAAATTTCTATGTTATAAATTGTTGTAATATTTTGGAAGAGGTTGGAACACAAACCTTCACAATTGAAAGTTAGTACTGTATCATAAATTGGATGGGAAATGGTACCTCAAAACCACCCCCACAAGGAAAAGAAAGTGTACAATTTTAAGCTATTACACACATAAGATTGGTAGGAGATTTTCCAGAAAAATAATTTTGGGTGGGTTGAAAATGAAAGCACAGCAGGGCCATCTATCCTTCTGGCACTTGAGAAATACCCTGCAATATACAGTTCAATTCCCTTCCAATTGTTCAGCTGTTTATATCATTAACCCTGCAGCCAAGAAAGTAAACAGACCAGCAGTTCTAAGACTGCCGTTCAGTGCCACAAGGAATTCAGACTCATCCCTACAATTATCTCCGCTGCCAAAGACTTGGAAGAGGAGTGTTTTTACAAGTTTGGGTTGCTAATGCTTGAAGACAGCAGGATTGGTAGTCTTTTGATTGTTGAATTGAAACGGGCTCAGTTTTCTCCCATTGCACTATCCACTTTTGTACATATATTTGATGGGTTTGATCTTAGTTTTAATTTTTAGCAGACTAAAAGCAGGGGTGCTCTTGCGTTTTGTATCTCTTCTTTGGCTGTTTGGTTTCTCAGTTTTTGTCACTAAGTAAAACAGTAAACAAAGTAAAACAGAGTGGGCTGACTGCTGTACAGAAGGAGGAAGCTTGTAAAAGAGCTTTTCTACAGGAAACTTTGAATAAGAATTAATTGACTCAGTCAACATTTTGGCAAGTGGAAAAAAAAGACTAAATAATACTTTATCATTCCTATATAATAAGAGACCAGAGAGACTTGTTTGTTAGGGATCAAGAGATCCTGGTTGCAGATATTTACTCTGCAGTTTGCAGCTCTCTATTGAACAAAAACTTGTACACCAATTCAATTGTCTCACATCCTATTTTGGAATTATTCCTACAAGTAAGGTAAAATGCATTCTTGGGATCTCTGTCACATCAACACTTAGTCACTATGTACAATTTATCCTAGCTGTTGTTAATGAATGGATTCTTTGTAGAGCTAATGGGGACTCAGGAAAGATTAGGGAGGAGGAAAGAAAAAACCAAACCCCACCTTGCTTTCTTGCTGTGTAAACACACATCTTTCTCGGTGTGTGGATGTTTCCTCTTCCCTCTTCCTGCACTAACCTGCAACCTGACTGCTGAGGCAGTTTCTTGAAGCATGAAAGTATCAGGCTTGGGACTATCTCTTTCCCCATTCCCATGGGACTATTGTAACCTCTTGGTACTTAAACTGAGGATAAATCAACATTTTCTGGTGATGTTTCTAAAAAACTGTGGCAACTAAAACAGATTGTGTGAAGAACCCATTCCCACAAGCCTCAGTCATTCCCAGAAAAGCCTCACAGGGCGCTCAGGCAGAACGGTATCTTGTTTCTTAATTCCTGTGTTCGGCAGGCGTTACAAATGCAGACATAGCATCACAGAGCCTCCCTAAGTATTTTAATGGGAAAAGTAAGGTGCCTCCTTAGTAAAGAGCTGAGACAGATTTTGCAGAATCTTCTATCTGGATTTTAGTGTATTAGTTCTTTAACTGAGTCAAAGTTCAAAGTTTAGATTCACTGCAACTGGCATTGGCTGGATAAATTATTGACACTTTTAGTTTCCACAGTCAGTGGTGAAAGGTAGGAAAGCCACTCCAGGAAAGTAATTAGTTTGATCCTAAATTAAGCTGTCTTAATTGTTTTCTGGAATTTCACTCCACTAGCTAGAGAGAAAGTCAATATGTCTCAGGTTGGAATCCTTGAACCTGGAATACTGAAATCCAGAGAGATGAGACTAGAATATGAAGGTCTTCAGATTTGACTTGAGCCAATAAAATGTGTATTTTATGCTATGTTTTATTAAATATATAACATTTATAAGAGAAAAAAAACCAGTCACCATCTCAATGTTTGTGGTTTTGAGGACTTCTTACAGGCTGAGTTCATTCTAGTCTCTCAAAATTTAATGACAAACAAAAGTTTAAATCCACAGATATAGGCACAATGAAAATTTCCATGGAATTTTTTCCATCTAACTAGAACAAAAGACATTTTCACAGTCTCTCTAGAATTCAGTTCTTTTGATATTTGCATTTCTGTTTTACAGGTGTGTCAAGCCTGAAGCTTTTCTCATGAGCCTTTTGCATAGTTCTTGAATGTAATTTCTGAATCTGGAGAGAATCGCCAATGTTTTCTTTAAAGGTGGACTTTTAAAGAAGGTTTTCTTTAAAGTGGACTTTTCCACTCAGTTAATGGGGAAACAAGGGTTGTGGTTTTGAGTGATATGTTTTGTGGTACACCTAGAGGCTCTACTTCAGTGGGCTAAAGCTCCTTTCCTACCAAAACACTTTCTCACAGACAGGTCACAAGGATGTTGTTGGAGAGAAGAATGCTCACAAAATATTTCATCCCAAAATGCAATGCACAAAGGGATTTGCATCCACACATGCAAATTTGTTAGTTCAGACACTATTAAATATCGCAATATGATATTTAATGAGGGAAATTCACATCTTCCAATTTTAAATTATTGTATCACTTCCACTTTTCATATCTCTTTCTTTTTCATTTGATTTTCTTAAAGCAATCTGCCTCCTATTTTACCACCTTCCTTTCTTTACTCTTTGTACAGATCATCTTTTAGACTTCTTTCTCTTGTGCTTTCATTTTTCATCTGACTCAAGCATTTCTACAAACTACTGCCTTCCATAGAGGCTGCTAAATGGATAGTATTATTGCCAGGTGGCAGAAAATTGAGAAATGATGTGAAATGCCCAGAATCCATTATTTTATACTGCCCATGATTTTCCAGTGATCTTGACTACAGCTTCAACTATCAAAAATGCAGTGATTACCCTTGCTGCTTTTCTACAGGAGAAAGATTTCTGGGGCTCTGTATTGTGTTTTCTAGAAAAAGCCATCACAGGCTTTTAAAATGCAAGAAATCCCCCATCTGCATAATATCTGTGGGCATTCTGAGTATATAATTTCGGCATAGATCAGGTTATTTTCATTGTCATTCTTAACTGCCCGGTGTGGATTGCAAGACTGGATTACAAGAACTGATTTCTGCTCTGATGTCGCTTTGAAATAATATGTTTTTGCAAGTAACTGTTCCATATTCATATTCTTGATAGTGAAATTATCTAACAGTGTAGCACAACTCAAACAATAAAGCAAATTTGGGGTGGGGGAAGAAGAAAAGAGCTCTTCTCAAAAAATTCCTCAAAATGAATGAGCATGAAAGTATAAATGTTCCACATTTGGAAGTAGGAAGTAGTTTTAGGTGCATTTGTGAAATCTAATTTCATCTCTCACACTGAACTTCATTCAGTTAGTGAAAGTGTGTAAGGAGGATGCAATTTCACAGTTGATTTAAATCAGCTTAAGAGAAGCAGTCTCAACTTCCTGCCCTTGGTTCTGTCTTCCCACCTCTCTTCTTATGCTGTTGCTAGCACTATAGCACTCATGAGACTACACAGTTGACTGAATGGGGATCTGATTCAGTGGCAGATTTCACACACACACACACACACACACACACACACACACACACACACACACACAAACACACACACACAGAGAAAGAAGCAGACAGGTTTCATAGCAATAAATTTCAACTGGATCCATTGACTAATCTGTCTGACCACACAGATACTAGAGCTCATGCAAGAAAAAGACCAAGAATGATGAAGTAGAAGGAAAACACCCCTTGATTGTCACAGGAAAGAAGTGAACATTGCACACTCATTCCATAAATATGCAGCAACAATAATTATCAGCACTACTTTGAGAATAAGTCCTGCATGATCCCCTAGTGCTGAATCCTGTGTGTAGAGTGTATCATTTAGATAGTTAAAATGGCAAACTCTAGTTTAAAGCAAAGCAGTAGTACTGAGCTCTTTCTTCTTTGTCACATTCCTTTTTGAGGAATAATGGACAGTTTGTCATCAAAGAATACAGGAAAAAATGACAGCAAGGTAGACTTTGTCCTAAACATCCCTCAGTTCACTGAAAGAAAACTTAGTGTGTATTTCAGGAAATAAAGCCATCTTAATATATACAACAATTTCTGTGAATGAGTGGTATGCCACATTTTAATATTTTAATAATTTTAATATTTTAATATTAAAACATAATTCAGAACATCATCAACAATACAAGCACTTTTTTAGCACAGAATCATAGAATTTCTTAGGTTAGAAACAACCTCTGATATTACCTGAGTTCAACCATTAGCTCAGCACTGCTGAGTCCACCACTAAACCCTGTTCCTAAGCGCCACATCTGCACATCTTCTGAATCCTTCAGGGGTGGTCACTCAACCACTTCCCTGGACAGTCTATTCCAATGCATGGCCACCCTTTCAGTGAAGAATGTTTTCGTAATATCTAGATGTCCCCTGCTGCAGCTTGAGACCATTTCCTCTCATCTTTAATTTAAGAGAAAATATCAACTCCACCTTGATACAGCCTCCTGTCAAGTAGCCATGGAGAGCAATAAACGTTCTTCTCAGCCTCCTTTTCTCCAAGCTTAATAGCTCTCTCAGCCACTCCTCATCAGACTTGAGCTCCAGACCCTTCAGAAGTTCCATTTCCCTTCTCTGGATTCTCAACAGCACCTTAATGTCTTTCTTGCAGAGAGGAGCCTGGAACTGGACACAGGATTCAAGGTGAAGCCTCACAAGAGCTGAACACAGAGGGACAATCACTGTCCTGGCCACACTTGCTGATACAGGTCAGGATGTCATTGGCCTTCTTGGCCACCTGGGCATATTGCTGGCTCTTGTTTAGCAGCAGTCAACAACCTGAGTTTTTTTTTCCACTGGACAGCTTTACAGCCACTCTGCCCATAACCAGTTGTCCAGACAAACAGCATCCATAGACTTTCCCTCATTAACTCAGTGGGTCACCTTGTCATAGGAGATTATGTTGGTTAAGCAGGACCTGCATTTCACAAAGCCATGCTGCCTGGGCCTGATCAGCTGGTGGTTCTGCACATTCCACATGATGGTGTTCAAAATGATGGGCCCCATGACCTTTCCCAGCTCTGAGATCAAGCTGAAAAGTCTGCAGTTCCTGGATGCTCCTGCTGACCCTTCTTGTAGATGGGCACCATATTGGCTAACTTGTAACTGAACTCATTGCTCTTCTTAGAAATGAGCTTTTATTTTCAGGAACAAATCCTAGAAGAAATGCAAATGTATGTACTGGTTATGGCTGATTCCATACATATAGATGTGCATATCTATACATACATATACATATACACATATACATGTTCACTCATGTTCAGTTTCAGTGTTTTCAGTTCAATCAACTTATCTAAAAGAAAATGTCCATCAGCCTTCAGGTCCAAATGGAGTCATTCCGAGACCAGGTCCATTTCAAAACATTGGGAAGTAAAACGTGTTCCTATTTCAGTATATTTCTTCATCTGCTCGAATATTCCAATACTTGCCTATCCAGAAACTTTTATTTTCTTACAAAACATGCTGTAAGGTCTGTAATTTATTGCAGCATTATTTTCTAGACACAGTAAGTTATATTAGTCATCTCATTCACCTGTGAAAGATCATTCAGAAGGTGAAAGACCTTAGAGATATGGCAAGCATTATTCTAACAAATGGAGATGAACAGCCTAGTATAAATCATGTTTGTGGGCTGGATGAAATGTTCAGTGGTGAATCTAAACATCATTTATCAGAAGGGAAATTTTGTAAAACATCAAACTTCACTCCACAGGTAAACTTTTCAGACAACCTTTTGTACCCAGTCTCAACTGTCAGATTTATTCTTGGCCAAAACATCTAGCTGTTAATCAAATTTTCACACTAATTTTTTGCATATTCCTCTGTATCTAAATACAGTTTTATGTGCCGATGCCTAAAACTTCTGAGTTTTTTTCCTGTGCTCATTACAATAAAAATAACAAAAGAAAATATTGCACTAGTATGAGAAATGCAGGACTTGTCTGTCAGTAGCTTTGTGACTTCTGGTTTTCAGGAAAAAGTGTTATTTTGCAAAAAAAATACACACATAGAAATATCCTATATTAATAATGTAATATGTATATTAGATGAGATTTTTGAATGTCATGCAACTCCACTGAAATAAACAACCAGTTCAGATATGCATTTAGGGACACACCCATCAACAAAAACTCAATGGTGTAATCAAAATACTACAAGTCAGGGGAAAACTTGTTTGTAACAGTTATATTGGTCCACATCCTATTGCCTTCATCCTCTATATAAATTTGTGGATATTTCTAACATGATGTACCTTCATGCCATTTCAGTCACCACCTGGAGAATTCCCAATTACACCTTATAAATTAAAAGCAATAAATGTTATTTTTTTATAATCTTATTGATATACTTTAGGATGAAGTCAGAATTGCAAAAAAAATTGCCAGAATAAAGTTGGTATTTTTTTTTATTTGATATGTTTCTTTTGATGACAGGACTAGCTCAGATATTTTTGTTTCATCATATTGTGTGTAGAAACAACTACAGATATTTGACTTATTTTAGGAGCTTTTCAATGTCACAGTATCTGAAAAGTCTTGATTGTTATGTGCACTGTAAAATAATTTTCTTTTCCTGTGGAGACATCTAATCTTTCAGTAGGAATTTTAAGATTAAAGTCTTTATTTGCAATCCAAATAATTGCTTTTTAAATGTCTTGCTGAAGGTTTACAGGGCTGGTTGCTTAGAATTGCTTTTTTTTCTTCCTGGGGAAAAAACATCTTCCATATGGTGAAATAGGGTAAAAATGTCTTCTCTGTTTAAGTTGTGTCAAATGAATTTGTTGGCAAGCGTGAGCTAGAGTCTTGTCAGGTATAAGTGTGATTCTCAGGTAGTTTTAAAGTGATATCAAAAGATACAATTTTAAAGATGTGGGGTTTTTATGTCTTCTGTAGGAAGGAATAAGTCAATGGTTTTGTCATACAAGATATTCTTTAGGAATAACACAATTTTACCTAACATACAATATGTCACCCTTTTTAAGTAGGAATGAAGAAACTTTCTTTCTTAGCCTTGGTGGGATCTACAGGTGAAAAGTAGAACATAAAGTGAGTAGGAAGAAAACCAAGAGGAACCATTCTGGAGAAAATTCTGTTTCTCACAAATGCATTTAGAAGAGTATAAGCATTAGAACTAAAGCAGTCTGATTTTCTATAGTTTCCTGGCTTGAGATTTGGCTTAAAGTTGGTGCCCAAAAAGATGCTAACCCTGTCCCATTTGTGGGACATTTTTAAGGATTGTCTTCAATTTCCTGATGTGATATAGACTTTTCAGGGTCCAATATGTCTGCTCATGGCCCTGGTTTTCCTTCATCTGAGATACCTTCATTTTTTCATATCAGTTCATCAATTTGTTGAAAATGAATGGGCTTGCTTGAATCCTCTATCCCTTTGTTAAAGTGGACTGAAAAGAATTGATTTTAAAAGCTTTTGGGCCAAGGAGAAAGAAGCTCTCACACAAGCACTTAAACATGGACATAAACTTCTTTTTCTGGAATCACATACTTCAGAGGATTATCAGAGGCAGACTTGAAGTTCAGATCTGTAATAACTGTGTCTGCTATTGAAACTTACTCATGTTTGTCATTCACTCTCCTCTAGTGCTGATGAGATCAAAGAGCCTTATTAGCTGGATTACCTTTGTCAAGCTTATTATTGGCAAAAACTGACTGTATTTTTGCTTTCTTGCTTTTGCTACTTGCAGAAAGCTTAGCATCATTTTGAAAGCCTTAGTAATAATACTTTGTTAGCGTAAAAGACTTCTGTGTAGGGATTTGCTCTTAGAGGTTATTATGTTGTCATTCAATCACATCCCTATTTCATTTCATTTCATTTCATTTCATTTCATTTCATTTCATTTCATTTCATTTCTTTAAAAAAATATAATAGAAGCAAATGTAAAATGCATTCTGCATGTTCATAGTATTAGGCTGATGCTTTAAAATCCTGAAGGCCTATTTCATGATCTGTGATATATACACTACTAATTAACTTGATTCATCTGCTTTCAAAACAATCCTCCCTCAAACAGGAGAGCTTTCACTCTCCAACTTAGTAACACTAGAGTAAATTATTTCCTTACTGTTTTGTTGTGCTTCAAGCATCGTAAAGTCTGCCTCCACACAGAACCAGGACTCAATGAATGCCTTCTGTTTGAAAGAGCTGAATCTTTTGTTCTTTTTTATCATTCACATACAGGCACGGAGGGGTCTCTCCCAATGAAGTAGGTTCTTCAGCACCGAGGTTTAGTTGAGATAACCTATGCTTTCAAGGCTGTGCCCTTTGGAGAAGTCCTTCAAACTGTTTAATGAAGCAAGAACTGGGAAAGTACTTTGTTCTTGCAGCTTCTTATCCATTCTTCAAAACCACAGTGTTTAGCAACACACTAATGAATCCGGTTTCTCTCATGGATATACAGTACTCTTCATTACGGATGCCTTTACAAATAGCATCAATGAACCAAATATTTCAGCAACGCAGGAGTGTGAGAAAATGATTTCCAATTACAGCATTGCACTTGTGCAACTGTCTATTGGATGTTGATAAGTGTTTTGAGATAACCTTTGAAGGGAAATTCTACACTGGGGAAGTATCTGTATTAAAATGGCAGCTGTTAAATGAACAGATTTCTTCTGCTGTGCTGAAGTGCAAACAAAGCCATGCAAATTAATGCAGTTTGCTTTTCAGTTCCCAGTCTAAATATTTCAAGATTTTTATGTATATAAAGTATTTCTTTACACTGTTATACATACAAGCATAAATTCATATTTACATATATGAGGAAGTTACCTATTCATCATAATTTCGGACTCCCATTTAATTTTTACACTTCTTTGAATCTTCACTTTAAAGTGACTCTAAATAGAAGTAATAACACATTTAAGTGTGAGGTTAAAGACTTGGAGATTATTAAAGTGATATAGTTGAAATACTTTTGAAAGTAAGCAGCTTTGTCATCTATAAAACAAATGAAAGGCATTATGAATCCATTTGGATGTTCTAGTGTAAAGAGAAAGCTTAAGGTTCTTCAGAAAAAATTTCTTTTTTCAATGTTTGAAAAAGTATGTGAAGAAAAACACTAGTCAAGCAAGAATATAGTGAATTAACCGCATATTGTTATTCTATACATAGTATATTAAGTAAATAGTATTACTACTAATTGATTATTTAACTTCAGGAGTTAATTTTGACCATGCATTTTTTGGGTGTGGTTACTTCAATATCAGTTCAGTGTCAGTGATACTGCTATTTTATCCCCCATTATAAAAAGAAAAAAAAAGTCTGAACTATATTAAAAATTTATTTCAACACTTGGCAATACTTTTTTATGGATAATTGTAGGTCTTCATGTACCTATGCATGTGTGTGCAGCTATGCATAAACATTAGGTTTCCTCAGCAGACTGCCACAACTTCTCTGCTATCTCTGGCTGTGGGTCAATTTGGCTATTATCCTGTTTTGCTCTTTTTCTTTCACTTCTTATCTACCATTGATATGCACGAAGATGGCTTTGAGGTGTTAATCAATAACTGTGAAATTATCAAATATACCTTGTGTGCCCAAAAGAAAATGACATACCTTAGTTACCAGGAAGGAAACATGCAGATTATGGTGGCCTATCTAAAACAGTATCTTCTCTCTGATCATCAGAAATCTGCAGAAAGTTTACAATCCTATTTGTTTGACGGGACAATATTTTTTTAAATGACCATTAGTTAGATTATGTCTCAAACCTTAGGTAGAGTTATCTCCAGTAATCCATATCCAAATGAAGGTTCATAATTTTATTTTTGAGTATTAACAGGTGTTTGAATTAAATTATATCATATAGCAGTGAGGTGAGTCCTAAATGTTGCTTATTAAAACTTAGTCAAAGTGAAAACAACACTTTTAAACATTCTGCATTATATTATAAAAATATGCAAACATATTTCTAAAGGAATACAAAAATTATGTTTCAATGTTGAAATTCCAGTCTCAAGAAGACAGAATTGCAGCACAACCCCCTTCCTGTGTATCTTCTATTTGTATAGCGACTTTGTGGATTAGCTATACAAGCATGCCCCAAAGAGAAGACAATACACCAACTACCCAGAAAATCATTATAAAGAATCCAAATGCTGTTATCTTTCCCAGCATTGCTTCTGAAACTTTCCTTGTGAGTGTTATACAAAGACAGTAAGGCTATAAAAAAATACTTTTTCAATTTCTCAGACTACTTTATAAACCATTTTAAGATTTGCCCACACCTAAACAGTTCATCAGTTACAGAAATAGAAATGTCTGAAGTAAACATAATCCTCTGTGATTGGATGTAGATATTCTACTTTGAAACTTTTCAGACTAGGGAAGGATTTATTTATTTGTTTTGAGAGGTGGGAATAATTCCCACTCAAAAAGCAAAATAACTTACATTTTTAAAGGACATCTTTATGTCAGAAGAATGTTGTTTATTTTTCCAGGAGTAACTGTGTTTTCCCCATCACTGGATTGTTACAACCCCACATGTAGGAGTACTTTCTAGCAGTATACTTTAGGCCAGAAAGATATTTATTGTTCAACACTCCCATGCAATTTTGTTACCTGCCTGCCATTCACTTTTAGAGGACCATTAAAAGTCTTTTACAATACAGTTTAACAGCTCCTGATATGTTAACCTTCACCTTGTTGAATAATAATAATTAATTCCTGCTCTTTGTTTCCCACTTCTTAGCTATCTTCTAATCCGTGACTCTTTTTTGCTTCTCACCAAATGAGCTTGATTTCTCAAAAAAGTCTCAGGGGAAACTAGTCATTTTTAGAAAGTTTATATCAGTTAATTATGATGTTTTTTGCTTCAGAGTGTCTGAAAAATTAATGTGCAGAAACTTTTTGAGAAGGTAAAAATTCTGATATTATTCTTCCACTAGCATGATGAACAAAGTAAAAATAAAACAAACCCAAAATCTATTAAGCATTACCTCAGCACCAATATAATGTCACTGGGAGTTTCACTTTCTGCACTTTCTAAAGTATAAATATACTCTTGGAAGACCATGGAGTAGATAAGGAGATGTATTTTAATTTTCTCCTTTTCTTGGATCTTTATGGAAAACTCTTGTCTTTCTATATGTACTCTTGTCTCTGTTGTGGGACTGGATTTAGGTGACTTGATAAATACTTTTCAAACTGTAAATGAAGAATTAATCCTCCTTGAGGAATGCTATTTTCTCCTTTATGATAGGTAAACTGTAGACAATGACTGCATAAACCTCAACATAATGTCATGGCAGAAATGTTGGCCCATGAACTTGAAAAGGTTTATGTTCTATTTTCAAGCATCCCAGCAATTAGATTTTTAGTTGACTGAGTCACTGAAGATCTGATTCGTCTTGTTAAACCTTATATAAAACATAGATATTTTTGAAATAGTGTTCCAGATTTTCTTTGCAACTTATGGGAAAAAAAAAAAAAAAGGAAAAGGACATTTTGAAAGAATTATTAGTTTCATTTAAAAGTAAATATTTATAATACATTTCAAAAATCATGCCCTAAAGAATACCTCTTTATTTTCTTTGGCTGCAGTAGAGGCTCAGAGAGCTAGATTAGGTATAGTTATTTATATGGTAGATCCCAAGAAATATGGCAAATCAAAACCACGCCAGAAGTATTGAATAATGAGGATTGGGCAAATCATGGCACAATTCTGAGAAAACAGATCTGTGTATAAGGAAATAAAGCTTGTGTTAGTTAAAGTCAGTTCGCATTTTGAAACAATCATCAAAAAGTATTTAATAATGGTATACAAGACATGCATGTACTCAATTTTCTGTATGCAATATAAAGCAAAGTAACAAAAAAATAGTAAATTTCGAATTGTCAGTTGTTACATGATCTGCATTTAAGTTATTACTCTCTGCTCCAAATAATTTCAGTTGTCACATTAAAAAATGTTACTCTCAGAGAAAATAAGTTTTATTTATCACACAGTAAGTTTACATACTCCATTCTTAGTATGAGATACTCATTCATTACCATGTATTTTAAGGAGATTGTTTCAGAGAAAAACTCTGTGCACACAAACTGATAAGTACACTCTCTCCACAGAAGGGCTGAGGGAAGTTTGTACACCTTTACATCCAATAATTCAGTTAATTTTCTGTAGTCACTTGATGGAACTCAAGTTGGAATTTTCAGTTTTCTTTTTTCTCTGATAAATGCAAAATTTATTCTTCATTTTTGTTTTAATATTTTTCTTATATCATATTTTATGACCATCACATTCTAGTGCACCTTGCACCACTATCCACTATCAATTAGACAGTGAGTTGTACCAAATGTCAAAACATCAGAAACATTATTCTGCCCTGTTGATAATACTTTGAGTGATTGTGAGCACAAACTTCACCAAAAGCCTGTAATCATGTCACTGAGTCATAGCTTGAGCATTCTTTTATCATTCTGGGTAACATCAATATGTAAAATCATTAGAACCAGGTTTTTTGTTAATTGCTTTTTTTTTTTTAATTTTCTGAACTTTTATCAAGCTACAAAATATTTCTGCTTTTTAAGTGTGTTGAAATATGGTTCAGGTTGTCAGTTATATCACCTCTATCTGCAAATGTGAGTCACCTGGTCCAAGTTGGGAATCAAAGCTGCTTCTTTTGCCTGTGGAGACAGATATTACTTTCCAACCTATATTCAGCCCAACTGTGTTAAGCACTATGATTGGATGGGGGGAACCTTTCACCTGGAAATTACTCTCCTGCTGTTGATGATAGACTCTAGATGGATAGCTCAGACTTAAGGAAATAACATTGTTGATGCTCATTCCTTTAAATTATTTAAACCATACTTTAAACAAATTATGCATTGTTTGTTACTTTTTCATATCTTTTTCTGCCCAGTTATTTCATTTTTTCAAATGGACAAATTCTTTACAAACAGGTCTATCTTCCTGATATCTATACAATTCAACTCAATTAAGCTACATTAATCACCAGAAGCATTACACAAATTATAAAACATATATTTGAAGAAGAATATTTTAGACCAAACTATGCATTACAGTACTAATGAGATTTTAACTATCATTACTTTCTATTTTACTTAATTTTTTAGTCAATATAGTTTTCATCATCATTTTCATCATCTTTTTGCTCAGTTGAAGATAAATGTTTAATAAAACAGAACAAAGTGAAATTGTACTAAGGAACAGTTAACATAAATTTTCAGTGGCCACCTTAGAAGTGCAGCACTCAAAAATATAATAGTGTTATATCATTTAAGAAAAGGTATTTTCTATTTCTTATGACATTTCACAATACTGATGTTAAGTGATTTCCCCAAAAATACATGTTTTGATAAAAGTAATTAAAGTGTGGACATTTTGAGTTATTCTGATACTTGAAACTAAAAATTGTCTGCATTATTACTTCTCATCCATCAATTGTTTCTTTCGCAGTGACCTTAAAGTTACTCTGGCACAGCCACCTTGAAGGTGAATTTTAAAACTTTGATTAGCAGCCTGTGGAGTTTTTTTTTTTCTCTCTGCTACTCTTTTGGCAAGTAAAGTAGCACAGAGACTTTATTCTTTCAGATGTTGCTAGAAGAATCTGGCAGGGATTTTATTCTTTAATGAAAGGTAACATCACTGAAGGGTAGAAAGGAAACAAACTAGGAAAAATAGATGCTTGATTTCTTTAGAAAACAACATCCAGATCAATTTTAAAGTTAAAAAAAAATGGAATAGCAAAGTCTGAGTAATGTGTTTAGCTTTCTTCAAGTCATATTGCAAATTAATTGTCTATTTTATGTCAATTTCTGATTTGTCTGTCCAAATGTAATTCAAATACCAAGAATTTACTTATTTCCTGGCATCTTAAAAAATATGCAGAAGTCTTTTCTTTTGCTTGGTTAATTTTGCTTTTTTATGGGAATGTCTTCTAAAGATAAATAGGTTTTTATTTTATTCCAGTATGTTAAAGATGTGAGATAATACAATTCTGTTGAAATTAATTCAGGAATTGAGATCTTGCTGTAGAAAACTGGGGCTCTTCTTCATCAGATCTCTCTAACTAATCTCTGTCAGTTTTAAGTTGCTCTTTACAACATAGCCCTAGTAGGTTCTTGATTAAACTTGATTCAGAAAGGATTTCAAAGTTACAAAACATCAGCAGGACCTCTTACTGTTCTCAAATCAATGGAAAGCCCTTGAAAATTTGAAATACCTGTTAACAAATGTGGCAACAATTTTCCCCTACTTTTCAGTATTCTACATTTTATGTGAATGGCATAAATTGCATCAGCTCAACTAATAGGAGCAGGCAAATATTTCGGGTTTTTGTCAGTGGTGCCGAGCAATAGAAAAAGAGACAACAGGAAGAAACATGCACAGGAAGTTCCACTTGAACATAAGGAAAAATTTTGTCCAGACAGGTTGTGGAGTCTCCCTGATTTGGAGGTATGCAAGACCCATCTGAACACAATCCCATACAATGCACTTTAGGAAGACCCTGCTTGAGCAGGGAGGTTGAACTACATGCTCCCAACAGCGGTCCCTTCCAAACTTAACCATTCTGTCATAAAGTAGATTCTCTCTTTAGTTTGGTCTTTCTTCCACCTTATTCCCAGAAGTACCTTCACATTTGTATGTGTATCATTTTCTCTGCTTTCAATGTCTTAGAGGGCAGGTTATGCAGACATGGTATTATTGTTAAAAGAGGTGGAAATTGGTGTGCTGTAAGATGTTGTGTGAGCCATTCGTTTAAGTGGAAATGCTTGTAGAGATACTCTCTATGAAGACAGTTCATTTAGTTCACCCTTAGCAAGAAAATAATTGCATTGAAATTTATGTGTCCTGTTTTTTTATGGAAGGTGTTGTGAACTTTTTATACTAATTGTAATGTCAGTATATGCCATTTCAGACAAAATAGATCCCTTTATTATTAAGTATTTGTATAACAAAGGCAAAGTGCAATGAAAAACATGTATTCAACCCCACCTGAATTGCCATTAACAATGAAATTTTGGGTAAACTTGGAGAAAAAGAGTTTGAAAAACAGTTTATTCTCTCTGTAGGAGAGAATAGAATGTCTCTGAAGGATCACAAATTTATGGGGTAGAAAATGTGTTTACTTCTCAGGTAGTCCATGCATTAAACTGGAGTTTGCTTTATTTAAATATTGTGAAATACGATGTAGCATAATATGATTGAAAAGACTGAAATTATGCATTTAGACTGAAAAGATGGTCTTCCTAAGATTTGAGTTACGTAACACAGATTTTCAGATTCTGAGAACAAGCTGTAGTATTTATATTTCAAAAACTCCTACTTGTAGAGATTGTGTTTGAATTTGTTGACTTTGACAGTCTGTGACCTTGAAAGATGCTTGTCTTATCCTCCATCATCCTATTTCTGTTCCACAAGTCCTCTTCTAAAATGATATATTCTTTCTGAATGAAAAGTAATTCTAAGCACTTCACATCTTCAACAGAGATCTGGTATTTTGTCATTCCAGCATGTCACATTTTTAAGCTACCTAATGCAATGAATCAAAATGATTCAACACTAGCTTCTGGGCTTACATTTATTGTGATGTACTACACACTAAAGATAAATGAAAATTAAACCAAAACTCTCAGCCAATAGCTACACTTCTTGCTAATGATTAAATATGAATGTGTCTGAGTAATCTAGGGATGGATTATCTGTGTATTGTATCAGCAGAACAATGGATGTAGGCAGGGCAAATTGGTTCAGGTTTTACAAGAGTTATTAGTACAGCACTACTCAGGCCAACTTATCCTTCTCCCAGGGCTGTTTGCCTCTAAATGCAGTATAACTGCTCTTTATAAGGCAAGCGTTGAGCAAGTAAGGAACTTGCACACAAGTTCAGCACACTTACCTGATAAGAGGGAATTAAGGTGATGGAGCCAGACTCTTTATGTTGTGACAGTTCAAATTAAAGCACATGAAATTCAATCTGAACACAGGAAAACACATTTCACTGTTTAGATGGTCAAAAAGAGAAAGGGGTTGCCAAAGTAGTTGTGGAATCAGTATCCATTGAGATATTCAGTAATAGGCTGAATATGGTCCTGGGCAACCTACTCTATCTGTCCCCGTGTGAGGAAAAATGGTGAAGTAGATGATCTCAATAGGTCAATTCCATGTTTCTGTGATTTTGTGTAAAAAATTCAAAAGATGACAAATCAGCAGAGCACATGTACACTGGCAAATAATATGAGAAGTGACATAATAGCTGAGATTAGCTGGATTGAGTCAACAGTCTTATTCCTCACCTCTACCACCAGCTCAAGTTCCAGAATTCATAGAAGGGTTATGCAGAGCTCAGCAGACTCTAGTTTATAGAGAAGTACCTGATCACAATTTCGTCATTTTCCCTAAATATCTTACTATCGAGGTGTTTCCAATACTGAGCATCTCCCAGCTTTTCTGTTACCTCAATAAACTGAGAGCCAATTTTGAACACATGTACTTAATGGCTTTCATCAATGTCTAAGGATCTGTCAGCTTGAAGGAAGATCTCTCTTTCTGTTTGGGTCATCTTTTAATATCTGTATTCCATAATGATACTCAAACCAAGACAACTTAATTGCCCTCTTTTCCCTAGGGGCTCATAGTTTAGAATTCACATGTACCCACCTGATACAGTAATTTCTTGAGAATTGCTAACCAATTTAGCAATTGGACATCAAGGTATGGTTTACATTAATGTAAAAGCCTTGGTTTTTGGTAGGGTTCTTTCCCTATATATCTGAGGATGTCAAGCTGTTTCTGTTTCTAGATACATTCCTTAAGGCCTCTGGTGCACTATAAGTCTATGGTATTTTCTGCAGTTTTTATAATATACTTTAAGATTTAAAATAAAATTTCTCACGTATATTCTCTTATGTTTTTTGCTGAAACCTTCCAAAAGGGCTAGTCTTTAAGTACACTTTTTAAATCTAGAGAGACCAGAATTAAAATTAAACAAACCACTAGTACTGTTCAATACCAGTTTTGTGTGAATGAATAAAATGAAAGCAAATAAATCCATGCCACTGGCAATACCTCCTTTTATCTGAACACACATGAAGGCATGAGGAGAGAGGCACAAGGAGGTGCTGCTGTGGACATCTGCAATCTCATGTCAGCTTGCAGACTGCTTTGGAGAAACAATGACATGTAAAGCAGATACTAGGGTAGGAAAAGAGTTTGGATGAAGCAGATATCATTTCTGCATTGATTCACTGTAAGTGGCATTGTGGCTATGCCTCATCTCTGGGATAAAGGATCATTTCCTCTTTACCTTCCCATGCCTGAGAAAAGGGAACAGCACATTTAGCAGGTCCTCTGGTCCGGAGGTGCAGAAGCACTCATAGAAAGTCTATTTCATAATGCAGAGGTTGCTTACTAACAAATAGATAGTTAGAAATGGAATTTCATAGATCCCCAGGCTCTAATGTCAGTGGGGCCCTGGCTTTCCAACAGTGCTTCTTCCACTCTTCATTTAGAAGCATTGCACTGCTTCTTCCACTGAGTCAAAGAGATCTGAGAATTCAGGCAATGTTCATTTAAATTTTCAATTTTATGTCACTCATAAAAAAGGTAGAAGGAAGTCTTGGTATATTATCAGCCTTTTATAATTGGTATATTTTTAAGGAAAAAACTATTTGTATCGATTGATGATTCTTTCTGTATCCAACTACATCACCAATACATAATTTTTCAGAACAGCTTGTAAAGGTGGGGTATAATTAAAGATTAAAACAAAGAATTTGGATGGGTGTTTTGACCGCATTCGTGATATGCTAAAAACAGTTCAGACTGTAAAAACATAAGCACTCCAAGCAAAAATGTTAAGTGTGTGATTTTTTTCTTTAGGAATGTTGTTTAATGGTTAAAACATTATACAGTTTTAATTGCACAGCTTATAATCAGAAAACTTACCTAATAATATACTTTTAAAGATTTTACGAACATAAGCCTGTAACTTTTCTTTATTTAGAAGTTTTTACTAACAACAGAAATTGTTACTGTACATTGGTGTTCCACAGGTGACAATATTTAGAGTCCTTTACATAAAAAAGAGGTTGCCTTCTAGAAAATATTCCTCATTTTGTTGATTTTTGGCCTGATCTAATTTACACTGAAGTAGATTGGACTTCTTCCAAGATGTATTTCCAAGAAGCTTGAAAGAAAAAAAATTCCGAAATAAAATAAAGCAAATAATATTAACAGGATAAAAACCTTAAGCAGCTTCTCAAGGATTTGTCTCTAAGAGAAGAAAAGTTTCTGGAGTGACTTTTGCAGCCTTTTAGTCTTTAGATGGAGACTACAAGAGAGCTGGAGCAGGACTTTTTACAAGGGCATGTAGTGATGTGCAATGTGGAATGATTTCAAAATGAAAGAGGGTAGGTTTAGGTTAGCTATTATGAAGAAATTCTTTACTGTAAAGGTGGTTAGTCACTGGAACAGGTTGCCCAGAGAAGTTGTGAAGGGATACCCCACAACATATGTAAGCCTCAAATCTAGATTAACTACAGTTTTCTGGGCCAAGCAGTTTACACTTAGCTCAGGTGGTTTTATTTGCAAAATAAAAGCTTTAAAATAATAATTACAGGAGTCAGAGTACTGGCCAACAAAAATGCATCCTGAAAAGCTATCTCAATCCCTCCATCAGAAGCAATTGGGAAGTCCTTGATATTTTCTAGTAATTCCAGAAAATGAAAATAATGTTGCTCTATACTCTCAGTCAATGAAACTGAAGAAGCTGTGGATCATGCTTTTCTGTATGTGGTCAGTGGATGCTTTATAAATTACATTCATTGCTTCTGAACATCTGAAAAATAGTTGTCAAGGTAAGCAACAATTTTATCTGTGATTCAAAAAAACAAGTGGTAACAAATTTTTTAAGTAACACCATCCCTTCTGCTAAATGCAGGGTTCATCAATTCCTCCTTTAACCATTAAATGAACAAAACTTGAAGCAGTTATTAAAAAATGTCTCTACAGTAAAGAAACAATAGCTTGCCCTTGAAGGAGTTTGTTGTGACAATTTTCAACCATATTCAGCACATCAGCAGTTTCTTTCTGTATTCTCCCAGTGTGCTGAGCCCCTCATAATCCCACCTGTGTGTAACCTCTTGCATTTTCAACTCCTAAATACATTAAAGGAGGCTGTTCTATCTTCATAGTCCTACACAAATCCAGCTGACTTCAACTTTGCCTTACAACCACTTTCCTTAGGATGAGTGTGTCCATGAGTTCCACAACTTACCAGACGTAGGTCTCTGTAATAACCAGAATCTGAGGATGTGATAGCACGCAGACACTTATTTGTGTCCTGCAAAAGCACACAGAAAAAACCAGCAGGTTTTACTTAGTCAAGTCTCATGCTGTCTCTGTGGTTTTGCAACACTCATGAACTCTCATATTCTGAAAATGTCTTTGACTTTTCTAACAGTCTTAGAGAGAGGAAAAAAAATATTTTCAAACTATGCTGGCTGCAAATCCCACCTTATAACTCAAGTTTCCATCATTCTAATGAGTGCTGACAAACTCCATGGGTTAACAGCAAATAACAGTACATGATCTAATGTCTGATTCACCCAAAAAATGTGGAAGAACTTCATTCTGAGGTTTCAATGCCGCAGAAAATCACCTCTTTTTTCTACGTAAATTTCAGCATATAAGGATGAGGTAGATGTAGGTCTGTTGGTGACAAGAGCTAAACAATTAAAATCCTCACAAAAAAATCACCCAAACCCACTATTGATAAACTTTCAGTAAAAAGAGAATGACTTGCTCCTTTAGGTGTGCAATATAAATAGTAATTAAAAGGCCTCTTTAATGTGCAATCTACGATACATACCATTTCCAGTGCTTACCATTACCCTGACCTACTTGGGAATAATATTCTGGCTATCTCCTTTCCTACATATCTAAGACATATGCAGAGGTACCATCTTTTTCAGGTCCCACAATATATAGAGGTATGCAGTTCTGCTTCATATATCAATAACTTTCTGCCTCAGAAAAAAACACAATCTTTGTCAGAAGAAGCCAAAAATCTGTAAGTAGATTTAAAGAGAGAATTAAGAAAATTTATAGACATTAAGCCCATCAGTAGCTATTAAACACAATGAATGAAATACAATCTACCTCAGCAAGTTCCAGGAAACTGGGAGGTTTTAGTGGAAAAGAATCACTTTACACCTGTCCTTACATTTTTTCCTTCAGTAGAAGAAAGTGGAAAATATTTGAGACAGGATGTTGGCTCAAAAGGACTTTTGAATTGATGCATTAGAGATTTTTATATATGTTACATATATACTAGTTTCCAAAGCCCTATAATAAATACCAGATGACATAAACCAAAATAAAAGATCTCTTGAACACACAAAAGGATTCTGTATTGTCTCCTGATTCCTCTGCGTCTTAATTCTTGCCAGCCAGAAAACAAAACATTATCTGTGGAAGCCTACATAAGGATAGGAAGGAAGTTCTTATGTGTCCTATGTGATTCAATGTCTTGCCAGATCCCTTCCATTGTTATTGCCCTAGAGTCCAGAAATATCTTCCATTTTTTCAAGTTATCCTGCACATGGGATGCAGCTCTCCAACTGGAAAGTCTTTCATGCTGATGACTGCTCATCCATATTAATAATGCTTCCAAAGTTTCTTTTTTTTCATTTCCCTCCCAATTTTCCTTTGATTTTTAATGCAGTAGGTTCTGAGAAGTCATGTTCAGGAGTCCATCAGCAGTGGTGATACTCGGACTTGGAACATCCTAATTTCCCTTGTCCTTCTCCTAACTAACACACTTCCAAACCTGCCTTATTGATTTATAGCCAGTCTTCCCTCTAAAGTCTTTTTCACTCAAAATGGGGCCATCATTCGTCTAAATAAAACTTCTATGGATCTGTTGATGCTATTTTCTATGACAGTACTAAAGATGCTGTGTCAAGTGTTACTTCTTCCCTCACTTCTCAAATTCATTTTCTGACTCAGGGTAGACACCCTCCACTCCCTCTGCCTCAAATTCAAGACACCACACAAACAAAATTCACAAACTCAATTCCATATAAATATTGATTTATTCATATCAAGAGTGCTCATTGAAATCTATTTCTCGATTTACTTCCTGGAATGGAAGTAATGGAATCTGTAGCAATGTGAGGAGCAGGAAGAAATGGTATCTTAGCCTTCTTGGTAGCTTAAACTAGAATCCAGGATGTTAGACTTCAAATATCAAATTTTGCAAGTAACATCACATACCATCTTTGTTTCTTCAAGACCCTCAGTAATGCAGATCTTCCTGCACATATCTGTGTGATTCTACCAGAGAAGAAATGTGCTTTCCTCAGAGACTAAATTTGCCTTTATTCAACATTTGCCTATATTTGTGAAAGAAAAATATTTAGGTACATATGCAAAGGAAATAAAATCCATCTTCTGTCCCTAGTATCCCTTATCTGGCACTGTCTCACAGGAATTTAGGCAAAATTTCAAAGTAACATATTCAAAGAACACAAAATTTAATACTTAAAGTAATACACAGTCCATTACTCATTTACTTTTTCACATGTAGGAAGAACCTATGTTTCGAGAGTCAAACAAGGTGAATTTACAGGTCTAAATTTCTGCTTGAATAGCATTTTAGTTAATAAATAGATATATAGTGGTGGGAATTTGAGATAACCTGGAGGTGCTAAGCAAAAATTTGGTAATTTTACTGGGCTTAATAACCCTCACAAGAGACCTGTACATGGGCAGTGATCTTGAAAAAAGTCTTCTTGGGTCCAAAATATTGTTAATCTACATTTACAGATTTTTTTAAGTACAAATTATTTTCTTAAGCTTTTCAAAAACTAATATGAAGGGAATTTTTTTTGTTTAAAATGAATGTATTTTGTGAACCACCTGTTCACACATTTTAAAAAGATACTATGCAGCAATTGCCTTCAGAAATTCAGGTCATATGGTCAGCCCCTGAATTAATTATCAGATCAAGACTGATTGGGGTGAGACCAAATAATTACTCATTAGCATTCAGCACCACTGTCAGGCTGCATTTTGCATGCTACAGTGTAGGCTGCCCTTTTTCATTTTACTCTGTCTCCTTTTTGGGTTACACCACATTGTTCTACATGACTGGGAAATGAAATTGAAAACAGGAAAAAAGAAGTTTGGAGAATAAAGCAGACATGACTTTATATGAAAAAATGTGCATTACACAGTTTTGCTTATTGAACAATCATATTGTCTAATAAGTATTTCTATAAATCTGCCACATACTGGTCTCTGCAGGAAGTCAATAGGAATTTTGGGCATAGATAGTTTGAAGCATTCTTCAAAACTAGTGTTCTATGTTTAAGTGATCCAGTTTGTATCTGGTTGAACTCTAAAGCTGTATTTCTTCTTACCCTGTAGGCTAGTAACATTTTTTTTGGTCTGAGCAGTATTGTATTTCAGCAGCCATGCCATTTAGCACTGTGTGGTGCAGGGTTCACATTCTTGCAGATGTGAAAGAGGAACAGACAGCTGTAGGTGTCCCTAGATCTGGTTTGGACACCATACTTCCTAATGCTAGACTATAATAAACACCATGGCATCTTAAAATAGTGATAAAACAAATCTGCTTCAAGGTCTTGTATGTTACATAGAAAATACATTAGATTTAAGATGCAACCTTCTCCAAATCTCTGCCCATATGGCAATGTCTAAATTACTTAATTGAGTATACTCAGGGCTCCAGACTCATGAAGAGGCCAAGTGGAGCAGAGCAGCTGCATCCATGCTATTAGATTACTTGCTGTCCAAAACAGGATGTCTACACTGGGAATGTGCCTAATTGCACATTTGGCCTCTGTCCTATGATAAGTCTAAACCTTTGTTGGAGATTTGTCAGGAGGCTGCTGATTGGCATGAACCTCAAGAAGACCTAGACTCATTCACAACACTTAACAGTACAGACATTAAAATTTCAGATCCCATGGATGTCAATTGGCCTTAGCTCAATAATAGATACATAACTGAGTAGAAAAGGCAGAAAGTAGAAAGCATATACCAGTTAAATTCACTGGAATAATCTTGAAATTTTGCCCTACCTGACTTTGAAAAAAAATCTTTTTTACCAGACAAAGTAACTATGCAACAATGTTCTGCACACTATCATAGCTGTCAAGAAATCTCAGTGTCACCATTTATTTAAATTCTGAATGTAACACATTATTTTTTTCCCATATAGGTTCCAAAAGAATGCTTAGAAGGACTGTATTTACATGTAGTGCTTTCAAAAGTGTAGCAAAAATTCTTCAGACCATTAAGTCCTTAAATATCCCCTGCTTGATGTGCAAAGATGCCACCTGTAGCAATCTCTACACTTAAGTGCAGATTTTAGAGCAGAATCCAAATCATCTAAAATCACTAACATTGTTTCACAAGTGAAATGACAAAATAGAAGGCTTTATTTTAGACAATATTTCTTAGGCAATCTGTTGGAGTTTCTTCTCTTTCTAACCATCGCTGCCCAGGAGGATCCACTGCAAAATTCACCATCTATTTCAGGCCCCTGAACCTGAAAAACACTTAATCATTCCCCACTTTAAAGATTCTAGAAGTTTGGGTATGTTGTTCTTTTGATATGAACCATGTTTTTAAAGAAAATTTCCCAGTCATTCTCACATCTCTTGCCTCAGTTGTCACTGTGGGAAAATATTAGGGCACTTGAAACTGTATTTGTACCAGACAAAACTGAGTGAGAAGTGGTACTCCAGGAGCTCACTTGAAGAGCTGTAGGGTCACTGTAGGGATGCAGAGATCTGAGTTCTGGAAAGAATCAAGTACCTCCACTTTGCTTTCCTCCACCACACACACTTTCTGCATCAGTTTGTCTTCTCTGATTTTGCTTATGAACCAGTTTCTCTTACCTTTGCTACAAAAGTACACTGCTCCACTGCAAAATGCTACTGTGTCTTTTGCATAAACTCTCTCTTTATATCCCTCTCATGGCTTTTTATGGCTTCTGCGGGTTTTGCTAGTTTTCTGTTCTTTTGAAACTTTGCAGACAAACCTTTATTTTCTAGAGATCTCATCTGAAGAATACACACAGGGTTCTGTACTTTTCTTGATAGACTGCCCAACAACTTTGCTGCTGTTGAATCATTCCCAGCTGTGGATGGGGGGAATGAGGTAGACTCCTGCAGAGTCTGACTCAGAGACAGACAAGTGGTATTTTGGTGCCTGTGGCCTGTCGGGAGGCTTTGCAAAACGTCCAGGCCCTGAGCACTAATTTCTCAGCAGAAAGTCTTGAAGAACTGGAACTTCTCACCTAAACTGGGTTTTGTGAGGGCTTCCAGAAACCTGCTGGTTTACGGGGAGTCATTTTTAATAATAAGCTCAGGAAATTCCAAAGGAGTAGAAGAATCCTAATGTAGCACCAATCTCTTTGGAACTGCCTGACCAGCTAGAGTTCAGTCACCGGCAGCACCCCAGTCAAGTAGTGGAGAAAGAAAATTTATTTCATTTTAACTGACACAAATTAAGACAAGATTTATTAAAAATAATTGCCAATAAAATTTAAAGAAATATAGACCACGACACCTGGTATCAGTTTTTAGCGTCATTAAAATTGTGAGAGATGAAGCTAGATGAATGGGTGTAATACACTTCATTTTACAAAATATTTTATACGGTCTGAGCTATTGTACTTCATAAAACTACCTGCTTAAGAATAGTGATATGTAAGTCAGCTAAATATTTGTCTTAATGTAGTAAACTGTCACCAGATCAAGAAAGTTTGTATTGCACATGCACCTGGTATCTGACTTCCTGCTTTTCCCCATTTTCTTCAGTTAGTAATATCCACCATTTAATTTTCTTCTTCTGAAGTATGAGTCTAGTTCAGAAATATATGCTGAGTTAGAGCATGAGAATTCTCATCAAATCCAATTGGATTCCCAGTGATAGGCTAAAGCACAAAATTTAAATTGCTCAAATACCAAGAAGTAAATGAATGATAAAGGGTTCTGCAGAAATGCAGGCCTGAATGCTTTTATCTTGGAGCATTTGTATACGCATGCCATGAGTAAAGTATTCTGACTAATCATGTTATTCTCTGACAATTTATTACAGTCTTACAGTTAGCTGAATATATCTTTCCCCTTGACAAGTCTCCTGGGAAACTAAGATGAAGTTAGTCTTTTATCATTATCTCAAGTTTGTCTTTCCAAATGCTTTTATTACAGCGATTTTGGAAGCAAGCATATTAAGGCAGAGGTATTACAGAACTGTTGTACAAAATAGTATTGTCAAATACCATGTAAGTGAATTTAGGTATTATCACAAATATCTTAGAGATAATTTAGGATGAAATAAAAAGAAGTAAATCAGCTCTTGAGCCCTAGGGTACCTTTCAATAGTAATAGTTATAAATCAGAATGATAGCCTGAAACAGCCACTGATTTTTCCTTTTAATCAAATAAGATCTGAACCAAGCCATCATTCCAGTAGAAAAAGCAAAATTTAATTAGCTTATCTAACAGTGTCATTTAGTGAATCAAAAGCTTTGAAAGGTCAATGAATTTTGTCCTTATCATCTCATTATCTTCCATCACTAACAAGATATCATTAAGCAACTTCATGTGAGCATTTAATGTCTCAACAGCCAGTAGCACTGCTATAATTTAAAGGGAAAATCCAGGCCATTTTAATGTATTTATTTTTATTGAATTTTTCATTCACAGAATGATCCTAAATATCACTGGAAAAACAAAAACAAATACAGTATTTTTGCATTATTTCCATATTTGTTTTTATTTCTGCAAAAAATTAGTAGAGCATTTTTAATAATCCCAGTTGCTCAGACATACACAAAACTCAAAACATGTCTGCAAGAATATACGGAACAATACACCTTAAATGCTTTATTCTAGTCCCACTAACAGGAGTACAATCCCCATATAATATCCAACATTATGACCTGTCTCTCTACAAAACCAGTGGAGAACAGTGCTGAGTGGCATTCATCAGGGTCAATATTGGGACTGGCACTATTTACATCTTTGTCAGCACCATGGACTGTGAGCTGGAGTGTACCCTCAGCAAATTGTAGTAATAAGACAAGGAGAAATAGCTTCAAGCTGAAAGAGGGTGGATTTGGATTAGCTATAAGGAAGAAATTCTTCACTATGAGTAAAGTGAGAGACTTGAAAAAGTTGCCCAAAGAAGTTGTGAAAATCCAATCCGTGGAAGATTTCAAGGCCAGGTTGGTTGAGGTCATTGGAAGATGCCCCTGCCCATGGCAGAGGGTCTAGAACTAAAAGATCTTTAAGGTCCCTTCCAACAAGTTATTTGACAACTCTATGGTTCTATGAAAACCATTTCAGAGGCCTTCGTCCCATCCTTGCACAGGCAGGTTCACTTTCCACTACACAGTACCTTCCTATCCACCAATCCAGCACCACATGGTCTGTTTTATAAATGTGACCACTGAAAACAGCAGGGTTCAAAAAAAAAGTGCTCTGCACACTGAAGGTCATTTCACTGCTCTGCTCTAGAGCACAGACACACAAATTCCTGAAGAAATACATCCAAGAGGGCAGTAACCTGCAGTGAGGCAAAAGCCTGCAGTGGGAGCCTCTCACTACGGATTTGCCTTCAGAGTAATTCTAATGAAGAACTGCACCCTGGAAAGTAATTTTGTGGAGTTACCCTGAGCACTGCTGTAAGGCAAATAGTAGCACATTAGTTAAAATAATTTGTTTACATACCCTAAAATCAATGGAGTTTTAAGATTTGCTCTTCTAATAGCACAGAGGGAAGGTAAATAAAATAACTTGCTGAGGTTATCTCCCTCAGATTGTGATCATTTTAACATAAGTCAGGTCTGGAGCCTAAACTACCTACTGCTGTTCCACTGAGAAACTGTAACGATTTCTAAAAATACATGCTCTTAGCTGAAAACCCACATGTGCTTCAGCTGAGATGTTTCTCTCCCCCCCATCTTTTATTTATTGTATCTATCTGCTTTAAATTGATTTTGCTATCTTTTGCTCGTGGAAGGCTAGAAAAAAGGGCTAAAGGAATTCACATATCTTACACTACGCTGCTACAGAGTTTATGTGGCAATCCTTCATTGTGAAAGGATGCAGGCTTTACAAAATCAGAAATCTTAGCTACAATGGAAGTTATCTCTTAAAAAACAAGATCAGCAGTTTTAGACTAGATAAGAACTTTTAAGATAGGAAACAGAATACCCTGGCTGATAGCAGAAAACATCTGAGTCTCTGAGACAGGTGATGAGGCAGAGAAGGGTGAGTAAACCTTCTCTCTCTAAATAGGATCAGGAGATCCTATTCATTGTTGTTATTGTCATAACCATCTCTGCTCACTTCCCATGTCCATTCCTTGGGCAGATTTTTTCCTCTGAACCAGCCTTTCACATCCACCCCCAGAAAATGAGAACTATGCCTGTTTCTGCAGATGTGGGAGCAAGTGGCTTTCTTGCTGGCTTTTTGCACTAGCAATCACTGCTGCTTCACCATCTGCTGCTTCTCTTTTGTGTCTCCAAGCAGCTGTAAGTAAAGCTGCTGTATTCAGTTCACATTCAAGTTTTTCTTAGCAACCACCAAGGCTAAAAAAGAAAATCTTTTAATGAGACCTGAGATTCTGCAGTCACTGCAGCCGAGACATATGCCTCATTGACATGACTTGGACCCATCCAGGGGTCTATCCAAACCATGGTAAGAGGGAACTGAGTGAGAGACAGAACAGGTAATTAGAAATTTTCCAAGTCCTAAGCAGAATTTTTTTTCTCTTGTTGAGAAATGCTGTTTTGCTGAAACTGAAAGGCAAGTTTTCAGGGAAGGGTAAGCAGCCAGGTCACTGCAGCTGTGTCTCAGCTGGTAATTCAAGCAACATAAGAGACTTGGATTCAATCCCTCTGCTACCTAGCAGCCTGGGAGGTGTGGTTCTCTGAGCCATTCTTTAGTCCATCAGTTTCCCACCTCAGCTGCCTATCTTTGCAATACTACCTGGAATAGGCAAGAATGTAAGCTATGGGGCTTTATGAGGTGAGATTTAGCCATTTTATTGCTTGCAGGCCAGAAATAGCTGAATGGCACTGGACAACAATAAGAACTTTCCTAATAGTTAAACATTAAAAGGTTAATCTCAAGACTACAAATCCATAGGGTCTGGGTTGATAACTTTAGGAATTTTAATAGAGGAATTGTATGAGACAGTCTGTTTAAAAGTGTTCAGTACTAGTATGCATAGAAGTGTGATATGTTTTTTTCAGAAATGCTTTTGCCATCTCTGCCACACAAAATATAGTAGCATCGGTGTTCATAGAACACAGGAGTCTCAGGACCACACTTTCAAGACAGAGCACATATTTTTGCCTGTGTCATTTTGTGCCAGATCTCAAAAACAATAGAAGAGAAAGCTAAAGTCCCATTTTTCTCAGATGTACACAAAAACCCTTTTGAACACATGAATTTGTTTGTTTGCATAAGCAAACAGCAAAAAGAAAGAAATAGAAATGTAAGTTATTGAACTAAGGAATAAAGAGTCTAGGAGAGCTTATAAATGAGTGATCCTTCAACTCTGTGAGTGCTTTTGACAAAACAGATGAAACTACTTTTATCAATAATCTACCGATTAGGGTTCATGTTCATATGTTAATGGGATAGACCATAGCAGCCCCAGAGGAAGTGTAATGATCAATTGTGGCAATAATCCACAAATTAAAGATCTCTAATAGTATGCATTCACTTGACAGACTGCAAGGGTTTTAAACGCGTGTTGCATTTTATTATGTCAATGATCCATGGATTAAGGGCTTGCATTTATATATAGCATATTGTAATGGCTTTGAGGAAGCTATTAGGGTCTATCATATCAATGATCCATGAATAATGAGAGTTGTTGGAGAAGTATCTTTCAGTCCATGAGGCAGTGCCTCAAGGATGTTTTAGCATGGTTTAAGGTTTAGCAAGTGTAATATACTTTATGCAGCACTTCTTACACTTGTATTTACACCATGAACAAAAACAGTATGCATAGCACATGAAGGCAAAAGGAAGAAGCACTGCTTCAAGGGGAAAATAATGGTTTGTTTTCCTTCGGTGCCTGAGATCAGTTTCTGGCAGCAATAATCTCTTACTCCCTGCTTAGTGCAAATTCATGTGGTGCTCATAATATCACTACAATCAAAAGTATGTAGGATACAGGCAGGCTTTGCAGCGTGACAGTAATCAAGGATGTCATCAAGGTGGAATCAACAGAGTTATGAGGGGCTGGGTAATCTCCTAATAGTGATTCAAACAGGGACTGCTCATTGTTATGTGAATCCCATTCCATTTCATTTTGAAATATTCTGACAGCTCTCGATGCTCAGAGATATATCGTATACAAAACTGCAGCTTTCTAATTTCTTTCTTCCCCACAACATCATGCCTGCACAAAGATTTAAAAGTCATCGTTATATTTAAAACAAACCTTGATCAAGTACAATCTCTTCCCATAGGTTTCTAAACCATGGAAGTCTTTGAAGTTAATAATTTTGAGCACGATTGAAGGAATATAAGACAAAAATACTTCATACATTAAAAATACGTTCTGAAAATGTCTAAACTAATGTGGCATCGTTTATGAAAATTATTGTTCTAAGATTCTTCCCTCTGTCCAAGTTGCTTCCTCCTCAGCCATTACCTCCTCCTTCACAAGATCACCTCAAAGACAAAGTGAACTCTTGGCCCTGAGAACATGTGAAGTGGGAGGAGGGAGACATACCCTGCCTGTTCATGGCTTGGCAACACCATCCTGCTGCCATGGTTCTCAGTGACTGCTTGTCTCAATGCCTATGGGTGCTCTTGGGAAAGAAGGGGCATCTTTTCCACAGGATACAGCTGGAGGGGTGAGGAAAGGGGACAGTAGAAGGAGCTGTGAAATCATTCCTATCTCAGCTTGTTGCCACATCCAACTCCTTTGGCAGGATGAAGCAGAGAAAGCATTTCCTGCTGTGGCTATTGCCTTTACAGGTTACTGCAGTCTGGCTGCAGTCATGTACAGACAACTGCAGCCCACTGGATAGCAGCACTGGGAGCCAGCCACTGCAGCTGCTAACTTTGGACCAAGTTTGAGGGTAACTCCTTCAGACAGTGTATAAGGAAATTTGAGTAGAGATCAAACAAGATGTAGCGCGAGTGTTGGCGAATTCACGAGCACAGCATGTAGTGACTCCTACAGTCAGCAAGTCTTAGTTCAAGCTCCGTTCAGAGCAGTGTAAATACTCCTGTTCCCATCAGAGGTTTTTTTTCCAGATGGAAAGTTATAGTTACAGGTCCAGGGAAACTCAGCCTTGCTTTTACAGTCAGCAATGGGAAACAGGAGACAACTTCATCCAGTGGCGGACATTCCTTGTCCTTTCTGCCTATAGTTGCAAAATACAAAATAACACCTCTGTTTAGCCGGTGGATCTCCATTTTCTCCCTCATCTTTGTAGGTGGATTTTTGAATCCTTGCAGGGCAGATGGACCAGTTGTAGTGGTATCACTATATTCTCTAAAGCTAATGAACGCCACAGAGAGCTGAGAATTTGGCCTGGTGACAGAACCTCATACAAGGATTTGCTTTCCCTCCACTTCACAACACACCTTTTTTTTTTTCCTTTTTCTTCCTAATTAAATGGAAAGGCATCGCAGCCACTCTCTTGAACTACAGTTAAAATAAGCTTTTTAAGCGCTACTTAAAATAATTAAAATATGTGATTGTTGGTGAAAGAAAAAGAAAGACTTATAATCTCCCTGTGTTTAGGAAGGCTTTTTATTATCATTTCATATATTCATTTTTCTTCTTCAAATAATTTCTGCTGTAACAGCAACTTTTCTCTTCGGTCTTTATCTGCTTTACCAGTTAGATCTTAAGTAAAGCCACAGCACCAAGTTCGTGCTACTACTGATTTTTTCTGTGGTTAGGAACGTGAAGCCATAAATACAGGGTTGTGAATTCATCACACCACCAAGCTGAGATGTGGGTAATGAGGGAGAACAATGCTATTCAGATACCAATAACTTCAGCAATGTCTAGTGCAATGTAGAATATTACAAGAAGAGAAAATTGCTTTTCGTGCAGGTATTCTCTTTTCAAAGGAACCTAATTGATATCTATAGTAAGATAAAATATGAAAACTTTTAAAAAGATGCTGATCTTTTTCTGCTGACATCAGCTTGAAGTTACACCCCAAAATACAGGGAACATGTGCATGAAGGGCATGGAAATACAATTTCAAATGTGGCAAAGACAAAAGAAAAAGGAATTCAGGGAAACCTCAGCCTGCATTACCATCTGTCACATGGCATCCTGGCTCAAGGGTAGAAGCTAGAACCAGTAACAGAGCTGGGCTTTTTAAAAAGCATCGTATGGAATATATTATAAGGTTCTAAGGTCAATAGATGGTAAGCTTGAATTTTGTGCCAGGTATGCAGGCTTCCTCCTGCCTTCTGAAGAAGATCCAAAGTGGCGGATTCAAATGAGCATCTGAAATAAAAGTACAAAAAGATGAAAAGGAGAAACAGCCCACAGAGGAGAATATGCAATTGACTGCTCAATTTTCTATTGAATGGTCCTTAAAAACAGGCTGGAATTAGGCTTCATACAACTTCAGCAGACAGACTTCAAAGGTAGAGAAGTATTTTGGGTTTTTTTCCAGGAGTTAGCAGGATTTTGATGAGAGAGGGAATGCTGGGCCAAAATTCTTTGACACTGAAAAAGAGCTGAAGCTGGGTCACCTAACAGTTGGGCCAGTCCTCCGTGCTGCTGTGGAAAAGTTAAAAGGCACATGAAATTTATCCTGTGAATAACCTGCTCCTGTGGTCATGCTTAGAGCATGACAAATGAATCAGGGGATTTAGGGAGAGAAACAGTTTCCGGATCTTGACTAAGCTAAGTCAACAGGATATTTGAACTAAAGTTTTGTCTGTGTGCTTGAGTACAAGATTGCATGTGTCTGGAAGATTTAAGGCCCATAGATACTTATCTAGTGTGGTTAGAGAGCAAAAGAACTGAATTATGGGCTCATTCATTCGGATTCTGATATGTTGACACTTCATAAATGACCAAACTGAATCAGTTCCTACGTCCTCTTTAACATATTTTCTTGCCAGTTTTTGGGTTACGCAATAGTGATACAAATATAATCTTGCAAAATCAAGTAGAGAAATCTTGAAAACAATTAAGAGAGAAAAAATAAGCTTACCTACTCACTGTGCAGTAACTTGAGATCCTGGCTCAGAAACACACACACACACACACACACACACAAATGCTATCTTAAAATCAAGAAAAGAAATATTAAAAAAATCAAAAAAAAACCCCAGGTTGTTCATTATTATTTTTAATGAATGATAAAATATTGATGAAAATAAAGATATGCCTTGTAGTGATATAGATCTGACAATCTGCCAAATTATTGAGGATTATAATTATTATCCTTCAATCTAGTTTAAAAGTTTTAATTTTTATATAGCTGAAATTCCACATTAACATCTAAATAGCTTATGAAAATATGCCATACCAACAAGTTTTTCATTTAGGTGTTGCTGCTGAAATAAGGCAAGCTACCTCCACAAATTGTTGTGAAAGAGTAGGGTTATGTTCATGAGGGTCCAAACATTGATAAGGTCATTCATATCAGCTTTCTCTCACTCCACTACCCTCCAATTCCCTGTTATGCTGTTCTGAGATTTGAAAAAATGCCAGCAGAACACCAGAAAGGATGTGCATGTGCAACTGTACGTGGTGGGAATGAGAGTAGATGAGCTTGGTCAAAGCCCTCTATGCCATGTCTAACCTCTGAAGTTTTATTGTGTCATCTGGGGTTACCATGAAAAGCTAAAAGTAAACAAACTTTGTGTTTGAGAGGAGGTGTTTGAAGGTGAGCAATGTCTACTAAAGGGTTTCTAGTCATTTTGAGACAACAAATTTAAGATTTTGTTTATATTAACAAGAAAACGGCCATCTAACTCCACTAAAATGAGTGGGCAAAAGAAGCCCTCTGCACCCAGCTTTGCTATAGGGGAGTGTAAAAGGCAAATAGTTCTTCTGTTGCACAAAAAATAGTTGCAAAGGCATAGTTGAGATACATTGCTTTCTTTGGAGATTCATCTCCAGAGGTTGGCCTCCGAGCAGAAGTTATGCGTTATCAGTTTCACTTGCTGCAGTTTATGACTCTTGCCTCCTGTCTTTTCTATGTGGACCTCTGAAAAGAGCTTGGCTTCTCCTCTGTAGTCCTCTTTTACTGGGTGGAAGACTCAATTTAATGTCTCCTTTTGCTTCTGTATCCAGGGTAAGCAGGTCTTTTTCCTTCAGTCTCTCCTGTAGGTTATATGTTTTGGCACGCAAACTGTCCATAAACGTCCCTCTCCCAGGCTCTATCCAGATTGTTGGTATTTGTTCTATCCCAGAACTGGACAGAAAATTGCAGAGATGTCAAATGGAGGCTAATTAGCTCTTCCCTGGTTCTTCTGAATGCAGCCACTATGTAGGTAGACTTTACAGCTTCCTATTAAATGCACAGGACTTTACAGTGATTATTTGAGAGGGTGTTTTATCAGGCTTGGCTAACACAAGACAAAATGCAATAGAAGACAGTTGAAAAAATCCTTGGCTATTTCATACAGTTTTATAAAATTGCTCAACTAAAAATTTTAAACTGGGACAGGAGAGAAACTCTTGCTTTCTTAGTTGAAATAGAGGCAATTGGTGTGACAGTTTTGTCCCCAAACACTTTTCTTCATCATCATCATCCTTCCTGCAATCCTTTTACAGCTGGATGTGAATTTCCTTGGGTTAATTTTGTATATGCTCTGGGTTTCTTTTGATATTTTCCATAAAAATTCATGCATTGGAAATGCAGCAGTTATCACGTGGATATACAAGCAAATGTATACTATCGTAGCCTCATACAAATTTGATAATGTTCTTGTCATTAATCTAAATGTTTAGAATATGATTGTATTTATATATATATATATATATATATAAATACATATATATATCTATATATATAAAATTTTATATATATATATATATATATATATATATATATATATAATTTTTTTTAAAAACCCCAACCTAGATAGCTAAAAAAATTCTTTCAATTAAAAAATCTTGAAGTACTATGCCTTCAGATTCCATTGAAATACCTTTTAATTCATTATCAGGTAATGTACCATAAAAATTAAACATTACCCAACAACAAAATTATCATGGTTCATTGCATAGAAAAATGAGCAGGGAGTACAGTTTCTGGATTCGTTAATAATGGCAAAACATTAACTTTCCCAAGGTCTTTGTTGGCTCTGAAACCATATCCTATTGTATAAGATCCATTTATAAAAATGTACTTTCAATATGTATTCTGAAAGAAAGAATGTACAAAATGTGGATTTCCTGCATCAACAAGGCTACCTGAAGTTCAGTTGTGCTGACACAGTGTGGTGTGTCTCCCTCGTAAGAAGCTCAACAAGTTCAAGACAAACACAGAATCAAACTTGGCAATTGTTACTCAAAAGTGAAATCCCTCTTCCTGGAGGAAGTTCAATGACATATAACTCCAATGGATAACTCCTGTGAAAAATTAAACATTCCCTGAGTAAGCACTCTAGAGGAGGCCATCTAGCCCTGAACATTTCCATCTGCAAAATAATTCTAGTAGTAAGTAAATGAGCATAAAGCTCTCATAGTCACAACTTAATATGTCTGAATTTGGAATTTTGGGGAGTAAAGGATTATGAGGGAATCAATTATTTAAGAAAGAAACTACCATAATAAATCTCTTTCCTTTGTTTCCTTCAGGTGACAGATGGCCATGAAGTTATTCACATACTTAACAGTTTTCTTGCTAAAAAGGTACTTGTAGTTTCACTGAAATTACTAACAGAATGGGGTCATTCCATACTGAGCAGTTTTGGGTGGGGAAAAAACCTCATTCCTTCACTACGCCTACAGCCCTAAATAGCCTACATGTGAAAAATAGCTAAAGAGCTTGTTGATGATGATGGTCTTTCTAAAAAATTCTTAGATATTAAGATGTTACCAAAAGAAGCATATCCCACTTCCCCCTGTATCATTGTGTTAATGAATAACTCTTAATTTCTCCATAGATTAATTGTTACGTTATTTGCATGTTCTTCCAGGTCAGCTGATGAAGCAGTAGTCATACTTCTTAAATTTGAAGAGAAAAAAATCATAAGAATGAAATAACAATTACAGTGCAATAGGGAACAAGAAAGTAGATGAGAACAAAGGAAGAAATACTAGTGAGGAAGGATCTGATTCAATGTTTTATTTTTATAGCTAATTTGCATGATTTTATAATCACACATTTTCAGTTTTCCATAAGTATGACTTTATCTTTTCTGCAATGCATTGCCTTCTTAGCCAAGCTTATCACCGTGATAGGAGATTACTTCAGATGACTTAAAGATGACAGGATGCAAGGAGGTGATAAGCTGTCACATATCCAGCATAAGTTTCTCTCTGCTAAGTCTCAGCCTGTCCTACTGTGAGGCCTTTGAAAAGAGTGGGCATCATTTCAAAAGACAAGAACAATCACCCCTCTGCTCCAATTCCTTTTACTGCAGCTGGTGGGGAACTCTGCCACCACAGGTGACAATATTTTTTCTTTAATGATGAACAGACATATCTGAATGCAGGCCTAATGATAAAGAAAATGTGTTAGATGAAGGCTTAAATATTCTGGATATCTAAACATTCTGAATAATTTAATGCTCTGCAATCTAAACTGTGGTTACTATTTTGGTTGAACAGGTTATAGCACAGTGATGCTCAGGGACAAGCCACACTGTATCCTATGCCTCAGTAATCTGGACCACCAGTTTTCAAGAAATTAATATAAAACTCAGAGAGATAATAGTTTTGATGTGATTATTCTGCAATAGAAATGTATGCCTGTAACAGTGAAAAGAAAGATGTCTTGTCTATTTTTAAATGTATAAGGAACTGTAGGGAAAAGTTTTGATGCAAGGCTCTTTATTTGGGTAAAATTTAATTTGGGATTGTTATGGATAGTAATGCATGAGCAACAAGCAAATACATTAATTTCTCCTTGCACCAATAGGGAGAAAGGTCACAGCAGACCAGTAAATATAAAGCCCAGAGGTGAGAAAGAAGCATATCAACCATGAAATTGTATTAATTCAATAATTAAAGTGAGTCTCAGTTCCAACACAGACTCGGGTTCTGCAGCAAAGATGTGACAAAACAATTGGGAATGGCAGTCCATTGCACTCTTGTTAATCATCAGGAGAAAAAGAGTTCCAGTAAATCAAATGCTTTATGAACACTACTGTGTGTTTAGCCCTGGACCTGATATCATCTCATTAATCAAAGCAATACACAGGGAGTGAAATTTCCACCTGAGTTTAGTTTTGAGAAAGAGGCAGTGAGAAGTGGTAGGGTCATGTTTTTGTTCCCAGATGCTACAGCAGAGCCAGGCTTTGTAGTGCTCTTCCCAGCAAGGGAATGAAAACAGTGCTGTAGAGGGAAATTAATTATTATCAGGGACATTCCAGCTGGAAATCTGTGTTGCTGCAAAATGAACACATTTCAAGAAGTTGAGTGTTTCCTGCTGATCTTGTTAGCTTCCCTTGTGTTTAAGAGCTTCAAAACTTCTATGGAAATGTCCCTATTAGGGCGGGCAAGGAATCTAGAATTTGATTTTGCATTTTTAATTTTGTATTAGTTTTCCGTGTTCAATCCTAGAGACATGCAAGAAAGAGAGATACTCCCAGATAAAATCAGTGGCCCAGGGGCTGGGATATTAATTTAAAATCTGGAATTATCTCCTGTCCCCATTTCCAGAGTAAACCACCTGCTTGAACAGGTGTGTTTTTTCTGGGTTACTCTCATTTACAAAAAACACCAATTGATGTTTTGGAGGGAGATCAGAGTAGCCAACAGAGATATGGTTGCTCCTCTCCAATGAAATGTGTTGCAAACAGAGGCAAAATAGGGAGTGAACATCCCAAGAGTGTACCTGGGTCATTTGGCTGCCCCATAATTAGTGTTTCCTGTCAACATGAGTGCTCTCCTTTACCTCTGAAGGCATCCAAAGGGAAGGCTCTTAGTTTTCACAACTTACAGCTATTCTGATTAATACTCAGGAAGTTTCCAACCAGTTCCTGTTTCTAATGTTCTTGAACAAACCCCTTCAAAATGCAGAAGCAAGATTAGATCTGGGACTGTCTTATTACAAGAATATTAAAGACTGCACCCATCCCAACTTGGTTCTGTGTCTCAACAACCATTTTCTTCAACCATTAAATTCAGCTGCTGGGTGTTCAGGTATAGGTTGAGGAATGTTTTACATTCGCTATTTGCATTCGTCATAAAAAAAATCCTGTAGTGTTTAAAAAATGAAACAAATATCCAGCCTTAAAGTAAACAGATTTTTGAATACTTATGGCTTCCTGTAAAGGATCCTTCACTATTTTTATAGAACACTAGGCTCACAGCTTATACAGTATCAGTTAATATCAGAGTGGATCTGACTTAATTTCACAATAAAGAAATAACAGTTAAATCATGGAAGGGGAAAATGAGGAATGGATATACATAAATTTGAACTGGAGAATCAATGAAATTTAATTCTATGCTCAGAATAACATTCCTTCATTTCCTGCTACTCTTCTTCCATGAATAGCTATATTCATTTTGTGTATATTCCATTTAAAAATATGTTTTCATGAACACCTGCATTATTTATATATATACTCGCATTCTTGAATTTGTTTGAGAGCAGGAATTTTTTAGAAGTACAAATAAAACAATAGCTGTTGAAAGTCAGATTTGAGACTGATAATGACTCATATATTTTGACCATTCTAATAACTTTTTAAACCAATTATTCAAAATACCTCTTTACCAACTCCTATGGCTGTGAAATAATTTTCCATTAAGAGTTAACTCAAACCTTAATTAACTAGACAAATACACTTTTCAGATCACAATTTTTCTGCTTTTCCACAACAGATGCAATATTCCTTACTGATTTTATGATAAAATTTCCTTTAGAAGCTGATAACTAGTAGGTCCAGTAAATTATCATATACACATTTGGATTTGTTAATTTAGCATGTGCAGCTATGCTGAAAATGCAATGGCATGTTTAAAGAGCTGATTATTTCCTCAAGACAGGCTCTACCACTTCATGGTTCTCTGTGTATAAATATTTCTTGGGAAATATTGGTAGGACATAGGTATGTACCCTTGCAAAAACAATTCTGCAGACTTAATGATGTCAGTAGGAATCTATTTGCCTTTAAACATCATTTGTTAGTGGCTAGACATTCCTCTTCTTTCTGGACTTTCCCAGGACCTAGCAGAGAGCAAATAAGTTACTTTCTGGTTTTGATTTATTAAAAATATTCAACACCAGACAATTTCGTGCCACAGAATTAAAAAGCATTTAGTGTAGAGAAGTGTAATCTACAATATGGAGCCCTCAAAATGCCTGCCAAAGTATTTGCTGGAGGTCTAATGTAGAAGAACCATATCTTACATTCTAGCATTTTCTCCTTGTCCTCCAATGAGAACAATAGATTTGAAAAGAGTAGAAAAGGTTAAACAAATATGCAGTTAAAGAGTATGCTTGCAGATTTAAAAAAAAACAAAATATTTCTGGTGTACTCAGGAAATTGCCTCTTGCAACTTCTGATAAAAACTGATTTTGATAAAATTTACATTTTTGTCACTATATTATTTTTGCTGTTAAAATGTCTTTATGAAAATTTAAAACACCTGAAAATTGTGAAGGACCTTCCTAACAATTTACCATGTAATTAAAAAAGATTTTTGGGCTTTATAATGCCATTCTAATATAAAAGATAGGAATTTATGGATATAGAGAGTTGACTGGAGATATTGGGCCTTTTTTTTAAATGTTAAAAGATTCAGTAGTGAACATATATTATTGAAATAATTTTACTATGAAAACACAAAATAGTGAAATATACCCTACCTACAGAATGTAATTGACTTTGCAGGGCACAGTGAGAATTGGATCACTGTGGTTTATATTAGCAGCAGTTTATACTTCTTGTTCCAGGGTAGATGAAGAACAAGAGTACTAGAAAAGAAGAAACTATATGAAACTAGCAATAGTTACAACAATATTATTCAGAACTTCAAAAATATAAACCTATTGGAACCTCAGACTTTGGTTTGCTGAAGGACTATGAGAAGTGCTGTGTTCTGCCTCTGATGATCTTTATAAGAACATATTTCAGGGCAAAACTGAAACCCGTGTTAAAACTTCACACCATTCAAGTTCCTGAGTCACCAGTTGGGACATTTACTTACGGAGGACTTTTATACAAAATAGCTCAAAATATAATACATACCTACATATACATATCTGTACACGCATATACATACACACACATTTATATCTCCACATATGTTTGTCAAGATATTTTTGCTTATAGCTGAAATCAAAAGCAACAAAACAATGGAGATAAATACAAAAGAAAACCTTTCTGATGCTCTCACAGCTTTCACAAACAAAAATATTTTTCACATGTTTCATTTCAAATGTTGACTGATGGTCAATGTAGCTTCCAAATTTCAACCTACATCAGTGATGGAAACTTAAAGCAAGCCTCTGATCCTGTTACTCTATTCGTTCCATCATAAAGACCTTGTAGAAATTCTGTAACATATTCCTTAATGCTATTCTTTAAGAAATATTTTAAATAAATATTCTTCTTTTGAATTAATTTTCTTATTCTTGAGAATTAATTTTGCCTCTGGTTTTGTTGTATCAATAAACACGAAGCAAGGATTAACTATTAATTTTGGAAATAACTTATTACAAAAATAGTAGTCCTACACATATATAAATGAAAGCTTTATGACAACACAAATATTTTGGTACTATTTTTGATGCAGCTGAGGGCAATTACACCTGTAGTTCCCATTAGACACACAGACATGGCACTGCCATGAGGCTGGAGGCTCTTTTTCCATGGGAGTGATATCCTGGGAAAAGAGATATTCTGGACATATACTAAAAAATATACACAAGATGTGCCTTTAACCCTCCACAGAGTAATATACAAAATCTGAAGCATATGGTTCTTCCTCAGGCATACCTATTTGCCAGTGAGGAACCTTATGGTAGTTTTATTTTCAATATTTTAATTACCTTTTTTAAATATATATAAATCAGCTGCAAGGATTGGAAAGTAAGTATCACATTCAAAAGCAAAAGATGAGGTCAGATGAGATGAGACAAGATGAGAAATCATAAGATGCCAGCATCAAGGAAGAATTTGAAAATCACTTCATTAGGCAAATCCTGTAAGGGCTCGGTCTCCACAGAGCAACCAGAAAAAAAAACCAGATGCCTTCTATGCCTTTCAGTTGGACACCTCCCATGTAGGGAGGCTGCCCATAAAATGTGAGCCATCTTTTCGTCTGATAAGCACTCATGTGTTCAGCTGGGCTTAACTTGGGGCTGCCATGGACTGCTACCCTCCCTAACTACTACAACCATTGTACAGCAATTTGCACTGAACTGCAATCACAAGCTATATAGACTCCTCAAGTTTCCTTGCAACTCAGAAATGCCAATATTTCCACTTAAAATTAGAGACAAAAACAAGCCAAATTGTCTTGCCCAGTCCTGCTTAGCGTTAGTACAAAACTTATTACATAATCAATAAAACTTTTTCTCATAAAACTGGGGTATAGAGAAAATCTTAACTCTCAGGTGTTGCTAGTCTGTCTGCACGTTTATTACCTCATAATCTGTCTGATTATTATCTGGTTTCTTCCCAAGAAACATGCTTTTACTAGGTTTTAGAAAATCCTATGTCTCTCAAAAGTCTTAACGATCACTCCAAGTATTTCCCCCTTCCTCCTCTTTCCCTCCACTTTATATACAAGATATGTCATATGGTCTAGAACATACCTTTGGTCAGTTCACTACCAGTGGATTTGTTACTTTAGAATAAGGTCACTGCAGCCATGTCCAATGATCATAATCAAAGACCAAAGTGCACTATTGTCCTCTCCTGGCTTTGAAAGTGACTGCTGATCCTGACTGCTTCAGTCCAGGATGCGTCTGGAATATAAGCATCTGTTTTATGCTTACTTGAGCAAATGCAGGTTATTTGAGCAAATTATATATTTGTGTATGTCTGTGCATATGTGTGTGTGTGCATGCACACATGTACATATATTTCTGTTTGGCCCAATGAATCCAATTTCAAATGAACATGTACTCACCCTTTCCAGTGACTTTGTTTGCAACAAGCCACATTCGTGCACTGCTGTGCAAATTCTACAATAGTTTTATGCAGCTCCTTCAGAAAAATACATCCCTACACATTTTGTAAAATTCAGTACAGCAACCATGAAAATATTTCATCATCTAATAAAAAGGTGTTCAGGTTAAGATGTGTCATAATACATCACAGGCTTCCCATCCGGGACAAAACCATTGTTTGATTCACAGAAAGTAAATTCTATCAATCAGCTTGTCCTCTATGGTAAAAAAAAAACTTAAGATTTAATTCAACAAGAAATAATCATAAAATGAACAAACAAGAAACAAGATAAAGTACACAAGCTTAAGGTTTTCCCTACTTAAAACACTGAGAAGTTAATACTGTGTGTGGGAATAATTCTAAAGATAAGATAAAAGACAGAAGCCTGAAAATACATGGGGTTAAAATCTGCCAAAAAATTGTATTTGTTCAGTAATCATACCTGGAGCTTCCCAGAATTTTTAAGTGCACAACAAACCTTATGAAATTCTCCGCCTGCCTGAACTAAGTATAGAGTAATGAGGCTACATTTTAGAAATATAATTTGCACATTAAATCTCACCAGAGGTGATCATTTCAGCACTATCTGTGGGAGTTTATACTCAAGACACCAGATAAATGTTACACAATATCTTTTCCTAGCAACACCCTGTGTCAGCTGAGATAAAGATTATCATAGTATCCAAATTAGGGCTTAATTCCAGTCAATTTAAAATTATTTTTGAATATTTTACATCTCAGTCTAGCAATTTCCTGTTTCACTTCACAGGACATGAGGCAGCACTAAATATTGGAAAATAGGGATCTTTTTAATGAAGAATTAATATTTATTGAATATTTGGCTATATCTAAATAATAGGGGGGAATGGTAAGTTGGGGAAAGTGAGCACACAGCAACATTAACCTCCAAATAATCATGGTCTTTCATGCCAGCAGTGACTTTTGCTGTGAAATTTGCCCTGGGACACTGCTGAGCCTGTCCTCTGGTGGATATGGATCCTTCCCAGGTAGCAGAATGCTCTTGGCTGGCTGCACCTTCTGTCTGGCACGGCACCGGAGCCTGCAGAGCCTGGCACTGCACGGTCTGTCACGTCGCCTGGCTTGAGCAAAGCTGTGCTAAAGTGTTTCAGGCTCTGCATTTGTTGACCATCAGAGTTCAGCTGGGAGAGAATTTATCTTCCTTAAATACTCGTTATCTTTGTTAGCTAACTCATCATCATTTAGGCAGCTTAAGTCCATACACATGAAGGGCACCACAGCTAATGCTGTCAGTGTGGACTTTGAAATGATCTATGAAGGAGATAGAATATAGGGCCACTGCTTCATAATCGGATACTAGAAGTGAATTACCTTTCAATACTTTTTCTGTCCATAAATCTCAAATGCTGTCAGTTCAAAATGCAGCAGTTGTTTCCCCGGGGAGTCTCAATCTAGATCCTGTACCTCCTCTGCAGTGCAAGGCTCCTCTACCTGCCTTTGCAGCTGTTTGACTAAGGTCAAGTGAGTCATCTGAGGTCACAGAGGGAAAGAATGACCCAGAAAGGTACTGAAACCAGGCCAGGACCTTTCAAAGTTCCCTGCTGCAACTACTGAAGCACACTGTCTCCCTTGAATAATTCTGCCTGTTGATCCTCACTGAACATACACATTTCCTAGTGCCACAGGAAATGAAAGCTTACATCCAGGCTGTTGTAAGAGCTAGCATGCAGTGGGAACAAAACCCTTTTTTTTACTGTTATATCAATAACATTACTTCCATTCATGTACTTCAGGATATCCTTACATCCTGAGAAAAAATGGGAAAGAATACAAACCCATGTCCAAATACATCTTGCTTCACACCATGAGTCAAAATCCCAGCTTTGTGGTTCTTAGATGTTTGTCTTTTCTTTGATGGGATTAAATTTAACAGTTTTGGTTTAGGTTTTTCCATCACCAAGACAGTTTGAGACACTTTCCTTTAAAAGAGAAGGGACCACTGTGTTTGTGAGAAACAGAGGAATCCTACAAAGATTTCACACACAAAAGCCAGCATGGACTTACCTGCAATGTCCTGCATTTCCTGCCCACTCTTCACATGAAAAATTTGCGGTAAATACCATGCAGTTACAGGCCAGCAGGTAGCCTGTGTATCCTACATCAAAGACACCAAAAAAGTGGATGAAACTACCTACCTGAATAAAATGGTAGGATCTGATTGTTGCATTTTATGGGGTCAGTTTATGTGTACTTAAAATAAATAAATAAATAAATAAATAAATAAATATATATATGCAAGAAGAAGGGAGAGAATGAAACAAAAAATCACAACTGAAAGCAACATTTTAAATATTTAGCTTTTCAATTTTCAAAATCCCAGCTCCAATCCTCATATTTAAGTTTTCTTTGCTTCATTCACAGCAATTCCAGATGTTTAACTGGCATATAAGCAGGACCAGCAGTATTTTCCTTCTACCTGTGGGGAGCCAATATGGCTCACATTCCATCATTTAAATGCAGAACTAGTCCATTAGTTAAAATAATAGTGATGCCTAAATGCCTGATGTCCTGCTGGCACAGCAAGGGTGAGAGTTTAAAAAAGGCCTATGTACCAACCATACCTTGGGCCTTGCACTCAGCTTGGGGCAGATGACTTTCCCACCTCTCATCTCAGTCTGTGTTTTTGTTCTGCTTTTCCTTTGTAAATTGTGTCCTGCTTTACTTGATGTTCTGTGAACCTTCATTGCTGGTAGCACGTACTCTGGACATCTGCTCTGAATTTACTTTTCAGATAATATCTATATGTGTGGGGTTTTTTTTTGTAATATTGGGGTTAGGCTGAAACTGGCAGTCTGCAGGAGGGAAGAAAAGATCAGTACATTTCTAATAGCACCAGCTATTTGCAAGCCCAGGGACTTCAGCAGGTATCACTTTCCTTCCCAGTGACACACAGCTATCTCAGATCAGAACACCGCAGCCATTTTTTACCAGTGACACTGCACGACAGTTTTCAACAAAGGAAATGAAATATGTATTTATTCATGGCTAAAATACAGGGCAATTCCAAGGATGCAGAATGGAATTCACCTGGAAATGGGCCAGAACAGGGAGGCCAGCTTTTCACTCTGGGAAAGGAGTGATGTGCACTTTTCTGTGGTCGGAGGTCATCAAGGTTTCAGCCTTGTAACTAGCCATAGGCGCCTACAGCTGTGGCATAGTTCAAATTAGGCACTGAAGAAAACAGTATGGAAGAGTGATCCAGCTCTCCCTAAAATAAATAGAAAGATTTCTGTAGGAGTTAGAGCACAGTGAATCACCACTTGTTTCTTAAACACCCTATTTTATCCTTGGGGCTCAAGTCACCTTCTTTTTAGTCATGATATCTGATGGGATTTCAGCCTAAGCTCTATGGCTATGATCTTACGTCCTATAATTCAACCTGCTCCAGAAAATCTCTATTTATTGAGTGATGAATAATAGAGTTACTTAGCAGCTTCTTTTAGCTTTCAGAAAGGAAAACACAGTATTGTATGCACTGTTTCAAAAGTTTTCCTTTATTTTCCCGTGGGGATTTATTCTTTTTAAAAAAAAATAAAGAAAAAGACCTCACTGAGAAGGATAGTAGTTAATTCAGACAGTTTCAAGTTGCCTAAAGCTATTGACTGATATATGCAAAACCTTACCATTATGTTTTCAAAGCAGCGACAAATAGAATTAGGAGTGCAACTCCTTTGATGATACTTTGAATTTTTTTTTATACATTACCTTTCATTATTGTCTGGGCTTGTTCCTTCTCCCCCAGAAACTAGTGGGAGTTCTGCCACTGACTTCAGGGGAAAGAAAATTGGATTGTTTTCAGCACAGATTTTAAAACAAAGGCTTGAAATTGGCAGGAATAGAACCCTCTGCCATGAATTGAGGCAGCAGGTTGCCAGATGGCAACTTTTCAGAGTTATGCAAACAAATTTGGTTTATTCAACACAAATATTTGAAGGGGAAAAAAATTAAGAGTATTATTTGCATTTACCAAAGTGTCAGATTGGAGCCTTCTAAATTTTAATTTGGTTCCAAGAAAAAATAGAATCTTTACCTACATTGTTATTGCTCTAGAAAGCACCTGACTCTGGCTTTCCATGATAATTTGTACTACTTCAGATATAGTTTTGGGTAGGTGAAGAAAAAGAGGAGTAGTGGGGAAGGCAGGAATTCACACTCTTGCTGGGGGAAGGCAGTTTAGGAGCAGTTGGTCGACCTCAAGTTGAGGAGAACATGTTTTCTGCACTACCCAAAGAGAGAATGAAACATACTGAGAATGAAACATTTTGAGCTTTTAAGTTAGATCCTTGAGGTAAGGCACTATGAGTAGCCCCATAACTTACAAGTGAAATTTTCAACAGGTGTCTAACCACCCAGATCCAGTCATCAGGTAACAACCAAGAGAAAGAGGCAGATCAAGAATACCAGAAGAGTTCTGTTGTTAGACTTTTGTGTTATTACACTCTGGTCTGGTTTAAGTCAAGTAACACCTAGAAAATACAGAAAGTGAATATAAAACAAACTAAAGTTAGATTCAGGTTTTCATTGAAAATTAACTTTGGATCTATTTAGAAAAATGACCTATGAGCAATAAAAAAAAAAATAGTATTGCTGAATTCAGAAGGCTTGACTTTTCTCCAATTCAGTAAAAAGGCTAAACAGGAAGAGGTTTGTATACGAGTCAGAATAAGAGAGCTCTAGGACCTTTACTCCACTATCACGGTCCTTTTCTCAACTGCATCTAGCATTAAAATAAAAAATAATAAAGCACATCTGCCCTGAATTCACTCTACATACAGTTTCCTTCCGCCTGTGGTGAGGGGTGCGCTTTTGGAATGGTAGAAGTTTTCATCTTTTAACGTATAATGAAATCCACATTCCAGTCAAATGTGATCAGCCCTGCCAGTGAACAAAGATATTTTTATTGTTCATGTCTGCCTTCAGAGTGCCACTGCACATTACTAAGCATGTTGGCTTCTTGCCACCTCTATTTTAAGCTGTTGAGAAATCTGGGAAGTGAAGGAATATCTGCCTTTGCTTTTTAAGAGGAAAACCATTATTTAAGTAAGCAAATATTTTAAACAACTTAGGCTAGAAAATGCATGTGTTCTTAGATGGACACGCTTCTTTCAGTTAGACAGAACCGACCATATCTTTGAATTAACCTCTTGTTCCTCATAACCCACTTGTGTGCACTGTGTTGACCTCATGGGAAAGAAAATCAAATCAACTGCAAATTGCCTGAACAGATTTGTCTGAACCCATGGAGCAGCAAATCCTACATTTACATTATTCACTCAAGACAAGTGGTACTTGCCACACCTTCTACTCAAAGGGTCACACAGAATTTTTTATACTCACTAAAAAAATGCAGCAGTGGGCCCCAGGTTTGAATTCATTGTCTTCATATGATTCCTAGACCATGGAGGAAGGGAGAAGAGAATAAATGACTTGTAGAAAAGTTCAAAGGAGCAAGGCGAAAAAGTGGGAAGGAACACTTTCATGTTGATGAGAGTTTCATTTCAGATGGATCCTCTCTTCAGCTAACTTTGGGGACTGGCATATGGCATATGCTACAGATGGATAGGCAGCAATACACATACAGCTGTAAGGTTCTGGCACTCCTGGTCCTGGCCCACGCTGCCAGCTGGCCAGCAGAAAGCAGAAAGCAGGTTTGCAGGACGATTTGATTTTCCACAGCTGCTGTACAAAGCATGAGGTCAAGGGAGGTGAGAAGGAGAGTGAGGGGATTGTAGCTGGCTGGTCCTGCCTTACAGCACAGAGGCTGAATTCACCCATGACAACTGCAATATCCTGGGCAGCAATTTTCTCCATATGAAAGCCCTTCACTTAAATGATGTGCTAATGTAAAGTTTAGGTCTATACTGGGCACTCCAGAATCCATTATAGCACAAAATACAGGAATGCCATACAAGATGGGTAGTTCTTGTCTAGTGCACACTAAATATACCAAGTATATTGAAGTATGGTTTTGTGGAAAAAGGACATCTCTGTTTGGTAGTTATGTTTAGGAAAACTCACTCTGACACCCCTTGTGTGTTGACAACAAATAGTTTTTTAAAAGAAATCAAAATAAGAATGCCTTGTTGCTGGAATCAAAGTCAAAAGCAAAGTCCTCTTCACACAGTCAAAAGCCTCAAATTTCTGCTAGTGGGGTTTGAACCACAATTTGCTATTATTTTCACAGGAGCCAAAAGTCATTATTCTCTCTTTAATGGGATGACTTACTAGAAATATTTAATTTCATAGATATAAGTTTTAATGAAATTTAGCTGTTTATTAATTATTTGAAAATTTTTGGAAACAGTTTTATTATGATATTATGTCAAGCCATATGTACAAAAATTTTCTTCTGAAATTTCCTGATAACACTATCAGTTATATCAGATGATGAGGATAAGGCTGTAGTATGAAGAATTTCATATTAACAGGCTTGAGTAACTGGATAAAAAATTCCATAAAGAATACAAATATGGAAAAATCCCTCCTATGTAGAAAGGCTGAGAATGTTAGGTTTGTGCAGCACGGAAAAGAAAAGGGTCTGGGGAGACCTTATTGTGACTTGTAAGGGGGCTTGTAAGCAAGATGGAGAGAGGTCTTTTTACCAAGGCCTCTTGTGATAGCACAAAGTGTAATGGTTTTAAACTGAGAGATGATAGGTTTAGAGTAGGTGTTAAGAAGAATTTTTTTACTGTGAGGGTGGCAAGGCCCTGGAACAGGTTGCCCAGTGATGCTGTGGATGCCCCATCCCTGAAAGTGTTAAGGCCAGGTTGGATGGGGCTTTGAAATATTCAGTCTAGTGAAAGGTGTCCCTGCCCATGACAGTGGGATAAAACTGGATAACTTTTAAAGGTCTCTTATAACCAAAACCATTCTAATATTCCATGATTCTATGAAATTCTCAGCATGAGGAAAAAACCTCTCTACCTTCAGATATACAAGGTGATCTCTGATCTGTTCATCACTCTGCAGGAACAAGACCTTGAGGGCATGATAAGTAGTTTCACAAAAACATCAACTTAGTATTCAGAGGCACTCAAAAAAGAAATTCATATACTAGGAATTATTGTGAAAGAAACAGAGAATAAACCAGAAAATATTATTCTAGAATATAGATCTATCATTCACTCTGACTTTTAATTTTGTACTCTAGTCATCTAATCTCAGAAAACATATGTATCAAAGGGTTCAGCCACTACTAGGATGGTTGTATGGATGACTTAATAGGCTCAAAACTTAAGCTCAGAAAAGAGATGGTTTCAGATCACAACACAAAGGTCTACAGAATCAGTGTTGGCCAGAGACTCATTACTCACTGCGCTTTTAGCACTGAAGGCGGTTGCTGGCAAAAAAAAAATTGTAGAATTTGATTCAAAGAAGAAACAAAATAGTTTTTAAAAAATAGTTTTTCATGAGTTAACATGAGTTAACCTTTGTAACAACACACAAAAGGACCTAGTCAATACAAGAGGTGTGTGTGGTATTAGTAGAAAGAAGGGTCCATAGAAAGTTACTAAATAGACAAACTGCAGATGTTGAGGGAAATACTTGAGCTGAAAATAACTGAAACCTAAGAAAGCATTAGAAAGAAGTATCACACACTGTTGTTCTTTTACTCCTTCTGCTTGCATGTCCACTTACAGGCCAGTGTTGGCAAACTAGATTAATCTGAACTGTGCGATTGCTCTTTCATTCCCATCACAAACCTCTGTGTGTTTTGTATGTATCATGGCTGCTTGATGAATTGCCTAGCAAGGAAACAAAAATTTATGCTCACAAGCATTAATAAAGGTAATTGTATTTTAACAGATTATTAGAAAAGGTGCATGAGGAAATTTTTGGAGACAGAAGAAGACATTTTGTAACTCAGTCTACTTCTTGATCCTCTGTGATGGAAGGCAGAAGTCTAAATGAAGAATTCAGAGAGATGAGCAAGCTAAGTAGAGAGAGACCACTGGCAGTAGCAGTAGGCAATGGGAGTGTCCTGCAGACTGCTCCACAAAGTTCCATTACTCGGGAAGTTTACCATCTTCAACAAGGGTTTTGTGGGCACAACTCTTCAGAACCCAAAGGGGCTTTTTCCTTTGTCAAAAAAAGCTCCCTTTCCTCCTACATGGCCAACATTCAAGAAACACACCTTCTTATTTGGTATGTAATACAGAGTTCTCAAGCAAATATGTCTTTCACAGTCTGTACAAAAGTCTTTTCTTCTCTTTTACATTAAGTATTCAAAAGGCTACAGAGGTAGAAGATGAAGTTGACACTAAAATCTGGGATCAGAGATTTGCACCAAGTTGTTAAACTACTCTTCTCTTAATTCATTGAATAAACATGTAACCAGACTCAGTAAACAAGGCTGAAAGTGTCTTCTTCAAAAAGGACCTTAGTAAAAATGAAGTCACCAGATTTAATTATTTCCATCTGAAATAAGATAAAAAGTGATTTAAAAGTTGCTAGCCGTTACCTTGGGGAAATTTTTCTTTCTTTTTTTTTTATTAATTGAATGGGATAGGCTTTTCATAAAAGCAGCATCTTACTTCCATTTCTAGTAACATTTAGAACTTAGGCTTCTGAGCTTTCACTCAGGTCTGCATGTTATGTAACTCATAGGCAATTTGTCCCTCAAGTATTTTCTGGTACAACAATGTCTACTGGGAAAGCTACACAGGTGAAAATTCAGGATACAGCATATCCCCAAGTTTCCTACTGACAGTGTAGGGGTAAAGCCATTCCAATCTGAGGGAAAAAAATGCTATGGACATAAATGCAGAGGCTTACATCAGTTTGCCTCTGGACCAAATAAGACTCTTCCACCTTTATTTATTAAATGCAGATAAGTCTTGGCAATACAGCCTGCACTGATAGCTAAGTCCCCCTGGGAGCTCCAGGAAGTATCATGCAGACAAGGTATCGAGCAGCATCCAGCAACCCTGGCCAATGTAGAACACAAAGGATGTGCAGCTGCAGCATGTGCATAACTTGGAAAGCTTCATTAGTCAACAATGCAAGGGAATTAACCACCCTTTTTCTTTTTTTTTTTTTTTCTTTTTGGTATAGACATTGCTGATGGTGACTGTGCTTTGTATTTGCATAAGGATAACCTATTGTAATGTGTATCTATTCAGGTTTACTTGCGATGCTTTCTTCTTATTCTCATTTATAAAGAAAGAAAATGCTTTGGTCCTCTGAGAATAACATCAATGAATCCCAGAAACTATTTATTGTTCTATGTACATAATGCACTTTTGCATAGATCTTTTGGAGTAAAAAGAACAATAAATGATTCCTCTGTCCTTGAAAGGGAAGACAAAACCTGTAGATGAACATCATTAACTGCTGTTAAAATTTGACAGCCTGTAAAATAAATTATTTTAAACAGACCCGGTTCAATTATCTTCTAAACTCTATGTGGAATATGTTGAGACCTCAAGAGATGTTATTTCTACAAGAATTGTGAAGGCATAGACTTCCCCTCTTACAATGGATCTGCAATGGCCTGTGCCATCAGAGAAAAAAACTTTGATGATGCATTAACATGGTCCTGACCCAGCTGGTTGGCGTGCACTGTCACTCCAAAATTCCATTAATAGGGTGCCTGAGGACATGAACTCAGTTTGACTTGAAAGCTTCATGTGTTTCAATTAAAAATGCATTTATTTAATTAATGTAGACATTAGAGAGAATACTAGTTTAAAAAGGAAGACTGAATCTGATAGACTATCTTCATCTTTTTTTAAGACATCTGGGAAATGTTGCTTTTTTTGCAAGTGTAAGATATAGGAAAGGGAGGAACGGAAATGTTGCAAATTAATAGATAGGAGGCACTGAGGAAATTATTAGGCCTATTGCACTCAAAGTAGTTATATTTGGGGGTGGATAGCTCTCTTTTCCCTGTCTCTGTCTTTGTTTTCTTTTTTTTCTGTTTTATTCTTTTTTGTTTTTATGGCTGAGAAGACAGTGCTAATTCCACTCACAGGTGCTTAAAACAAGAGGAGTTTGGCCACAATGGAAAAATGTTTACTGGCATCACTTAAAGTGTAAAATCAATGGTTTTTTAAATCCAATAAATGTGACAAAATTCTGCAGTTGCTGACACCTGAACAATTTCATTGAAAGAAAAAAGTGAAGAGATGAAGGAAAAATACAGCTAAGGGACATATCATGACAGACATTCCTACTGAACCTAGTCCCCATAGACTCTATTTTCTATTTTAATAAAATGTTCTGCTACTCTTACCAACTTAACTCACTTTAAAGATCATTTCCACTCCACAGCAGACTCTAGGGCCTTATCAAAATAAGATTCAAACTCCATGTACAATTGCTTTTTTTGAAACCTCAGAAGATCTCATGAAGAAGATGCCACTTCAGTCCTGCTTTTATAGATGTAATTTTCTGATGCAAAGTCTATTTTAAATAATTAGCTGTCATGCGGATTGCGGTCACAAATGGATACATCTTTCCTAAGACACTCTGTACGGTATCCATTCTTATCAACCTAATGTAAACAGAGATTTAGTTACCCACAGACACACCACATAGATCTTATCTAGCACAGAAATACCAAATTAGCACTGACTGATTCTTAGGTAGCTATCAGCTAGCTGGCAGCTGTGATTTTTCATATCCAGTACATCTGCTTGATACCACATGCCAAGGCTAGATCTAGGGATTTTGGCACCTTGGTCTGGTTGGACAAATCCTTTGACATGTTTTCTCCTTGATGTGAGACCAAACAATGAATAGCTTCAATTGCATGTGCACTTAGCATTGTCTAGATTATTTATTTACTTTGAGCAGTTGTACAAATGGGACAATTCTGCAATCTGATAAAAAGAGGGGAGCTTTGATACATATCACAGAATAATGATGTGTCAGAGAGTGGACACACAAGTATTTCTTTTTGAGCTGCTGTCACAAAGCTTAACCTCGCTTACTATAAAGGAAAACTGGTAGTCTATGACGGTTTTGTAGCCTGTTGAATGAGAGTCAAAATCCTAAGAACAAGACAACCACACAGAATCTTTAAGATATACAAATGGAGCCATAATATCTCATGGTTGTTCTGACTTAGTTCAATAACACAACAGAACAGATCAGTCATTTTAATTTTGCTGATATTATGTACAAATCCATCCCATCACCAAGAATGTTGCTGCTTTTCTGCTGATTTTTTTTTTTTTTTTTTTTTTTTGCCAGCTGCTCTTTCCTTTCCACTTTGGCCAGCTCCAGAGTCTCTGAAGATGCACAGTAGCTCAGAGAAGGAACTGATCCAGCTAAAATACTCTTGAGGAGGTGAGAGGGTAGCAGACACTCTCATAGAAAACTGTTCTTAGCAGGTTTCATTATGTGGTGGCTCACAGACTAGATCTGCCACTAGAGAGGAGACAGGGACAAGCATAAATGACCATCCAAGGAGAAGGGCAGAACATTCCTTTTTGGTAGATTCCTACCTTCTTTCCACATTAAAAATACCAGGTAACCATAACCAAAATAATTTAAAGCAATATCTCTTCAGGGTGAAGGACAGAAATAAAATTCATTTAAAACAAAACAAACAAAAAGGAGTCCTATTTATATAGGTTTTTCATATGAGAGTCCACCTTCACTTGGGAATGTTAAATGGAAATTCCAGTAGAGTAGATTGAAAGCTGCTGATTTCTGGTGGATGGGCTCAGCTGTGGTTGAGTGCATGTGCAACACAGCATATTTTGTGTGTGAGACCAGCCAGCCTGACAGCTCTGGTGGGGACAGGAAAGGTCACAGATGGGCTGAACTAAAAAAACTCAGTACCCCAGCTTGCCTGACCATGAACAGTGGGATACTGCTGGTGCTCTGGGACCGACCTTGCTGAGCAGCATTTGACTGCAAATGCTGCAGTCTGGTTTGAAGACTCTCAGGAGCAGCAAAGTTGGCCAAAGTATCTGGACATGGGGTGGGCATGGTGGGGGAGGGGGATGGGTTTCCAATTTATTCTGCACCTGTGAAATTGCCATCAAAATTCATCCAGTCCCAAAAAATTCACTCATGTTTTTTGCATAATCCATTGTTGTGAGAGGCATAAAACAACAAAGCAAGTATGACCAGAGCCCCTGACTCTGGGAGCATTGCATTTTCTTTCCCTAAAGAATACCCACCTCAAGAAAGCTACAGGCTGAACATTATAGGTATTACTGCACACAATTCTTTCCCTTCCGTGTTTCAAAGGGATGAAATGGCACACGGCTTTTATCTTTTTTAAATTATAGCTCTTTTTATTTATAAAGACTTCAGCTTGAAAAGCTGTTAAAAGTAATAAACCACATCTTTCTGAGAATACAATTCCATTATTTAATCATGCCCAGAGGCAGCAAAGACACTGGGAAATAATTGTCTTTTCGTCACTCAAGCATGAAATGCCCAACATTGTTTGAAACCTAATTCTAACAAACGTTTAATATTCTAGTTCAGAAATCCCTTGACCATGGGTAAGTACAATCTCATTTCTCAGCCTTTTAAAACAGTTTGATGAAGTATCCCAGCAGGCATAAGTTGTGTTTTCTTCTCTAGATTTTTTTTTCTGTCAGCAAGGTTTCACTTTTTGCAGCCAGACCTAGCAGATCACAATTTCAATAATATTTGAGCATCTCCATAAGACATTCATTCATCTAATTTCTTCAATCTAAAAATTCCCCTTTAATTTTTGATGAAATCACGCCTGAAGAAAATGAAGCGCAGGGAACAGTGGATCCAGAGATTATGTAGCTAAACATGGTAAGACTGTATTTACTGCAATAGCATTGTTTGCCTTTCTTGGAATTTTTTCTACTAATTAGCAAATTAGTCAAGCCTTTCAGTATATTTTTCCACACCATGATCAAGAGTTCTTTTCATATATCACAAAATCAAGAGATTTTGGCACTTAGAAACAAATTAATTAGTTAATGTTAACATTGTAGCTCATAATTATAGGCCTGGTAAGTGAAGACACAGACCAGGATGATGCTGTTACAGGACTGGATGTCTGTCTCATCCTGACTCCATAAGCACAGGAGAATAGAACATAAATACTAGATATTGAGGATTGATATTTACTACAGATGGCCCATAAATGGTAGACTTAGATTGAAATTCAGAGCTAAAGTCCTATATAAAGTCCTACCTATAAGTTGCTTTGAGTACATTGATATAGAATCTATTAAATAATAGAGTTAAAAAATAAAACCTTTGCAATATGTGATACATCCAGTGCTTTTTATAAACTCTGACTAAAGTGAAAGAATTTGAGCATTGACAGAAACCATAATGCAAGTTACAGTTTGTGAGTTACTCCTCCTTTTCAAAGCTCCAGTGAAGTAACTGGGCCATTTCATGTTGCAATTGAAAAGATCAGGGTGGAAAATAGTGCAGGTGAACAGGGAATCCAAAATTACTTTTAACTCCTGCAGATACATGTAGAGTACCTGAATCAATCAAGAAAACAGGCTACTGACCTTAAAAAAGAAAATTAAATAAGCACACAGCAGACAACCGAGAATAGCTCTTTGCAATGGTGCAGTAGTTAGACAAGAAGAATGCAGAAAAAAATCAGGAGGCAACAATTTATATTCTATATATTAAAGGTAGGGGTAAAGGTTTGTTTCAGGCAAATGCCACCAAAATAAATTGTTTCTGAGTTTCAGCCTAAAATGTGGTGCAGCATAGCGTCTGAGCACAGGCCAGATCTCTGATCATAGATGGGTATTTCTAAAAATAAACAGAGGTGAGAGCACCAAACAGCTCATTAAAAACATTGCTAAATTTTTATAAAGCAGAGTAAATGCAAAAGAGACAGTTAACATTTTTGTATGTTTCACCATACTATTTTTCATTATATTCATTGAAAAGTGAAGCCATTTCCCTTTCCCAAAAGGTACTGATTGGAACCTGGGGAATGAACCTCACCCTGAATGCTGAATTCCAATTACATTTGAAAATGTCTAAACAATTTCTTTGTTTATTTCTTTATGGAAACTGTTCAGATTTACTTTGATTATGTGTGTGTTTTATGTATATGCATCTATGCTTCTAAATAATGTTATGGATTTTATCAGAATAAAAAGATATTATTGTAAGCATGCATTTTTCACTAAGATTTTGCTGAATAACCTTAAAGGCTATCAAGGTAGTGCACAGCACAGAGAACAGCTGAATGTTCTGTCCTCTTGGTTTGCTATTTGCCTTGCCAAATATGTAGTGAAACTGTAATAAAGGGGCTCGGTGAGTGGATTTTAAATGAACTGACAATTTGAGCTTTGAATGATCACTGTTTTGTGACTATTTGGGGAACATGACTGCTGGAATAAAAAATGGGTAAAGACAAAAACTATTCTCCTCTGACAAACCATTCTTCTAAAGAAATTGAACTGTGTTTTGTTTTTTTTCTCCTCAGCAGAGAAATGATACTTAATCCATTGAGATGTAAAAACTCTATAAAAGAGACTCTTTACAGGAGCACTTAGGTCACTAGGTTAAAGAAAGTGAATGGTATTCCTAATGGAAGATAAACGGTTGCCCTGTGGGGTTTTATCTGTCATACTAATCTCAAAAAGCATTTCATATAAAAGTAGAGTTAAAAAGACTTAAAGCAAGCTTCGCCACTGCAGTAAACTAATACCTGTGGCTTACCGCCTCTGCCCTACATATGTGAAATGTTTAAAATGTTTGGCAGGAAGCTTTTTCCCACATTTGGCTAGGCATACTCAGTGAACCCAATGTGAGATAATCCAAAACAATTCAGGTTCAACAAAGGTTGGGAAAATATTATAGCGGACGTAAAGCTTTGATGGAAAGCTTCTTTGATCTTGAGATTATAAAATACACCATTTCTAATCTGACAAATTTTTAGCTGCAAAGCAGAATATCTAAACATTCCTCTTTTGTCATAACAGTTTAATCCCTTAAGAATGTGATTTAAACCATTGGGGAGCAAAGGTTACCACAAGATTTGTATGAAAGAGGAAACCTGCCCCAGACACCTAGATAGAAAAATGTGAAGGCCATTAAATTATATAACTAAATACTATCTGCAGATTGGCACTGCCAGGTCACCTTCAGTTCAAGCTGTGTCAAATATCTGTTGTTCTAAACATACTTCTTCACTGAATGAATACTAAAATGCTTATGATTATTTTAAACTTTGGATTTTGTGTTCAAAATGACCCACTTTGCCATGCATGAAAAATAGCATCAATACAATAAGAGTTTAGGTATCAACATCTGTGGAGTGGAAGGTTTTGTTCTGGTGTTGGTTTTGAGGGGGAAGGACATTGATTATTTCTGATGCATTTATTAATCTCATAAAAGTTATTTCTTCTTCCTACCAATCTTTCTTAGGGCCATAGACTATGAAAAATCTGCCACTAACATAAAAATAATGATTTTTAAATTAAAATCACCCTTACAAAGCATTGCCTACTTATTAGCACAGCAATTCTTGTAAGGAAGCACGATCAGCAAAAGCAAATACAAAATTGTTTTGAGTTATGCACACCATGATTCAATATCACAAGTGACATGTAAATCTGTGCATTCGAGTTCATAAAATATGTCTTTTGGTGCTGATATACCATAAATCATTAAACATTAATTTGAGCACAAAATCTAATAGAGCACCAGACAGCTTCTAATGGCTTTTAAAGTCAGTTGTATCAGACTTCAAAATTTTTAGGAAAACAAACCCATCAAATAAAAATCCTATTTATTTCCTCTCTGAAACTGAAAGCAAAGTTCATCTTTTTTATTTGAAAAGCCAACAAGTAGAAATTTAATTCCATGGTGATTTGATTTTGATGGATCTGCACAGTAGTGTTTGTCACTAATGTTTGCAACTAAATATCTTTATCCAAACTCCATTCAGTTTTCAGCTTTTTTAACAAATTGTTCCCTACCCTATAATCACGCCTGAAAAAAAGAGAAAAAGTCTGGGAGCAGAAGACAGGGATTGAAATAATGACTAGAATGGGTTTTTTACAGTCATTATACAAATGAATATAAATAGTGATGATTAATACATGAATTGTCAATTTAGAAAGCACAGCCCTGTGCAATGTTGTACTACAAAATGAGGAAAACATGGATCTTTGTGGCAGAGTTTTTTACAGTAACTGAACTTTTGCTTATACTTGGGCGGAACTCTTCCCATTCAGTGGGGGAAAAAAATGTTGATAAGACTGAATCTCCACAATCTCAAATTTAGAAGAAATCATATCAGAAACAGTAGATATATCAGTTCCTGACATTGTGTTACTTCTTATGTTTCTTGTTCCTACAGCAATGATAAAAGTATTTGTTTTTTCCCTTGTCAACATGTGTAACTCCTTCTCTTAATCACTCCAAAATCTTCACAAAAATTAATTTTAACAAAAAACCTCAACAAAAATCCCACATGTGCCCAACAAAACCCACACAAATTTTGGTCTGTCATTATATTAAATCCAGCGGAAACCACCTAATAGGTGCAAAAGGAGAGTAAAGTGGGAGGAGAGGCACCCTAATTGCACAAGCCTCATTCCTTTTGGAAACAAGCATGTATTTGATTAGAAATAGCATTTTAAAAATAGCTGCACACTTACTAATCCTTCTGGAATCACAGCTGATCTTCTCCACATGCCCTGTAACCACAAAATGAGGCTTCTGACCCAGTGTAGGGAAGTAGAGTCACTGCTCCTCATGCACTAAGGTTGAATTAAGGACATGGTATTACTTGAGCTCCATAGAATTTATAGGATGTGGCTCTGCCTGGCTCCTCACCTGCTCAGGCAGACATTACATTCAGGGATTATCAGGTAGTTTTCAAATTATTTCCCTAGAGCTTTTTCTGTTTCCTGGCAGTGTAGAGTTTGGACCATTAAACTATATAGACTTCTGTATAAATCTAGGCTAATGTTATCACAGACATTATTCATTTCAGTGGGCAACACATCTACCATTAAGACCTCCCTTTACCATCCTCTGTGTCTCTGAAATGCTATCCATATTTCCAGATTCCATTATGCCTTTCAGCAGAACAATTTTGGATGTACAGCTGTGTGCTGATATAGCAAAATAAGAAAGTCCCATAACATTAAAAACATATTTTCAATGTATTTCCTTCACTAAACATCATTACAGCTAAATGGAATTGAAAGAACATATGATTTCTTAAAATAATCAGAAAGAATTTTTACACAGTATATCCTTTCAACTTCTTCATTTCAACCACAAAAATTATTTACAGAGGTTTCATAAAATATTTACATAATGTTTTCATTAAATACGTTATTGTTAATATCCATCTGAATCAAAGAGTAGACACTGGGGAAAACCTGTGAGAGAGAAACAGGGAGCTGGGAGAACACTCATGCTGAAACAAGCTACATGCACCCATGTGACTGACCCAGAAACGATTTAGTTGTTGCCAGTACAGCTGTCTTTGAAGTCAGCCAAACAACAATATTCTACTGCCAAAAAAAACCAAAGAAAGAAACCTTCATAGTTTGGCATCAGTGTTTTGCAATCAGTTTGTCAGAGTTCCAGAGCAGTTATTTTAATTTTTAAAGTGATTCCTCTCTAATCTTCAATTCTTATCTGTTTAACACAGTGTCTTGAACAGTCTTTACTTCCCTCTTCTTTCTTTACAGAAACCTCTTCTCTGTGTATCCTCCTTCAAACCTACCTTTGTCATCTGCTGTTTCCATTGTTCTTCCACTGATGTGGATGCATTTCATCTGTCCAACTTCTGTCTTTGCTCTCAAGACAGATCAGTAAAATAAAACCAAACCTCTCATATGTGAAAGTCTGTCCTTTCTTCAGTCTCATAGTCTTTCAAAAGGTCTCTCAATGTCCCCTCATTTTGCTTGTGTTTTCTTGATATTGTCAGATCAATTTTGACTGAATTTCTGCTAAATAGTCCAGTGCAAGGTTATAAAATCTTCCTTCTTTCAGAACACGCTTTTTTATTACCAATTGTAGGTTTTTACTTCCTTCACTTGTGAACTTTTTATAGTCCCAACACACATAATAATATTTAATGACCACTTTCTTCCCCCATGCAAATCTTTCCTGTCTGCTGATGTGCTGTGCAGCTATAAATCATCACTAGGGTTTATCTTTGCTTTTGTTTAATTACACTTGAAAGATTTCTTTTTGTTTTAGTTTTCTTCCAGTTTTCCCGTTGCTTTATTCATAATTTTCCCAACTTGTTACCTCACTTGGATATTGAATTTTGAACCCAGATTTGTTCATATTAGTCTGTGAAAATAAACTGCCATATTGTCTTTCTGACCAATGTCTGTGCTGTATTACAAATAGTCTTCTAAAGTCCTAAAAAACTTCTCTAGGAAGTTTTCATTTTCTGTCTTACTACAGTTCACTTTGTTCATCCATCATCCACTCCAGCAGTTTTTGTCCTTCTCCTTGTAGGGTTAATCTCAGAAATTTTGGACTTCTTATTTAGTAGAATTTATCACACTATAACATTTTTCCTCCTTTTAAAGGTCCAAAACATGACAGAACTGATGCAGTATCTCTGAAAGCCCTGTGACTCCTTTGACTACCAAAACTGGCGCTACAGGCATCTACATTTAGGCACCTGAATGATTCCCTACATGTCCAGTCTAAGTCTGTTTTTAGGATCCCTCTGTAGTCCAGAACAAGTGTTCAAAACAAGCATTACCCTCCAGAGATGAACTTTTCCTATTCATTGACCAGAAGGGAACCTTCTCATTTCACTTCCAGAGAGGTCAAGTTAGTGCAGTGCATCCTGTGCTCAGTGTCACATCCTTCTAGGCATGGGAACAGTGGGTATTACTTTCTTCTCTGTGTTTCTTGAATGCCTGAAACTGCCCCTGATTATTGCTATATTCATTTAATTTCAAATTTAAGATGGAAAATTTAACCTTTTGTCTAGCTCCTGCCAAGCTCTTAGCAGTGTGAAAAGATATCTGGTTTCAGGATCAATGATGGAATATATCTTCCTGGATTTCCTCTACTTCAAGTCTGTGTCAGAAACAGGAATGAACTCTAATACTTGCAATATAGCAGACTGAAGAAAGATTAGGTTATTATAGAAAAAGATCACCAAAGAAAAGTTTTTTAAGATTGCTTAAACGAAGCAAAATATATTCATATTCCCCAGTTCACTCTAGGTTGGCTGACAAGGAGCTCTAAGGACCCAGCACTGAATTTTTTAATTTTTTTTTTTTAACATGGAATGTTAAATGAAGTCAACAACATTAGCCAGAGGTCAAAAAAGTCTGAATTTCAATTTGATGAGGTTGACATTCAATCATCTGAAAGACCAATATTGCAAACCTTTGACTGCTCTCTCTCAGGAAGAATCAGTAACACAAAAGGGTGAGCATCATTCTTTCCCATTGATTTCAAATGGAAATAGAGGTGAGTGCACCACAAGCACTGAGCACCTTTTAGGACCAGGACTTAATTTAAGAGAGGAGAAAATGAAACTGAAGTTATAAGAATAGCAGCCTGAAGGTATAGTTAAACAAAATGGTCCAGGCAACAGGATGCTGGGAAATAGAGAATGTTAAGTAGATAGGACTTTCAGGAATCCCTGAATATTATTCTCTATATATCATTATTTAGTGATTAAATTACATCATTAACTAAATGTAATTATTTGAGTGAAGAAGATCACTGGATTATGAGAATAATGTTTATAATTTCTTTCCCTGTAAGGACTATCTCATGATGATTTGTGCAGAACAAAGCTCATTTGAGAGGTGTTAGTAAGTTGGGACATTTAACAAATAAAGGTTTATAGCGATTTTCATTGGGAAGGTGAACAGGGTAGAGAATTCTAGGGTATTTAGCTGTCAACCTTATTTTTAACATAGACATAAATACTTCTTTCACCAGAATGGACGTGCAGATTAGGCCCAGAGCAAAACCTTTTTAGGATATAAATGCTCTTCACATGTGTTTTCCTTCTTTGCAGATGATGGCAACAGTGAATGTTGCCAGAGAAATCTGTAAAAATAACACTGAACCCAAATCTGAAACAATGTGCCCCCCATGGAAAAACTGGCTAGGCTGGAAGAGGTTGGTTTCAGAGCTAGGCAGGAGGAGCATGACAGAAGAAAGCAGCTGAGTAGGATAAAAGCTTCATCTGGAAGGGACAAAGGAATTATTTTGGAATTAGAACAAAATGGGTAGGAAACAGACTACCCAGAACCACTTTAAAGGTCTAGTGTCAGAAAATAAGAAACAGATTTGATTAAGTGAGGCCAAGTAAACATTGCTCATGAAGAGAAAGGAAAAAAAAAATCAATACTACTGCAGGCAAATCTGCAGACTGGGGACAACATGAAATAAGAAGAATGACAAAAAAATACCGTGGTCAGAAGAAAGATGAAAGTGTACAAAAACATCTGGTAATTACCTGCACGGTTATTTGGAAAGGACAGCCTCCTACTCAGATTTAGTGCGCCAAGAAGTTTATCAAAAGTTCATTCTCTTGACAATCCAAGTTCTTGCTAACAGGCTATAATTGACTTCTGACAATTTTCAACTGGAACCAGGCACAAGGACCAAGAAATGCAAAAAAAAAAAAAAAAAAAAAAAAGAAAACAAAAAGAGAAGGGAGGAATTCTGTTCAAAGTGTCCACTCCAAGGTACTGAAACATTTTGTGTCAAAACATAGAACATTGGCCATTTCTATTGGACAGGGTGAAGGCGGTAGCATTTGGAGAAGATTATGACCATTACGAGGAATCCTCAATAATAAATATTAATTCCTCCTTTCACAAAATCTTAAATTCCTTGGAAATTTACTTTCAATTGTACTGCTGTTTTCAGAGTAGTATTTCCTTGCTAGTGCTTTCTAGCAAGAGTTATCTAGTGTTTAGTGTTTCTTGCTAGAAGTGAGCTGCTTCTTGTAGCTTCTCATGTAAGATATTCTGCTGCTTGGCAGGAAGCCTAAGACTTAGAAATTGTAGTTCTGCGTGCAAGTTTGTTCCAGGAATCCAGTCTTTGGCTCTTTATCCTCTTTTTTGTGCTACTGATCCAATGACTTTAAATTGCTTTTTAAAAGTAATTTAATGAAGTAATAATGTTTTATTTCAGCTTGATATGCATTTGGTTGGTTTACTCGGGATACAGTTACCAAACATGACTCACCCCAGGATGATTATGTTTCGGTTTCAGCCAGGTGCACCCAGGACTTGGCAACCATCATCCTGAAGCTGATGTCTGTGCTAATTCTGCACTTAGTGACCTTCACGATGTGGGTGTTTGGAATGATTCTGTTGGCACAAATACAAATTCTCTCATACAACCATCTGTTCCTTGTGGAGAGGAATTTTCAACAGGTATCTGGGATGTTTCATCTACAGCACTCAGTTTTCAGCACAACTCCATGTTTTTGGTAGGAAAATATAATGCCTTCCCTGCCTTGCAGAAAGTAGGGCCACCAGCAGTATTTGGAGACAGAATCCTGTATTGGTCTTAACTGTAAAGAGAACCTGCTGAACCCTTCCTCATGACACTTCAAAACAACCTCAAGGCTGAAGGCCGGTCTTTCAACACCAAAATCCTTATTACCCCCATTCTCCTATCACATACCCACTTTCACAAACCCCATGCTTACCTGCCCTGGCTGCATCTGAAGATGGACCAGTACGTGGCCAGTTGATGACCAAGACTTTTGTCTAATTGGCTGTAGCATAGTGTGCCCAGTGTACTTGAGTCTCTTTGATATACTGACTTAAGGAACTACAAACATCATTCACAGAAATAGGTATACTTCTTTTTTCCTTAATTTGGCCTACATCAAACAGCCAGGCAGGGAGAAAGGTTTTCATTTTTCCCAATTAACTGTAAGCCTAACAGCTAGTTCCTAATATAAACCTTAGAGGATTCCTGTTCCACTGGAACCAATGCCGGCATCTGTGCGGCATCTGTTTTAAGACAGATATACCAGTATAGAATGACATTTTTGCTTAGTATATGCAGGTTAATTTCCTTGAGGTCATTACTGATTTTATATGCTCTTTGGAGACTTCCTGCTCTTCAGAAGTTCCAGCACAGTT